>CM060113.1:27802714-28465214 GCA_030522415.1 Channallabes apus
AATAGGAAAATATGAATTCATTAATTATTTCAATAATTACAGTAATTAATATTCATGGAAATATCACTTCAAAGTGAGCACTGTTTAAAATGTTGTAAAAATCCAAATAACTTTACGGATCTTCATTGTAAAGGGTTTAAACAATGTTTTCCATGCATGTTCAATTAACCATAATCAATTAATTAACATGCACCTGTGGAATGGTCGTTAAGACCTTAACAGCTTACAGAAAGTACGCATTTAAGGTCACAGTTCTAAAAACGCAGGACACTAAAGAGACTTGTCTACCGACTGTGAAAAACACCCAAAGAAAGATGCCCAGGGTCCCTGCTCATCTGCATGAACGTGCATTAGGCATGAGGACTGCTGATGTGGCTAGGGCAATAAATCGCCATGTCCGCACTGTGAGACACCTAAGACTACAGGGAGACAGGAAGGACAGCTGATCATCTTCACAGTGGAAGACCACGTGTAACAACACCTGAACAGGATGGGTACATCCGAATATCACACCTGCGTGACAGGTACAGGATGGCCACAACAACTGCCCGAGTCACACCAGGAACACACAATCCCTCCATCTCACAGCAAGAACTGACAAATCTGGTCCAGTCCATGAGGAGGAGATGCACTGCAGGACTTCAAGCAGCTGGTGGCCACCAGATACTGACTGGTATTTTTGATTTTGAGCCTCCCTTCATTCAGGGACACATTGTGAAACATTTTTAGTTTATGTCTTATGGTGTTGACTCTTTTAGTGTTCAAACAAATATTTACACATTAAGTTTACTGAAAGTAAAAACAGTTGAAAGTCAGAGGACGTTTCTTTTTTTGCTGAGTATGTATATAGTTATATAGTTTTCCAAAAATATATAGTTTCTCACACACCAAGTAATCGCCTGATAAAGGGTGAGAGAGGGACTTAGGATTCATCCTTGTGTTAGATGATTGTTAGCTTTGTGCCTCACATATGCTATATACAAAACAATGCAGATAGTTCAGGAGGAATTTGCTACAACATAAAAGCAATTATTAAGCAGACAATGTGCTGTAATATTATAAGATATGTTTTCATGCTGAGTGTACTTTCGTGTTGGGTTTTGAATGTTGGTTTTGGTAGGCAGTTGCTCTCCCCTCTTCCCAGTACTGCAGTCTATATTGACCTACTTTCACCCATGTTATCCATGTTACTACTTTTACAACACAGTTGGTGTGGTTATTTGGGGTTAAATCATGGGAAATAGCAAACATATGAAATAAGTATTTGAATGAGGTACTTTTTCTTTTGTTATTTAATGTAAATCCAGCTCATAACTTTACAAATTAATATTTACACATATAATGTCTAAAGATATACCGTATTTTAAACTGATTTGGAAAAAGCTCTTTGTACAAGGAAAACTAACAACAATAGTACATTGTTGCAAAGCTGTTGTTGGTAATTATAGCTCTGAGACATCGACAGTAAAAAGTAATTAGCTTTCGGGAGCATTGCATCAATTTTGGCCCATTCCTCTTGGCAAATCATCTTTAATTCCCAAAGTTATAAGGGTCCCTCTGATGGGCATGCAATTCCAAAATCTGTAAATAAAGTCAGGAGATTTTAGGTCTTTCCCACAGATTTAGCTTGTTTTCTTTAAAAATGAATGTTGAATTATTTTTACTCCATTGTGGTTGTTGTCATGTCCATCTTCTCTCCAGATTCAGTTGGATGAAACTCATCTGCTACTGTATGTCCCAGAATATCACTCCATTCATGATTCATTTGATGACTTGTAATCATACCATTTACAGAGAATCCGGGCCACATCATGATGCTCCCACCTCCACACACCACTGTGGGTAGTGTGTTACTGGGACTACACATGCAAACCTTTTTTTCCAAAACATGATCATGTGAATTCCTGCCAAGGATTTCTATATTTGCTTCGGCTTTTGTTCCAAAAGATAAACAATTTTATACAGTAGCAAAGGAGTTTGCATGTCTTGTAGTAATGCGAATGTGCATAATGCAGTTAATTTCTCATTGCTGTCTGTGTAAATGGTGTTTTTGATTGAGGTCAGTGTTTTCAGACAGCTGCTTTGTCTCTTGTCTTTCTCATCAGAACAGTTTTTTTCCAAAAGCAGTAATCACATTAAACTTACATTTGCACTGATTCTTGTTCCCCCCCCCTATATACAGTGGTGTGAAAAACTATTTGCCCCCTTCCTGATTTCTTATTCTTTTGCATGTTTGTCACACTTAAATGTTTCTGCTCATCAAAAACCGTTAACTATTAGTCAAAGATAACATAATTGAACACAAAATGCAGTTTTTAAATGAAGGTTTACGTTATTAAGGGAGAAAAAACCTCCAAATCTACATGGCCCTGTGTGAAAAAGTGATTGCCCCCCTTGTTAAAAAATAACTTAACTGTGGTTTATCACACCTGAGTTCAATTTCTGTAGTCACCCCCAGGCCTGATTACTGCCACACCTGTTTCAATCAAGAAATCACTTAAATAGGAGCTACCTGACACAGAGAAGTAGACCAAAAGCACCTCAAAAGCTAGACATCATGCCAAGATCCAAAGAAATTCAGGAACAAATGAGAACAAAAGTAATTGAGATCTATCAGTCTGGTAAAGGTTATAAAGCCATTTCTAAAGCTTTGGGACTCCAGCGAACCACAGTGAGAGCCATTATCCACAAATGGCAAAAACATGGAACAGTGGTGAACCTTCCCAGGAGGCCGGCCGACCAAAATTACCCCAAGAGCGCAGAGACAACTCATCCGAGAGGCCACAAAAGACCCCAGGACAACATCTAAAGAACTGCAGGCCTCACTTGCCTCAATTAAGGTCAGTGTTCACGACTCCACCATAAGAAAGAGACTGGGCAAAAACGGCCTGCATGGCAGATTTCCAAGGCGCAAACCACTTTTAAGCAAAAAGAACATTAAGGCTCGTCTCAATTTTGCTAAAAAACATCTCAATGATTGCCAAGACTTTTGGGAAAATACCTTGTGGACCGATGAGACAAAAGTTGAACTTTTTGGAAGGTGCGTGTCCCGTTACATCTGACGTAAAAGTGACACAGCATTTCAGAAAAAGAACATCATACCAACAGTAAAATATGGTGGTGGTAGTGTGATGGTCTGGGGTTGTTTTGCTGCTTCAGGACCTGGAAGGCTTGCTGTGATAGATGGAACCATGAATTCTACTGTCTACCAAAAAATCCTGAAGGAGAATATCCGTCCATCTGTTCGTCAACTCAAGCTGAAGCGATCTTGGGTGCTGCAGCAGAACAATGACCCAAAACACACCAGCAAATCCACCTCTGAATGGCTGAAGAAAAACAAAATGAAGACTTTGGAGTGGCCTAGTCAAAGTCCTGACCTGAATCCTATTGAGATGTTGTGGCATGACCTTAAAAAGGCGGTCCATGCTAGAAAACCCTCAAATAAAGCTGAATTACAACAATTCTGCAAAGATGAGTGGGCCAAAATTCCTCCAGAGCGCTGTAAAAGACTCGTTGCAAGTTATCGCAAACGCTTGATTGCAGTTATTGCTGCTAAGGGTGGCCCAGCCAGTTATTAGGTTCAGGGGGCAATTACTTTTTCACACAGGGCCATGTAGGTTTGGATTTTTGTTCTCCCTAAATAATAAAACCCCTCATTTAAAAACTGCATTTTGTGTTTACTTGTGTTATCTTTGACTAATAGTTAAATGTGTTTGATGATCAGAAACATTTTGTGTGACAAACATGCAAAAGAATAAGAAATCAGGAGGGGGGCAAATAGTTTTTCACACCACTGTAATATATATGTTTGCACTGAAGGAGTAGTTTTAATCTCATTGTACATGCGTGTATAGTGACAATAAAGGCATTCATTCATTCATTCATTGTGAAATCTTGTTTGCTGCACCTGTCCATAAAAAAATCAGTTGAGGTTTCGACTGCCACTTGCATATTATCAAGTCAGTTGCAGTGACAGAAATGATAAAGGAGTTTTTTTTTCTTATTCCAGTACCATTTGACAATATCATCCCTGAGAATTTTTACAAAGCTCCTTTTCCTTTCCCATTATGGCTTCATTTTACATTGAATAGAATTTGCCAGTATTTACATAAAAATTTATGTAAGCTTTATATACCATACATACCATACTTATACAGTATAGCATTACACATTTTAGTAGTGTCTACATATTTGTGCTCCCATTAATATAAAAAAAAAACATATAATTTCTTTTGCTTATCAATGAATAGTTTTGTTCATATTTATACAGAATGCGCAAAAGTAAAAAAAGACTTTTGTGTGTATATTACACATTTATATATTCACTGCAATTAAAGTTAAAGTATGTTAAATAACATATCATATTTGACATGGACTAGTTTAGAATGATTTTAGCAGTAATTTAGCGATAATAAAGATTATGGTAATTATGAATGTTTCAAGAGAGGCCTACAGTGGTATCGATTACTGACCAGTGGTTAATAGCACATAACCATACATAATGGACTTTGGGGCAGTTTGAAGCTTCATTAATAGATGTTCACTGTCACGCTCTCAGTGCCTTCGCGCTGATCAAGGACTTTTGATATTTCCTTTCCCACCGGCACACCGGTTTCTCATCTGGCGCTGATTTCATCCAGCTTATAAGGAAGCGCAGCGCGCTGCCTCGCGCTGGATTATTGTGTGTGATTTTGCTACTGTTTTCTCGCGTCTCAGTCCATGATTTTTCCCACGTTGCTGACCTTGTTTTGTTTCTCGTCTCTTCCCCTCGCCTCACGTTTTGGATTTGTCACTACATTCGGATTTAACGGCTCTTGACCTAACGCATGCTCTCTCGACTACGGCTTATCTTCACGTCTCGGCACAGACACCACGCTGACGGATTTCACGGCTCTCGACCCAACGCGCCTCTTCTCGACTTCGACTCAGCTCCACGCTCACGGCGCGTCTCCCGCCCCCGCGGATTTCCCGCCGCGACACGCCCACTTTCATTCATTCGAGAACAGTCAACGCCTCGTGCCTGCACCTGCATCTGGATCCACCTCCGCGAACTGACGAACATTTAGCCTTCTGACAAAATAATCCAGCCATACCATGGATCCAGCAGGATTAGACAGGATGAGACAGGCGTTGGAGAATCAAGGCGCTCTCCTTGGTAAACACCAGGAGGAGTTGGTCACCACCAGACAGACGCTCGCTGACGTCACCACCCAAATGCAGCGCCTCCAGATGCCCACGGCACGGCCCACTCTCATGGACCTCCCGCGGGAGCCACGCCTGCCAGCCCCTCCCACTTACGGCGGAGAACCAGGTACATGTACAGTAGATCCTTCCTGTCCCAATGTTCTCTGATTTTTGAGCTTCAGGCCTCCACCTTCTCTTCTGAAAGATCCAGGGTAGCCTACATCATCACCCTTCTCACGGGTAGGGCCCGCGAGTGGGGCACGGCTCTCTGGGATGCACATGACCCATGTTGCGATAGTTTTTCGGAATTTTCTGGAGAGATGAAGAGGGTCTTTGACCGGTCTCACGTCGGCAGAGAGGCCGGAACCAAGCTACTACGCCTCCGCCAGGGGTCATGTTCCGCTTATGATCATGCCATCGAGTTTCGGACCTTAGCTGCCTCCAGTGGATGGAATACTAGAGCCTTGGCCGACGTCTTCCTGGAGGGGCTGTCGGAGGCACTCAAGGATGAGTTAATTTCCCGCGAACTCCCTTCGGACCTCCACGAACTTATGGATCTCGCAGGGAGGATCGACTCGCGTCTTCGTTCGAGGCACCCTTTCCGGAGGTCACCCCACCCTCCCTCTCCTCGCACGCGGAGTAATCGGGAGGACCCTACGCAGCTGGGCAGAACCCGCATCTCTGATGAGGAGAGACGCCGCCGCCGCCTGGAGAGAGCTTGCTTCTACTGCGGGGACTCAGGCCACATGCTGAAGGACTGCCCACTAAAAGGGAGGCACCCCCTAGTCAGATTGGGAGCCCTAGAGGGTGCTCCTCCCGATAAACTCCCGGAACCCCGCCCACTGCTCTCTGTAATACTAGTTATCAACGGCCGACCTCACCCCATTCAGGCGCTCATTGACTCATCAGCTCCGCTACAGCCAAAGCGCTGCAGATCCCCTGCACGCCGCTGGACCATCCACTGTCCGTCCAAGCCCTAGATGGAAGCCCCCTTCCACCAATCACTCACAGAACCCTTCCACTCACTCTGAGAACATCTGGGAATCATTCTGAGAGGATCTGCCTCCTCGTCATCCGTAAGTCTCACGCCGCCCTGGTCCTCGGCCTTCCATGGCTAGCGCTTCACGGTCCCCAGATTGACTGGGTCAAACATGTGATCACGGGTTGGAGTCCCTCTTGTGCCACGTCATGCCTTCACTCTGCACTCCCTACACCCCCAATTACAGCCAAGACTGAAAACACCCCGGACATCTCTAACGTCCCCACTTATTATCACGATCTCCAGCAGGTTTTCAGCAAAACCCAAGCCATGTCGCTTCCTCCTCATCGTCCATACGACTGTGCCATCGACCTTCTCCCAGGCACCTCCCCGCCCAAAGGCCGACTGTACTCCTTGTCTCGCCAAGAGAGAGAATCCATGAACACCTACATCACAGAGGCCCTCGCCGCCGGAATCATCCGCCCATCCTCCTCCCCTGCTGGGGCAGGTTTCTTCTTTGTGAAGAAGAAAGACGGTCCCTTTGCCCATGTATCGATTACAGGGGCCTCAACGAGATCACCGTCAGGAACCGCTACCCACTTCCACTCATGGCGACCGCCTTCGAGCTACGCCAGGGGGCCGACACGTTCACAAAACTCGATCTGCGAAACGCTTATCACCTTGTCCGCATTCGCGAGGGAGATGAGTGGAAGACAGCCTTTAACACCTCTACGGGACATTACGAATATCTGGTGGTCCCTTTTGGTCTCACCAACGCCCCCGCCGTCTTCCAATCCCTAATTAATGATGTCCTCCGCGATTTCCTCAATTCGTTTGTTTTCGTTTACCTGGACAACATTTTAATTTTCTCTCAAGGATTGGAGGGACACCGTCACCATGTTCGTCAGGTTCTCCAGAGGCTCTTGGAGAACAAACTCTATGTCAAGGTGGAGAAGTGTGAGTTTCACACATCCTCCACCACCTTCCTGGGATTTGTCGTCTCCCCGTCCATGCTGGAGATGGAACCAGCCAAAGTCCAGGCTGTCTCTAGCTGGCCCATACCAGCCTCGCGGCGAGACCTCCAACGGTTTCTGGGGTTTGCCAACTTCTACTGACGCTTCATACGAGGATACAGCTCCGTTGCCGCCCCCCTGACCTCGCTAACCTCCGCCAAGACCCGGTTCTGCTGGAATAAGGAAGCCGACCAAGCCTTCAATGATCTTAAGGAAAGATTCACCTCTGCCCCCATCCTCACTATTCCTGATCCATCTCAGCAGTTTGTGGTGGAGGTCGATGCCTCCAATACCGGGGTGGGTGGCATCCTCTCTCAAAGGTCCACCCAGGACAACAAGATGCATCCATGCGCATTCTACTCCCGTCGTCTAACCCCAGCTGAGAAAAACTATGACGTGGGAGACCGAGAACTCTTGGCCATCAAGCTAGCCCTAAAGGAGTGGAGACACTGGCTAGAGGGGACTGAGCTTCCATTTCTAGTGTGGACCGACCATAGAAACCTGGAGTATCTGCGCACTGCCAAGAGACTCAATGCTCGCCAGGCTAGGTGGTCATTATTTTTCTCCAGGTTTAACTTTACCCTGTCCTACCGGCCAGGCTCAAGGAATTCTAAGCCGGACGCCCTCTCCCGCCAGTTTTCCCCCTCCCAGGAGCCTACGTTGTATGACACTATCCTCCCGTCCCACTGCCTCGTCGCCGCCATGGAACTGGACATAGAAAGCAAGGTTCGGCAGGCCCTGGCCCAGGAGGCCGGACCTAGCGAAGTTCCACCTAATCGTCTCTTCGTTCCCCTTCGCCTGCGCTCACAAGTTCTGGAATGGGCCCATGGACCCAAGCTATCTTGTCACCCAGGCGCCGCCCGAACCCGCTTCATCGTCCAGCAACGATTCTGGTGGCCCACGTTGGCGGAGGACACATCCAGATTCGTGGTGGCTTGCGACATCTGCACCCGTTGTAAGAATGACAATTGACCAACTGCTGGTCTTCTCAGACCCCTACCGGTTCCTCAACGCCCTTGGTCCCATATCGCGGTTGACTTTGTCACCGGCCTGCCCTCGTCCGACGGCAATAATTGCGTCATGACCATCGTCGACCGCTTTTCTAAATCAGTGCACCTGGTGCCTCTTCCTAAGCTGCCATCTGCCAAGGAGACCGCAGAACTACTCGTTCTCCATGTATTTCGGCTCCATGGCCTCCCCACAGACATTGTGTCAGACCGGGGTCCTCAGTTCACCTCTCGGTTTTGGGGCGCATTCTGCAGGCTCGTCGGGGCTACTCCCAGCCTATCGTCAGGTTTCCACCCCCAGTCCAATGGGCAAACAGAACGAATGAACCAAGCACTAGAGGTTTCCCTTGCTCCCACCACCTGGAGCAAGTTTCTCCCTTGGGTCGAATATGCCCACAACTCTCTGCCCTCCTCGTCGACAGGCTTGTCCCCGTTCCAGTGCTGCTTAGGCTACCAACCTCCACTCTTCCCAGTCCAAGAATTAGAGGTGGAGACTCCGTCAGCTCAACACTTCGTCCGCCGCTGCAGACAAACGTGGCTACGTGCTAGGCGAACTCTGACACGAGCCATCTCCTCTTACAAGAGACAGGCGGACCGCCACCGCACCAAGGCTCCCAGATACCGGGTGGGAGATCGAGTCATGCTCGCCACAAAGGACATTCCCTTGAAGACACTTTCACGCAAGCTCTCTCCCCGTTTTATCGGACCCTTCACAATAACCAGGATAATCAACCCATGCGCTGTCCGTCTCCTACTCCCATCGTCTATGCGACGCATCCACCCCACCTTCCATGTGTCCCAGCTACGACGCATCGTAAACTGTACTCTTTCTCATCCTGCGCTGATTTCATCCAGCTTATAAGGAAGCGCAGCGCGCTGCCTCGCGCTGGATTATTGTGTGTGATTTTGCCACTGTTTTCTCGCGTCTCAGTCCATGATTTTTCCCACGTTGCTGACCTTGTTTTGTTTCTCGTCTCTTCCCCTCGCCTCATGTTTTGGATTTGTCACTACATTCGGATTTAACGGCTCTTGAACTAACGCATGCTCTCTCGACTACGGCTTATCTTCACGTCTCGGCACAGACACCACGCTGACGGATTTCACGGCTCTCGCCCCAACGCGCCTCTTCTCGACTTCGACTCAGCTCCACGCTCACGGCGCGTCTCCCGCCCCCGCGGATTTCCCGGCGCGACACGCCCGCTTTCATTCATTCAAGAACAGTCAACGCCTCATATCTGGATCCACCTCCGCGAACTGACGAACATTTAGCCTTCTGACAGTTCACAGTATTGTGCATGGGTCTATACACTGCTAGTCCATGTAAAGAGCAAAGCACCCTTCCTTCTCTGTTTGCCACTGTGACTTTGTGTAATGCCACTTTGAGAATTTTTAAAACACCCCTGCCATTATAGTGTTAATGTCAGGTGAGCTGTCTTCCCTCACTGAGAATTACCGAGAATAGCATAAAGGATTTACACAGCGTAAAACACACACACACACACACACACACACACACACACACACACACACACACACACACACACACACACACACACAACAGAGTGATAGCAAAAAGTGTGATCTCTGTGACTTTAACTGTGGCATATTTGTTGGTGCCAGATGGGCTGGTTTAAGTATTTCAGAATCTGCTGATCTCCTGGGAATTTCACAAACGCAACAGTTTCTAGATCTTACACGGAATAGGGAAAAAAGAAAAAAAAGATAGATAGATAGATAGATAGATAGATAGATAGATAGATACTGTAGATAGATAGATAGATAGATAGATAGGTAGATAGATAGATAGATAGATAGATAGATAGATAGATAGATACATACAGTACATACATACATACTGTACATAAATACATACATACATACATGCATAAATGCATACATGCATACATGCATACATACATACATACATACATGCATACATTGGACCTTGAGGTGGATGGGCTACAACAGAACGCCACATTGGGTTGCACTTCGGTCTGCCAAGAAAAGAAAACTGATGGTGTCATACATTGTAGGTATACAAACTGTATAGATGAAAATACATATGCAAGGGGCATCCATGTCACTGCAATTGCAAACAGCAATTTTGTGCAGTGTACTGCTACATGCTACACACAGCTTATGGTGGCGTGCATCTTACTACAGTTTTTCTCATTTGCTAAGACACGCTCAGTGAAACTGAGATTCACTTGATCTTCATCATCACATTCTTAGCACAGGAGAAGTCTTCTCTTTCAAATGCCTTAACACTTTTTCATTTGTTTCACACATTTTTCACACCCTTTGTCAAAACAGTCACCTCAGATCTCATTGAAAGATCCCAAACTCCATTGGATTCACTGTGTTGAACAAAAGGAAAACATCTATTAACAGCTGATAGAAAGTACTTGCATAATTATGAATCTCCAATGCACCTGTGTGAAACTTGTTTGCACAACTCTTCAATCAGCAATCAATCCTCATCCCTCTACAAAAGATGCCACCTCGGAAGGAGAGTAAGAGGCCATGGCAGAGGGGCTGCAGCAGCAAGAGGACGAGCTCAAGTTCCAAATAAAATTCGGGCAACAATTATTGACCATGTCATCAATCATGGTTTGTCCTTTAGAGAGGCTGGACAAAGGGTCCAGCCCATTCTGAGTCGGAGCACTGTGGCATCTATTTTCTGGCTTTTTAGGAATGAAAACAGGTAATTCAAAGTGTTACTGTAATGTATACCACCGTGTATTTCAACTGCATTGCCCAGTTAGCAAAACAAACTGTGTCTACAGTAATGCAGATGTTTTATCAGTCCTATTTATGTGACTATCATACAGTAATGTCAATTTTGACCAGATTTTTGCTTTTACTTTATAGAATCCACACATTGCCACACACATTTCTTGATGCATTGAAAGAAATAACGGATTCCACCCGGAGACAGAGGGCTGTTGAGGCCTGGCATGACTCTGTATGTCATACAGTAATTTGGGACAATGTGGCTTTCCACCACTCACGCCTTGTGAATGAATGGTTTGCAGCACAGCCTCGTATTATGATGCAATTCCTGCCTGCATATATATATATACATATATTTCTTTTTTTAAAGGTATTTCCACCCATAAGTTTTCTTGGGTAGTTTTTTTAACAGTATCCATTTGAGTTTGTAAAGTATTATATTGCATATTGATGGCTGTATTTTGTTATCCATCGTGTAATGATTGATTGAAAGAATAAATTAATTTGACGACAAGTTGTGGAGTTTGATGGAAATATTTGCTTATGTTGCATGTTTTAAATGTTTTGTGAGTGTTAGAGCATTTTGCTAACAAAAGGAGTCATTTTGGCCATTGAGCTTCAGTTTATTCCTGTCTGTTAACTGTTTTGAAAATGTGATGTCAGAGTGGGCAAATGTGTTTAAGCAATCGAGAAAAACTGTAAGATGCTAATTTGTCATCTTTCTGCTTTTAAGACATAGACTGCTTAGGTAGCAAGGGAGCTGTGCAGTATTGACCTGTATAGATAAAGTAGGCTAACTTCACCAAGGAGGAACCTGGGTAACTAGACAGACTGCATGAGAAGGGCTTTTATTGTTCACACCCCTTCATCACCTGAAACAAAGATAGGGCAAGGGCAGAGAACATATGAACATATGGACATGGTGGACTGTGTGTGTGTGTGTGTGTGTGTGTGTGTGTGTGAGTGTGAGAGGGGGGGGGGGGGGATTGATGGCACAACAGATAGGCAGAAAAAACATCAAATTGGCCTCAGAATCGTTACATCAGAAAACTGATTGTATCCATGGATACAGAAAAGAGAGCATCCAAGAAATGTTATGGAATCTAGTACAAAGTGGCATATCTCAGCCAGGGTTTAAAACTCATGTGTCCAAAATAGTATGGGGTCAAAAGGGTTGAACATATAGTATTACCATATATTCTATTTTTATCACTATTACAGTGCAACTGAAGGTAATGTGACTACAGTGTTCTGAGTATTATGAGAAAAAGCATACTGTATATAATGGAATTATCTTCTTTATTAAAATTACCCTCTATGCTTAATGACCTACAAAGAAATTGAAAGTGTGTGTTTGGTGGGCAGGTCTCAGCTTACGTACAGAGATAAAAACCAAACTTCACAAAGCACTATCAGTGCGTTTAAATTTTTTACATGTTCAAGAGTTTTTATATTAAAGTTTTGATCTAGTCTGCTATTGGGAGCGCCACAAAAAAGCTCCATGACAGAAAAATTTATGGATGTAGTAGAATCCTCTAAATGAAACAAGCCAGATGGCAAGTTTCTGTTGTATTGCTATGTCATAATTAAAATTCATCTTCAAGCAGCAGCCCTTTGTGATTGTCTGTGCAGGTTTTGTTGCACATTTGAAGCTTTTTTGACAGGGAGTAATTACTGTATTATTGAATTTACTGGAATTATACTCCACATGTACTATACACATGTCTATGGAAAACAGCAGATACAGTACCTGTTTAGGATTGTTATAAACCACACAGTTATTGCCGGCCCTTTATGTATTTTTTGAGACCGTTCCTCAACACAGAATTTCTCCAGATGCTATAGAGTCATACTGTAGGTATTCAGGTCGAAGGATGGTAATGGTTATTTCAAAAGTTTGATTCTGAAGACATTTAACCTTTTTTTGTATCTGTGAATGAGGATGTATGCTTTGGATTACTGCAGGAAGATCTAACCATGACCCAGTTACAGCTTTTTGGCAAAGACAGTCCAGAATGGAGTCCACAATGCCATGTATTCTAGCCTGGTTCCTAGAGTCTTAGGAGGGGAAAAAAGCCACACAGCGACCAGCAGAGACCTGCTACCATATTTAAAAGTGAGGATTAGATTCTTTTCCAGTCACCCAGATCTCTTGCATACACTAAACCCACACTAATTGTCTGTTGTCAAAATGCCATACTTTTTCTTCATCAGATCTGTAGTAATGGTTCCAGTTCCTGTAGCATCTAATGAACTCCAGATGCTTATGTTTGTTGTTAGATTAAAGAAAAGCCTTTCTTCTGGTGTGCCTTTCAAATAGTTTGTTGCCATGGAGGTGGCATCAAAATGTAGATTTGTAGACTTGATGATACCAAAATGCTGCAAAACTCCAACTGTGATCCTTTGTCGTAGCCTCCTCATAAAAAATTTTTTTAATTATATATATAATTTTTAAATATAGACAGGTCGATTATAGCTTAGTTTCATTATAATATTGTCCAAATTATGGGATTTTTAAGCATGTACCTATTCATTACAGCCGTTGTCTGATTTAGGAAGGTCAACACCCTTTTTGTCTCATGCCATTAATGACCTCTTTAAATTTATCTGTGGTAAATATTTATAGGATATTTGGCTTCAGTGTCACTTAAAGCACTGTATATATGATGGTGAAACAGAACTTTGATATAAGTGTGAAAATGTGTATTATGTTTTGTTTCTAAAATATTGATGAGTGATCCTATGAGTGATACACTGTTAAAAATTATATTTAAATGACTTTTTTTTACTTTTAAATTCAAATGTCCATCTATCCATCTAGGAACGTCTGTAGTGCAACTATGGTCCATGGAGACCAATGGTGATTACCATTGCATGTATTCCTATTTTACAACCGCTGTAAGATCACCGGTCAACATTCACACGCGCATTCATGCACTACTGGCAATTTGGGAATGCCAAGTACCTGGAGGAAACACACAAAGCACAGGAAGAATATACAAACTCCATGCACAATAATTTTAGAACTGTATTTATATATATATATATTTTTTTTTACAAGGTATTCCATTCCTCCAGTACATCCTACTACTATTCTACACTAACTATACCTATAACTACTACACATGTAATGGAAGAATGGAACATACTGTGTGGTTTGAAGTTTTCAGATTTCTGTTTGATTCCAAGGGCCTTTAAATGACAGGAGGCCTTAACAATACTATGGCAAATGTCAAGTTTGGGGACCTAATATATTAGGATTTCAGTGGGCTCAAAATCTCTAGTGATGCTCCTGTCAGTACCTGTGGTAAAAGGGTACCACCTATAAATGGAACAGTTATAGAGAACCATATATTGGTCTTACTGTCAGGAAGGTATTAATAGGTCAAGGAGTAGGGATTCAAGATGTCTGATTATATGTATTATATGTATAGGTGTACATCATAAAGGCTGAAATGAACATTATTAATTCTTCTTCCATATCAATCAAAAGTGCAAAAGTTTAAGCTGCATTCTGTCCCTATTTATTTAAACATTCTACAATGTTATCCTGTTCTTTAACACTGCAGGTGATTTAGGGACATATATTGTAATTTAGGAATGACCACTGTGTGACTGAAAAGGTGAGTCATTAATGATGAGCATTTGCTCTCCCAGGTGTGAATTAATGGCTTTATATTTGGCTTGTCTGTGTGCCACTCTAGTGCAAGGGGGCTGGATAGCTTTTTTCCACAAACTGATCATCATGATTTAGAGAAGAGGTTTTCCTCCAGGCCCTTGACATATGCTACCAGTTGTTTTAATGAGAGTCATTTATATTGTCCTTTGCTTATATGGCTCGCACAGGCTGTTTCTGCCTTTTTCAAACTTTTTTCGAACCAGAAAGTTGGGAATTATTTTTAAATAAGTCATTTCAGACGTGGTACCATTGGAGGCTCTACAGTATGTGTAGTGCAATGATACGATTTACCATGTGTTAAAAATGTTCAAAATGATTGAACCAGACTGAGCCCCTTAGATGGTTAGGTTTAAAATTAGGGAGGAGCAAATGATGTGTCTGCCACACCTCGACATACTTGCTGACCAGCTGTACTGCTTGCCAATCAGGAGAGTCAAACAACCACACACACATACACACACACAATACGCACGATAGTGATTGAATGCTATTTATACACTGTAAAAACTGTTTATACACGGTTTTTGTTTTCTTGAAAACTTTAAACACACAGACTGAATAAACTAGAAAAATGAAGTACCCCTACCCCCTATCCCCCAGCCGGACTGACGCTATTAAACTGCACTAAAGAGGTGAAGATGGCCATTTTGTGGACTAAGTATTTAGTATTGAGTATTTATTTATTTACTTATTTATTTTTTATTTTTTTGTGTATGATTTATTTATAACAATACACATCACAGAAATAAACAATCGAAACATACAAAAAAAAAACACAATCACACAAAACATTAGACAAATACACTACAGTGAAGAGTTATGGAGACAATTATTAAGGCAATAGTAGTGGAGTAAATACAGTTACAAGAACATGAAGAAGAAAAAATACAAGAAAGGAAAAAAAAATTTAATAAATAAAAAAAAAAGACACAGGCCAATGTCTTCCTAAGCCACTAAGGAATCGGTAAACCGAAGTGATTTGACATAATTAAGGACTGGTTGCCATATTTTTGAAAATTTAACCTGAGTACCATGAAGTGAGTGTTTAATCTTTTCTAACTTCATATACTGTAGGTAAGGGCATCCTTTATCCAGAGGGAGTGAGAGGGAGGATTAGGGCCCTTCCAGTGCATTAAGATAACACGTCTTGCCAGGAGGGTAAGAAATGCAACAAGTTCAACAAAGTAAGAGGGCATGGAATACCCACCTGGCAAGACCCCAAACAGGCCAACCAAAGGTTCTGGGAGGATATTAACTGAGGTTATGGCTGAGAGAGAGTCAAAAACAGATTGTATAGCTGGACAGGACCAAAACATGTGGAAAAGATTTGCAGGACCGCAATGACATTTATCACAGTTTGAGTCAGTGCCGGGATATATACGGGCCAATTTACTTTTGGACCAATGGACTCTATGCACCACTTTGCACTGCAAAACTTCATGACGCGCACAGACAGAGGAGGTATGTATTCTTTTCAAGACTAGCTGCCAAACAGAAGGGCTAATATCAATACCAAGGTCTTCGGACCAAGCGGAACGCAGACCATCTGAAGCAGAGGAATGAAGTGAGAGGGCTGTGGAATATAATGCTGAGATTGCACCTTTAAGGTTAGGATCCAGTTTAAGAACAGAATCAAGAGGACTAGAAGCACAAATAGCAGGGAATGTAGAAAAATGAGAACGAGTAAAATCCCGGACCTGTAGATATCTAAAAAAGTGACAGTTCGGTAGATGAAAAGCGTCTTTTAATTGATCGAAAGAGGCAAAAACACCATTGATGTACAGATGCTCTACAGAAGCAATCCCGTAGCCTTTCCAGATCCCAAAAGTTTTATCTATAAGAGAAGGAGGGAATAGCGGATTTAAATGTAGGGGAGATGACAAAGGTATGGCCTGGAGTCCAAAGTGTCGCCTGAATTGGGTCCAGATCCTAAGACTGGCTTTAACTATAGTATTTGTGGAGTATGATGGAGTGTGTAGTGTCAACGGAAGACACAACAGAGACGTAAGAGATGAGGGAGCACAGGAAGCAGCCTCAGTTTGTAGCCACGGTGGAGGTTTATTACTGAAACACCACCAGTACAGAGTGGAACGAATGTTTGCAGCCCAGTAGTAAAATAAAAAGTTAGGTAGGGCTAGGCCACCCATACCTTTAGTTTTTTGAAGAATGTCTTTCCGGATTCAGGGGACCTTTTTGTTCCATATAAAGTGAGAGATGCAGGAGTCGAGTGAATGGAAAAAACGTTTCGGTATATAAACAGGCAGGCATTGAAAAAAGTATAAGAATTTAGGGAGCACATTCATTTTAATGCAGTTTATACGGCCAGCTAAGGATAAGGGTAGAAGTGACCAACGTTGGGTGTTGTGAATTAGTTTGGCCTGTAGTGGGGAAAAATTAGCGTTAAACAAATATTTTCTAGTAACCCAGACACCTAAATATTTGAATGAATCCAGGGAGACCTTAAATGGTAATGAGGAGAAATTATAAGACAAAGCTGTGTCGTTAAGGGGCTGGATTTAAAGATTTCTGGATTTGCTGAAGGACTTCGGCCAATTTTCAGGTTATAAATTGAATTTACACAAGAGCGAACTTATGCTCTTGTGTAAATTCAATTTATAACCTGAAAATTGGCCGAAGTCCTTCAGCAAATCCAGAAGTGAGGGAATGGATCGATCTGGATCTGAGATGAACAATAAAAGATCATCAGCATATAAAGACAATTTATGCTCAATACCTCCTCTAAAAATACCCTGAATCTGACTGGATCTAAGGGCTACTGCCAAGGGCTCAATAGCGATGGCAAACAGCAAGGGAGAAAGCGGGCAGCCCTGCCTGGTTCCACGCTTCAGAAGGAAATAGTCAGAGTAATTATTATTTGTACGAACCCTAGCCAGGGGGGATGAGTACAAGAGCTTTATCCAAGAAATAAATATATCGCCCAAACCAAATTTTTTAAGAGTAAAAAACAGGTACGACCATTCTACACGGTCAAATGCCTTCTCTGCATCCATTGAAATAATAAATTCGGGTGTGTCCTAAGATGAAGGCGAGTACAGAATGTTTAGTAGCCGTCTAACGTTATGAAAAGAATGCCTGTTTTTAACAAAACCGGTTTGATCTGGGGAAATGATTGATGGCAAAATAAGCTCTAATCGTCTCGCCAACATCTTTGCTAATAACTTTACATCTGCACAAAGCAAGGAGATAGGACGAAAGCTACTACAAAGAAGGGGGTCCTTATCTTTTTTAAGTAGAACAGAGATAGTGGCTTGACGCAGTGTAGTGGGCAAAGTGCCAACCTGTAGCGACTCATTAAACATCATTATCAATAATGGGGAAAGTTTGTCAGTGAATGTCTTATAAAATTCTGCTGGGAAGCCGTCAGGGCCGGGACTCTTTCCATTTTGCATTGCCATTAAAGCGCCCTTAAGCTCCTCGACTGTGAATGGTTCATCCAGTCTTGATGACATTACAGGATCAATAAGAGGAATGTCCAGAGGTCTAAAGAATTTGTTCAACTGATTCTCATCAACTAGGCATTCAGAAGTATATAGTAAGGTGTAGAAATCCCTGAATTGGTTATTAATGAATTGAGGATTAAGTGTAATATCAGTATCGGTTTTGATTTGAGTAATATTCCGTGATGAAGCCGATTGGCGAATCTGATGAGCAAGCAGCTTACTTGGTTTGTCTCCGAATTCATAAAAATTGGGATATGTTTTCTGAATCAATTCTGCAGCCTCCCTAGAGGACACAACGTCAAACTCCGCCCTTTTAATGAGCAGGTCTTTAAGTAGATCTGCATCTGGTGAGTGTGCATACCTTGTTTGTAGCTCTGCTATAGTCTTAGTAAGAGAAATGCGATTTTCTGCTGCAAGTTTGGTTTGGAAAGCAGAGTAAGATATTATCCTCCCACGTAGAAAGGCTTTACATGACTCCCAAATGGTCGATGCAGATGTGACAGGGTTAACATTAGTATCAATGAAAAGATCAACGCTATCATTGATAGCTTTAATAAAGTCAGGATCAGTGAGAAGTAAAGGATTAAAGTGCCAGGGGGAGCGTGACAAGGGTATACCTGGGAGTGAAATGTCCAGTACGACTGTAGCATGGTCCGAAATTACAATGGGATTATAAAAGCATGAACTGACTGAGGAGAGTAATTTATCATCGATGAGAAAGTAATCAATTCTAGAGAAAGTATGGTGGACCTGGGAGAAAAAAGAGAACTGCCTAGCATAGGGGTTGAAATAGCACCAAACATCAAAAACTACATACTGCTCCATAAACGTTTGAATTACTTTAGCAGATTTTGATGCAATATTCTTAGTTGATGTACGGTCGAGAGTAGGATCAAGGCAACAGTTGAAGTCTCCCCCAAGAATACAGTAAGTTGGCTGGAATTGAGATTGGAAAGAGCAAAAAAGAAATTTTTGAAAAAACATTCGTTATCCCAGTTAGGGCCATATACGTTCGCCAAAGTCAGAGATGTGCCATCAATTTTACCTACAATAATTACATAACAT
Organism: Channallabes apus; assembly: GCA_030522415.1. Taxonomy (NCBI): domain Eukaryota; kingdom Metazoa; phylum Chordata; class Actinopteri; order Siluriformes; family Clariidae; genus Channallabes; species Channallabes apus. The sequence goes on from CM060113.1 coordinate 27,821,836, forward strand.
CCATTCGGATCAGATATAACCTTGGAAACAGAGAGTGGGACTGATTTATGGACAAGTATTGCCACACCTCGAGCTTTGCTTGTAAATGAAGAGTGATAAAGCTGACCCACCCACCCAGTGCGAAGTTTAAGATGATCTGAAATATTAAGGTGGGTTTCCTGTAGAAAAGCAAGTTTAGTGTTCAAATGACTCAGATGAGATATAATTTTGTTAAGTTTTACCAGAGAATTGAGCCCTTTGACATTCCAGCTAACAAGTCTTAAAGCACCACATGGAGCCATATGGGTATTGGAGGCAAACATAGTGTAATGCTGTACAGGCAGGAAACATGTCTATCGGACTCCATTTCTCTGAGAGATACCCAGGTTCTAAAGGCTTGTGTCACAAAAAGCACAAAGGAAGAGTAAATAGCTAGGCCTGACATAGTTAAATCCAAAGGCAGCACACAAGCAACAGTTGACAAAAATAACACAAAGTAACTAGACACATAACACATATAATCTACCCCCCACCCCAACCCTAAGTTTCCAAACCACTGGTGGAACAGTATCCAACAATAACAAGAACAAAAAAAGAAAGAAAAACACTGACACCAACGTCAGCAAAACTTACTACTTCCTAACATTAATTGCTCTATACCCACATTTCAATAAGTATAGACAATGAAAACAAACCTTAGTGAACATTAGTTAACATTAAAGTTCAATCTGAAACCTCGAAACGAGCAAAAACAACAACAACAACATTAGTAATCTTGTACAAGATGGATAAGAAAATTATTTGACTTATCAACTTGGAGTGTGTTGAAATTGCAACATGTCTTAAAACAGGCGAGGCAAAAACAGTGAGTGCGCTAAGAGTAGAAAAAGAACACAAAGATGATCCGGAGAAATAATGTTACTGTGAAGACTCTTACATGTTCTTGACAAATGTGGCAGCTTCCAACGGTGAGAGGAGCCACTTCTTCTCTCCGCTGGGCAGCGTGATGCGAAGCTTAGCTGGAAAAAGTAATGCTGGTTTATACCTGCACTTGTACAGCTCGCTAATGGAGCTTTTATATTCGGCCCGCTGTTTGACCACCTCAGGACTGTAGTCGTCGTAGATGCGAAGATTATGTCCGTTGTAGGTCAGATCACGTCGCCTGGATCACCAGGTCTTTAGCTTGGAAGCGGTGGAAGCGCAGGATGACAGGTCGAGGCCTCTCTCCCGGGGCAGGTTTCGGCGCGAGGCTCCGATGTGCTCGATCCAACTCGGGGGGCGAAGCGAGAATGCACTCACCGAAGATGTCGAAAAGAAGCTGGGAGAAGAATACAGTTGGGCGCGGACCTTCAATCTGCTCAGGTAGTCCGATTATTCTAATATTCTGGCGCCTACTGCGACTTTCCAGATCCGCTACTTTGACCTTAAGAAGTTCGTTTTCTGCTTTCAAATTACAGCTTCCGGCTTCAAGTTTTTGAAGACGCTGATGTTTTTGAAGAGTTTTTGGTGGCGTTGTCCTCCAAAGAAGTAATTTTTTGACCAAGGTCAGCAATTGTGGATTTTATACTGCCCAGCGCAGATGAAAGCGAGTCAAAAGATGACTTGAAGTCGGCCGCGAGGGCCGTTCGATGCTCGTCTGGCTAATCTCGGCCATGGTAATGCTACTGGATGGAGGAGAATCTCCGTCTTTTTCTGCAGTTTTCGCCCTCGTCTTCGACATTTTTTCAAATAAGATCGACTTAGAAACGCCTGATAATGGTTATTGGGAACTTAATGCATGGAGTATTGAGGTTTATTAAATTAACTGAGAAGTTGTATGTGGGAGCGAGCAAAACGCGTCTACACCGCACGCCTCATACCGGAAGTCTGCTTACTTATTTATTTTAAATAAAATGTGCTTCAGTTAGCTTACAGGTTAGTTTACACAGTGCTTTACAAAAAAAAGTTTTTTTTTTTTTTTTTTTTTTAAATATCAAACCCTTTTAAATATGAAACAATATGCAGCTTTAACTCATCATTAGAATTCCAGAAACAGGGTGGTGATGGCTGAGCTTTTGGAGCTACTGAAGGAGCATGAACAGGCTGATGAATTTGTAGTAGTCCTTGATGGCTGGGGTTACTATGCAGCAGCTTTAGGAGTAATGTTTGGTCAGTTATTTCAATGGTATTTCAAGATTTTGTGGGTACAATGCCAATGTAATTCACACAGTCATGCATTTCAGTCAAATAAAGCTCAGTAAAAGTCCTATACTAAAATTAGAGCCCAATGCACATGCAATGATAAGAGTCATATTTTGACCACAAACTGTATTTTACCATAACTCAAATTAAATATTTCATAGCTCCAGTGGTGGCAGGTCAGGGTGGCTTTTAAAATGGCTAGCATTAAATTAGAGAGAGGTGTCCCAAAAAATTTTAAATTTCAATACTTATCTCTGCATGACCACCAACAGAAAGAGAGTCTGTTCTGTGCTCTAAACATTGAATTCCAAAGGGACTGGACGGACACCTATGAAGCCATACCAAAGATTATTATTGGACTTGGAGATACATTCTCCCCTCAGATTCACAAGTTAAGGAATAAAAAATTTTTTTTGTGTCTGACATGTTGGGGAATTTTTTTTTTATCTTTGCTAGTTTTTAAAAATGGTTATTATATTGTAATATAAAAAAAAAAAGTAAAAGACTACTAAGCAGCTGGTTTTATCCAGGCATTTTATTGCCCTTTAAACAAAATAGAATGTGTATTCTCCACATGTGTATTTTTTAAAGTAATGCTTGTGTGTTTAAATTGTTGGGGTATTGTAAGGGCAATTAGTTTTTATAGAAAAACAATTACTTGAACCAACTACATTAGCAGGCTACAATGGGAAACAACTTACCCTTTTTGAGTAGTTGAAAAGTTAGGCTAAGGCAACCCTAGACAAATATAATTAATTGAGCCTACAACCAATACTACTTGAGTTGACTCAAATATTTGAATTACAAGTTGGGTCAACTGAAGATTTTGAACTGGGTACAAGTTGTGTCAACTAAACAGCACTACTGAACGTAGCAGAACTATTTTGTTTGGCCAGCAAATTTCTCTAAAATTTGAGTAAACTTAAAAAAGCTGTAGCAAATTGTTACTAAACTTTTTTTTTGTTGACGAAGCTTTTTTTTCTTTTCACAGTGTAGTTTATTTACAGCAAAGACAGATAATTTAAGTATTCAGCCAAAATCCTTGTGTCAGGTACATCTGCTACATCAAAGGACGAAGGTTAATTACAGTGTGGCGTGGACGGGGCGGCGGCTGACCACCATCATGCCTTGCGGGGGTGTGTGTGGGGGGGGGGGGGGGGGTTCTATGTGTTCACCCGGTTGGGGAAGTTTGATTAGGTTGGTGGCTTCGGCCATGCTTGTGTGTTATGTGTATGTGTCACCTCATGCTAACAGTGCTCCAGTTCATGCTTAGGCTGAAGTGTGTGCTCGTGGTTCTCGAGGTGAATGTGTTTCTCATGCTATACAGTGAAGAAATAAATTTCTCCCAGCCATTTGCATTGGGAAGCAATCAAGCTCACTTGTGTCTCCAAGATCCTTCTAGCGGTGAAAACGCTACAATATGCTAAAGGTTAATAATGTTCTAGGAACAACAAGGCAGCACAGTGATTAGCACTGTTGCTTTGCACCTCTTAATGGTTAGCACTGTTGTCTTGCACCTCCAGGGTCCAGGTTCGATTTTGTGTGCATGCAGTAGGCATGTTGTAGGTCTGCTTGGTGGGTTTCCTTTGAGTACTCTGGTTTTTTTCCTACATTCCAAAAACATGAACATTAGGCTAATTGCCATTCCCAAACTGACATGTGCCCTGCAATGGATTTGCACCCTGTCCAGGGTGTACCCTGTCTTGTAGCCTAAGTCTCCTGGGATAGCCTATAGGAAATTGTCATATAAGGAATCTGGAAAAACAATTGGGGTGTTTCTGTACTTTACATACATGTACAGTATGTATGACAGAGAAAACAACAAAGGTAGGAGATAGAGAAAACCTGATGAACACACTTGAAAAAAACTACTGCATGTACGGTATGACACACACTACCTGCTTCTAGATGCAGGTAGATGATTTGAAATCAGTTAGTTGAACCTATGGGGCTGTAGCTAATTGCTTTGTGCATATGTGTTACAAAATGAAGATTGTGCAGTTAAACAGTATGTTACCTTTGAACTGAGGGATTTGTTGCTATGGGAATTTTTAAGTTGTCTTCTGCTATATTAAGTACACCACAAGCATTTTAGAAACAATGGTATTTCAAGATTTTGTGGGCACAATGCCAATGTAATTCACACAGTCATGCATTTCAGTCAAATAAAGCTCAGTAAAAGTCCTATACTAAAATTAGAGCCCAATGCACATGCAATGATAAGAGTCATATTTTGACCACAAACTGTATTTTACCATAACTCAAATTAAATATTAATTAGTAATGTAAATACTTCTATCATGAAATGGCCGACAGTAGATCCCCCCCCCCCTTCACCAAGCTTATTCACTGACAGATTGGTTTTGTCATGATCATAGTAGGAGACAGTTAGCCCAACTGGTCCACCATGTCACTGGAGAAAACCTCCCTGGCTGTGGGCAGATTTTTCCATGATGTAGGCTGGCATCACCTCTGCATGCGTCCATACACAAGAGCTCCCGTGGCATCAGGTCAGGGTGGCTTTTAAAATGGCTAGCATTAAATTAGAGAGATGTGTCCCAAAATTTTTTTATTTTCAATACTTATCTCTGCATTACCACCAACAGAAAGAGAGAACAACACAGTCTGTATAAGAGCGCCTCTTTTTGGGAAGATATCAGACAGACCATGATATGCAAGTAAACTTCAAGTATCAATGGAAAGAGTGAGTTAATCCATATTTGTTGGCTTAGATTTTCTTTTTCCACCCATGCTGCTTCTGAAACTAGTAATTTTATAATCACTTCTCACTCTGAGCCATGAACTGGAAAAATCTCCCTTTTTGATGTTAATCTCCTGAATTCATTGCCAACTTCCTGTAGCTGGTGACATCATTATGATGCCAGGATTGCTGATGACGAGACACCAATCTGGTACTATCATACCAGGGTGCTGCTAAAAGGTCATATGGTATGGTATTTTCCTACAGCTACCGTACAGTATGTGCCTTACATAGTCATATGAGTGCATATTGCATACACATTTAATTATTACAACTAAGACTTCAGCATTGAAATTTTTTATTTCACTGTGATAATCTTATATTCAAACTACAGTAAGTACAATAATAACTTAAAGAAAAAAGAATGTGGGAGTGATTTTCAAAATTAATTTTCCATTTGGCAGTTTGTAACTGTTTGCATGTTCTCCTGTGCTTGGTGGGTTTCCTCCGGGTACTCCGGTTTCCTCCCACAGTCCAAAGACATGCAGATTAGGCTAATTGGCGTTCCCAAATTGACCATAGTGTGTGAATGAGTGTGTGTGTGTGCGTTTGTGTGCTCTGCGATGGATTGGCACGCTGTCCAGGGTGTACCCTGCCTCGTGCCCAGAGTCTCCTGGGATAGGCTCCAGGTCCCCGCGACCCTAAATACAGGATAAAGCGGTATAGAAGATGAATGAATATTTTCCATGTTGCCAGCCGGACTTAGGTGGCATGGTAGTGTATTGGTCGCCTTGCACCTCCAGGGTGCGGGATCAATTCCCGACCAGGTTCCTCCGGGTACTCCGGTTTCCTCCCACAGTCCTACAGATTAGGCTAATTGGTGTTCCAAGACGGCTCAGAGTGTGTGAAGCAGTGTTGTATGTGTGCATGCCCTGTGATGGATTGGCACCCTCTCCAGGGTGTACCCTGACTCGTGACCTAAGTCTCCCTGAGAATGAGTGAGCCTGAGCTATGTATTGTATACTACTCTAGCAGTGAGCCTTAAGGCAGAGTGACTCATTTGATTACCTGATCGTCTTTACAATGAGAAATTGCGTGTATTGTACAAGCAGGGACTGGAAATAAGAGATAATATGCCAAGGAAAATTGTAAATAAGACATTAATATAAGAATTATTTTTGTTGTTAAATTCATCAACTCCATTTATGTCCTTACATAACACAATATTTATAATTTTTTTTGCTTCTGCAATATTACTGTTTATCTCAGCCGTATGTAGGTTCCAAATAGAGGGGCTTCACAGCCATAACTTTAAAATACTCTTTTTATAGACTTTAAAAATAGTGCCCATCAGAATACAGCACATCAAAGTCTCTCCTTGTCCTGAAGATGTTGATAAAGGTGGCTTTTGTATTATGGAAACCTATATCTATACAGTATATTGAATTTTCAAGTGGTCAACAGTGCAATGTCTTGGACAATACATACGATTCAAATCGTACAACTAGGATTAATCTAAATTCATTAAACTCATAAATCTACTGCATGGAAATAATAACATATCCAAAATAATGACTATCGCCCTGTAGCCCTCACCTCAGTAGTGATGAAGTGCTTTGAACGCCTTATCAGAGACTTCATCATTTCTTCACTACCCGACACACTGGACCCACTACAGTTTGCATACCGTCAGAACCGCTCCACAGACGATGCAATCTCTCATCTCCTCCACACATCACTCACTCACCTGGACACTAGGAAAGGGAATTATGTTAAAATGCTCTTCATCGACTACAGCTCTGCTTTTAACACCATAATTCCCTCCACACTCACCACCAAGCTGGAGCACCTGGGACTGAGCTCATCTATATGTCAGTGGATCTCCAATTTTCTGACTGGCAGACCACAGGCAGTAAGGATGGGCAGACATGTCTCAGCCACACTCACTCTCAGCACTGGAGCCCCCCAGGGTTGTGTTCTGAGCCCCCTGCTGTACTCTTTGTACACCCACGACTGCGTGGCCACTACCAACTCCATCATCAAGTTTGCTGACGACACCGTCGTGGTCGGACTGATCACCAACAATGATGAGTCGGACTACCTAGAGGAGATTGGAAATCTGGAGAACTGGTGCCAGAGGAACAATCTCCTCCTGAACGTCAGTAAGACAAAGGAGCTGATAGTGGACTTTAGTACAAAGCAGGAGAGGAACTACCAGACCCCCGTAATCAACAGGAGCCCAGTGGAGAGAGTGGACAGCTTCAGATACCTCGGTGTTCACATCACGCAGGACCTATCATGGTCCTGTCACATCAACACCGTGGTGAAAAAAGCCCGGCAGCGTCTCTACCACCTCAGACGCTTGAGAGACTTTAGACTGCCCTCCAAGGTGCTCAGGAACTTCTACTCCTGCACCATAGAGAGCATCCTGACGGGAAACATCTCGACCTGGTTCGGGAACAGCACCATGCAGGACAGACGAGCTCTACAGAGGGTGGTGCGATCAGCCGAGCGCATCATCCGCACTGAGCTCCCTGACCTGCACTCCATCTACAGCAAGCGGTGCTGGACTAAGGCCAGGAAGATCATGAAGGACCTCAGTCACCCCAGTAATGGACTGTTCTCTTTGTTGCGGTCTGGGAAAAGATTCCGCTCCCTAAAGGCCAACACAGAGAGACTGAGGAGGAGCTTCTTCCCGCAGGCGATAAGGTCTCTCAATCACAATCACACCTCCACACAGGACTAATAACACCTTTTAAGCTCACAACACTGACTGGACAATCATGGACACATTCATACACACTTGCACTAAATACTCATACATCTGGACAATTGCACATGTCACCTTTCATGCATATTTGCACAACCACCGACACTTTAATTCTATATACATATATACTCTACCCTATATTCTATATTTTTGCAATATTTTATTATGCCCTTATTGCACAGTTAATTTTACTAGTTAAAATTATTTCTTCAGTATTTCCTTTTTATTGATTATTTATTTTACGTACAAGCTTTTATTTTCTTTTTTAAGGTCACTGGCGGTCGTATAAAGCATTTCACTGAATATTATACTGTGTATGATTGTGTATGTGACCAATAAAATTTGAATTTGAATTTGAATAATAGTGGTAACAACAAGTTAAAAGTACCCCCTAGACACCTTCTCGTGTGTTAACGTCTAAAATTAGGTGCCACTAATAAAAAAACAACTCAAGAAATCTAGCACACTAGCTTTCTACTCAATCCCTAGCAATAATGTGAAGGAAAAAAGCATATTTTAAAAGGACAGAGACAGAGTAAGTGTTTTAATCTCAGGGGCACTGGTTAACATGTTGGACTTTTGGTCAGAAGGTTGTGAGATCAAATCCCAGCACCACCAATCCCTCAACTACTCATTTGTATAATTGAGATACATGTGGAGAAACACATCTGCCAAATGTTGTTAAAGTACATTTATCGAACAGACTGCAGTCCATAAAAAGAAACAGACTTCTACGTCAGACTTTGTGCTAGATTTTGGAACATGGCTGTGGGAATTTCTGCACATTCAGTCACAAGAGCAATAGTGTGGCCAGGTAGTTATGAGGGATGAGGAGGTCTGGTGCGCTGTTGGCACTTTGATTCATCCCAAAGGCGTTCAGTGGGGGTGATGTCAGGGCTCTGTGAAAGTCAATACAGGCTTTCCACACCACATCATGTCTTTCTTTACCTCACTTTCTGCATAGAGGTGTTGCCATTGTCATTTGGTTTGGGGTACAGTAGACCCTTATTTCCAGTGCAGGGAAATCTTAAAGCTACATCATGACTCTGGACTCACTAAACAGGACTAGGACAGAGAATCATTACATTCAACAGTACATGATTAGGAAAATTGTCATGACCACATAAAGTGAGGCAGTCAATCCCTACGTCCGTGTTGTATTATGATGATTATAACTTTATATGCCCAAAAATACAGTTTTTCCACTTTAACATATGATTAATTATGAATGCATTTATATTGATATTCCTGTATGTATACATACATGTATACTGTATATCTAATTATGGAATCAGCTTTATATGAGAATTGTTTAAACAAACTAGTTTGTAAAAAAAATTCTCATATAAAGCTGGTTCCCTAATAAGAGTTATTGGAACTATGACATACTACCTTAAGGGTAATGCAAGGTGACGAATGTTTGACCTGGTAAGTGGATTGCTGTCTGTTGTAAGTGGTCTATTATTTGGCAAAGAAGGCCTGTAAGAAAACAATGGAGGCCCACCTAACCATTCATTGACTCTCAGAGTGTGTGGGAAGGCCTATAACCAGAGGTGTCAAGTAACGAAGTACAAATACTTCGTTACCTTACTTAAGTAGAAATTTTGGGTATCTATACTTTACTGGAGTAATTATTTTTCAGCCGACTTTTTACTTCTACTCCTTACATTTTTAAGCAATTATCTGTACTTTCTACTCCTTACTTTTTAAAAACAGCCTTGTTACTCTATTTTTATGATCAGAACGCGCAACCCCTCCGGTCGCATGATAAGAACGCGCACAACGCCCCCCCCCCCCCGTCACATGATCAGAACGCGCACAACGCCCCCCCCCCCCCGTCACATGATCAGAACGCGCACAACGCCCCCCCGTCACATGATCAAAACGCGCACAACGCCCCCCCCGTCACATGATCAAAACGCGCACAACGCCCCCCCCCCCCCCCCCCCCCCCCCGTTGCATGATCGGAAAGCGAGACCTTAATGCTTTTTTCCCCCCTCACGGTACTTTTACTTTTATACTTTAAGTAGTTTTGAAACCAGTACTTTTAAACTTTTACTTAAGTAAAAAGCTTGGGGTGATACTTCAACTTCTAAAGAAGTATTTCTGAACCCTAGTATCTATACTTCTACTCAAGTAATGAATGTGAATACTTTTGACACCACTGCCTATAACACTTGATCAACTACAAAAGTAAAAGTATTGCAGTCTCTGATGCCTCACTGGCAGAGGAGCTAAACCGTTTGTAATGGCCAGCTCTGGAGTCTTCACAAAGATTTTTAACACCTCCCTGACACAAGCTACTGTATCATACTACCCTACTTAGTCAGAAACTATCAAGAACTTATTCCTGAAGTCATGAAGGGTTTCAAGAAGCTCATCCTGCCACACATCAAATCCTTCTTCCCTCCTTTGACCCACATCAGAGCCAACAGTTCAACTGAAGATGCCATCACCATAGCAACTCGTACAGTGCTGACCACAAGAGGAGCTATGTAAGGATGTTTTTTTATTGGTTTCAACTCACTCTTTAATACTATCATTTTGGAAATCTTGTTTGGTAACTGCTGGACTTTTTATCCTCCTCTTTACCATTTGCACCTGGATTAAACACTCTCACAGACTGGCACAGAGGGTAAAGACTGGCCCCTACATCTCCTTCTCCAACACACTGAGCACCTGTTCACCACAAGGCTGTGTGCTGTGTCTACAGCTCTACTCTCTGCACATAACTATACATCAGAGCGCCCGTCCTGTTCCATGATTAAATATGCTGACGACACAACTGTCATCAGGCTCATCTTGAAGGGAGATAAGTCAGCCTACAAGGACAAGATACTGAGACTGAGAGTAGTGTTCTATGAATAAACAATGAACAAAGAGATGATTCTGGACTTTAGAGGTGATGAGCTACAAACCTGGCCCCTTCTGCATAAACTGGGCATGTGCTGAGACAGTGCAGACTTTTTTCAGACTCCTCATGTCTAAGAAATTCTTATGTTCAGCCAATGCACAAGTGATTGTGATCAAAGCACAACAAAGACTCCACTTTCTTAGTGTGCTCAGGAGGGATAACACAGTGAGTAAGCTGTTTATGGCTTTCTATTGGATGACCATCGAGAGGCTTTTTAACATGCTGCATCTCCTGTGAAGACAAAAAGCTCTGCAAAGAGTGATCAAAACAGAGAAGATAACTGGCTGCCTGCTGCCTCCCCGCAGAACTTGGTTACTTTACGATACCTCAGCACATCAACCAACATCATTCAAGACCCCACCCACCCTGCCCACCATATATTTGAACTGTTGTCCTCTGGTGGGCGCTATAGGGCAGTCAAAGCACTAACTACCAGACTCAGAGACTCAGACTTTTTTTTCCCCCAGAGTCATCAGCACTTAAATAAAAAGTAAATAGTCTACATACTGTATGCAGTTATTTCTGCACTATTCTGCGACACTTGCACTTTATGCTGGTTATTTATTTCTTTTATGACCCCCCCCCCCCCTTTTTTTTAAACTTTAATCAAAATGTATTTATTGAATGTCCTATCTTTGTGTTTTAGGTTGAATACACCAGTGGAATAGTTTTACAAATTTTGTATGCAAGACTACAATGACAATAAAGGCACAAACTAACTGTAAATATACACTTAGCTATTTTGTTCAACCATCTTTAGACTTAATTACAGTGTACATTCACCATGGCATTATTTCAACAAATCTAGGCAACATTATAACAATTATTTCTGTCCAGAGTTGCAATAATTTAAGCACAGAAATAATTCATAAAACACAAAGACTTTCAGTAGTGGCCCATTCATGATGATTTCTCATGCTCCCAGAACAACTCTTTCACAATTCGAGTGTGATGAATCTTGACATTCTCTGCCTGGATTATGCTTATGCGACCAGGAAAAAAAAAACATTCAGGATATCAGCTGATTTAATTTCACTGTCACATAACTTTGCTGAGCTGACAAAGAAATTATAACACTGCTATAATATACTGTAATAGAAATTATAACATTGCTTCATGTGCTTCTCTTCTTACCCTAATCGCCCATCACTTTGGGAAAGGGTCAATCTGGATTCATCAAATCACACAAATCTTTATGCTCCCTAGCATATTAAAGCATTTTTATTTCCTTTTAAAAGAATTGTTTCTAGCTAAAAACATATTTTGGGTAATGGGGCATATTAATACATATCCCATATTAGTGTCAATGTTCTGTTAGTGTATGTACTTTAAACTGTATTCCATATAAAGCAATGCAAATGACAAAGCACTGTATATTACCCCATTTCTCAGTAATTGTACAGTACCACTCAGGCAGAGCTGGTGCGAGATTGAGAGCACAGAGGTCAGTCTGTCCAGTGGGAGTTTTTCTCACTCTTTTGCTAGTAGAAGATAATATAGTAACACTCTGTGTGGAAGGCATCCCAACAGCTATTGTGCCTGTTTTAAAGACTAGTTTTTTCCATTATGCCAAAAATTTTTATTTTGTCCAATGTCTGCTCAGTGTTCTTCTTCTTCCTCTTTCTCTCTCTTTTTTGTGTGAAAATCTACTGTATGTGGGATCATATTGGTGAAATACATGATACATCTCCTTGACCACAATGATCCGACATCCTCAATGCAGTCAATACTTTTTTATATAACACTACCCCAAGACCCCACCCTCCCAACAGCAGCGGCAACTCCTAGAGATTACTTGCGGCTCTGCATGCATGCAGTACATGAGGTTTATCCCCGGCTCCGCTTGCATGTAGATCCTGTTGTGGAGCGTGTGGTTGAACTAAAATCAAAAAGAGCGTTATTGGCAAGTACATTTGCATATACAACAAATATGTTTTGATGGCAGAAGCTCCGGAGATGAAAACAACACACACACACACACACACACACAATAATTCAATTAACAAGAAATTATAATTAATTAAATATCAGTGGTATTGTACAGTATTCCGCATGTTCCACATATAAATATTGCACATATTTTTATTGCACAGTGGGGAGAACATTTAACTGCTCATGAGGTAGATTGCCTGGGGGGTAGAAACTGTTCTTGTGCATGGCTGTCCTGGTCTTTGGTGCTCTGATCCAGCGACCTGAAGACAAATGTTCAAGGAAAAGATGGCCTGATGGCCAAAGAGATTTTCTGAGCCCTTTTCTTCAATCTGGATATAAACAGTTCTTGAAGGGTAGGCAAGGGAGCACCAATAATCCTTTCAACATTTTGAAGCATCCTTTGTATTCTTCTGATGTCTGATTTTGTTGCTGAGCCAAACCAGACAGTTATTCTCTCTGCCAATCCTCACGCTGCTCCAATATTTCAGCAACCTTTACTTCTTCCTGCTGTATGTGCGCCTTCGCAGCAGATCCGGGGTTTCGGTAGCTAAGAGCTTGGCCTAACATGCTTGTTTTTGCCATAGAGGACATTGCCCACGATACAGTTGGGGAGTATGGGTATGCAGAGAAATAATAAAAAGTGGATGTTGAGGTCAATATCATAGGGGAAAGATACAGTGTGAAGAAAGACAAAACAAAAATGGCAACATCAGAGTGGGATAAGGAATCAAAACCGAGACATTTGCATTTAATACAGGATAAAGTGGATGTGTTTGGGGGGGGGGGGGGGGGGGTATCGGAAAGACAAAGTATTAATTAGCAGACTAAGAATTGGACACAGCAACCTTAATAGCACTCTATTTATAGTAGGCAAACACCCAATGGTACTCTGTGAGGAATGCCAGGAAAGTGAGACTGTGGAGCATGTATTGCTCACAGGCAGGAAATATATGCAGGAGAGGCTAGATATGGTGGCACAGCTCCAAGAATTTGAAATAATAGAAAGGTATGTTAAAAGTATTTTATAATGGGGAGTCACTGATCAGGGACGGAAGCATTGAATGTTGTTTTTGTGGCAGACTGGACTGGAAAATTGACTTTAAAGGGCAGGGAAGCAGTGGTGTCAAAAGTATTCACATTCATTACTTGAGTAGAAGTATAGATACTAGGGTTCAAAAATACTTCTTTAGAAGTTGAAGTATCAACCCAAGCTTTTTACTTAAGTAAAAGTTTAAATGTACTGGTTTCAAAACTACTTAAAATATAAAAGTAAAAGTACCGTGAGGGGCGACAAAAGCATTAAGGTCTCGCTTTCTGATCATACGACGGGGTGGAGGGGGGGGAAGGAGGGGTTGCGTTGTGCGCGTACTTATCAGGGGCCCCCGGGGGGGTTGCGCGTTCTGATCATAAAAATAGAGTAACGAGGCTATCTTTAAAATGTAAGGAGTAGAAAGTACAGATAATTGCTTAAAAATGTAAGGAGTAGAAGTAAAAAGTCAGCTGAAAAATTATTACTCCAGTAAAGTATAGATACCCAAAGTAAGTAAGGTAACTTACTTAAGTAAGGTAATGAAGTATTTGTACTTCGTTACTTGACACCTCTGCAGGGAAGTTATAGAGAGTGAGATCTATGGGTGGCAGTGATGTAACCTACAGAATTTCAACGAGATGTTGGGTGGTACTGAAAGGGCCAACGTCAAGAAGAAAGTGTGTGTGGAGGTACTGGATAAAGCAGATGAAAGGTTCAAAACACAGAACCAGTCAAGACAAGGTCAGGAAAAGAAGCATTAGACATTTTAAGGAAGGCTGGTCTGGAAAATCGGCTTTGTTGGCGGTAATGGGTAATACAGTATAGGCAACATCCTGGATTCCAAACACCGTTAAACAAAAAAGAAGAAGATTAAGAAGAAGCCAAATACCTGTGCAAACACTGGCCTACCATCAGCCACCAGCCTCACACTGCCCGAACAAACAGAATTTCTGTTTTTATACAGTATATACAGTATAGATTAAAGCTTAAATGCAATGTTATGTCAAGTTTAAAGAGGGCAATGACTATTTTAGCTGTGTACCACACATGTGAAATTAACACAACAGTTGCTAGGCAGCCTGATTTCCCAAGCTAAATTGGTGGTTGCCACACATCTACCTACACCACTAGTAATGACTAACCCCTAGCTCAAACAAAGCAAAAAAAAAAAAAAAACAATAACTTTTTGACAGCTAAATTCTGACAGCGACAGCACAACAAAAAAATGGAAAAAAGAAAATAAAAGTCGGTTTAAAAATAACACCAGGTTTCTTTTATTAAATTGTACTGAACTGAAAAATTTCCCCGTGCCCACCTCTGATAATTGTATTGCTATTTGTCTCCCCCTAGCGATGATTCACGGCGGCGCGTAATTTGAGCCAAACGGTTTTCCGTAGTTTAAACATTAATCACGTGTCACTGGCAGGAAGAGGAAACAATAGCATGCACCAGGGCTACTGTTTGTTCATGTAGCTGCTTTATGAAACAATTTTTGGCAGCCAAACCGGTGGAGTCGTTTTATTTGTAATCAGAAATGTGTTACTATAATGTGTTATTCTCTTAGCACTGGCGGCCAGCAGATAGGGAGATCTGTGTGGGATAGAAATGCAGGCTGATATCTGATCTGCTCTCTGTACTTTGACACAATGCCATGGGGAACTGCTGGACTCAGTGCACTGCGATATTCAGGAGAGAGGCGAGCAGGATCCAGAGAGGAGGAGGGTAAGCGGGATAGATATGGTTATAGAAATTAACATTGTCGAGTCTTTGTATACATAAAGTCAAAACAATGTGATTACGTTGATGTGATCATGTGGAATGGATACGTTAAGACACAAGTTTAAATGCAATGTTTGTTGTGTTTAAGTAAAATAAATAACAAGCGAGGAAGGGTGCGTCCTAAGTAGGTAGAGCTGTCTCTGTGTGTGTGTATGTTTATTTTTGTCTTTAGATTGACAGCTAGCTAGCTAACAGATGTGTTGTACAGGAACAGGGCCACGCCCCGTAACCCCTCCCTCCTCCTCCTGGTTAGCATCCGGCTACATGTCTAACCAACAGCGGCGTCAACTCCTCTTACACAAACAGTCACATTATTATTTATAAAGTTAATGAAACCTGTAACGTTCGTCATAATAAAATGTCATACTGTTAATTTTGCTTTGGTTAAGGGTGTCTGCCAAATGCTGTAAATGTAAATAAAAGAACCAATAATTAATTTATTAATTCTTTCTTTTTTTTTTTTCACACAGGTCGAAATACTTTAGAAGTAGCACAACTGGAGAACACTATACAATAGAGGTATAGTTCACCCCCCCCCCACACGCACACAACGTGTTCTTTATTTATTTATTCCTTCTTTTTATTGTAATTGTGACTCAGACTGACTTCATGTCTTCATCTGTTTTTTTTTGTTTGTTTGTTATTTTGCAGTTTGAGAATCTTGTGGAAAGTGATGAGGTAAGTGCTGAATCATTTCCCAGATACCCTCACACTTAGGAATGACATCTTACATTCTCTCTAATAATAATATCTTTTATTATTCTTTCAGGGTGAGAGTTCACAAAGTTGTGCCAGGTATGGTGGTTTGTTCTGTTTTCCTCACACAGATTACAAAATCAAGAGTTTAGTGTATGCTTGTGTGAAGTGTAGTTTTATTCACAACAGTTTTTTTTTGTTTGAAATGATAGAGATGGATGCAAGGGGAAGATGATTCAGTTATGAATCATGATTCCCTTTGTGTGCTGATTCTCATATTGCTACATTAACTCCAAGATTGATTTTTTTTAATGTCCAATAGATGCTACAGTTAATCACTCAATGACCGGAATTGGCTGTTGAGTGGTGCAACTGAAGCGCATTTTTATGGCATTACATCAAAATAGAGCTGAGCGATATGCCCTATAAATTGAATCTCCTATTTTTTAGACCAAATTCAATTTTTCATTTTAAAATGATTATTTTCCTTAAAATTTAAAAGAAATAAATAAGCAAAACACAGACAGTATAGTTTGTTTATTCATTTATTTATTTATTTAAGCAAAACTATATAACCAAACATGTACTTCTTATTTGGACTAAAAATGCAAACTTGCTTTCACGTACAGGTTTTGTTTTAATATTTTAAATTTTATGGTGAAAATTACAGGCCTCACTCATCTTTTTAAGTGGGAAAACCTGTACAATTGTTGGCTGACTAAATACTTTTTTGCCCCACTGTATGTATGTATGTTTGTTTGTGTGTGTGTGTGTGTATATTATTATTTTTATATATAAAAATAACTAAAACAATTTTGTAAACCACATGCAACTTACATGATGAATAAAATGAAACAAGTGCCTGACTATACATGTTTTAACTGTGTATATTGGCATAGTGTCCTTAGCGATATAACACAATCAGTAATATCTTTAATGGTTTTTATTCCTCTAATCATATGGGATACAGTGGGGCAAATGTGGTCGCTGTTTTTACCTAGTTTTTAGCCAGTATTTTCGCGCTGCCACTTGTCTTGTTTAGCTCGCAGAACCAAATATGACACCCTGTGTCTCTGTTCGAGGTGCTCGAGTAAATTAGTCGTGCTGCTTCCGTTAGTTGCCACAATCGTCAGACAAATTTTACACCGGGCTTTGGCTTGTTCAATGTGTAAAGTTGCGAACCCGAACAATTTCCATACGACTGAAGAAACCGTGTGCCTCTGTTAGAAACAAGCTCTTTGATTTCATCAGAGCACGCTGCTATGTTGTATATCGTATTTCCCAAGTGTAAGTCACAGAGGGGGGCTTCGCAGAACTACAGAAGCTCGCGGTGCCATACCATAGAGAAACTGTAAAATCAATTAAAATTTATCAATATCGACATAAACCATACATTCAATTTAATCGAGAGTAATGATTCATCGCACAGCTCTACATCAAAAGTTTTGCCTGTTTCTGAACCTCCGATCGACCCTCTTTTTCCAAACTCTGCAAACGAATTAGCCTTGAAATAGAGACCTGCGCGGGACAGATTTTTCAGTCCCGCTCTTGCCCGCTCCCGCAAGATTCTGTCTCGCTCCCGCAAAAATATATATTATTTTCTCCCGCTCCCGCCCGCAGTATTCAAGTTTTGTCCCGCTCCCGCCCGCAAAATCTCGCAGGTAAACATATAAGTAGTTTTATTTTTACTGCTTCTTCCCGCTACTCTGTTATTTGTTTCAATTGCTTCCCTTTTGAGTATATATAAAAAAAGAAACAGAAAATAAATGTTTCGTTTTATTTGAGTTTGATTAAATGAAATGATGAGCATAGAGACGAAAAAGGAGCTTTTCAGAACATAGAAATACACTGTTAGAAATAGGCTAAAATTTTTGCAACGAAACAAAATAATAAACAAAAACGCATTTGGCCTAATACTGCTTCAGAATGTTAGGCTTTTTTGCCTTCAGCAATGTCCAAACATTGAACATAAGTTATCCTTATTTCTCAATAAATAAAAATAAGTTCCGACCTTTTGCCTGTGTAAATTGTTTTTATTTTAATTTAGTCGTTCTTGTTGCTTTTGTGCAGTAGATAAATAATATAGTATTTGTTTTCAATAAATAAATTTTAGGAAAATAAAATTTTGCGGGAGTCCTGCGATTCATTTTATTCTCCCGCAACCCGCACATACATGAGGACCTAACCGCCCACACCCGCATTCACCCATCAAATCTTGTCCCGCGCCGCACTCCGTGCGCTGGGTGACGCGGTACTCCTGCGGGAGTGCAGGTCTCTACCTTGAAACACACTCATTACACATGCTTACACCAGTCACAAAACACCCCGGCGGGCTAATTAGTCAAAAAAATGGTGGCATTTGAGAAGCTGCGGCATTTGGGGCGGTAAAAAGGGTGGTTCCTTCATAATCCCAAAGGTGGTATGCTATAAACTATTTACCTATTTTCATCTTATTTGGTTGGACTGAAGTTTTTTTTTATTTTTTTTATAAGTTTGTTTAGAAATAATAATTATGGCAGAAGACAGAGATACATGCTGCTCAGTAAAATGTAGCCTTAATTTAAAATTAAATATTTATTTATTTTATTTTTTTGCATTGATGTAGAATCTTTTTTTTTTTTTTTTTCAAATTGTCATACATACCAGGACCTACGTATTGTGATATCATATCGGACGATGACTCGTGATTCTCATGCCTAGGAAATAGATTTTTGGTTGGGGTTGGGGCAAGAGGGTTTCCATGTGAGACTTTTAGCACGGCAACCTAGTTTTACCGCGACCACTTAGCTTTAGGGATCCAACCCTAGCCCCTGCATCAGGAAGGTCGTCTGGTGTAAACTAGTGACACTTAAAGGAGCCATACAGACTCAATTTTGCATAAGTTAATATGATTCTTTAGGGTCCTAATGAAAAGTTTGTAATATACTTTAATTAAAAATTCTCAATTGTTGTGTAAAAAAAACATTACTTTTACCTGGTAAAAAGTAGCTCTGTTCTCAGCAACCTGTTTCAGTACATGCTCCTTTAAATGTTAATGACCTCTACTGAACCCGCCCCCCAGGTCTGTGGGGCGTGTCTTCACAATACAAGTGGGGTATAGCTTTGACAACAGTTAAAAATATTTAAAAAACCGTTAAAAATAATTTTACATGATGTTAGAATTATTTTATATATAAAGGAGTTATTTCTACTCTCTTGCTCTCTTCCTCATAGATCTGATATTAACATGTTAAATCTTCCCTGCTGCTATCTTCCTGTCTCCTCTTGCATCTGTCCATTCAGGCACACCTTCCCATACTCTCTCTCTCTCTCTCCCTCTCTCTCTCTCTCTCTGTCTCCTTCCACTTATCTTCCTCTCCTTTGATTCAAATTCAAATTTTATTTGTCACATACACAGTCATACACAGTATGATATGCAGTGAAATGCTTATACGACAGCCAGTGACCTTAAAAATAAAATAAAAGCTTATACGTAAGGAATAAATATCAATAAAAAGAAATACTAAAGAAAGTAAATTTAACTAGTAAAATAGTTGTACAAATATACAATGTACAAATGAGGGCATAATAAAAATCTTACAAAATATAGGGGATATATATGAAGATTTTCATTATGCCCTCAAAAAACTTTTTTGACTTCCCAGACCGGGAATCGAACTCGAGTTGCTGCGCTGAGAGCGCCGTATCCTAACCACTAGACCACGGAGGATTAATGGCTGCCGCTTGGAACTGCCGGCTATTCAACCCGCGACCTTATACACGCGAAGCATTGTTTTTTCGGGATCTCACCAGGACATTTACAATGGTTAATTTGTAGTAACATATGTCTATAGCACAGGCGTTTAGTCAAACATATTTATACCGATCTTTTGCTGTTAATAAACAGAGACCTTTCTGACAGACAACGTGTGTGTGTGTGTGTCTGTGTGTGTGAATGAGTCATAGATGCCGGGAATAGGACATCATACACGCGAAGCATTGTGTGTGTGTGTTTGACTGAGTCTCTCCTTATGTCAGAAAAGCTTACCGAAGCATAGCGCACTCGCCTCGTTACTAAACGAACTTTAGAAAAACTTTATAAATATGTAGTGCAAAAAAAAGCATGTACCTTAAGCAGGAATCGAACCCAGGTCTCCCACATGAAAGTGCCGAATCCTAACCACTAGACCACCACAACACTGCAACAAACAGCACACCACACTCATGTAGGCGCCATTTTGCTCCAGTGTAGAAAAACAATGGCCGCCGGCTCTTTTTTTCACTCGGGGCGGGTCTTTGCTAAAACACCAGTGTCAATCAACTGTAGTAGGTGCGGCCTCTGTCGGTGTGACTTCACACCGACAGGCTTTTGAAAACGGGCTGATTTCAGAAGGGGCATCTTATATTATTAAATTAAAAGAAAATCGCTGGGCGGCTCTTTATCACTGTAGAGTGGTTGTGTACACACTCTCCTAACACACAATGCAGTCCAAACAGCTTGAAAAAGTCCATGTAACACCGTAGGTGCCCTTTAAGATATATGCAGATGCAGTGACATTATATAACCAAACCCAGATTCACCTGAAAAAGAAAGGCAATAAAATCTGGCAAACATTAAGTACCAGAGGACTTTTTTAATAATTTCAGATATTTGTGCTTTTTATTGAACATCATGTTTTAAGGAACCAGTTTTTGGAGAAATACAGGTCAAGGCCTCAGATTATGTAAAAATTCAGAATAGAAGAACCTGAGTAGCTGCTGAATTCTCCAGTACTGTACAAGTTTTGATCCGTATCTAATTTCTTCATATCAGCTTAATTAAATCATGTATATACATAAAATAAATGAGAGCAAGTGTGTTAATGTGAGGCTGCAAAGAGCCTAAAGATACAGTTGTTTAACAGCCTTCGCAGCAACCTGATTTTCCCCCTCATTTACCATGCAGAGTTCAACATCACCAGTATACTAATCATTTGGCCAAACCACCTTTTTCTTCATCACTGGTCCATGCATCAAGTTAGATTATTGTTTATGCTTGAATGATTCATAGATCATTGTATGACTGAACACACACACACAAAAAAAAAACAATCCTCTGAAACTGGTCAGGTACAGGGACTAAAGTGAAAATGAAGGAAGAGCTGTGATGGTATTCATATTAGATGTGTATTAGATGTTTTAACTGCTGTTGTACCCGAACCATTCCATCAATATCGTAATGAATCACAGCTTAGAGCAGGTTATAAATGAAGATGAATTATGAATGAATAATACTATCAGAGCTCTTTTAGCAGATTCAGCTTTGAGATGTTTAGATGTTTGATCTCAGGAGGACTGTGAAGTCTGACCTTTATTGTGTTCGGCTCAGGCCCATCAACGAGGACGAGATTGGCCATCTGAAGGAACTACGCTATGCTGCTATTGCCGATAAGCAGACACTGATCGATGATAAGCTGAATGCTGAGGTGCCTTACCTTTTTCTTTTTGCTGTTAGTCTAAAAAAAAAAATCATGAAGACAAGCGAATAAACAAGGGAGATCATATCATATCATAAAGGCTCAAAAGCTAATTACATTACATTGTATGGCCATTGTAATCAGTACTTTTTCAGTAAAATAGGTTTAATGAAAATGTTGTTTAATCCTAGAATTAGTAAGGGCTTAGAGATTTATAGTTAATAAACCTACTTTTAAGTTTTCTTTGTTTCCATGGTTTTCAGTCTGTGTTTCTTTTTATTGCGTTTCATTCCTGCTATTCATTATCTTCATTTGTTCGGTTTCGTTATTGTCCCCTTTTTTGTTGTTATTTCTGCCCAGTTAGTGGCACAAGAGGAGAAGTTAAGGCTAGAAGAGGAGGCTATAGTCGCAGCTCAGCGCGAGGCTGCCAGACTCGCAAAGGAGCGAAAGCTAAAGGAGGTGAGGCGTCCACACTGAGCACGCCCATCCCTTCTCTTGCCACACTCCTGTCTTTCATTCTGCTGCTGATATATATAAAAAATATATATATTTATATGATTAGTAATATGAGTAAAAGAAGAATCCCCTCCCCCTCCTTAACATCTTTATGTTGCTTCTATCCTTATTTGCACTCATTTTTAATATTGATTTTCCCTTCTTATTTATGCAAAGTTTAGCCTGCAGGACTCACAAAAAAAAAATGTTGTAATTAAATGTAATCCGGCTGTTTTGTGTGAGATTTGAGAGAGTGTATGATTAGCCATCTGTCTAAGTGGGCTGTTGTTACTAAAGTCGTGTGTGTTTTTGGAAGCAGCAGCTTGCACAGAAGAAAACCGAGGCAGAGGGCAGCAGCTCACATTGCAAACAGTAAGTGTGACTTGCACTTGGACACCAACATATTATGTAATACCCTGTAATATCTGGGTACAGGATTGCATCTAAATAAAGATTATACTGCAAGTATTGAAAAAGAGAATACAGGAAAATAAAATGGTATTTGCAGAGAAAACCTGAGAATGCACTTTAAGTGCATGTGCTGTTTACATGTAGTTGGTCAGGGGTATGATTAAATGCATGTCTATTCAGAATATACACAGCACTAGAATGCAGCCAGCTTGTGTAAGACAATGTGTGACGTCTCGTTTCACACTGGTCCGTCTGTCTGAGATGTCGTTCAACGCAGCATTTTTTTATTTATTATTTTTTTTAAAGAATTCAGTGAGGTTTCTGGTATTATAGAACTTCTGTGAAAATGATTCACAGAAAGAAAGATGAAAGATAGATGACTATGGGGAGAGCAGTAATAGTATTGGAATCCAGTGGAATTAGTGTCAGTAATGATGATGGAGAGAGCTAGGTAGCGTGTGGGAAATGTCCAAGTAAAATAAACTGATATTTTTAATCGAAATGAAAGCTTTTAAAAAAAAATCTCGCTATCAACAAATCTTTACTCATAATGAATCTTGAGACTTGACAGGAGGGGACTGAAAGTGTATGTCTGTGTGTGTGTTTAGCAAGCCATCGGGGGGAGAATTTGAAGCGTATCTGCAGGGTGTAAAGGCTCAGTCAGAGGCATTCCGCAGTAGCAGTGAGTACTCAAACTTCTCATCACATATTTTCTCTCTTTGATTAGTTGGACTTTTAAATTGGTTGCAACTTCTCCTTCCCCAATATTAATTACCCATCTCTCAGATCTAGTCAGACATTTAGTATGTCACAATCAGGTATGCATAGAAAACCTCTCATAGTTACATAGTTTTCACATGGAAACGATACTTCAGTGTTTCCCATACTTAGAGTAGACTTGAGACAGGCCACCGAAGTTTATTGCTAGCTACCCAAGTGTATTTGCCCACTCTTTTGTTTAAAATCTTTCCAGCAAACCGATGCCATTAGCGATCGATTAACTAGTAGTGGACAGTTCCCTCTTGCGGGTCCTCTCTGCAAAAAAAAAAAAAAAAAAGGTTTACACGGACGTCCTGCCGGTATGTGTCGACAGGAGCTTTTTAGCTTTTTGCACATGGGTTTTCTAATATGTTATGTAGAAACAAAGTTATCACTACTTTTAAAATGCATACATTTTACTGATACCGCAATATGGGCAAGACATCGCAAAATGTGCATATTATTATTTTATTATTATTACTATTAATTGTTTACATAAACAACCTAACATGAATACACATGATCTTATAAATCTGAGCTATTTCTTTGCATGTGCCCTTTTTAACCAATTATACAAACATAACAGAGAAAAAAATTAATAACATTCACTTCACATTATATTGGCTAGGTTGCCCAGGTGCTGAGAAAAATGTTTCACTCTAGATTGCTCAATATATATATAAAATATTGTCTCACATATAACACACAATTAAACACAGTAAGACAAAAAATGGCCCAAAATGCTCTTTTGTTATGTTTGCTATAGGATCTGTGTGCTCTGACAGACTCTGTGTCAACTAAACACACAGAGTGTTTAGTTCTTAATTATTTTACTTCATCTTACTCTTTACTTAGGGGTAGATCGATGTGAGGGTTAGACTTCTTGGGGATGAACTGGGAGTCAACATTTAGCAAAAGTATGTGTTGTAGATCAGTGTTTCCCAAACGTTTTTATAGGGACCGAATTGTCAAAATGACAAACCATTGTGACTCATTTTGAACTAGGAATTATTCATGAATTATGAGAAGTTTTTATGTGCGTAAATTAATGTTACTGATTTTTTTTTAAAACCATTTACCAATCTCTTTATTACATTGTTTGGTAAACCAGCCATTTGTGAAATACAGTAGTTAGATGCGATAAATAACAACTTCATTAACATGTACAGGTCCTTCTCAAAAAATTAGCATATTGTGATAAAGTTCATTATTTTCTGTAATGTACTGATAAACATTAGACTTTCATATATTTTAGATTCATTACACACACCTGAAGTAGTTCAAGCCTTTTATTGTTTTAATATTGATGATTGTGGCATACAGCTCATGAAAACCCAAAATCCCTATCTCAAAAAATTAGCATATCATGAAAAGGTTCTCTAAACGAACTATTAACCTAATCATCTGAATCAACTAATTAACTCTAAACACCTGCAAAAGATTCCTGAGGCTTTTAAAAACTCCCAGCCTGGTTCATTACTCAAAACCGCAATCATGGGTAAGACTGTCGACCTGACTGCTGTCCAGTAGGCCATCATTGACACCCTCAAGCAAGAGGGTAAGACACAAAGAAATTTCTGAACGAATAGGCTGTTCCCAGAGTGCTGTATCAAGGCACCTCAGTGGGAAGGAAGAAGTGTGGCAGAAAACGCTGCACAACGAGAAGAGGTGACCGGGCCCTGAGGAAGATTGTGGAGAAGGACCGATTCCAGACCTTGGGGGACCTGCGGAAGCAGTGGACTGAGTCTGGAGTAGAAACATCCAGAGCCACTGTGTGCAGGAAATGGGCTACAGGTTGCAAATTTTGCATGTCATTCGGAAATCAAGGTGCCAGAGTCTGGAGGAAGACTGGGGAGAGGGAAATGCCAAAATGCCTGAAGTCCAGTGTCAAGTACCCACAGTCAGTGATGGTCTGGGGTGCCATGTCAGCTGCTGGTGTTGGTCCACTGTGTTTTATCAAGGGCAGGGTCATTGCAGCTAGCTATCAGGAGATTTTGGAGCACTTCATGCTTCCATCTGCTGAAAAGCTTTATGGAGATGAAGATTTCATTTTTCAGCACGACCTGGCACCTGCTCACAGTGCCAAAACCACTGGTAAATGGTTTACTGAACATGGTATTACTGTGCTCAATTGGCCTGCCAACTCTCCTGACCTGAACCCCATAGAGAATCTGTGGGATATTGTGAAGAGAAAGTTGAGAGACACAAGACACAAGAATCTGCAAAAGGATTCCCGACCAAGGGTTGAGTGCATAACTGAACATAATTATTTGAAGGTTTACCTTTTTTGTATTAAAAACACTTTTCTTTTATTGGTTGGATGAAATATGCAATTTTTTTGAGATAGGGATTTTGGGTTTTCATGAGCTGTATGCCACAATTATCAAGATTAAAACAATAAAAGGCTTGAACTACTTCAGTTGTGTGTAATGAACCTAAAATGTATGAAAAGTCTAAAGTTTATCAGTACATTACAGAAAATAATGAACTTTATCACAATATGCAAATTTTTTGAGAAGGACCTGTATTAGTGAAAATATATTCATTTTAAAAGTCAACAATAAAAACTAGACTTTACAAATGATAACGGAATGCATTTATAGGTGTAGTTCACAAACTATCTAATTGCTTTTATTTCCTCTGCTGTCCCTCTAACTGCAGGTGGACTCTTGACCAAAACTGAGATAGTGGTATAAAACTAACTGACTCCCTCATGTGACTGAAAGGTGTACTGCAACTCAAATAAAATGATAGATAGACAGAGACAGACTGTCTGTCTGTCTGTCTGACTGACTGACTGAATGAATGAATGAATCCCAAAGGGAAATTGTATCATTACAGCAGCCAGGTCACATAATATACAACAAGTAAGCAGCAAACATGAATTGCAATAAGGGAGGAGGAAAAACAATTTTACAATTTAGGAGCATTAATGAACACTGTTAACAATTTAATGTTCATTAATGCTGTAAAAATTGTGCCAAATTAACGTGCATTAAAAAGGTAGAAAAATTAATGCAGCCATGGGGGGGGGCAATCCAGTGTCTTCTTGTGCCAGTCCCAAGTCTGGATAAATGCAGAGGGTTGTGTCAGGGAGGGCATCAGACGTAAAAACATTTGCCAAATCAATGGTGCGAATCAGAAATATAATTTCCTTAGCAGGTTCGGTCGCGGCCCGGGTTAACAACGACCGCCACCGGTGCTGTTGACCTACAGGGTGCCGGTGGAAATTGGGCTACTGTTGGTCGAAAAAGGAGAGGAGGAAGGAGTGTTCGAAAGCAGAGAGAGAAAAGGAAAGGCAAGAGTTTAGGAGTGAAAGTAAGGACTTTGAATGTTGGGACCATGACAGGGAAGGCAAGAGAGTTGGTTGATATGATGCAGAGAAGGAAGGTGGATATACTGTGTGCCCAGGAGACCAGGTGAAAAGGTAGCAAGACTAGAAGCTTAGGATCAGGGTTCAAATTGTTTTACCATGGTGTGGATAGGAAAAGAAATGGAGTAGGAGTTATCCTGAAAGAGGAATTTGTTAGGAATGTTCTAGAGATGAAAAGAGCATCAGACATGTTGATGAGTCTAAAGCTGGATATTGCAAGGGTGATGTTCAATGTTATTAGTGGTTATGCCCCACAGGTAGGATGTGAGTTAGAAGAGAAGGAGACCTTCTGGAGTGAGTTAGATGAAGTGATGCAGAGGATCCCCAGAGGTGAGAGAGTGGTGATTGGTGCAGACTTCAATGGACATGTTGGGGAAGGGAACAGAGGTGATGGAAATGTGATGGGCAGGTTTGGTCTTCAGGACAGGAATTTAGAAGGACAGATGGTGGTGGACTTTGCAAAGAGGATGGAAATGGCAGTAGTAAATACTTTCTTCCAGAAGAGGCAGGAACGTAGGGTGACACATAAGAGTGGAGGCAGAAGCACTCTGGTAGTCTACATCTTGTGTCGACGTTGTAATCTGAAAGAGATTAGTGACTGCAAAGTGTTGGTAGGGGAGAGTGTAGCCAGACAACACAGAATAGTGATGTGTAAAATAACCCTGGTGGTGAGGATGGTGAAGAGGACAAAGGCAGAGCAGAAGACAAAGTGGTGGAAGCAGAGAAAGGAAGAATGTTGTGCAGTCTTTAGGGAGGAGTTGAGACGGAAAATTTGGAGAGGTGGAGGTCCGCTCTGGAAAGCAGAGGAATGAAGGTTAACCGCAGCAAGACGGAATACATGTGTGTGAATGAGAGGGACCCAAGAGGAACAGTGAGGCTACAGGGAGCAGAGGTAAAGAAGGTGCAGGATTTTAAGTGCTTAGGGTCAACGGTCGAGAGCAACGGAGAGTGTTCAAAGGAGGTGAAGAGACGAGTACAGGCAGGTTGGAATGGGTGGAGAAAAGTGTCAGGTGTGTTGTGCGATAAAAGAGCATCAGCGAGAATGAAAGGAAAGGTGTACAGGACAGTGGTGAGACCAGCGATGCTCTACGGCTTAGAGACAGTGGCACTGAAGAAAAGACAGGAGGCAGAGCTAGAGGTAGCAGAGCTGAAGATGTTGAGGTTCTCTTTGGGAGTGACAAGGATGGATAGGATCAAGAATCAGTTCATCAGAGGGATAACCCATGTGAGATGTTTTGGAGATAAAGTCAGAGAGGCCAGATTGAGGTGGTTTGGACATGTTCAGAGGAGAGATTGTGAATATATCGGTAGAAGGATGCTGAGGTTGGAACTGCCAGGCAGGAGGTCTAGAGGAAGACCAAAGAGGAGATTTATGGATGCAGTGAGAGAGGACATGAAGTTAGTTGGTGTGAGAGAAGAGGATGCAGAGGATAGGGTTAGATGGAGGCAGATGATTCGCTGTGGCGACCCCTGAAAGGGAACAGCCGAAAGACAAAGAAGAAGAAGAAGATGGGTGATCAGGAGGTGCTTTCAGTTGACTGGACAACTACAGCCAATGTGATCAGGGAGACAGGTAGGAGGGTACTTGGTGTATCATTAGGTAAGGGAAAAGTGGACAAGGGGACTTGGTGGTGGTACGAGGAAGTCCAGGAGTGTATACAGGGAAAGGCTAGCTAAGAAGAAGTGGGACACTGAAAGGACTGAAGAGAGTAGACAGGAGTGCAGGGAGATGCAGCGTAAGGTGATGGTAGAGGTGGCAAAGGCCAAACAAAGAGCATATGAGGACTTGTATGCTAGGCTGGACAGTAAGGAGGGAGAGGTGGATTTGTACAGGTTGACGTTGGGAGAGATAGAGATGGGAAGGATGTGCAGCAGGTTAGAGTGATTAAAGATAGAGGTGGAAATGTACTGACAGATGCCAGGAGGGTAATGGGAAGATGGAAGGAGTACTTTGAGGAGTTGATGAATGAGGAAAACGAAAGAGAACAAAGAGTAGAAGAGGTGACTGTTGTGGAGCAGGAAGTAGCAAATATTAGTAAAAGTGCGGTGAGAAGGGAGTTGAAGAGGATGAAGAGTGGAATGGTTGTTGGTCCTGATGAAATACCTGTGGAGGTATGGAAGTGCTTAGGAGCGGTGGCAGTAGAGTTTCTGACTAGTTTTTTTAACAAGATCTTGGAGAGTGAAAGGATTCCAGAGGAATGGAGGGGAAGTGTATTGGTGCCGATTTTTAAGAAGAACAAGGGAGATGTGCAGAGCTGTGGCAATTACAGAGGTATAAAGCTAATGAGTCATACAATGAAGCTGTGGGAAAGAGTAGTGGAAGCTAGGTTAAGGGCAGAGGTGAGCATTTGTGAGCAGCAATATGGTTTTATGCCTAGAAAGAGTACATCAGATGCAGTATTTGCTTTGAGGATGCTGGCAGAGAAGTACAGAGAAGGTAATAAAGAGTTGCGTTGTGTATTTGTAGATTTAGAGAAGGCGTACGACACTGTGCCGAGAGAGGAGCTGTGGTGTTGTATGAGGAAGTCTGGAGTGTCAGAGAAGGATTGGTGCAGGACATGTATGAGAGCGCTAAGACAGTGGTGAGATGTGCTGTAGGTGTGACAGAAGAGTTCAAGGTGGAGGTGGGTCTGCATCAAGGATCGGCTCTAAGCCCCTTTTTGTTTGCTCTGGTGATGGACAGGATGACAGATGAGGTTAGACAGGAGTCTCCATGGACTATGATGTTTGCAGATAACATTGTGCTTTGTAGTGAGAGCAAGGAACAGGTGGAAGAAAACTTGGAGAGGTGGAGGTATGCTCTGGAAAGCAGAGGAATGAAGGTTAGCCACAGCAAGACGGAATACATGTGTGTAAATGAGAGGAACCCAAGAGGAACGGTGAGGCTACAGGGAGCAGAGGTAAAGAAGGTGCAGGATTACTTAGGGTCAATGGTCCAGAGCAACGGAGTAGAGACCTGCACGGTACAAGAGTGCGGCGCGGGACAAGATTTGATGGGTGAATGCGGGTGTGGGCGGTAAGGTCCTCATTGTATGTGCGGGAGAATAAAATTAAACGCGGCACTCCCGCTAAATGGAATTATCTTAAAATTCATTTATTGAAAAAAATTACTATATTATTTATCTACTGCACAAAAGCAAGAAGAACTACTAAATTAAAATAAAAACAATTTACAGGCGCAAGGTATAACTAAGTAGCGGGACGAAGCAGTAAAAAATAAAACATCCTACAGTATATGTTTACCTGCGGGATTTTGCGGGCGGGAGCGGGACAAAACTTGAATACTGCGGGCGGGAGCGGGAGAAAATAATATATATTTTTTACTAACATGCTAAAAAGTGGAGTTAAAATTCTACTGCAACCTGCAACTAGAGTGGCGTGGAGACATGTTGGCTTCACCTTTGACTCTTGTATATGATGTCATCTCTTATTTACAGCTTTTGACATTGTCATAGTGTCATAGGCATTATATGGATTTAAGATCTAACGTGGGTACAGATACAAAATGTTATTTCATTATATTAAAAATATAGTGTGTTATTATTCCCCAAGAGAAAATGCAAAAATATTCATGCCTTTAAGCAAACAAGCAAACTATATTATAAAAATGATTAAAGTTATCTATAATACAAAGAGAAGGTCACACAGTCAACTGCACTATACAGGAGATTGTAATTGAGATTGTGCTTACAAAATCACAATTCTTTATGTATTTTAAGTTTAAGTAATTACGTTCTGTTCAGCTTAAAACTATTAAAACTAACCATTCTATACTATTCTTACCAGATCAAATTTAAATGCTAAAATTACATTAATAGATCACACACTTAGAATTACATCGTAAGCCTCAGATAAGACAACTCTCAGTGGATATCTTCCCCTTAGTATCTCATAAGGCTTTCAATTACAACCCCACTTCATTGTCAGATGTTTAATCACTAAGCACTCATCTCATGACGAGATAATAATGAGGAAACAGTTCTAATCAGGTACTGTGTGTTTATCCAGGGCTTTCCTCTGATGCAAATCTAGTGACTCCTAACACAGAGAGCAGCTGGGACTTCACCTGCAGGACTCGCTCCACTAATGATGATGCCACCTCGCTAGATCTTGAGTGGGAGGATGAGGAGGGTGAGAAAGAGTTTATTTATTACAGTCACACAAAAAAACAGAACCATGTACCTGATAATGCTAACTTGAGTGATTTTAAGTGATACCTTGGTAGACCCAGTAGTTAACTAATAAAATTGGATTCATACCATGTCCATACATGTACTCGCATCTTACTGATCCTATATGGAAAAGTATCTTGTTACAGTAGCCCAAATAGCAAAGTGCACAAAAGGACAATAGTGCAAAAACTGTACAAAGTTATAATGGATATGTGCAGTACGTATGAAATGCAGACGATGAATACTAGGGTGTAATGGTACCCATATTCATTCCATAATGTTCATGGTTCAGTACATAGTGTTCTGTTTAGTGTGTATTGTGAACAAGATCATGGGCAAGCAAAACTCCTCAGGCCTGCTGGAACCAGCCTGTCCTGTTTGATCCCACAAAAAACCCCAAGCAGCACTACTCGCCAAAAAAGTCAATACTGGCCATGATAGAACATCCAGTGCACTTCAGCCCACCGCACACAGGGCCCAGCGGGCAGAGGCTAAGACCGTCTACCCATCCATCCCCAAATCCCCAGATCCATTGAAATCCCCAGATCCTAATCTGCACCCCACACACCAGCACCCAAAGGATATGCTGCTAATGTCATGGTGCCAGAACCACAGCACATCCCCAGAGGTCTTGTGGAGGCATGCCCAGAGAGGCCAAAGATGCCCCAACAGCACAAAGGGAAGCTAAACAATATTGGGCATAATGTTTTGCGGTATAATGATTGGGGTGTAAATTGTAATGTTGCAATTTTTTTCGGCCTAAGTAGATACCCTCAAGTAGACATAGATGCGTTTTTGTATGTTCTGGATGTGTTCAGGAAATTGTAGCCAGTTTGTCACTTTTTTGAAAGTTTATATGAGTGTATATCTATGTTTACATTTGTAATAAATTCATATAGTCTAACCACTTATTCGATACTGCCTATTTGGAATACCTGTCAGGCAATACATGGTATTGGTGCTAAGCAGTGTCTGTTTAGTGTAGTGTTCGTAATCTTACTTGTGATTCAGACGAAACTTGGCCAATTTAGATTTCACATAAAAACATAAACCTGAAAAAGTGTATTTAGATGCAAAATGTATATATTTCAACATTAATAGGACATGGTTACAGACATTGCAGCTTTTTTTTTTTTGAGGGGGGGGATTTTTAATTTTGTAATTGAGTGATTTAATTTAAGCAACAAGGCTCCAGGTCCCCGCGACCCTAAACACAGGATTAAGCGGTATAGAAAATGAATGAATTAATTAATTTTTACAGATCATATGCTTCTTAAAGCTTACACCAATTTTAGTATCAGTAATCTTAAATAGAAACTGTATAAATAATTTGCATTTGAAATTATTATTTTAAGCGAGCCAGTGTAACGCTGAATGCTTATAATGTTTGCAACTTAAAATTTTTAAGGAAGCAAGATTGGTCACTTACATGTTGCATAAACTTTAGAAGTAGCTTCTTTGGTACACACATTTTCTGTATTATATGTATGACCAACAAAAAAAAAAAACTGTACTGTGTTTTGGTCCTATACATCTGCTCATTTATGTAATTTGTCCAATCAGTAAATTATGTGGCAACAACTCAATGCAGTTAAGATCAGCAGCAGCAGACTACCAGAGACGATGTTAAGAGCTCCATTTAGTGTTGACATAAAAGTCAAAGTGGCTTTTATCTTTTAAAATGTATATAGTAGGTACAGCACATAGTGAAAGAAAAGAAAAATTTTCCAGAAACATGGTGCTACATAAAATACAGAACTACCTGAGACTGCACATATCTAAAAGTTATCCAGTTTATAGAGTTTAGGGTTTTTAGTATAAGTAAGTGTGTGTACGCTGTGCAAGGCTGTACACAAGACAGTGTGCAAGACAATTAGCTCTCTTAAAGACAGGTCAGTGCAGAGTATCAGTGCATCAGTTCTGGGGTCGCCAAAGCGGACCATCCGATTCGCGCACACAACTTGGCACAGGGTTTGCACTGGATGCCATGCGTGACGCAACCTTCCCATTTTATCCGGGTTTGGCACTGGCACTGGACCCAGTGGCTCGGGTTTGGACATCGGGTGAGAATTGAACCCGGGCCTTCTGTATAGCAGGTGAGAAACCTACCACTGAGCCACTAATGCGCTTAAAATTCTCCCATGAGTAAGTGCAAAAATCAAGGTATTGTAATATATTAGTGATAAATGAAATGAGTATAAACATGACATGCTGCTTTGCAGGCATAATGCAGATTATTGAAGTTGTAAACAAACCTAGCAGATAAGCAAATCTATGTTAATCCTTGACAAATGAAGAAGTCGTATAACACAGAACTGAAATGTCTGTTGCCAGACAGACATGAATGCGAGCATTATGTGCGTTGTGCGGTCCTGGAAATAGCTTTGAATAACTGTGTACGGTCTAAGGAGGCATAATATTTAATTTCATTATGTAAAATCCAATGCATCAGCATTATTCATATTTTCTTCTTGTTGTAAATCATGCAGCCTGTAAGTTGGCTTTAAGCAACAGGATAGGAATTTTAAGTCTGAAACTCAGGGTGGATTTTGAGCCAAAGTAAATGAGCACTGTGCCAGTAGATTATTAACATTACACCATATGCTGCTCCAGCCATGTCAGTGCAAGCATTTCAGCTCACAAAAATAGCAGTGAAGCATTCTACTAAATACATTCATATCCAAGTCCAGGCTTGCTCTAGGAAAAGTTATACACTCTGACATGAGGAGGAAGGAATTTTTATAGTGCTTCTTGTTATACCATGGTAGGATTAGCCATTTGCTCAGTAGGAAGGGACTGGGAATGGGAAAGGGCTTCTGGAATGATGAATCAATTTCAAATATTTTTTCTTAAAAGTGACTACTTGATGATTGAAAAAAAAAATCACATTTGGACAAATAATGCCATTTAGTTTTAAACTGTGATATGTCAATATAAAATGTACTGTATTTAATGAGGATTGACAAATGCATATGACACTATTTATATATTAACTGTAATAAATTGCAAGCTTTTACGATTAAATAATCGCAAAGGTTCATGTTGCCCTTTCCTGAACAGCACTAATTAAAGAATACAGTATATTTAACCATCATTTGTCATTTTCTGATGCTGCTGTGCTATTGGCCGTATTGGATAATAGCATGAAGGAGCAGATGTATAGGTGTTCCTTTTAAAGGGAACTGTGGAAAGTCTATGCAAGATGACTACATTAGCTTTCAAGAGGCAAGATATTTTAATGTTGCATATCCAATCACTTGAAGGTATGAATCGCACAGGTGCTGCTTGGGAGCGGTCTAAAACGGAAGAGGACATCCTGCGAGCTGCGCTCCGTCCTGCCGGTAAACAGCTGGGCAGTGGGCCGGCGTCTGCTTCAGAGGACTCCAATGCTCTTGAATGGGAGAACGATTTTGTCAGTGCACATGCAGAAGACAGTAGTGAGCAGTGTGATGAGGAATTTGAGGGATTTGTTAATCCAGTCCTGGACACCCCATCTGAGGCAGAGTCTAATGCTGACCAGCAGGACAGATAATCACAGATCAGAGTCATACTGAGTCCATTATTTGGCTAGATCTTCAGTGTACATTTTTAATTTATCCTTATTTAGGATTGGGGTTTGAATCAAGTGCAATTTTCTTTTAATTCTGGACTGTTCCAGAAAAGTTATGAGGGTTAGGGTTAGTCATAACAACCCACTTCTTTTTTTTCTTTTTTTAAATTCATCTTTGCATAATAACCCAAATGGTATACCTGGCCTACCTCATTTAAATCAAGAAGGGGTACAGAAATGTTTAATGTATTTTTGCTTAAGCAGACTGGTGCCTGATATCCCAGCCATCCACTTAGCATTGAGCTGAACTTTTTTTTTTTTTTTTTTTACACGTTCAGCAAAGTGGAACCTGCAGGCTAAAAGTAAAGGGAAATGCATTTAGGGGGAAAATTTAATCTTTGTCCAGTATCTCTTTTCATCAACCCTCATGTTTATCCCTTTTGTATGGCTAAACATATAGGCTACAAGTACAGTATATCACTGCAATTTGTTCAAATGCCTCTTGAACATCCTGTCTGTGAAAATGTAATGTGTACACAAGTGCTTTTAAAGTGTGAAATATACACATGCAACACTTTTGAGTTGCTTTATTTCTCTATTCTGTATAATTTGTCTGAAAAATATGTTTTGGATGCATTAGTAATTCCCTGCCCTATAGTTCCCTTCCTGACAATCTTTTTTTTTTTTTTTTTTACCCAAAACCCAGTTTATTTTAAAATGAGTTTACAAAACCAAATGTACTGTATTCGATCATTTGATTAAAAAAAAAAAAAAACAATGACACAACTGCCATGAACATTTCGTAAGACTACAAGAACTGTCTGTAATGCAATCTGGGTGTAATGCAAGTCTGCTGAGCCTCTGTAGCAACTGAAATTAACCAAATTTATTTGATATGAATGTACAAGACCCTTTTCATGTAAAAAGAAAAAAAATATATTTTAAGCATGTTTAAACTCTCATTGTGCCTAAGTGTGGCCATGTAACTCACTGCACAGCACACACTCTTCACCTCGGGCTAACGGTGGATCTAGAGCTTTAATTTTTTGCTTTTAGAATTAAAGGTTGGATATACCATAACTGTAACTAAGCCTTACCATAGAAAGATTTTTTTCCCCAAGTCAATGGCACTGGTTTGTGTAAATAGTGTTAACGTGTGTGTCATTGAAATACTTTTGGAGGAGTACAAATTTAAAATGTGAAGAGTTTATAGAATTGCACACATTTTTTTTTCTTTTTCTTCCCCTTATTTCATTTACACGAGGGTTGTTGTGAATAAAGGAGCACATTTTATATCTATCCACAAATCTCACTGATTAGAAAAACATACAGGACAAAGACGAAACACAATATACCTGTAGTTTCGAAAATTTTGTCCTCTTGAAGTTTGACTTCTAATAAAAATTAACCAGATCAGAAAGTGATCTTGTGGAGTGATTTTATTCTCTGCCATATTGCAGCTGCAGATACATATGTTTTTTTTACTATTAATGATAGTTTATATTCTTGAACATTACCCAGTGTCTCATGATCTGCAACTCCAGGAGAGGGCAGTACATAACATAATGGATGTTAAGAAAATGCAAATAATGATGATAAAAGGAGCGTTATTATATTTATTAGGATAGGGTCGCATGGTATTCGTTTAAGACTAGAGCTGAGATCCTACCGAAAGTAATTTAAATTATTATTATTATTGATAATATATAATTACTTTCGGTAGGATCTCATCACAGGATCTCTCTGCTTTTTTTTATATATATATATATAAAAACAACTATTTATTATTATTATTTATTTATTTTTTTTACAAACGTTTAACCAAGTAGTATGTGCAGTAGTTCTTAGTAAATCAGTGAATAGGATTGCAGTTGTTTAAATGACTGTTATTTACCAGTACAGACACATACAAAATAATATTAATTATAAATACAATAACTACACAAGCATGATAAGAAAAAATATATATATGGTTGAAACCTTTTGTAAATCTGAGCTGAGGTTGAGGAAATGTCAACTGCAGAATTCACAGTCCATACTGATTTCAACATCTGTTTTTTTTTTTTCTCCCTAGTGGATTCAGATGGGTTTTTATATAAAAATGAACTAGACCATGCCCAGCTTTGTTTTAGAT
The DNA here is from genome assembly GCA_030522415.1 of Channallabes apus. Lineage (NCBI taxonomy): Eukaryota > Metazoa > Chordata > Actinopteri > Siluriformes > Clariidae > Channallabes > Channallabes apus. Next base: position 27,858,147 of record CM060113.1, read on the forward strand.
CAGGGGTGTCAAACTCATTTTAGGGTGAGGGCCGGATGAGAAGAAATGTGACCATGTGCGGGCCGAATTTGTTTTTTTAATCATAGTCCATCAAATTACAACAAATACACTATATTCTGTAAAACTGCATGTAACAAGTCCTCAGAAACTGTTCATTAACACTCATATTCCTTTTTGGGGGGGGAAACAATGCCAAGTAATGGCAAGCAAAATCCTTTCCTTTGAACATGGATATTACTTGTCAGATAAGAAATAAAAAATGCTGCAGACTCTGTGTACAGACAGTTACATTAAATATGAAGCTATAGTCTACAATATAATTTACAAACTAGAAAAACACTTCACAATTTAAAAAAGCTGCCTTTAACAACTCAATAGCTTAGAAAGAATCATATACAAAAATAAATTCTTTATGGTTAATGCAAATGAAAAAAATATATCATTCACTTTGGATATGAACATTAACTCTACACTACAAATGAGAACTTTCCTTTAACAAAATTTTTTTTTTTTTAAAGCGGATGCTAAAGCATTAACTTTTTCCATTTGGAGCTGTCCAGTGTATTTATCATATTTCTCTTCGTGTATGTCATAGTGCCGTTTAATGTTGTATTCTTTTTGCACAGCCACGGCTTGTGAGCGGATTAAACTTACCGGCTTGCCGTTGACCTCACAGAAGAAATACTTCTATTTCCATTTCTCCTGAAACATCCGCACTTCCAGATCAATTTTTCTTTTTTTGGACATTTTTTTAAAATCGCGAGTGCTTGCCACACATCTTCAAATAGCCGAAGAAATTAGATTTAGGCGCCAATTTAGAATGCGCATGCGTGTTAGAGGTTTCGGCAGAAGCGCAAGAGAAGAGCAGTTAAATGATCAATGATAAAATAAAAAAATGAATAAAACCAAACACAATATTGCAGCGAATACCCGGACATAGACTTTATTTAATACTACTACTACTACTTATAATGATGATAAAAAATATTTGATATTTAATATTATTGTTCAAATCATCCCGCGGGCCGTACTGGACACCTTAGTGGGCCGTATTCGGCCCGCGGGCCGTATGTTTGACACCCCTGTTTTAGATCCTGATACTGATTCAGATAAAGATGGTACTTTTGCATTCAACTTCCGATAGATGCACACAGCCGTAACATTCAGCCATATTTTCAAATGATCAGCCATAACATTATGATCAATTAAAAGTGATGTGATTATCATTGATCATCCCATTACAATGGCAACTAGGAGTTATATTATTAAGATATTAGGCACCAAGTGAACATTTTGTCCCGATGTGGTGGAAGCGAAAGAAAGAAGGAAAACAGTGTGCAAGTGTTAGAATTATTGTTAGAGTGATTTTGACAAAACTGCAGCTCTCGTGGGATGTCCTCAAAAGTTATCCACTACTGTAGCTCAAAAAGTTTATGCTGGTTCTGATAGAATGGTCTCAGAACACAGTGCATAGCAGTTTGTTGCTTCAGATCAGTCAGGGTGCCCATGCTTACCCATGTCCACTAAAAGCGTCTGTAATAAGCACATAAGCATCAGAACCAGACCACAGAGCAATGTCAGAAAGTGGCCTGGTCTGACGAATGACGCTTTCTTTTTGAAGAGCTGGCACCAGGGTGCACTATGAGAAGAAGGCAAGCGATGAAGGGCAATGGTTTTCTGGGAATCTTGGGTCCTGGCATTCATGTGGCTGTTACACCTTTACATGTAACACCTACTGTATATAAACATTGATTTTGATCAAGTACACCCATTCCTGAAAGCAATATTCCATGATGGCATTGGCTTTTATTTTTGCAGGATAATGCCACGCTGCAAAAATGGTTCAAGAATGGTTTGAGGAACACAACAATGAGCTTGGGGAGTTAACTTGGCCTAATAATACTAGTGCATCTTTGGGATGTGCTAGAAAACAAGTGAAATTCACTACTGATGGCTTGGTGCCAGATACCACAGGTTACCTTCAGCGGTCTAGTTTAGTCCATGCCTTTAATGGGTCAGGGTGGTTTTGGCAGCAAAAGGGGACCTTAGGCAGGTGGTCATAACGTTATGGCTGATAGCTGTAGTCAATTCACCAACCAGCATGTTTTTGAGAAATGGGGCAAAATCTTTGTGAGGCAGCAACATTACCTGCTTTTGTCACCCAGTTGCCCTGATTTCAGTTTAAAATATCCAAATTTGATTTACATTTAGATTTGATTTACATTTACACCTGCAATTAGAGAAGTCCACACAGCAGAGGGCAGTATTGTTGCAGGAGTAAATGCGACAAACCTTTACATCTCTGGCTACAACCCTGATATTGAATACCAGTTCATATCTTGTATCCAATACCCTGTATGTAAAGTATTACTTAATTTCTTCATGTTTTATCTACGCACAACATTCATTGATTTGGTGGAAAAAACATCAATTTAGTAGACCTACAGCAGTTTTTCTTTCAGACACTTGTGTTCCCGTAAACCCGTTGTAAGCGTCCTATCTAATTCCTCTGAATAGTAGATATACTGAACAAGTGTTCAGGCAAGAGGAATAAGTGGCGGAAGCAGAATGAATGCTGATAAGCTAAACGAAAGCATGGTGCATGTAAATGATGGCAGCTCTCAGTACTCATACCATAAACACTTGTGGTTATCTGGGCTGAGCATGCCTGGGTCGGTTCATTATTTTGGATATATGGCGTGCCGACTTGATGAATGGCTGCCCAAACTTTCATAAACGTCTTTGGTAAGTGTTGCAACATTCTGAGTTTCAGCAAATGTTTCCGTTTTCTTCAATCATACAGATTTTAAGGGAAAATACACCACATCTGTAAAATGGGTCAGTTCTCTTGTTAAGCATAGTGAAGCATGATTTGTTGTAATGGGGCCTTCTATTCAGCACAGTGGCTGTAAGCCTGGAAGAAACAGTGAGTGATGGAGATGCAGGCACATGCCTGGAAGAGAGAATTTGGTGATCTGTCCTCTCCTTTTTCTCTTTTCTTCTCTCCTGTCATTATGAGCAGGAGCAGCAGTACCAAATGAAGATATATGACTGAGAAAGGACACCTGCTGCAGAACGCAAGCCGCAAAGCAATCTGGGATATGTTTTAGGGTGAATGAGTGTGTGGAGGGGAGAGAGAGAGAGGCTTTGTTTACTGGCTTTGTTATGCCATTGGTGTATAGTTCAGAACAATCTATTATTTCAAATAGAGATAAATTGTGTTTTCAATAACAAATGTGTTTATTGATCTCATGCATAATAGGCATAAATTGATTGCAAGAGAAAGCATCTAAAAGAAAAAAAAACCCAGCAACAATAAGTTATAGTTGTAATTAAAAACAAATATTTTATCACGTTCATATTCCAAAAAATTTTGTAACCTTAACTATCTTGGACACAGTGATGGAATGCTGCTTTTTAAAATGGGTCAGCAGCATCTGTTCAGCATCGCAGAACAGTGACACTGTCAAGATCACCTTTAACTTTACTGGCATCAGGAGACCACAGAGTGTTCAATTGCAGTCTGCACCTATATGTCACAACATGACACTTACGATTTATTATTTCCTTCCTATATAGTACTTCAAGAGCGCCGCTGCCTCTCCCCCATTTGCCTGTCTCTACACGATCTCACAGTCTTCATACATGTATAGTATTAATATTTCTTTGCTTGTCTTTGGGTGAGACACAAGCAATATTTCCAACTGAAAAATGCACCTACAGTCACGCATGCACACAAACACATGCGCATGCAACATTTTGTGTTGCAGTAACTATCGGAGATCCTTCAAGAGGCCATAAACCCTGCCTGACTGGGATTAATGCCCATTTCACATGTATTTATTGCCCTAAATGAGAGGGTGAGGAGGGTCAGCTAGGCTGAGAGGGGTTTTATGGCATCGTCTTTCATTCCAGAAATGACTAACGTTATCTGAAGATTTTCTACACGGCAAGGGTTAATTATGCACTGGATTGATCTAGGTACAAATGTTTCCTGCAAACACAAGAGCAGTCAATATCAGTTTATTGACTTAGGACATGCTATAGTAACATTTTGTTCTTTGTGTAAACCTGCAATAGAGGTGATATTTTATGTATTGCATCGAATTAGAGGTTGCACCATCCTACACAATGCAATTCGATGAGATACAATAAAGAACATGATAGATACAACCTTAAAGCAACACAGCTCTGTACTGTATGTGTGGAGTTCTCCTTACGACCATGTGATTCCTCTAGGTTCTCTGTTTTCATTCCAACTCCCGCCCATCAAAATCTTAATTGTGTCCAGGTTTAAATGTTTGTTTGTGTGTATGTGGGGGGGGGGGTGTATTTCTGTCTCACGTCTGTACTCCTAGCATAGGTCCTGGATCCACAAGAAAATTGGAAAAGGAAATACTGTAAATGAGTAAATAAATAACAGCATCTAACATGAAATACTCTTCTATAATCCAACTTCAAATCACTGCTAATGATCCATTTGTATAGATCAAAGATGATAATTGTTTTCATTGTCTATCTTGAATTTAGCCTTCCTAAAAATGTTTTCTGCTTACCAAATACATGTAAAATATGGGAGATATGAGGTCATGCTTCACCTAATTCTTGCCTCATTTGAAAATTTTAAGGTCTGTTTCATTCAGAAATATGTCCCTAACTCGAACAATATGTCTGGCTGATGTTGACTCAATACACAGTATAAGTTACAATAGAAGAGTTTGCAGGTAGTGAGTTTGCCGAGCATTTGGCCAAGACTTCAGCATTTAATTGAAAATAACCACCAGACAATGTTTGTTAATACTCAAAAATTGCTTCCTATACCCTTGCCTTCACCGCCTCACTCTACATGGTTCTTTTAGAGCATTTTTTACATTGGCCAGTCCCACGACCCCTTGTAATGCTTATAAGGGCATTGGGTTAAGGACCTTGCCCAGTGACAACCCAGCAGCAATGGGGCTCAAAACACTAACAATCCAATCAACAATCCAGAGGCTCGACTGTCACACATCCTAATTTGGTGTGTGCATAATGAAGAGACATATTTTCAAGTTAAGAAACTTTAATGTCAAACTGATTTCAAATCAAAAAGCACAAGAAGGAACACAAACAGTATGAGTAAACAGAGGAACAGTAAACAGTGAACGTCACAGTCTGGCCAAGGCAGCACACAGTCTGACAGAGCCTGCAAGAGGGAGAAAAAGCAACATGCATATTACTTTATGAAACAAATCTTCAGTCACTTCACCCATGTATATTTGATCATTTTAAAGTGTTTTCTTTAGCCAGATTGAAGCTTAAGTCTTTGGACATCTGGGTCAATAAATCAAAGCATACAGTATATGCTTAGTGTTTGGTTCGCAAGCCATAACATTCTTAATTCACTGCAAATCATGTGTGCATGATGGTACTTGATGGCCATGTAGTCGGCTTCTATTTAAATTATTCAGAAATCATTTACTGGAGGACAGCTTATTTTTCAGCTAAAATATGGGATGACTCGGGTGAACAGTGTTGTATACCGTGTACTGTTCTCAAAGCAAATGCAAAGGAGTTGTTAGGGGTTAGATTTTATTTAGATAATAATTTTATGTTGCTTTTAAATGCAACATAAAGGTGTGTGCACATCTTGCTTTATCGCCACATTATTATAATTTAAAAAAAAGCATTTCTTAATTTGCATCTTACTGGGGGAAACATAAAACTTCTCAGTCATTTATTCCTTTCAAACATGTCCATCAAACTCACAGGTCAGCTTAAGGGACAATAATTCATTCATCAATATCTGGGTCACTCCATGAAAACTGCAGCCAAACTCTGACAGGGTAAACTATGGACAAAAGACATTAGCATCAAACACAATGGCTTTTGGGTCAAAAGACTTTTTTATTCAACCATGACATATGAGAAAGCACATTTACCACAGTGCACATAAAACAAGGACAGGTAGAATAGGAAGTGATGAATTTATCAATTAAAACATTTATAGGAAACATTTGACAGGTCTTCAGTTTACTTTTGTAGGATCATATCAAGTATTTTACTTTAATTATGCAATTAAGCAAATAAGAGTAAGTGCTGTTGTGCTGAATATCAGTACTATGTAGTCAAAAGATGAGGAGAATAAACCATGGGGTATTGGACAGTTCTGTAAATCTCACTTTAAAGTTGTTCTTTATGAATCAGCTTGAAGGGATGAAAACAAAACAGCATTAAGTGTAAAGCATTAGCATAAGCGTTAAATAGGTATAATAGGTGAGTCCTTTGTTACATAGGTACAAGTAATGCTGTTGATCAGGGGTTATAGAAGGAGTAGCAATTACAAAAGCGTATTGTTCAAGATGACAACATTATCAGGTGTATTTTCTTGTTAAAAGAAATTAAAAAAATTATTCATAATCTCACTCACCATACTGACATTAACTGTACTGTATATGCTGGTAGACCCTGGAGAGGCACAGGATGTCCCAGCTATTTTTGAAAATGGAAAAGACTCACTGGCTCAAAGTTACTGTACAATGCCATCTGTTATTCAGCTATTAGTATTCCCATCTGTTATTAATATAATAATTGCAATTCTATGACCATTAAGACTACAAGGTACTGTATGATCAAAGAAAACATGGAGAAGGTAAGCAGAGGCATTTGTGTCAGATCCTGCAAGAAATACTGTATAACACAAATAAGCCCTAGAACATTGACAGATTTCTTGGTGAAGTCTGAGGGGGGAAAAGCATAGGCTCACATATGCATGCAATGCAGCAAAAGCACATACAATGGATAAAAAAAAAAAAGTAAATCCATAATTTTTTTGTTATTAAAGTGGTGTCAACCTTAAGGGTCCTTCACATACAGTACTTGTACAGTGCAAAATGCAGCAAGCGAGAGAGAGGAAGAGCAAGATAGGGGAGTCTTCCAATAAAATAAGTTATTTTAGCGGAGCTTCTCGTATTAGCATCCATTAACCGTGAGTGACAGGTTCAGGGAGGGAATTAGTCTGAGCAGCGAGGAAGAGCGGTCTTGCTCGTGGCCTCCAAATCCATCATCATCTTCTCCTGAGCCATTCACTACGCTATGGAAGCCACCTGTTCAATATTTATATCTTCACCCGTGAACGCAGCTCGCAGCCAAACCATCGTCCTTGCTGTCACAGAGATTCCCAAAGGGTCATAGAAGAAGTGCATGGCCCACTAACCACACATCCCCTTCTCACATCATACTCAGTTTAAACTGAAGGATAGTCCTCCTGTTTTTTTTTTCACCTTATCATGCTGGATAGATGGTCTGTAAGCTTCTGATGGTTTGTATTGAGCAGCATAGTCCCACATTTCTGTCTCTCTTGGCATCAAACACAAATAATTCTCATCTAAAACAAGGCTGTGTTCAGTATTTTAAGGACAGAATTAAGATGAAAACCATAGAACCATAAATAAGTAAAATAAGCATCCTGACTTATAAAAAAAATTATTGCAACCATTACCACAGACTTTCATGGGACATACAGTAATAGTTCTTGTTAACACCCAACACCAACCAACACCACATCTTTAGGTTATTCTATGTATTCTGGCAAACACAGCTAACAAAGCTTGTATTTTGGCAAAATATACCTAGCAGAACATAAGTATTCTGGAGGAGAAAACATTATTCTGGAAGCTAGCAAAAACTGTTAAAATACCGTTAAAATATTAAAGTAATATTAAAGTAAAAACAGGTATTTTGGCAAAATATTCCTAACAAAACATAGCTAGTATTCTGGTAAAACATAGCCACAGCTAGTTATATAGCTAGTACAGCTTTTTGCTAGTCATTATTATAATTTTTTCAACAAACAGTAGCTACCAAAACATAGCTAGCAATGTACAGTAGTGATGGCTTGCTTCAGTTATATTTCTGTCCCTCAGAATCACATTTAAGGCTTGTTTCTTAAGCTTTAAGGCATTTTGTGTATTTGTGTATTGTACAGAGCTCTTGTTAATGAAAGAATAAGCAAATGTCTTTTAATAGTATAATAAGTCAATGAAGGATATCCCTGTGTGGCAAAATGGCTATCTACAGTACCTATATAGAAATGACTATTATACTCTACATATGAGAAATAAATGCATGAAATCTATGAAATCCATCTTTGTTCATCTGTGAAGGCTTCAAGGATGAATAGACTAAGAGAGGGAGAGAACTTGGTGGGGTTATTGCAGGGGCAGTTGATTGAAACAGTGCACAATGGCCAAATATAACACTAACCACTTGACTGAGAAATTTGAAGAGTCCTCCTTTTTAAGAATGAGGGTGACTGACAGAAACCAAAAGAGAGAAGAAACAATTGATTACTGAAGTGTAAGCCAATTCTGTGCAATATAACCATTCTCTGCCAATAACTATTTGGAAAATACAAATACTGTATAAAGATCAAACGTTTTCCCAAACAGGCAATTAAAAGACTGTAAAGGGTTCCAGAAAAAGGTCAAGATTCAAGGTCCATCAAAACATGAACCAGATCATGATAAATATTTTATTACTTCTACAATTCTTGCAGTACAGCAGTAAAGGGTAATAATAATATTTGTAAAGCTGTATATATTTATCTTATATAAATGTTATATATTTGTTTGTTATTTATTCATTCTGAAATTTCAGAATTAATTTCTGAGTTAAAAGTGCTGACTTCGCCTCCAAATTCTAAAGATCTCAATGCGATCAAGCATCTGTAAGATTTGCTGAAATCTCAACAGCAACAACAACAACAAAAAACGGTCTGATCCATGGAGGCCCTCCCTTACTGTACATCTTACAGCACTTGAAGGACCTGATGATAAAATCTTGGTGCCAGACACCACAGGGCACCTTCAGAGGTCTTGTCTAGCCCATGCCTTTAGGCGTCAGAGCTGTTTGGACAGCGAAAGGAGGATCTTCACAAGTATTAGGAAGGTTGTTGTAATGTTATGGCTGTTCAATGCAATTCAAGCCCAGTTCTAATAATTGTTCAGTCCTCCTAGATCTAAATTCTAGTTGAGTTGCCAGTTTCCTTTTTTGGAACTTCTTAAACCAGCTGCTGACACTACAATGCTGAATCTACATACTTTTGCAGTTATTACTCAGACACCTACAGTACCTCTTGAAATGCAGTAGGACAAGGTGACATTGCTAACCCTCATGATTGGAGAGTACTTTTGCCAGCTGTGAGTTCTTACAGCTTCATCATTATGTGCAGGTTGAATGTAACCAGCTGTAACTGTCTGTTTGTAATCAGCTAAAGAGGGTTTGGAGTGTGTGGAGTATGGCTCAGTGCAGGAAGACATGATTAACCAGACCTCTTCAAAGCACAACAGGTCAAGAAGCTCCTCTTTGGTAAAACCCATAGGGATTTTTATGCATCATTATTATTATGATGATTATTATTATTATTATTGTTGTTGTTGTTATTATTGTCTTGAGACATGAGAAATGAGACTGCAAATTCAAATGCTTGATTATGATGATGATGATCTGCTGCAGATGCAAATTACAATATGCTTATTCTTAATGTTGTTATGGTAGTTATAAAAAAAAAGTTTCTGCTGGGTCCTACAGTATAAGGTGTGATAAACCTTTGCTTTAAAAATTTTCTCAGAAATAATATTAGCAGTTTTATAAGGGAATAAGTTCATTAAAGGAGACTTTGACTGTTACACTTACTACTTTTATCAGGATTCATTATGTATTTGTCTAAAAAAGAGTCTGTTACATAATATCTTGCTTTCTATCTTTGGAATATTCGAAAAGTGGAAATATAATTTTTCTGTACTGTTTACAGAAAATACACATCCAAAAATCTGAGGTTATTAATAAAAATGTTTATATTTTGCGTTATCAATATCACACAAGAAGGAGTGCTACTGTGCTGGATTTCAGAATGGCTGTCATAGGCCTGAGTGCCAAAGTTATCACAAAAGTACCAGTATTCTGCACGACAGCACGACCTTGAGTGTGATATTGCTTATGTTAAAAACTACTGTATTACACCGTTTTGTACAGGTTATCATCGACAGATTTTTTTGGTTTATTTAACCAGTTATTTTGTTCTGCCAAAACATACATAGACAATGACCATTATTAAAAGCACTATATAAATAAAATTGATTTGAATTGAATCCTAACAGATAGTGTGATTAACAGGGGTAGCCTTACCGGTAAAAAGATGAAGAGAATAAAACATGGAGGTGGTGGACAATCCTGTAAATATTGTAATATTTTTATTTCCACATATTCTTCTTAAGAATAATAATATCAGCTCAGTTAACTTCTGAATCAAGTACCGTTAAATGGCAAGCTTGTATGCTAGGACACTACAGTCAGTTACTATTTAGACTCAGTAGTGCCCTTGATTATGGGTTACAGAGGGATTTGGTTAGAAGCAAGTTAGCTTTGTAAGCCTTGCCTTAGGTTTAAATATAACAAAACAAACTGTTCAGAAGGCTGCCTGTTTCACATCAGAAACACTGGCCTCCCAGAAATTCCTTCAATGGCCCAATCATGTGAAAATGGCTTGGATCAAAGCCAGGGCATGACAAAGAAACTTCCAGCCAAGTTCCGGTAATGTGCAAGTGGTGTTTGTGAATGATTGTGCATTCAGTTCCCAGAGACAAGTTCTTCCACAAGTTGGTGACAAGTTATCTTTGCTTTTTGAGATTTAGACATTTCACCACCAGCCACCATAACACACCATGTAAACACCCCTCGTAGAAATAAAACAACTATCAGTAATTGCCAGTATTTTAATTTAAAATACTAAGATATATTTTCATTTAAAAATCTTTGGATGTATGTTTAACATAAAAAAATCACTTGCTTTTTACAGTGCCCTGATTCACCTGCACCCTATTCTACCATTTCCCACTCATCAGTTAGAGGTGCAGGTAATTTGCTGGGTTCTTTTGTGTATAAGACTGTGTATTTTTGTCAAATCAATCATTTGAAAAGCTGGGACAGTTTACAACCAGCCACATAAAAGCTATTCTACAGTTTCAACCATTTCTAACTCTACTCATTAAGGTTTATATTCACTGTGGGAATTCTGCAAGAGTCACTATTTAGACTCAGTTCTCATTTTACCCTCATCTTTTCGTTCTATCCAGGTTTCAGAGTAAGAGACAATCCATCTCTCTCTGACAGGCTGGAGCATGGGAACATGTGAAATTCAGATCACTGCATTGCTAAAAGCTGCTCTTCGGAACACGACAATGCATCTGCTACCTTAAACACAAGAGAAAACTGTCAGAAGATTCATCTTCTGCTTTTAATTCTCTTACAAGTACTTCAATATACAGTAATATATTGTGAAATAGTACAAACTCTCAGCTCTCTGTAACTCCACACGACAAACATTTAACTGAAAATCTCAAAGGAGAAAATCCATTATTAACAGCTTGCATATTAATCTTTAGAATTATCATAGTCTTCAGTGGCATTTAAGATTGATTTTCTAATAACATGCAGAGTGTTCAAGTTTAAACATTTATTTCATCCAAACATTAATTAAAACTAGTGGGAATTCAAGGCGGCAAGGTGGTATAGTGGTTAGCCCTGTGGCCACGCACCTCCAGGGTTGCTCCTCCATTGTCCCAAGACTGTGTGGATGGAGTTCTATGGGTTTCCTCTCATTTCCTTTGACAGTCTAAATTCATGCAGATTATGCTGATTGACGCTTTCTAATTGGCCATAATGTGTAAGTGTTTGTGTCCTTGTGTGACCTGCAATGGATTGGCCCCTTGCCTAGGGCCCAGAGTCCCCTGGGATACTAGGATAAGAGGTATAGAGAATGAATGAGAGTAGTGGAAATTAGCCATTGCTTCATCACAATCTAGACAGCAATGCAGCAGTACTTTTTCATTTTGGTCTCTCTCTTTCTGTGGTGAAGCTCTCCTTTAATGAAGTGCATGTTCTTTTATTTTAGGAGCAGCAGCACACCATGATCATCATTCTTTATGTGTTCCATTCTGATTTATTTTTGCTCTAAAACATTATTATAACTGAGCTAGCAATGTCGCCTTGTAACACCAGTCAGACATACGTATATCCACCAACTTCTCAGGGGAATTACAAAAATACAGTACCAACCAAACAAATTAGTACAAGAACCATAAACAGTTTTTTATTTCTTTTGCTAGAACAGATCATCTTGACCTGAACTTATGTGTTTTAAGAGTAGTGGTATTGAAGACTGTGCAGGTCATTTAATTGTATTTGTGGCAATCCAAATCTCCCACTTGGAACAGTCTTATTGAAACTATAAGGGCACTAATGTATCAAGTGCTTTTAGAACATTTATGATTAGATCTCTGAAAGATCATCATGCAGCTACATAATGGTGTAGCTGATTTCATTGGATAGCTAAAGTCAAGACTGTAAAATATCCTTAAAATACATGATTAAATACTAATAATTATTTCTTTGTTTACTTTCAAAGTACGTATTTCTTGCATTGACCAGATAATAGTAATATTTCTTGCTTGTATTCATGCCATGGTGCCACTTAATATAAAAGGTTAGGCACTTAGTGCATTATGGAAAACATAATCTTTGACCAGCAAAACCATATTTTATATTTTGAAGTCTGGGAAATATTTTGAGGTCTACATGGGTGGTCATGCAACACAAAATCAGTGAAGTTAGCCTTCATGGAACATTTTGATATACTGCATATCTGATCATATAAATCACATAGTTTTAGAGTCTTACAGGCATACTGAAGTCTCTTGCTTTCACATCTTAGAAAGATAAACACCATGTAATCCGTCCAGTGTTTTTGTATATAAGTGCAAGAAAGACGGCAACTCTGTTCCCAGATGTACAAAGCATGCATGGATTTTCACCAATGCAATAAGATTAAGAATATAACACCAGTGTAGATTTTCTTCAATATAAAATCCATAGAACTGAATTATTCTACACATGATACAGTAATTACCATAATATCATCACTAAGACTTGACATCCAAATAATCTCATTGCTGTAAGATTGAGACGCAGTGCCTTAATATGCTGCATTTGTTAATTGTGACAGTCATAGAGGAACTGATAAAGAAATCCACTGCTATTGCTGTCATGCCTTATAGATCAGCTACTGTATACTGTGGCTGTAACTTTTTGAATATGCTTATAGGGCCAAAATCGAAACACATTGTTTTATTAAAGAATCTATTGTGTTCCAGCACAATAGGTTAACATAACCAAATGTTGTTCTTTATTGATTTATAGATAAATCCTAACCGCCTGCTGAGAAAAAGCATCTGAGTCTTTCTATTCTTATGCTAGAGGACAGAAAAAGGCACAGCGAAAAAACAGACATTATGTCTACTTAAGGCGGATGTGACTGTACACAAACTGGCCATTTCATTAAGCACACCTTCCTAGTACTGCGTTGGGTCCCCTTTTGCCTTTAGAACCACCTTAATTCTTCATTGCATAGAAGGTGCTGAAAATATCAGGATTTTGGCACATATTGACATGACAGCAAAATGAAGTTGCTACAGATTTGTCAGCTAGACATTCATAATGCGAATGGTGCTCTATTTTGCAGGTAGGTTGAGGAATATGACTCTCTATATTGAGATCTGCTGACTGTGGAGGCCATTTGATTATGAGATGATTTTAGCTTTGTGACTGTCATGTGTGTTATGGCATGTGAACATAAAAGAGTAGACATGGCTAGCAGCACGATGGTCAGTGGTGCTAAGGGTCCCAAGTGCACCAAAGAAATATTCCACACACCATTACACCACCAGGAGCAGCCTGAACTGTTGATACAACGCAGGATGGATCCATCCATTTATGTTATTTACATCAAATTCTAACATTACCACCCGAATGTCACAGCAGAGTTGAGACTCATCAAACCTTTGGATTTTTCCAATCTACTACTGTCCAATCTTGAGTTGTAGCCTCAGCCATAACTGACAGGAGTGGCATCCAGGTGTGGTTTTCTGCTGCTGTAGCCCATCTGTTTCAAGGCTGTGCATTTCTGAGATGCTCTTCGGCATACCTACTGTAGATGATTACTGTAATATATTTGTTCTTTTTCAAATGAAAAAGTGTGTGAAAAGTATGTGGGTTTGAAAACACCAGTAGATCAACAGTTTCAGAAATACTCAGACCAGCCTTCTGGTCAAATAACCATGAGCCATGTTCAAAGTCACTTAAATAACTTTTCTCCCCTATTCTGATTGTCAGATTGACTCAGATTGTCTTGACCATGTCTACTGAGTTGCTTCAATGTGATTGGCCGATTAGATATTTGTGTTAACAAGCAGTTGAACTGGTGTACCTAATAAAGTGGCATTTGAATGTATAGGAATAAGGCAGTAGACACATGCATTTGAGTATGAATAAAGTTCAGAGTCAACCAATAGAAAACCACTGCAAACTCAGTGGCGTACACAATACCTTCAGTACAGACAGATACTATAGGAGCATACTTGCACACATGTGCATACATATACAGTACATGTACGTCCAAACAAAGGTTGATGTGAGTGCAAAGCGAAAACAAGCTTGTCAAAGAATTTATACCTTAAAACTTTCCACTTGACAGCTTGCACTGCCATTTCATGTGGAAGTGCTAATTTTAATGAGAGAGACAGAGTCATTTTTGAAACCTATCATAGCTGTCAGAGAAAAGGTTAGAGAACTGAGAGCTCTATTTCCTCACAGCTCTGTCTATTTCCTGTGGAACAGCCCTACACACACACACACACACACACACACACACACACACACACACACACACACACACACACACACACACACACACACACACACACACTTTATTCATACCTGTATTCATCTTGTGAAATGGCCTTCATTTTCCCAGACGATGCACAGTCATAGAGACGATATATGAAGTGCTCAAGAAGATGGGAAAGCTGTTTTCTTTTTAGGGCACCATCATCCCGGTGTCACAGCGTTTGCAGAGTAAGAATCAGGTTTGTGTTTGATTGTTAGTAGGGGTCATGGGGAACACAGCCAAATGAGGTGTACACCAGTCTGCTGTCATGGTGATGCATCATTGTCGTTCGGCTACTGTGTCTTTTTTGTTTGCTGTTTTTCGTCATTTTCCTCCAACTAAGTAGTTTGTTTCGGTTCTATTCCTGTATCTGTTTTTCTTTCTGACTCCATTTCTCATGCTCTTTTCATTTCTCTCTGGTTCTCAAAGTCTGTGCCTTTTTCATACACAATTAGACACACACACAAACACATGGGAGAGAGAAAGAGAGAGAGAGAGAGAGAGAGCGAGAGAGAGAGAGAGATACACTGGTTATGTTATCTCCAGCAACTCTACAGCTGCTTTATAGTCTTTAAAGGTGACAGCTGGCAGGCTAAGCCATCTTTTCAACATTGAAAAATTAATATCAGGAGCCAAACACAATGCTTAAAGAAGCGGAGAAGAGGTACACATTCCCCTGGTGGACAGACAGAAGGGCAGGATAATACAAATAGAAACCTATTGGGGGCGTCTTTAGGACATAATAAACAAACAAACAAATAAATAAATAAACAATAGCTAATACCCCATATGTCTTCAGAACCACTTTCAAGCCTCTAAAGTCTTAATTCATAAAATCTTATATTTGTGAACGTTACCTAAAGACCTCTATCTTAAGGCGTCTAGAGTTTTAAATAATGTCTACAGATGACCTACAGTATGGGCCACTGTGTGTGTCCCCTGGGCCCTGACAACATACATGTTGTGTAAGTCTGACTCCCTACAGTATGTCACCACCAAAAAAGGCAAAGCTCAAATCTTGAAGAGTTACAAAAGGACTCTTGAAATGTGTCTTTCTTTTTTATTTAGAAAGAAAAAGAGCATTAAAAACCGCACAGCCTCGAGGAGCAAGTGCAAAGCCTCATTTTCACAATTTTACTGCATGAAAGGGAAAAAGCAAAAAGTGTAAAAAGACAAAGTGTAAATCTCCCACAGCCATTGTTGGGGATCTGACTTTAATGGAAATTAAATATTTAATAGTGAGAAAATGAGAAGAGGAGAAAGAGCTGATTCGAGTTATCCCCATCCCCCCTCTTAATCTCTCTCTCTCTCTCTCTCTCTCTCTCTCTCTCTCTCTCTCTCCCCATCTCTGGCAGCAGCAGCAGCTGTGCTCTACATCTTACTGATTGTCCATTGAGACAAGCTGAAATGTTTTCCACTCAGCCTCATTACTGCTCACCCTCCTGTTTTCACCCTCCTCCTCTCCCCCCTACCTCCCTCCCTCCCTCCATCCCTCCCCCCTCCCTCCCCTTGATCCCATCACAATCTCTAGAGAAATGGCCACACAAAGCATATTTCCTCATTGCTGCTCAGGCCATGTTTGACAGTCCTGAATGTCGTCTCTCTTTCGTGAAGTGGATGAGTCTGCTCTGTGTTGGTCTTTGATTAGCTCACAAGAGCATGTTGTTTTCTAAATGTGTGGCAGAACACAGGTCAAAAGAGAATGAAAACCCATCAGGCATCGAGCTGTCAGTCCAAAGAAGAATAGGGCAATGGGGAGGACGCATTTCTTTCTTTCTCTCACCAGCTTTCAAGTGTTCAAGCTGATCACCTCGCTCTTTCTGTTTCTCTTTTGTGAAAGGAGATAACAGAGTTTCCCTTTGCACTTTCATATCCGGTGAATGCGAGCACCCATCAAACCGAATCCATTAACAACCAACAAAGATATTCAGAACACATACAAAACTCGGAGGGAAGTATTTTCCATTGCACTGCTTTATATGTGCCTTGTGTGATAATAACAGTTCCACTATGTGCCCTCACATACTGGAAAATACTTCCACAAGCACAAGTCTCTATCCCATTCTGTATCAGCACCTTAGCCAGACCCTTTTACATTAAATTGGCCAGAATCAACACTTGGGTCACTCTATCTAGGGTGGGGCAAAATACTAATCCATCCATTTAGACCCCAACAAGTCAGCAACAATTGTTTATTATCTAACAAGAAGCAAAAAAGTCATAGCTAACATCCATCCATCCATCCATCCATCCATGCATCCATCCATCCATCCATCCATCCATCCATCCATCCATCCATCCATCCATACTGCCTGGTGTGGT
Organism: Channallabes apus; assembly: GCA_030522415.1. NCBI lineage: Eukaryota > Metazoa > Chordata > Actinopteri > Siluriformes > Clariidae > Channallabes > Channallabes apus. Next base: position 27,875,227 of record CM060113.1, read on the forward strand.
ACACATTGAATAGGGTGCCATCCCTTTGGCACAATCATACACTTTGGGGAAACTCCAATCAAACTATACTGCATGTCTTTGGACCGTGCGAGAACACCTGAGTACCAGGAGGAAACCACCAAGCAAGGAAAGAGGAAGTGGCACAAACCTAAACCGGAGGTGAAATTCGAACTGTGGTGGTGCGATGTACCCACTAAGCCACTGTACTACCCATAGCTAGTACGACATTAACATTATATTTTATATTTTTTAAAGTATGCCATTGGTACAAATCCATGATTATGAAAAAAATCCAATGCTATGTTTACAAATACTTGTGAAATGATAAAAGGCTTGACCAATGCTTCCTCACTTGTTTAGTCTTTGTAGTCAGTAGATCCGGGGAGTACAGTAATTCACATCTTTATTTCTTTTTACAAATCCCACCAGTGAATAGTCATAAATATATTATTAGGGGGCAGCTATGACCATATGACCATGCCTCATATCTTTTACTGTAAATACCTCTGCTTTACTTAAAAGGCACCCTTAGCAAATAATTATTGATGAATCCATATACTTCCTCTTCTTTACTGAAAACATGAGATCGTAAGGATTCTGCAATTTCATCATACCTTAAGCTTTTATAGGCTTTCAGTTGATGAATGGTGATATTTTCCCCATAGTAGCCAGTAAGGAGTGCATTACATAGTGTGGACATCAATGAACACGATACAGAAAGCCTTTGTCTGCTAGATGAGAGAAATGCCATTAGAGGACACTGAGGGGCTGAGGTGGTGCTCCTTCTCCCCTGTGCTCTATAAGCTCAATGGATCTGCTGACTTGCAGCTGCTTGAATGGTTCTCTGTGGCTTTTTTTTTTTTAAGCATATCATCCATCTCATCATCAGGGTGTCAGCAGATTGCCCGCAGCACTTTACAGGCTTGCATGGCTGTTGCACTCGGTTGCAACTCTGAAGAAAGCCATAAGCAGACCAGCCCCAGATCTGCCTTTTTTTTATTTTATAATTTAGCTAGTCAGGAATAATTTGTCAGGACCTGTTAAGACCCTCTGTATCTGAAGTGATGTAAGGTTCTTTAGAATGCTTCTGTCTTCTAAATTCTGGAAAGCTTTTTCAGGCCATCAAAAAGGAGCTCTGAAAGTTAGACGTACAAACCCTAGTTGCCAAAGCTGGGTGATGTGGTTTAGCAAAATACTGATTCAGAGTGAATATTATTAGCAATAAATATTTTATTAGTGTATTGATTTCTGTGTTTCTTCTATTTGGATGTCCTTTACTATTGTTGGTTTTATCAAACCTCACAACTGTATGCATAAGAATGCAACGCCATAAATCTAAGGAACTGAAAAGCTTCTCTAGTTCAATCTTGCTGCATGACTACATGGGTCATGGGTGTCCTTGCTGCATAACCAAGGAACTGTACCTGATCCAACTTCATTTGACCATAATCCTAACCTGTAACCCTAACCCATGAATTTATGTAAAACACATGTATCCAGTCTGAAACACACTGACTCTATCCCCATTTGGATTGACTTAAAACAGGTACTGTAAATCAAGTCGAACTCAACATCTTAGACTTTTGATTCTGCAGTGACAGTTTACTTAGAGAAGGCGTTCATTGAGGCACAGGGCACATCTGGCTCAGGTACAGCATGCTGTGGCTGGGTTGTAGGGTTATGGGTATTGCCCAAGAATCAAACAGTGGCAACCCAGCCAATTAATACTCTGATCAGCAACCCATAGACTCAACCACCTGACCCATAGACCTAAACAATTTTAGAGCCTTATCCACCTGTTCACATTAGGTTGTCATGACTTTGTGTAGCTCAATGTACAGTAGCTATATCATACCAGCTTAATTTTTTATTCTATCTTTTACTTTAACAAAGTTAAAAGTTATATTCATTTTTTGGCTATGTATTGCACAGTAGGTCTAAGAAAAGTGCAACCTAATGTTATCTCAAGGGGAATCCATAGGATCCAAGCAGATCCAATCAGCAAACAAGGCCAGTCAATGATATACAAACAAGGATAGACAAACACAGCATACCAGGATACCACAGTCAGAGCAGAAGAGTGAACTACACAAACATAAAAACAGGGAAAGCAGATAGAAATGGAAGAAAGACTGGTAAGACTGCAAAAAGTGAAGGGATATGAATGAGGAGAGTAGGTCAGTTGGACTATAAAAAAAAAAAACATATTTAGTCTATTTAAGGTAAATGTGATGACACTTAAATAATAAAATACTTAAATTCAGTATTCATGCTAGTATCAGAGGATATTATATAAAATCAAATCTAAAAATGAAAATGGAGACAGTTGCTTCAAGTTCTATGTAACAACTAACATTAAGGCTGTATGTAAGTGATGTAAGTACTGTAAAAAAAATTTTATCATGCAGTAAAGATCAATATTTAATTCCATAAAGTGTTTTGCCTCTTTGTTTGCACGCTAGGAGACTCTTGGCTGAAAAACAACAACAACAACAACATTTAAATGCTGGAAATATTTTAAAGAAGGCTGCAAGACCGTGTATGACAATCCCAGCTGGGGTGACTTGAAACCCACTGCAGTCATTCCCTTGGACATTCAGTTAGTGGAATGATTGATACTTGCAAATAGATGGAAATGTTGCATAACTTGTGGAAGAGATGCACCTGTCTGTGGGACCTTTACGCACAATCATTTACAAACATCATTTGTGGATGAATGGAATTCTACTGCGAATTATTGCCACATCAGTACATGGTACATTCCCTTGCTCCAAGTCATAATAATCTTCATAATCTTCAGTCCATTAAAGGAGTTCCTGGGAGGCCAGCATTTCAAATGTGAAGCATTTTCCCATGTCTGATCATGGGATTATGTAGAGAAATAAAGTTAAATTAAATTAAATTTTATTTGTATAGCACTTTTAAAAATTTACATTGTTGCACAGCAGCTTTACACAATCAAAAGATTTTTGATTATTTACGTTTGTAAGGAATGTGAATGTGTATGAGTCAAAATGATAGAACCTGATGAGCAAGCCTGTCCCTGATGAGCAAGCCAAGGATGACGGCGACAATGGCAAGGAAAAACTCCCTGAGATGGCAGTAGGAAGAAACCTTGAGAGGAACCAGACTCAACAGGGAACCCATCCTCATTTGGGTGAAAACGGATAGCAGGGATTAATTTGCATCACACTGTGTGAGACTGGAAGTTCAGTATAATAGGAGATGTGTTTAGGTTAATATGCATTCCAGTTCGTTATTGAAGGCTCAGGTAGACTATATGAAACTTCAGTCATCATCAGCCAAGGACAGGCCTGTCTTCATGGTAAAGTAGAACCGTCCCCAGTCAGCACACACATCCCAGGCAGACCACACGGGGCATCCGAGTGACGAGATCGTAGTCTTCTTTTAAGGTAGTTTTTACTCTCATAACTGTGTTCTACTGTGTTATTCTGCATAATCAAAAATCCCAGTTTGACTTGAACAACCCCTTGTAATATGCTAGCTAACCAGCTTAAACTTGTTAACTCTGAGCTATGCCAAATGATTGTAAGTAATACAGTAAACAAATTGAATTCACAAATTTAACATGGTTACAAAATGGACACAGATTCATACCTCAAAATCTAACAGCTGATGATAAATACATCTGAAATGTGATTAGGTTGCAGTTTTATGCCGGCAAGCAGAGGATATTGAACATGGGCAGAGCTTGTATTTCCTCTGCAGCTTGTTCATGTTTAGAATTGATAGTGTAACAGCTGACCCTAGTTACAGTTCAACCGACACCATGCTCGCCTACATCGAGAGTCCCATGAGTAAACTGAGGAGTCTCAAATCTCATTAATAGCTTGGAAATTGTGAGCAGGCTATTGTCCAGATTGGCATAAATCTGGATGTGCAAGTCTGAGATGAATGAAGATCTGATTCATTAAACATTATTCCCCGCCCCTCTTAGCACACACCTAAATCATCTGTAAAACTTACATCTGTATCACTCATATCCCTACAAATCCCATATATCCTATCAAATTTATCTTCTGTAACCACTTTCCCCTAGTCAGTATCATACTGCCTTATGGATTTTGAGCCACAAAAAAAACTGTTGGCATTGCAGTATCTGCCTTCTGTGCTTTAGCCGAGGAACAGCTTTACAAATCTCTTCCAAGGCAACTTCTCTCATCAGTACAAACTCATTAACACACAACTCCCTTGCGTGCTTGTTTATAATATATGCTGAGACATCCTCTCTTGAAGAACCCTTAATATTTCAGGAGGAAAAAAAAATCCTGGACTTGTGTAAAATAATTTAGAGTAAAAAATAGAAAAAAGTTCATGCAGTTATAAGTAAGCTTGTCTGGCATTACCATACTAGACTGACTTGGGAATACAGCAACAGTAGAAATCTGGAAACACACTTAATTGCAGCCCACCAAAAAATAAAGCTTAAAAAGACACAGATTATATAATGGGAACACTATGCAGCCTGAGGAGGTTCTGTAAAAAGCTAACAACCATGCTAGAGTAAACTGCACATATTTAAACAACCTTTTACTTTTTTCACCACTAGCTACCTGTAATTATTCCCTTAGAGCTTTTTCTTAGTGATGTTCTAGCTTGTGCCCTGGAGATGATTAGCACTGTGGTTAGTATTGTGGGTATGATTCCTGCTTAAGGACTATATGTGAAGTGTGGGTATTTTCCCTGTGCTTGGTGAGTTTTCTCCGGGTGGTCTGGTTTTGTCCCACAGTCCAAAGACATCCAGAGTAGACTACCTGGCATTTACAAATTGCCCATAAGGTACAGGTTGAATGTGTGCTTGTGGGCCATGCAATGGATTTGCAACCTGACAGGGTGTACTCTGCCTAGTGCATCAAGTTCTCTGTGATTGGCTCCAGGTTCCCTGCAACCCTCTACAGGATATAAGCAATATAGAGAATAAGGGAGTAAGGTAAATTTCACACTAATATAGAATTCACAATTTCCACATACAGCACATATATCAAAATTGCCTAAATAATATGGATGAATAACTCAAAATTAGTGACTTTTAAAAAGTTTTTGTTTTTTGCATCTACCTCAGAATATTTGTTTTGAGGCAGATTACTTTTTTGGGCTTCTGGAAAACCACAAATAACACCAACACCAATGGGAGCGACATCAACACATAGACATTTATGAAAATCCAAGACTGAGGCTAATTTCTTTGTAGCCCTGACTATAGATACATGCAGTTGTTGATCAGTGGAAATTATGTTGGGTGATGCTCCCTAGATCTGCATTTGAACTTATATTTTTCAGCTTGTGTTGGTGATACATCCATTGCTAAGAATTGTGTGTAAAACAAGACATTAAGAAATAATTTAAAACCACAAATTCAATAGATTATTTTTCCTATTAATCTCTCTTTGTGTGTGCAATTTACATCAAATCAATCATCCTTACTATGCTGCTAATGAAAGCTCATGAAATAATGCTTAACTCAACTCTGATAGTCATATTGTCAAGCAATTGATAGATATTATGTGTAAACCCTCCCATCTAACATCATAGCCATCAATGACAAAAGTAAACTATTATAAGGACATCCAATAATAAACACTAAATAGCTGTGATTGGAACAAAACTTCTCTTGATGGAAAAAAACATCTGCCTTTTTAATAATATATGGATTGCATTTTTATTTACAAGCTGAATAAAGACACAACAAGCTACAGAAGGGAAAATGTTAAATGCTACAGTAAATGAAACAAGCTACCTCACTTGTTCACATTACTACTCCTACTGTACATCTATTTTTTTCTGCACTTCAAAGCTGCTTATTTCAACATTAAAGCATCTTGGTGGTGAATTATTTTCATTTACTACTAACAGCAGCTGAATGTAATCGCTGTCTGAAAGCATGACTGAATAAATAAATGATATTTCAACATTTCACAAGGGAAGATGAAAGCAAACAGCAACACATAATGATTGGCAGTGCATTAACCATTCTGAAATTAGCACCAGCAGATCTTATTCATCACATTTAGAGACTCGTTCGGGGTTGTCAAGAATAATTGTTAAATGAGGATTAGAGCCGAGTCCTATGGGAGGAATGGGCTGTCTTTATTCAGGATGTGAATGGCCTGTGCGCTACAGTGGAAGCAGCACCTTTCATTTCCCTCTCATTTCCTCGCTAGGTCTCCTAATTTCCCTTGCTGCACTGTACCTCTCGCTTCTCAAGCCTGATTAGTGCCTGTGTATGTAATACGGCATGGGTATTCAGCTAGGTTTTGCTATTTGATCCATAATAATTGGTCTGTGAGCTTTTTGTGGTAAAAAGGTGGAAGATGGGGATGATGGGGCCGAGAGAAGGGGGAAAAAAGCCAGAAAGCTGCGAAATGCTACTATTATGTTAGCAATCTCCTGCAAAAATTTGGTTTATGGATCCATATCTCTTTAGGGGAGAACTAACTATATACTGTACAGATAAGGGTTTGGCAGGCACGCTTGTACAACTCACCTGCACGCCATTTTGGTTCAATCATCTTTCTGAAAATGGGGAAGAATGATGAGATGAACAGATAGGAGAGGGTGCAAATGTGTGTGTGTGTGTGTGTGTGTGTGTGTGTGAGAGGTGAATTTAAACATACTCCTTATCTCTTCAGCAAACAGCAGTTGTTGCCGTGTATATGTACAAAGCAGAATCTAATTAGTATTCCTAGAGCATAACTAGCAGATAACAGTCCACAGTCTGTAGATTACAGTTTCTCATTTTCTGCCCCTCTCCCTCCCAGAAATTAGCATGAGATATAGATAGTACTGCTAATAAGAACATGCACACCCTAGATGTGTGTGGGTGTAAGATAGGACATAATCAGACCAGGGACAATCCAAAGGACACACTCGCTTTTGGACACTTTCGAAAGAAATTTAGACTGCAGATGAAATGATATTGCTCCATTTTCAAAGAGGGATAGTTATTCCTTTGTCTTTTTTTTGTGAAGCTGAAACTGGGATTCATTCTAAAAGAAAATGATTAACATTATTCTACTGCTTTCAATCCCCATAATGAATACAAATGACAGTGTGCCATTTTCACATATGAATCATAATAATTAGCCTTAATGGAAGAATAGAAAATAAGTCATATTCTTCCTCTGTATAAACTTTACTTAGTAATAAGTACATTGTGAAAATATGAACGGGTATAAAAAGAAAATATACACTGTTTACTTTATTTTAATGCTGTAAACAGGCGTCCGATAACACACTTTATATACAGGCAAATCAACACGCATTTTTGTATTTTGTTTGCATTGCCCCTTCAGACTTTCTCTATCATTATCTGTGTAATACCCTGTACTAAGAAATGCATGAAAAACATGTTTACTTTGAACTCACTGACAATGGAAACTAAGGGCTCTTGTTTAGGAAATCAATAAACAATGGTTTTTATATTCTTGGTACTGGATATGAATCATAATCATATGGGGGGGCGCAATCCAGTGTCTTCTTGTGCCAGTCCCGAGTCTGGATAAATGCAGAGGGTTGTGTCAGGAAGGGTATCCGACGTAAAACATTTGCCAAATCAATGATGCGAATCAGAAATATCATTTCCATACCGGATCGGTTGCGGCCCGGGTTAACAATGACCACCACCGGTGCTGTTGACCTACAGGGTGCCGGTGGAAATTGGGCTACTGTTGGTTGAAGAAGGAGAGGAGGAAGGCATGTTCGAAAGCAGAGAGAGAAGAGCAAAGGCAAGAGTTTAGGAGTGAAAGTAGGGACCTTGAATGTTGGGACCATGACAGGGAAGGGAAGGGAGTTGGTTGATATGATGCAGAGAAGGAAGATGGATATACTGTGTGTCCAGGAGACCAGGTGGAAAGGTAGCAAAGCTAGAAGCTTAGGATCAGGGTTCAAATTGTTTTGCCATGGTGTGGAAAGATAAAGAAATGGAGTAGGAGTAATTCTGAAAGAGGAATTTGTTAGGAATGTTCTAGAGGTGAAGAGAGTATCAGATAGGGTGATGAGTCTGAAGCTGGAAATTGATGGTGTGATGTTCAATGTTGTTAGGGGTTATGCTCCACAGGTAGGATGTGTGTTAGAAGAGAAGGAGAAATTCTGGAGTGAGTTAGATGAAGTGATGCAGAGCATCCCCAGAGGTGAGAGAGTGGTGATTGGTGCAGACTTCAATGGACATGTTGGGGAAGGGAACAGAGGGGATGAAAATATGATGGGCAGGTTTGGTCTTCAGGACAGGAATGTAGAAGGACAGATGGTGGTGGACTTTGCAAAGAGGATGGAAATGGCAGTAGTAAATACTTTCTTCCAGAAGAGGCAGGAACATAGGGTGACATATAAGAGCGGAGGCAGAAGCACTCAGATCTACATCTTGTGTCAATGTTGTAATCTGAAAGAGATTAGTGACTGCAAGGTGTTGGTAGGGGAGAGTGTAGCCAGACAACACTGAATGGTGGTGTGTAAAATAACCCTGGTGGTGAGGAAGGTGAAGAGGACAAAGGCAGAGCAGAGGACAAAGTGGTGGAAGCTGAGAAAGGAAGAATGTTGTGTAGTCTTTAGGGAGGAGTTGAGACAAGCTATGGGTGGTCAGGTGGTGCTTTCAGTTGACTGGACAACTACAGCCAATGTGATCAGGGAGACAGGTAAGAGGGTACTTGGTGTATCATCAGGTAAGGGAAAAGGGGACAAGGAGACTTGGTGGTGGAATGAGGAAGTCCAGGAGTGGATACAGGGAAAGAGGCTAGCTAAGAAGAAGTGGGACACTGAGAGGACTGAAGAGAGTAGACAGGAGTACAGGGAGATGCACCGTAAGGTGAAGGTAGAAGTGGCAAAGGCCAAACAAAGAGCATATGAGGACTTGCATGCTAGGCTGGACAGTAAGGAGGGAGAGGTGGATCTGTACAGGTTGGCGAGGCAAAGAGATTAAGATGGGAAGGATGTGCAGCAGGTTAGAGTGATTAAAGATAGAGATGGAAATGTACTGACAGATGCCAGGAGGGTGATGGGAAGATGGAAGGAGTACTTTGAGGAGTTGATGAATGAGGAAAACAAAAGAGAACAAAGAGTAGAAGAGGTGACTGTTGTGGAGCAGGAAGTACTGTAGCAAATATTAGTAAAAGTGAGGTGAGAAGGGAGTTGAAGAGGATGAAGAGTGGAAAGGCTGTTGGTCCTGATGACATACCTGTGGAGGTATGGAAGTGCTTAGGAGAGGTGGCAGTAGAGTTTCTGACTAGTTTGTTTAACGAGATCTTGAAGAGTGAGAGGATTCCAGAGGAATGGAGGAGAAGTGTATTGGTGCCGATTTTTAAGAACAAGGGAGATGTGCAGAGCTGTGGCAATTACAGAGGTATAAAGTTAATGAGCCATACAATGAAGCTGTGGGAAAGAGTAGTGGAAGCTAGGTTAAGGGCAGAGGTGAGAATTTGTGAGCAGCAATATGGTTTTATGCCTAGAAAGAGTACATCAGATGCAGTATTTGGTTTGAGGATGCTGGTGGAGAAGTACAGAGAAGGTAATAAAGAGTTGCATTGTGTCTTTGTAGATTTAGAGAAAGCGTATGGCAGGGTGCCGAGAGAGGAGCTGGGGTGTTGTATGAGGAAGTCTGGAGTGGCCGAGAAGTATGTTAGATTGGTGCAGGACATGTATGAGAGCTGTAAGACAGTGGTAAGATGTGCTGTATTTGTGACAGAAGAGTTCAAGGTGGATGTGGGTCTGCATCAAGGATCGGCTCTAAGCCCCTTTTTGTTTGCTCTAGTGATGGACAGGATGACAGATGACGTTAGACAGGAGTCTCCATGGACTATGATGTTTGCAGATGACATTGTGCTTTGTAGCGAGAGCAGGGAACAGGTGGAGGAAAATTTGGAGAGGTGGAGGTACGCTCTGGAAAGCAGAAGAATGAAGGTTAGCCGCAGCAGGACGGAATACATGTGTATGAATGAGAGGGACCCAAGAGGAACAGTGAGGCTACAGGGAGCAGAGGTAAAGAAGGTGCAGGATTTTAAGGAGGGTCAGGTCAACGGTCGAGAGCAACGGAGAGTGTTCAAAGGAGGTGAAGAGATGAGTACAGGCAGGTTGAAATGGGTGGAGAAAAGTGTCAGGTGGTGTAAAGGAGGAAAGGTGTACAGGACAGTGGTGAGACCAGCAATGCTCTACAGCTTAGAGACAGTGGCACTGAAGAAAAGACAGGAGGCAGAGCTAGAGGTAACAGAGCTGAAGATGTTGAGGTTCTCTTTGGGAGTGACAAGGATGGATAGGATCAAGAATGGGTTCATCAGATGGACAACCCATGTTAGATGTTTTGGAGATAAAGTCAGAGAGGCCAGATTGAGGTGGTTTGGACATGTTCAGAGGAGAGAGTGTGAATATATCGGTAGAAGGATGCTGAGGTTGGAACTGCCAGGCAGGAGGTCTAGAGGAAGACCAAAGAGGAGATTTACAGTATGGATGCAGTGAGAGAGGACATGAAGTTAGTTGGTGTGAGAGAAGAGGATGCAGAGGATAGGGTTAGATGGAGGGAGATGATTCGCTGTGGTGACCCCTGAAAGGGAACAGCCGAAAGACAAAGAAGAAGAAGAAGGATATGAATCATAAATTATTTACTCAAAATCTTTATTGTGCATAGGCATTCTGTCTAACACTGCAAGCTAATTTAATTTTACAACACTTATAAAACCGAGTCATCGGATTGGACGAGAGCTATTCCATAAGTGATGATAATACACAGTAACAGTACTGAAATGTTTAATTACATTTATCACTCTCATATGACACTCTATGACACAAGTCACACATGCCATAATAATCAGTAATTACTCTAAATGTCAGTCTCAGCATGGGTGCAAGTGGGTTTCGCCTGTAGTACTGCGGAAAGAGCAGCTGCCTGCCAAAGCCCACATTCAAAACCACACACGGAAGCACTTCTAGCAACAAAACTGATAATGTTAATGTTACAGTATGCACTGTATGTAATCTTAAACGAAATGTTGTCTTCTTAGTAATTGATTCGCTGTTATGCAGAATTGCCTCATTGTTGGTTTATTTACTCCTAAGGCAAGCTACAAATATAACTAGCTTCTAACACAAAGCTGAATCCCAAATTTCTCTCAAACTCCTAATATAGGGTACTACTTGTTATGTGGAATAAGATATGCACTAGCTAGTGGTGGTTAGCATTATATGGAAAGCTAGTGCATTAGCTTTCCATTTAATGCTAATGGCTGCACCCTTTTGCCTACGACTGCATCACAGCTGTTCTGATATCTATCTCAACAGCACTCCCTTTTGTGATATTGCTAAAAATAATGTGCAGTCTTTAGTGGTGGAAAAAAAGGGGCTTTTGTTTACATTGGAAAAGCTCGGTTTTTCTTCTTCCTCTTTTGGCTGCTCCCGTTAGGGGTCACAAACAGCGGACCATTTGTCTCCATCTAACTCTGTCTACCACATCTTCCCTTGTCACTCCAACCTCCTGCATGTCCCCCACTGACCAGATCCATAAACCTCCTCTTGGGCCTTCCTATTTTCATCCTGTCTGGCAGCTCCATCTCTAACATTTCTCTCTTGATATTCCCTCTCATCCCTCCTCTAATCTGGTCTCTCTAACTTTGTTCCCAAACTGTCCTACATTCACTGTCCCTCTATTATACTAATTTCCAGAGGTGGAAAGTAACGAATTACGTTTACTTGCGTTACTGTAATTGAGTAGCTTTTTTTGTGTATTTCTACTTTTTAAAGTAGTTTTAAAAATCTGTAATTTTACTTTTACTTAAGTACGTTTTGTTTGAAGTATTGTAATTCGCTACATTTTAAATCATATTCGCTACTGAGTAAAAAATAAATGAATGAAAATGATAAAATAATAAAAATATTATGCTTTATAAATGCTCCGTTGCGCCGCGTGTGTGTATCATGTCCTGGTCGCGCGCCGCTCCAGACTCCACTTCAGGTTTTCTGACATCGGCATCTCCCTGACCTTCCACACGGTCGCTTCCGCCTTGAGAGTGACGTCATCGACTAGCGCGACCATCTATAAACCTGAGAGAGACGCGGGAAAGAGGAAAGAGGTTGTGATTTTGGTGTTTTGATATTTGGTTGTGTATTCTGGTTTGACTTTTTGCCTCCAATTGACTTTGATTATTGCTTTGTCCCTTTGGTTTGGTTGGTCTTTGTATATATTTGTAGATAATTTCATTGTTTTTGGTTTAGGGAGTCTGGGAAGGTACCTGTATTTTTGTTTGTGTGTTTTTTTTTTCAGGTAATCTAGCTACTAAATATAAATACCATCCATCCATCCATCCATTTTCTTCCGCTTATCCGAGGTCGGGTCGCGGGGGCAGCAGCTTCAGCAGGGATGCCCAGACTTCCCTTTCCCTGGCCACTTCTTCCAGCTCTTCCGGGGGGATCCCAATATAAATACCATTTTGTTTATTAATTTGGCCTGGATCCATCCTAAATCTGATCCTCCTCCTGGTGTGTGTGTGTGTGTGTGTGTGTGTGTGTGTGTGTGTATACAAACCTCATTATTTCATCAGTTAATGATTGGATCTAGTTCTTTCTGCCATATACCACCATTTCCATACAGTTTAAAATAGAACCCTGAACCATTCTTTTGCTGTATGGCCCTAGACTGGGACGTAACACCATATTTAAGTGACCACTTTGATTTTCAAGCACAAGAAAGACAACAGCTTTATTATGCAAAGGTGTTTGTTCAGTTAAAAACAACTAGTTTGAGATTTATATCTGCTCATCTTTTTTGTACTATGCTAGAATGCCTCATCCTACCCCTGCTGTTAAAAAAAATTAAAATAAAAAAGTAACTAACTTTTACTCTGAGTAAATTTTTATAATGGTAACTTTACTTGTACTTAAGTAAAATTTCACTGAAGTAACAGTACTTGTACTTGAGTACAAAATTTTATTACTCTTTCCAACCTCTGCTAATTTCTAATCCTGTCCATTTTTGACACTCCTAAAGCAAATCGCAGCATTTAAGCTCTAGCTCTGCTAACAGTCTGTTCGTCAGCGGCAAAAAAAAAAAAGTTTTTTGTAAATATAAAATAAAGACACCACCAAGCTCTGTTTTTATTTGACTGTATAGTCGTTCCCATAGAGTATTATGGATCTGATATATGGGACTTGGAGCCTGTTGAGATTTTGTAAAAAGGTTTACCAAAAAAGATAGAGTTCCACAATACATTTTTTTTAATAAGAAAAGGAATATTACATATTGGTTGAAATTAGTTGATTATGCTTGAGCACCATTATTCAAGAAAACTCTCCTATATCATTAACACCATGTACAGTATGTCTATGTTGTTTTTTAATGTCTTGGAGGCTCCAATTGTTGGTGACATAAGGATGTTTACATCTAGTTTCCACCAACAATTAAGAGAAACTATTGTACATAATAAGCAGTTGGTATGATCGTTTCTATTTAGATGCTCGGGCCATCATTTGACTGTGGAAACAGGCATATGGAGTAACATGCCATTATTGGATAGAGTTTGTAAATATTGTGCGCTAATCTTGAATATCTTTGTGACAGAAGATGAAAATCACTTTTTATATGATTGCTCCCAATATGAAGGTCTGCAAAGGAAATACTTACAGTAAATGACCTCTTTCTCACATGCAATGTTGCTTTTGATCTTTTGACTCTATGTGCTTTTGAATCTGCATGGAAATTGGTACCCTTTATCTATAATGGAATGAAAAGAAGGTTGGAATTTCTATCATTGTAATTTCATCATAATGCTTAATTATGATTTTTGTTTTGCTTAGAATTCTGTGTATTGTGCATGAAGATTGTTGGTGTTGGGTTCTTTTGTTGTATAGACAGCTGTGTGTGTGGAAGCCAGACAGGCTCACGTCCTTGAATAAATTTAAATTAAGAAAAACTTGATATTCTTGGTTTTGGATATACAGGTCCTTCTAAAAAAATTTGCATATTGTGATGAAGTTCATTATTTTCTGTAATGTACTGATAAACATTAGACTTTCATATATTTTAGATTCATTACACACAACTGAAGTAGTTCAAGCCTTTTATTGTTTTAATATTGATGATTGTGGCATACAGCTCATGAAAACCCAAAATCCCTATCTCAAAAAATTAGCATATCATGAAAAGTTTCTCTAAACGAGCTATTAACCTAATCATCTGAATCAACTAATTAACTCTAAACACCTGCAAAAGATTCCTGAGGCTTTTAAAAACTCCCAGCCTGGTTCATTACTCAAAACCGCAATCATGGGTAAGACTGCTGACCTGACTGCTGTCCAGAAGGCCATCATTGACACCCTCAAGCAAGAGAAAGAAATTTCTGAACGAATAGGCTGTTCCCAGAGTGCTGTATCAAGGCACCTCAGTGGGAAGTCGGTGGGAAGGAAAAAGTGTGGCAGAAAACGATGCACAACGAGAAGAGGTGACCGGGCCCTGAGGAAGATTGTGGAGAAGGACCGATTCCAGACCTTGGGGGACCTGTGGAAGCAGTGGACTGAGTCTGGAGTAGAAACATCCAGAGCCACCGTGTACAGGCGTGTGCAGGAAATGGGCTACAGGTTGCAAATTTTGCATGTCATTCGGAAATCAAGGTGCCAGAGTCTGGAGGAAGACTGGGGAGAGGGAAATGCCAAAATGCCTGAAGTCCAGTGTCAAGTACCCACAGTCAGTGATGGTCTGGGGTGCCATGTCAGCTGCTGGTGTTGGTCCACTGTGTTTTATCAAGGGCAGGGTCAATGCAGCTAGCTATCAGGAGATTTTGGAGCACTTCATGCTTCCATCTGCTGAAAAGCTTTATGGAGATGAAGATTTAATTTTTCAGCACGACCTGGCACCTGCTCACAGTGCCAAAACCACTGGTAAATGGTTTACTGACCATGGTATTACTGTGCTCAATTGGCCTGCCAACTCTCCTGATCTGAACCCCATATAGAATCTGTGGGATATTGATATAAGAGAAAGTTGAGAGACACAAGACACAAGTATTTGCAAAAGGATTCCCGACCAAGTATTGAGTGCATAACTGAACATAATTATTTGAAGGTTGACTTTTTTTGTATTAAAAACACTTTTCTTTTATTAGAAATATGCTAATTTTTTGAGATAGGGATTTTGGGTTTTCATGAGCTGTATGCCTCAATCATCAATATTAAAACAATAAAAGGCTTGAACTACTTCAGTTGTGTGTAATGAATCTAAAATATATGAAAGTCTAATGTTTATCAGTACATTACAGAAAATAATGAACTTTATCACAATATGCAAATTTTTTGAGAAGGACCTGCAACTCATGAAGTATTCATTCTAAGTCTATAATTCTGAAAAAGTGTTCTGTCTTAGGTTACATACAGTAGCTAAGTGTAAAGCACACTAGCCGGTTATACTAGTTACCTTGTATGGGGTTCATTTTTGGTTCACTTTGGGAAAGCTCCCTTTTGTAGTGGTTAGTAAAATATGCTTTTAAGTGTCAAAATCCCCCATTGTCAATGACCAACAAATTCAAGTTTAAGTTCAAGTAGGCTTTTATTGTCATTCCAACCATATGCAGTGTTCCTCCAGGACCAAGGACCTACAGTAATTAGATGACTGGCTGAGACAAGACAGACATTTTTAAGTTAACAGAAAAAAATATTGAAGTTCTATACAAAAGAGACAACTTAAAGTGCGCTTGCAAATGTGCAGACAAGAGCAACAAAGTGACAACGCGACAACATGACACATTTCAATACTTCGTAGTAATGAGGTAATGAGTTGAGGTAGTGGGAGGATAAACAGTAAATAGTGAACATTACTGTTGTTTGCAGCAGCAAAGATAAAAATAGTTTTGTGCAAATAAGTATTAAATATTGTGCAAAAGAGCATTTACATTTTTAGATGGTTATTACACGCGCAAACAAACCATCAGTGAGTTTCACGTGTGTTGTTTATCAGTCTTAATGTTTTGAGGTAGTTGAGTTCATCTGAGTGATTGTATGTGTGTGTGTTTATCAGTCCAGTCCCTTTTTGTTGAGGAGATGGATGGCTTGTGGAAAGAATTCTGGATTGAGTGCCTGAATGATTTGGTACCTTTTTCCAGATTGTAGGAGGGTGAAGAGTGAGTGTGAAGGGTGTGTCACAATGCTGGTGGCTTTACAGATGCAGCGTGTGGTGTAGATGTCCTCGATAGAGGGAAGAGAGACTCGGATACTCTTCTCTGCTGTCCTCACTACCCGCTGTAGAGTCTTGCGGTCTGCGATGTCACAATTCCCAAACCAGACTGTGATGCAGCTGCTCAGGATGCTTTTGATAGTCCCTCTATAAAAGGTGGTAAGGATCAGGGGTGGAAGCTGTGCCTTCCTTAGACTTCTACTTTCTTGTGCAAGAAGCTGGCATTAAGGGACCAGTTGAGGTTCTCCTTCAGATGGACACCCAAGAATTTGGTGCAGTTGATGATCTCCACAGAGGAGCCATTGATACTTGGCGGATAGTCGGCGCTCCATGTCCTCCTGAAGTCAACACCCACTTCCTTGTTCTTGCTGACGAGACCCACCATGGCCGTGTCATAAGCAAACTGGATGATGTGGTTGGAACTGTGTGTCTCTACACTAGTATGAACAACAGGCCCCAGTACTCAGTGTGGTGGTGCTGGAGATGAAGTTCCCAATCCGCACTGACTGAGGCCTTCCGGTTAGAAAGTCCAGAATCCAGTTACAGAGAGAGGTGTTAAGGCCCAACAGGCTCCTGATCAGGTGTTGGGGATTGATAATGTGAAATGCTGAGCAGAGATGGAGTGTGGTGGAGATGGCATTGTCCATTGAAAGGTTAGGTCGATATGCAAATTGCAGTGGGTCCAGTGTGGGGAGCAGCAGAGTCTTGATGTATCTCATGACGAGCCTCTCTAAGCACTTCATGATTCATGATAGTAGTCATTGAGACACAAAGGACTTCTTTGGCACAGGGACGATGGTGGTGTACTTAAAGCATGTGGGAACGATGGTGCTGCTCAGAGAGATGTTGAAGATGTCAGTGAGAACATCTGCCAGCTAGTTGTCCGGAGGAGGGTGGTCTTGCTCGCCATCACATCATTATGCATGTCGAACAGAGCATAGAAGCTGTTCAGTGCATCTGGAAGGGAGCCGTCAGACATGAGCGTCCAAAGCCATGGGAGGAAACATCATGGAAGGGAGCAATAAGCTCATGCTGAGTTTTATATTTATGATGATAGATAATCTAACAAAAGCACATTCAGATTTACTTATTCCATCATTAATTGTGAAATGCATTAAAGTTTCATGTTCTAGGGCATGATAGAACATTATGCCCTAATTGGCATGATAATTGACAGCTTAGACTATTCTTACATCACATAATATTGTGTGGTATCAAATGTCTCAACAAACACTTTATTTGGAACACTATACTAATACTATATAGGGCTTCCCTTTGTTTTCAAAACAGCCTCAATTATTCATGGCATGGATTGCAAAAGATATGGATGTTGACATGATTGCGTCATGCAGTTCCTGAGATTTTTCAGGTGCACTTTCATGTTCAGAATCTCCCTTTCTACCGCATCCCAATGGCATGTTGTTGGATTATAGAGCTGGTGAGTGGGAACTGCAGAACATTGAACATATTATTATGTCCATGAAACCAAATGAAGAAGTCAGTTGCTTTGTGATGTAGTGCATTATCATCCTCGAAGTCAGCTTTAGAAGAGAGGGAAGTTGTGTAAATTAAGAGATGCACATGGTCAACAACGATATTCAAATAGCCATTCGAGCATTGATTGCCTGGTAGTAATGAGTCCATTATACCACCAGGTCCATGGATTCATGATGTTGGCGCCAAATTTTCACCCTGCCATCTGTGTACCTCAGCATAAATCAAGATTACGTTTTGCCAGTCTTCAACTGTCCAGTTCTGTTGAGCCTCTGCCCATTGCAGCCTTAGCTTTCTGTTCTGAGCTGACAGAAGTGGATCTTCTCATCCTCTTTTTCTGTTGTAGCCTATCTGCCTTGAGGTTCATCAGTGTGTGCATTCTGAGATTATTTTCTGCACGTCACAAATGTACAAGGTATGGTCATCTGAATTACTCATCTTGAACCAGTGTGACCATTCGTTATTGACCTCTCTCAACAACAAAATGTTTACATCAGCAGAACTGCCACTTCTGGGATTTTTCTCTCTATTGCACTATATTGAAACTCTTGAGACTGTTGTACATGAACATCCCAGGAGATTAGCTGTTATAGAAATACTCAAGGCTGCCAAGAACCGATCAACATTCCACACTCAAAATCACTAAAGCTATTTTTTTTTTTGTATTGTGATGGTTGATCTAAACATAACCAGAAGCTGCTGGCCAGTGTTTGCATGATATTTACAGGAGTTCCTAATAAAGTGCTCAGTGAGAGTACAGTAAATTAAATAGTGTTGAATGGTACTGTATCAAATAAATCGCATAATGTTGGTATTGGAGTAATACATAATCCCGTTCCATAGTTTATTTTGGATATATTTGTCAGTTTAACCAGGTTAGAATATTTTTTTCAATACTGAGCATGTATCAGATTATTTATGTTCTCTTTATATGCATTTAAGTAAGAGGTTCTTTTTAATGCATCATTAAAACACCAAGTGATTTTTAATGTGTATCCCAACACCCGTTACGCTTTTGTGTCTAGAGCTCCTCCTCAATTCAGTAAGTGCTGACTGTGTGTAATTAGAGAAGGAAATGATCCTCCATGTGTGTACAATGTGTGTACACTCATCAGGGGCAACCACCTGTGACTCATACAGTATGTATTTGTCTCATATTTAACACACACACACACACACACACACACACACACACACACACACACACACACACACACACACACACACACACACACACAGTATTTTAGATAAAAAATTTAAAGAGGATATTAAGAGATATTAAGTTATTAACATCCGGTTCCTTTGAACAGTGAAAAAAGTTTCTCATCACTTTGAGCTGTACATTTTCTCAGTTGAAATGGGTTTCACTATCCCAGCATGGGGCATGGAATGGTTAGACAAGATGAAGCAATAGCAATACTGTGAGCTGAATAAAGAAGTACAGGGAAGATACTGTATATATAATCTCAAGTGCAAGAAGGGAAGAACTGATTAGAATTAGGAGGGTTTACAGAGGAAGATCGAACTACTCTGTCTATATTCATTTCTGTTTTTATTTAGCACATATGCTGATGTGCTCTTCATCTATGCTTTCGTATACATCAAATACTATTTGTGATGATAATATTCTACATGCTTTATTAAGTATTACTGTTATTTTATTACCTTTTTATGTCTCACACTCAGTGAGAAATAGATATTGTGTAATTAAGCCACATTGTTTCACTGGATTTTGTTGTTTAAAAAAAAATAGAATAGTGGAGTTCTTCTTTCTACTTCAGAATTCCACTCGCAGACTCCATGCATATGGAAGCACTATGAGGCCCCAAAAAACTTTTGCCTTTGGTGTGAGTGCCTCTCAAAAGCGTTTATCCTTCAGCTGGGCACCTCCACCGGCTTTCCCCTCTCAATGTTTGTCATGCCTCCTGTGCACAAAAAGAAAAAGCCTCCTCCAGGTATTCTTTCGTGGATCCTGCATCCCAAGGGAGAAGAGGACAGAATGTGAAGAAAGCCCCATCCATACTGAGTGGAGTGCTTTGTGTGCCCTGATAGTGAGGGACAAAAGGGCCCTGGATAATGAATTGGATTAAATAGGGGGAAATAAAAAGAAAGAAAAGCCACACAAAGGCACAGTGAACAGTATATGAGATAGCTCAGCTGCACAAAGGAAATTGGGGTGGGGAAATAAAGGTTAGATTCATCAGGGTGGCTGCTTTCTGTAGCGGACTTTGAGCAATTATGAGCACCACACTGCATGCTGCTATCATGTAGATTGCTAGAAATTACTGAACAGCATTTACCTACTTATAACATTGTAATGATTTCTATGGAAACCAAATTGCACTTTCACGAATGACAAACACAAACATAATTAACTACACATACACAAACATGCACATCATCAAGCAGCTTAATAATGCACAACACATGCCAGCATATCTTCCGTACTGTACATCACTGATGAATCCATTGTTCTGAATATAGTCTCATTTCCTCCACAAACTCACACACATTCACACGGACGCATACATGCATACAGACATACACTAACACATCTTTCTTGTGCTAATGATTTTTAAGGTCAGCATATTATATTAACTCTGCCAGTTACTGTGAAGCTTCAGCTGCTAGCCCATAGGGAGTAGTGTTTTGCATCTCACCTGGCCACCACCAGACATTTCAGACATCTTCCTAAAACCTCTCATGGTAGCAAAGACACACAAACAAAGCACATGCCATCATAAATGCTGTAGGTAGGACTCACCGTAGAGACCTCCTGTAATGACAGTCATCTTCATTTCCATAAGTAAGCGAAGCAGTGGGGCCCCATTGTTCGTAACCTTGTGCAGTTTCAGTCATGATATTCTGTAAAGATGATCTGGAAAGAGGAATAAAAGAAGATCTTTGAACTGAAAATATCATAACACTTTGCTACTTAAAATAAAAATATTTAATCCATAAAGGTGCTTTGAGAAAATGTTTATTGTTAAACCCGTTATATACAAATAGGGAACAATTCCGACCTTCGGTCTGTGTTTGCTTGTTTTTGACATTTTTGGTGTCTTTCCTCCAAGTCCTCCGGTTTCCTCCCATAATCCAAAAATATGCACAGTTGGCTAATCTGCCTAAATTGGTTTAATTTAAGAGTGATTGTGTGTCCAGGATGTACCCCGCCTCATGTCCCGAGTCCCCTGGGATAGGTTTCACCCTGTACAGAATAAGCACTATAGAGAATGAGTAAGTGAATTAAAGAATGTTTTTTATTTATTTCCGATGATGATGATGATGATGATGATGATGATGATTAGGAAAGACCCAAAAATTACCACTGATTTTTGGTTAATTAATTTCTGTTTGCTTGCTTGTATTAGAAAATAGTAGGCTATATAGTAATTATATGTTTGTGTACTGTTTTTAATGAAAACTATTAAAATTAATTTTGAAATTAATTATGAATTTATCTAAACAAACCAAAGACAGACAAATGTGGTGTCTAGAATACCTAATACTTAAACAGGCTATCAAGGAGATTTGCCCATAACTTACAGTAATATTCACAAACTTGCAAATGTAGGTTTACCCCAGATTCTAAACAAAATCGATCACATATTGATCGGAGGTTACTAAATCATATGAAATCTTATCATATCAATTTTTACACTGTTGCCCTAAGAATAAAAACTGTATCACTTCATGAGGAAGCCCAGAAAACAGTAGCCTGCTGTTGCATTGCACTGCACTGCATCTTCAGATAGCATCCAATCCCACTTCAATATCTGGAACAGGAGGGGGAAAAAAGTTCTCTTTCTAATGAACAGGATGACAACTGGGCACTGAACCTATGATGTATTGCTCTCTCTTTCACTCCATTTGGCTGTCAGTGGACTCGGGCTCCGTGCCTGTCTACTGCAGCACCTTGGGGACTTTGTTTGGGGAGGAAATTAATGTTATCTTGATACACTCTGACACATTCGTTACTGCGACAAGAGCCAACACATAGACAACCAGTGACAACTGACCACAAAGCACTATAAAGAGAGAGAGAAGAGAGACAACTCTGGTTACTATAGTTTCCTGGTAACATCAAGGAAGTGATATGATTTTAAAATAGTAATTTTTTAAAATAATGTAAATAGCGTGGGAAATTATTCTACAATAATTTATGTTTTTTTGTATAGCTCTGTGTCAGTCATGTCACTGCCATAGCTTTAACCTTAGTATTTTAAGCCATGACATTAACATGACTTAAGCTAGCATTATATCTTTAAATATAGCAGTGGACAAATGGCCAAAAAGGGAGTTTGTTTAAAAGCCTTGAACTCTGAGGGCTGCTATTTCAAACATGGGAACATGGGAAATATTCCATCCACATAACATTTCTTAATGCCCCAAAATTCCTACCATGTGCTATTTAAAAGCAACATACAGGCTTTGGATAAAATGTATGCTCTACTGTAAGTTTGTAGTGCAAGGACAGTCACATATAAGAATTAGTATGCATAAAACAGATCACCAACCCATGCTGGACCCAGTGAGGTGTGTGATTTTAGACAAAAGGTTTTTTTTTTTTTTTTTAGGCAAAAGGTGTTTATGCTACAGAATTGGCTGCCATTGAGTAAAAGATAAGGGGCCTGGAGTCTATCACATGAGACTTAGGGCACGAGACGGGGTACACCCTGGACAGGGTGCCAATCCATTGCACGTACACACACACTAGGGCACGTACACACACACACACACACACACACACACACACACACACACACACACACACACACACACACACTCATTCACACGCTACAGGCAATTAGGGAATGCAAATTAGCCTAATCAGCATGCCTTTGAACTCTGTTAGGAAACCAGAGTACACACAGGAAACCCACCAAGCACGAAGAGAACATGCAAACTCCATTCACTTAGAGGTGGGAATCGCACTTGGCTGGGTATTAAACCTGGACCCTGGAGGTGCAAGGCGACAGTGCTAACCACTAAGCCAGTTAGGCGTCTTTACCTTTTAAAAACTGTACATATAGGTATAGAGCCACACTGCAATATAAAGTACTTAAAGGTGTCCCGGTACCACAGAATGCTGTAAGAGCTCTTTTGGAGTCTATTATTCTGTCATCAAACATGCTGTCCTACTATTGTGCTTTGAAACATTGTCAGAAGCTCTGACTCTTATGATCAAGTATAAATGATCGGTTTCGCAGATATAATTAAAACCTTACATACAATAGACCTTTTACAGGACAAGGTAGCCACTGCGCCAATTTATATCTCATTGTTTATTCAAACAGTGCTAGAATTACTCATAAAGTATTGCACTAAAATAAACCACACTTACTGTACAGTACATGGATACATAAACCTTTAACGGCATAGTCATAAAAGGCACTGCATGCTACACGATACACAGTAAACTTGTTTCCCTGAAAGCTACCATTGTTTGTGTTTTTGTTGTAACCTTAAAGTACACTCATTATTTCCAGTTGTGTCTTTCAATTGCATTAAAGTTGTTGTTGTTCTTATTGTTATTGATGTTTTAGTTATTTTTTTGTGCCTGAGAAAAGTGCACAATATATCTCAAACTGTCTTATGGAACATTTGCAATAACCCAATGAGCAATTATACATGAAGTGCTTAGAGTATGCAATTCTTACTGTGTTAATTCATGTGAATTCATTGTTTTGTTCCTAGTTTCTTCATGAAATGAAATAAAATGCTTTTATAAGCTGGATGCTTGAATGGGTATGTAAAGCAATCAGCAACAATTAACTGATTTTAGTAGAGGCAGAGCAGTGCAATGTTTTATTGTGTCTCTAAAAGAAGAGATCATTGTTAAAGCAATGCCCTGGATTCCCATTCAGTGTGTACAGTATATTGCTTTGACCCTGACAAGGATAAAGATGAAGATGAATAATTGAATGAAAAAAAAAAAGAAAAAAGAAGAGAGCAGTAATTAAGTGCTTCCACTTTATACAAAAAGCTACCCTAGAGGCTCCAACTTGTGACACCTGCACATGATAAGATAATGAGATGTTGGATTTTGTTGTTTTTGTCTTTTCATCTACTCCTGCAAGCATTCAGAAAGAAAAATCCCACAGCACATAACTGTGGCCATTACCTTCTTGCAGAGACTAAAACTATCTGCACCATTACTTGAGAAATTTCTGAAACATGGGGCATAGCTCTGGGCTGTGATGAAGAAAATGGGCAGCAAAAATCTCCTGACAGTGAAATTACGTTCGCTTTTTATGACATGCCTTCCCACAGGAATGAGAAAAAATGGCTTGAATAGGTCTATTAGTTCTGTTCAGCAGTAAGCATCCGCCCCCAGGCATAGCACCAAGGCAAACAAGTCACACCAGGCCTGACCTTCACTATGTTCAATAAGTTTATTGCAATATCTTATCAAATGATTACAAATAAGAAATAGACGGTATATGTCTGTCCCCCCTCCCCCCTTCAGAATGAGAGAGGCTAAGATTAATACACTTATAATTGAAAGAGAAAGAAAGAAAAGAAATGGGTCTCCCCTCTATTATCCCTGACTGCTGTTATGTCACACTGCCTTAAATATGCATGTGCCTACTACACCCCGAAGGGTAAGATTTCGAGTTAAACTGTCCATCTCATAATTGCACGAATGCCTCCCAAGCTCCTGATCTAAATGATGTTCCATTTCATCATTAATGGGAGTCTCTGACATTTGCATTGTTATGGATAATGTAAAGGCAGCTGATTCAAGACTATTCAGCAGTAATATTATAGGCAGTTAAGTTCTCCTGTGTCCTCCAGGCTTCTTATACACACCATATAATCTTTTCATACACAGCATTTCAGTGTTAAACTATTAAACTATCCATGCACCTGAAAAGAGGATGGCAGAAGATTTAAAAGATCGATGTTTATTTAAAACATACCAATATATTAATTAAAACGAAGCCTGTGCTTGCAATTTCTTGTCCACGATCCAAGAACTGGAAACACTGTTTCGTTCCTTTATAAGTTCAATGTGTGATGTCACTTGAAAAAACAAATAGTCTAAGGATAAAGTCATATCTTAAAGCTATCTATCTTACTATCTAGTTTGTGTAATGCTATTTATGGCTGGATGTATTTTTTTTTTTACAAGATTGGATGATATTATATGTATTATTAATAAGATATACACTCACCTAAAGGATTATTAGGAAGACCTGTTCAATTTCTCATTAATGCAATTATCTAATAACCAATCACATGGCAGTTGCTTCAATGCATTTATGGGTGTGGTCCTGGTCAAGACAATCTCCTGAACTCCAAACTGAATGTCAGAATGGGATAAGACAGAAGTTCTAGTCATAGGACCGCATACAGCTAGAAGTAAAATCTTACTGTAGATCACACCGTAACTTTAGATGGCCTTTCCGTTCCGCCAAGTGCAACAGTAAAAGACCTCGGCGTGATTATAGATTCCAGCCTTTCATTTGAAGCTCATGTAGATAATATCACCAGGATAGCATTCTTTCACCTTAGAAATATCGCCAAAATAAGAAATATATTGTCGCTAAATGATGCAGAAAAACTAGTTCATGCTTTTATCACTTCTAGGTTGGACTATTGTAATGCCGTACTGTCTGGTTGTTCAGTTAGGTGCATAAACAAGCTTCAGCTAGTCCAAAATGCAGCAGCGAGAGTCCTCACTAGAACCAGAAGATATGAGCACATCACCCCTATCCTATCTTCACTGCATTGGCTCCCTGTGAAATTTCGCATTGATTTTAAAATACTACTCTTGACATATAAGGCATTAAATGGTCTCGCGCCGCAGTATCTGAGCGAACTGCTAGTGTCTTACGATCCGCCACGCCTACTTCGGTCAAAGGATGCAGGCTGCTTATCAGTACCGCGTATTATGAAAACTACAGCTGGGGGCAGAGCTTTTTCTTACAAAGCCCCAAAATTATGGAATAGTCTTCCAAATAGTGTTCGGGACTCAGACACAGTCTCAGTGTTTAAGTCTAGGCTAAAAACCTATTTATTTAACCAAGCATTTTATAAATAGATTTGCCATAAGGTAAAGGAGCAGATCTGGGGGACTCATGGACGTAGAGTATTATGGTGAACTGGTATGTTTAGATGCTGTCTTCCTCAGTCTCATTTGATCACTCAGGTTTGTTGACGGTGAGGTGATTGTTTGCTTTACATCTCAGGGAGCCCTCATGTTTGTGTTTCCTTCTGGCTCTCCCTTTTAGTTATGCTGTCATAATTAGTCCTGCCGGAGTCCCTGCTTGCACTCTACAGTAAATATACATTCACGTTAGACATTGTGACTGTGACCATACCTAATTGCAATCTCTCCTCCTCTTCTCTTCCTCCCCCTCTTTCTCTTTCCTCTCTCCCCCTGTCTCCCCCTTTCACTCTTTCTATCTCTCTCTCTGTCGAGCTACACATGTGGTTCCTGAGCTGCCAGTGATCCAGACTCCCTCTGCCCTTCGGACCTGTCTGATCCATCCTGGTGCCCGGTTTCTGGTTGGAGGTCTCATCGCATGGATGCCCCGTGTGTCTCTTTAGGATGCGTCTGGTGTCTGGGGATGATTCTCTATACTTAGAAGATGGTTCTGGCCTCGACTGGTGTGGTCAGCTGTTTCTCTGAGGACTTGACAATTCGATAGTTCAGGACTGGAACTTTCTACAAGTCTATCTGAGTCTCGAATAACTACTGGACTCCATTTTACATCAAGTATTATAACATCAATTAACATCAACTATTATAGCTGAACCTAACACTTAACACTATATAAATGCAGATCATTTCCTGCTATCTGTTTCACCCAGATGAGGATGGGTTCCCTGTCGAGTCTGGTTCCTCTCAAGGTTTCTTCCTATTACCGTCTCAGGGAGTTTTTCCTTGCCACTGTCGCCCTCGGGCTTGCTCACCAGGGACTATCTGAACATTTTGATTCATACACATTCACATTCCATACAAACTTAAATAATTCTTTTGATTGTGTAAAGCTGTTTTGAGACAATGTCAATTGTTAAAAGCGCTATACAAATAAAATTGAATTGAATTGAAATTGAAAGAAAGGTGATTTAAGCAATTTTGAGCGTGGCATGGTTGTTGGTGCCAGACGGGCCGGTATGAGTATTTCACAATCTGCTCAGTTACTGGGATTTTCACGCACAACCATTTCTAGGGTTTACAAAGAATGGTGTGAAATGGGAAAAACATCCAGTATGCAGCAGTCCTGTGGGCGAAAATGCCTTGTTGATGCAATAGGTAAGCTGATTCAAGCTGATAGAAGAGAAAATCACCACTCGTTACAATCGAGGTATGCAGGAAAGCATTTGTGAAGCCACAACACGAACAACCTTAAGGCGGATGGGCTACAACAGCAGAAGACCCAACCGGGTACCACTCATCTCCACTACAAATAGGAAAAAGAGGCTACAATTTGCACGAGCTCAACAAAATTGGTCAGTTGAAGACTGTAAAAATGTTGCCTGGTCTGATGAGTCTCGATTTCTGTTGAGACATTCAAATGGTAGAGTCAGAATTTGGCATAAACAGAATGAGAACATGGATCCATCATGCCTTGTTACCACTGAGCAGGCTGGTGGTGGTGGTGTAATGGAGTGGGGGATGTTTTCTTGGCACACTTTAGGCCCCTTAGTGCCAACTGGACATCGTTTAAATGCCACAGGCTACCTGAGCATTGTTTCTGACCATGTCCATCCCTTTATGACCACCATGTACCCATCCTCTGATGGCTACTTCCAGCAGGACAATGCACCATGTCAAAAGCTGAAGGGGAAACTGGGTCAAACACCGTATTAGTATGGTGTTCCTAATAATCCTTTAGGTGAATGTAAAAGTACACTTTTTAGGCAAATAAATAAATAAAATCACAGTTAAAAAAAAAAAAAAAAAAAAAAAACCAATGGAGGGGCTTAACCTGGGACTAAACAGTTGCGTGGCAATAACAAAACCACGACATGAGACAAAGAATACTTTTTGCTAGGGAGTATACTGTACTACCATGCCAACTAATATAGCTAATTATTAATAAAAAAAAATTTA
Source organism: Channallabes apus (assembly GCA_030522415.1). NCBI lineage: Eukaryota > Metazoa > Chordata > Actinopteri > Siluriformes > Clariidae > Channallabes > Channallabes apus. Next base: position 27,902,946 of record CM060113.1, read on the forward strand.
AAAAGAAGACAAAAACATATACAGTTATAGACAACTGGTAAACAAATGTTCATGAATCTGAATTCATGATCTGCATCTCATGTGTGTAACAACGTATTCATCTCATGTGTGTAACGGGTCTCACAAGGGGCAGAGCCGCGCAAAAATACTCTGCAGTGTTCAGAACGGGCAGATCTGCAGGCTGCTACCCCGCGGAGTTCTGAACAGGCAGAGGCACGGCCATTTATACACCCGGTTGCCAGGCAACACCGCCGCAAGGCAATCAGCCTGAATACGCCGCACCTGGTGTCGGGTATATTTAAGGGTCCTGAAACCCCCATCCCCTCCCCCCCCAACACCACACTTTGTGCGATCATTAGGTAGCACCAGTAAGGTATCAGGGCCAAGGCGAAAAAATCGCACAGCAAGCAAAGGCAAAGACCCAGTCTCTGTGTTTTTAAGATGCCGGCGCACAAGAGCGAGAGCTAGCAACACGCATCAGTTTAGCGTGCGCTCTCAGGTTAAGTATAAAAGTATTAAAAAAGACTCTCTCATAAGTCCTCGTTAAGGGCATAGGCCCCAAGAGGATCTTAAGTTTTTTTTTTTTGTTTCCTGTCCGGTCTCACGCAGGCAGCAGAGCTCTGTTTTTGTGTTATCAGTTTTCTTTTGTTTCCTTTAAAGTTCCTAATTAATAACCAAATGGAAAGGTCTTTCCCTGTATCATAAGCACTCTCACAACTTTCTGTTTCACTGCCCCCCTCTGAAACCCTGCGTTAGAGCTCTTATAAACATGATTACATCTCCTGGTGCGGTTCTCCAATCCACACCACGTAACATACAGTATACAGTACAGTACAAGACAGCTGATATGTCTTATGTGAAAACGTATTATTATTTTTCTAAAGGTCATGTTGCTGCTAATATGAGACCCTGAGATCTCAATCAGTATGGATCTTACTGTATGTCATAAGCACAACAATGTTAAAAAAAAAATCTTCTTTTATGGAAGAACTGCCTGTGTATGTCAACAGGGGAGTCATTAGACAACAAACTGTGCATTTATTGTGTGTGGATATGTCATCTAGGACCAATGTTGTTATTACTTCTAAATGTGTGTCTATTGTATTTCTTTGCCTACTGTATGTGTCTTCTTTTTTTGTGGTGTCCAGCCTTATGTAGAAAAATGTCGGAAATATTTTAAATGTTTTGGGTTTTAAGGGCGAAGTTAAAATAAACTAATCAAATGAAACATTGAAAGAGGGGCATTTAAAAACATTATTGAAACAAAAACGTTCATTACAGGAAGAGAAAGCATTCCTGTAAAATTAAAGCAAGCAAACAAACAGACAAACAACAAATACCTTCCTCAGTACTTTATGGATGTAAATAAGATAACTTTAAATGGTTATGTTTTGTTTGTGCAGTGGCACTTCATTTTATTACTTTTGACTAACACCATGGTTTCTAGAATACAATGTTGACAATTACAAGGATAAAACAAGTCCTGAAAATGAGTGAATGCATGTACTGTAAGTACTGTAAATGCATGATGAATTTTGGAATAAGCAACTGTAATCCCCATATTAATAAGCATGACCTTTCTTGGAGCCTCAAACTTTACCTCTGACTAAAAGTAAAACACCCTCTTCTATATACCTCATGACCTATTTAGCGTTCCTTGGCCCAGTGAGTTGCCTTCAGCTAAATAATTTACATTAATGCATGTGAGTGGATAAACTACAACAGAAGTTCTGCCCTGATTCATGTGTAGAATAATAGTTGTGCTGAAATACCGCCAGGCTTTTCCCCCATACATTTATAGCTGTTGCCACAGTATTTTTCAAATGCTCGATTTGTTCTGCTGTAATACTGTACTGTACATTGCTGGGGCTGCCCTTGGTTCATCCATGCATTAATAGTGACACAAACTATCATTTATAAACATTTGCCAAGTTCTGAATAACTAATGCTTTGCCTGTATCTATTATTAATGTATTTTAGTTACCATAAAGTTTAAATAATACATGTTGGCAGTCTGAGACTTGGTTATTGTTAAATAAAGTGCTGCTATGACAAAGTTAACTGAGTCTCAGAAAGGCAACTAAAATCCTAATTATGTTACAGTATGTGGTGAAAAATGCAAGCTACAGTAGTAGACGATTTGGGAAATTTCCAATAGCAGGAGAACATGGGAGGAGTTCAGCATAGCTTGGTAGTCTTGCTAGTTTCAAACAATTACAACATATTAAATAATTTCGTTATTAAACATACTGTATATTGTGCATGGTTCATGTGTGCTTTAAGCATAACAAATATGTTCTGGAGGCTCAGGGAGTGAAAATAAGAAAAGTGTGATGTTATCAGGAACCAGCTGAAATAGCTGACATCTGTCTGCTCTGTTCTATTCTCCAGTACAGCCTGAGGGAACCAGTGCACTACACCTCACACTGATGGATCTTATCCCATCTACAGGTATACCCTTGATGTATATCCTACACAACATAAAATGCATTTATATGACACTGGCAATATCCTTACTTCAGTTCACAGTCTTATCTGGGATTGCATCGGCTGTATCAGAGCATTAGATTTGAAAAAGCATATTGTTCCAGTTCAAACCTTCCAATAAAGCTCAAAGGAATGAACACACCAGGCTCAATCTCTCTGATCCTTAGAGCAGACAGAGGGAGTTGTGCGGTTGACCAAGTATGGGCTGGTCTCTAAAAGGTTTTTAGTTATGGCTGTATGAGCTTTATCCTTCTCTTTATCTTGCTCATTAAATCCCACATTACATTTTTACGTTCAAGGAACAACTATATGTGTAATTGTAAGAATTTATGGGCATAACGGCACAGCTCCAGAGTATCCTTCAAAAATATTTTTTTTCTTTCTTTTTCAAAGAAAAAAGACCCTCTATATTTAGCTTATCAAGAATAGTGGGTCTGTTTTCCCCCCCTTTATTTTTCCATGGTGATTCTACAGCTAAAACTAGGTCAGGGTAAAGTGAAAAAAAAAAAAATCTGGACTTTGGCTTTGCCCACACACAAGTCTGTTCCTGTTCTTTCTCCCACCTGTGACTTTATTTCCTCTCGTTTCATTTTCCAAAGCCAGGTCAGAGTGGGCAAACCACACCCGGACTTACAGCACACTTAAATAGAGGTTAAAAAAGGTTTTGAACCATGTGTATTGCATCAAGACAACCAAAGTGCCATATTCTTTCTCAACCGCAGTTATCTCCTCTATGCCATTTTTAGTTTAACCTTTATTTATTTATTTATTTATTTTTACAGATTTGGAGCTAAATTTGGAAGTCATCTTCAATCAATTTTCAGCCCTATTTTGCTGTTGCAGATTACAGTAGCTGTTGAAATCTTAAAATAATACTTCATGACCTGAATTTTAGAACAAATGTGATAACCAGCAGCCAATTAAAAATTGTTGTGATTTCAAAACAAAATTTTTTTTAAATTCAAAGCTCAGAATGTGATTGCAGCTACAACACTTATCTAAGAGCCCAAAAGTAAATAGTATACAATCGTATACAATTATGCAAAAATGGAAACACAGGTCTAATGTTGTTGATGTTAATGACAGGTCTTTTTAGGGTCTATGTTGTTTATTTGATTTATTTATGGTTTAAAGTTCAACAGGGCAGTATAGCATCATCCAAGATGAGTCTGCCAGCTGATTTAAATCAACCCGCATTCTAAAGCTTTCCATTAGCAGACATGGATAATGCAAAGCACCTTTCATATACAAGCCTCAATCCAGACTCCTGAAAAAATCATAAACACAGCAGACCAAAGGTCAAGGGTGAAGAAGGCATTGTCAATGTTACTCCTGCTGTTCCTAACCCCAGGGCTTTTTAAGGCTTAGATCTTTGTCACGTATACCCAAAAGTATGTGCATGTATACATAGCTAACCTTTGGTGATTCACTGTGCAGCATGAAGCATGATGATCCATTTCATTTATGACCTTTTGAACTTATGATTGGTGAAAAGAAATGGTGTCAGGAAGGGGAATTGCAGGCACCCCTTATCCTATCCTGCTGCAATTTAGAGAAGATTGATCATCATATTAGCATTCAACCAGAAGGAACAGACAGCACGCGATTCTCCTACTGTACTAAAAGACTGTTGATGTTTTCCATCTGATCAGCCATCAGCCCTTAATTATCTCCTACTCCATCTGCATCACGTTGCCAAGCAGAGGAGTATGACTCCAAGTGTATGATAAAAGCTGAGAGACTATCAATATCAAATTTAATTAAGACATAAACACAGATTCACTGCCACTCAGGAGGAACAATACTATAGCTAGAAAAAACAATCTATATGTGTCAATATAAGATACAGTATATACTTATGTGCTTAGTTTTATTGTAACATTACAATAAGTCAGTTTAGTAATATAAAAATGGTAATGAATAATCATTTATCAATGACAGTTAAAAATAATGGTCATGAAGCTATGGCTATAAATGCTCAGGGCCCGGTTTCCCGATAACGCACACTATTCGCGCGCTAAGAAGACTCTTAAGATATATCTTACGTTAAGTGATAACTTTTCTAAGTGTATTTCTCAAACTGTCTCTTAGGAGCCTTTTTAAGTCGCTGCCTCTTACTGTACGTCCGACATTACAAGGCGCTGTCTACAGTGAAGGTCCTGAATTAGCTGACATCGGTTGCTCAGGAATCGATTTTTCACTCCTTTGCATGACAGCGTTAAGAAAGACGGCACTTTCTATGCAAATTAAACATTGCACTAAATTCTTTTAATAGCGTTTATTTCGACATGATTTAACTTATCAATAACATGCCATAATAGACAAATATATAAATTAAATCACCAAACTATTGCTAATATTTTCATGTAACCTGTGGCGGTGAAACAAACCGGGTATACAATCATAGTTGATGGACAAACAGCTGATAACACTCTTCACCAGCTTCAGAAACAATGTGAAACATGTAAGTTGTTGGGGTTGTGTAGCGCACTTATGGAATGAATACGATGAGATGACAGAGTGGAGGTTTAATACCCCTCTCACCTACGCGGTTTCGCCCAGGGGCCGTAAGTGTGGTTCATCATGATTCAGCGCGAGTTTTGGTGCCATGGTTACGTTTCCATTTTACCACGCAAAAAAAAAAAAAAAACAATGTTTAACATGCGGAAGCTCGCGGACCTTGCAGATCTTCGCCGGAACGTCGGGCGCCGGTCACTCGAGGCGGATCATGGTGCCTAATACCCCTCTCTCACCTGTGTGGCCTGACTCATCTCCGTGAGCTGCCGCGATTGCCCGCGACATTCCTTTAACGTTCCGCGAAGGTCTGCAAGCTTCCGCGAGGACCAGCAAAAAAATTAAACGTTGAATTTTTCACGTGGAAAGATGGAAACGTAATCACAGCGCAAAAACTCGGGGTGAATCATGATGAACCCTACTTACGGCCACAGCGCGAGCCCGCGCAGGTGAGATAGGGGTATAACACACCGCATCTCACAGCGAGTCAAACCGCATAAGTGAAAAGGGGTATTACACATTACAATCACTCAGAAAAATCAATGGATGCGGGGTTTGAAACTCCCAAGGTTATTTTCTCATTTAACTAAATCAAATTTCATAAAAATAAAATGTGTCTAAAGAAAAGTCCATAAAGTTATGGATAATGGCTAATGATCAATGAAACATATTTTAAACAAACAGCAGCGAGCAGCTGGACATCGGGACGTAGAGCGTAAGTACGACGCATTGATCTGGCACGCGCAGGTCTGAGCAGGTCAAGAAGCTCCATAATCTGTTGCCTCGGAAGGCAAAACCTTTTTCTTTTTTTTAAAATAACGACCACGGGGAAAATATGAAAAGGGCTGAAGTTTTGTCTAAAGGAAAAATTTACATGACCCACACGGCTCCACGGACGGCGCCGTCTTCAGTTTAACACAACACCACGCTATATCGCTCCCAAAATGCTCGCCAGCTGTTTAATATTAAAAGTTATTGCCAATTTTAATGCATTAGTCACATTATGAAATAGGCTAATTAAAAGTCACTCTATTAGTACTGATATCAAATACAATAATATTCTTAAACAGGTCTACAGTATATTCCATTATTAATACGACTTTGATAACGTGCCATAATGTGCTTCCATACACCGCTGATTTATAAAGACTGCTGCTCAGTGGCGGCGACTAGCGTCTTGAGCTGAAACTACGCTAAGAATGAGTTACGGTTGGTCCAACCCAACCTTACGAACGTGTGACTTAGCTAAGAGATACTTAGCGTAAGAACGTTTCGGGAAATGCGCCATAAAGTTAAGAGAGAGGTTAAGGTACAACTTAAGAACTACTTAGTGATAAGAAGCTTTCGAGAAACCGGGCCCAGATCTTTTACTTGTTCAGGAATGGCTTTATTCTAGTCTATGTCAGGGTAGAGCCTATTCACATACCTAAGCGCAAAGCAGAAATACAATGGCTCACTGTGCACACACAACTTTTCACACTTATTTATGCTAGTGGCAATTTAGAATTGTCAATCAACATCCCAAAGTGTTTTTGGCAGGTGGGAGGAAGCTAGCAAATTGCGAAGGAATAGATATGAACATGGGAGCACAAGTTTAATAACTGCACACGGAAAATTACCAGAGCATGGGATAAGACAGAGGACCCTTGAGTTGAGACGTGGCGCCATGCTATCATGGCCTGACGACCTTCATGTACATTTTTTAAATTCACAAAAAAAAAAAAAGTTTGATTCATTAAATTTAATTGCAAAGTCTGACCTCAGACGCTTTAAATATGATGGACTTTAATGCATCTACAGTAGCATTGCATACTACATAGATAAGAATGAATGCACAATTACTGTCCAGGAACCAGTGCAATCCTGGCTGGATTATTTTTAGCACATCAACCCAGCAATTTGAAACAATTCAAAAAAACAGCAGATCTATAATTGTGATTAGTTTAACAACACTCTGTCCTCCAACTAATCAATATGTACACTGCTGATCCTGTTTAGGGTCGTCAGGGACCTGGAGCCTATCCCAGAGAACTTTGTCACAAAATGGGGTAAATGCTGGTAAGCACACACACTCACACACCCACTTATACACTAGCAGTGATCTGGAAACACCAGGCAACCCACACCACACATGTTGTCATGTGAGGGGAAATTGGAGTACCTAAAGCAAACCTACTGTATAAAGCACAAGGAGAAAATTAAAACTCTGTACACACACATAGACTAGATGAAAGACTCAAACCCCTACCCTGGAGGTGTGAGGCAACAGTGCTAACCACTAAACCACCGTGCTGCCCAATGTCTATAATTATAACTAAAAATGAAAAATAGGACCTACTAAATAACACCATTTAGAGAACCAGCAGCACATTAGCACCTAAGTGGGCGACTCAGCAGGTATACTTGAGTCCATTGCGAGCAGTACGCCATGCTTGCCTTTCACCTCTGTCTTTCTGTGGGAGCAATTAAATGCAGCATTTGAAAGGGTAACCCCTACAGGAGACTTTTCTGGTACCGAGTGACTTCAAAGACTGACCTCCTGAAAAGCCGGAACAGACATAAGAACTAGACGCAAAGAGGGCTAACTCTTGTTGGTATGAAAGGCCACACCAGTACTCAGGAAATAAACCCTGGATTAAAATCATCTATTCAGAAATGTGTAAGAGCATCAAGGTAAAACACAAGAGTTAAACACAAACCATTGAGGGTTCACATTTAAGAGCAGATCTATGGAACTAGTGTAAAAACTTTTTTTTTTTAATATATCTTTTATCTGCACTTGACTGCATTCCGTTTCCCCAGCCATGACTGTGGTCTTGGCCTTATGCCAAAAATTTGAACCTTTGTTTGGGACTGGCCTGTGTTCTGTGGTCTGGAACATTAAATCCTGTCCAATCCTTCACTTTTATGGATGCAAGAAAAAGAGTGAACACACCTGTTTAACTAAGCGCAATTGGAGTGCATCAGAGGTATTTAGGACAGAGATTAGAGGACAGGGCTGCAGAGTAAAGAAATATTAGCTGTTTTATTAGAAAACCTACATGGTGCCATTTTGTTTTTAACAATGGGAGATTAGGGCTATAAAAGAGTGCAGGATTCAGTCATTAGTGAAATGCGGGATGGCAGACAATCTTTCAGTAAATCTTTTATAGCCTTTGAAAGCAACTTTAATTTGAAATGCCCATGATAAAACCATTATGATGTATTTGTTTGTATGGTTCAGTTCAGAAATAACTGATATACACTATTCACTAAATGTATACATAAGGAAGCTAAGACACACAAATATGAACACTTTTACTTTCAAGTCCAAGTTAGACTGTTATTTTTTTAAAGATATTTAAAATGAATTCAAAAATGTTTCTAATTTTGGCGGCACGGTGGCTTGGTGGTTCGATTCTCACATCAGTGTGCATAGAATTTGCATGTTCTCCCTGTGCTTGATGGGGTTCTTTGCACAGTCCAACAACATGAAGATTAGGCTAACTGGCGTCCCCAAATTGCTCATAGAGTGTGAGTCTGTGTGCAATATGATTGATTGGTGTATCCTGCCTCATGCTCTACTGTAAGTTTCCTGGGATAGGATCCAGGCCCCCACGACACTGTATGCAGGATTAAGCGGTATAGACGATGAGTGAGTGTTTCTTATTTTCTCCTGTTGCTTTACTAATGCATTGCTAAACTACTTCACTGTTCCATTTTGCTGCATGTTTATGCTTTTGACATTTAGACTCATTCTGTTACCTTTTGATTAGGTTAATTCCACCTCTCTGCACTCTCTTTGTCCCAGAAACCTTGGCATCTCTACAGACTAATCCATTTGTCTTAAAGTAATGAAATATCCCAGGGAAGAAGGTGGGGTGCAGGCATGGCATAGCAGGATGCCTAATTTCAGGAGCTATTAAGTAGCAGACGCCTTTCTCGTACTTTTATCACTGTGCTCATTAATCTCGAAGCCTTTCTGCTCTGCAGCACATCTGCGACTGGGGTAATCACTATAAATCACCTCGACATCTGGCAAGGCCCATCCATGGGACAGAGGAAGAAGAGCAAGAAAAAAAACAACTAGATAATAAGAGGTGCAATACATTCGGCTCCCAAATGTTTTGCCACCCATGGTAAAGATTGGTTGGAAAAGGTTATGAAAAATGTCATTGTCATTAATAAGCTGAAACTCACACAGAAAGTATAAGATCTTATTTGTCAGTTAATAAATTTGACTACCCAATATTTTTAGCAAAAACTGTCAATGGTGTGATAATTATTGGTGCTCAGAAATTTGACTGAAGAATGTAACCATTTATATATTTCTATGTTTTTGTAAGTTCATCTGAGTGCTTAGGAACTCTTACCACAGACTTCCTGTTATTTACTGTAAATATAAATGAGGTGACAAACAGGCTGAATTCCTCTTGTCATCAATAAGAGGAAGATTAGAGATTTCACACAAAATTGTAATGACCTTTATGAATCAGACAGCTGCTATATATTAATACCTGAAAATGTCAGTATCGACAGTTATTGCATTAATTAAGATATTTAAAACAGGCTGACATAATGACCTTGGTGGGATGAGGATCCCGATGTGCATTTCGCTCCCCGTAAGTGAGAATGACAGTTGGAGAAGCAAACATTTTTTCAAAAAAATCTTTTGGACATTTGCAGAAGTTTGTAATAAATCTACAAATAGACACTTCCTCCATGCTAGCAAAATATTTGGAAGAGTTGTCAGAAGAATTATTTTTTCAACTATACACAATGTACGCACCTGGAATTCACCAGATACTGCGTGAACTTTGGCTGAGACCAAAGGTCAGATGATACAAAAATTGAATTTTTTTGGCTCAAACAACTCAAGGCGGATTTGCTGTAACAATTTGATGGAAAAGAACTAGAGTTTGGTCAAGAATATGTGATGTTTCTTATCTTTTCCTGGCAATCTTGGTAGGATACATAGCATCATGGTATCCATAAAATATGAGGGGATTTTCTATGGAAATCATGTTGCTGCTTCCAAAAGGCTGCATCTGGGCCATGGTTGAATCTTCCAAAGGAATGATGACCATAAAATCAAATTTGACCATAGTAAATGAATAGTAAATGAATCCCTGTAGCATGAGTTAGAACTTAGAAGGAGAAACCACAAGGAGAGGACTTTGAAACCTAAAGGATCAGAGATTGTGGATCGAGGTGTGATGATTTTCTTCAGTTTTAAGTTAAAATGCCACTACATATAAAACACTGTACTAAGAGTGCCAGAGCTGACTGTCTGGTCGTATAGAAGAAACTTCTGTAAGTTCCTCCAGTGTTTAGATAGTCCAAGTTTCTCCACTGTTTAGATAATTCTAAACATATCTGTCTTGTGTTAATCTTTAAGCCCAAAAATGGGCCGAGATTTGATTGCGTAAATCAAAGTTATGTTTTCTGCTAAGCATTTTCTCTGACAATCATGGCCCCTGGTGCAAATGAAAATCTTTATGTTGCAAAGGGCTTATCGGTCTATGGTAAAATATGGCTTTTATTAATCTTTAGCTGAGAGCTGCAACTACTGCATATCACACAAGCCATCCAGGATGACATAAATGGGACCATGTGCAATAACGCAGTCTACGTATATTGCTTCCAGCCCAGCAGCTTTAATGATGTTTTCTCTATCTGAGCTACTGTAATGTGATTCACCAATATCCCAAAAATGCACAATAGCTGTTATGCCACTGAGGTAGCTGTGAAGTAATATACTGCCCGTTATGCTGTGTGAAGGTAGGCAGAAGCAAAGGTTGCTCAGGTACTTTGCTAATTAGGTGGTATCATTAGAGGAACCTGTAATACATGCCACTCGCAGTAATTACATTAATGCATTAAAGAACACACATAATATTGGTGCATATACTAGCTGAATTAAAGGCTACAATGTACACACAAAACCTTATTTTATTCATATGGGGTGGGGTGTCAGTCTGGGTATTTTACATGCCCTCACCTCATACTGTTACACATATTTTTGCTCTAATGACGTGTGTTTTATCTCATAATATCTCAAATTTCTTTTTACTATTGCCATGGTTTTAGAACATATGAGACAAACTGGTTTTAAAATTTCTGCAAGAATAATAAACATACATTGATCTGTCCATTCATCTTTGAAGGTTCACTTTTCATAGTCTACTTGCCTTTGGAGTAAGCCCTGCTGTGTCACATGCTTCTTGAGAATTTGGCCGCTTTGTAGATGCATTACGGTCATTTCTTTGTCTTCCGCATATTCTGTCTATAAATGATTAGTTTATCACTTTAATTGGCTCTGAGTGACGGATATAGCCACATGCACATCGAGGGAAAAAGTGTTAGATGTTGTGACATAATCTGGCACATAACTGCTCATAACTTTACTCGTACTCAGTATTTTTATTTCTTTTATGGCACAGGTTTAACTTCATGCAAATACCTAAGTAGTGCCGATGTTTCTTTAAATTCCGTTAAGCCAGGTTTTCATGATGCTGTGACAAAGTCTGGCTGGACAGAAAGACATACGGACAGAATTTTTTTTTAGACAAATTTTGGATCCTCCAATGAGATGTAAAGATATTATTGGAAAATTGAGGTCTGACCAATGAACAAATAAAACCTTTCTTTTATATACAGTTATATACATGCAGTGTGTGTTAGAGCAGAAAAAGAGGGAGAGGGAGAAATGCGGAGGAGAGGCTACGGCAGTGTGGTTCTTTACAGAACACTGCACCCATTAGAAATGCAGCAGCCCAACAAGTTCAGCTGCCATGATCTGATATGGTCTGCTTTTGTTCTACTTGCAAAAAATGTGACATGTCATCTTTCAAGAGGAGACACACAGGCCAGTGAGGTCACAGTTTTCCAGTCAGTTTTTATGGTCTGGTATGGAGATGCACAAATATATTTCCAAATCCAGTCTTTTAAGCAACATGGATTCTGATGTGAATCTGATTTTTTCAAACAATACACTATTTCTAAACACTTAAGCCTTATTTTTTAAAGCAGTCTCACTAACACATGAGCCCTATTTCATGCTAAATGCCCATATGACCAGTGCAGTTCTATTGAAGACATTCTTGCATTCTTGTTATTGAGATATTTTGACAACATCTGTTCTTCAGGTCCTGGTAGGTCTATGCAGAAAGGCAAGCAGTAACATAATGTGTGGTCCAAATACCAAATGCCATCTCCAACACTGGATACTCCCATGAGTCAAAGGATTGGCAACAGAACCATTGCATCATTTGTAATAATAAACTTAACAAGTTTAAATAAGATTAATCTTAACATTCTTTTAGGCTTTGTTTGGGACACATTCATTTTCACATGTTCATTGCATTCATTGAGTTTATTTTATTTTTTATGACCTCTCTGTGAGATTATGATATTGAGCAACAATATCTTTGACCTTTAATAACGTCAACACTTATAAAAGTTGCAAAGATTTTTTTCAATATATTTGGAAGATTTATTCTGTAAGTTAGACTCTGGTAAGGTACATTTTTTTGGTAATTAAAACACTCTCATTCACAGTGGCTCCAAACTCAGAATCCATGGCAAAATTTTATTTGAAATTATAAATTACTCAAACTGATGGCTTCTGACTTTCCACCACTGGCATATATGCTGAATACAAGAATGCTGAAAATTTGTTGACGTATTAGAACCAATGTTAGTGTTGATTCTGATTACTGACTTCCGATGATCCAAAGAAAAAAAAAAGTTGTGTATTGGTCGGCCTGGTTCTGCTCAAACTTTTATTGCTAGTATCAAATCCAATCTTGGGTCTGTAATGAAAAAGTATGTCTATAGATCCATACATTTGGGCCACTCTGTATATTGTGGAAAAACATTGGTCTAACAGGAGAATTCACTGACTTTTGCACAAATCCTATAAAGGAGTGTTAAACCACATAAAATTCTGTTTGGAGTTTTCCAGTGGCCATCTTGAATTTCTTATTCATCAATCTGAGAACAGTCTCTCAACAGTAAAGAAGGGTGGTGGAAGCATAGTGTTTAGTTTTTTCTTGACCACTTCTTCACAAAAACATTGTTCCAATTTATTTTTTACAGACATATTTAACATGAATGTGTCAATTTAGGAGGTCTGATTCTGGTCAAGCCAACTAATGCTACATTTTCTCATTTAATAAATGAAACTAAATGAATTAACTAAAATCTTATTCCAATTCACCCAAACTGCTTGCTGTATCAACGCTTATCTGCTTGACCCTTTCCAGTTTTTGATAAAAAATTTGTTATTAAATTTGCAAAATCCTGAAAGCTTACTAAAAGACTAGGCAACATTTTTGTAATGTTCAGTGTAGGTGACAGTGTGTCCACTGTAGCCTCAGATTCCTGTTTTTGGCAGACAGAAGTGGAACCTGATGAGGACTTCTGTTATGGGCCATCTGCCTCAAGGTTTGACATGTTGTACCTTCTGAGATGCTTTTTAACTCAAAATAGTTGCAGATTTTAGTTATCGAAGACTTCCTGTCAGCTCAGACCAGTCTGGCCATTCTTTAACCTCACCAACAAGGTGCCCCTGTCCATAGAAACATGTTTTCTTTTGTTTGCTTTTCCCCCCCTCATGTTCACCTTTCCCCCATTACATGATAATTAACTGAATCACTTGATCAAAATTGGCATAATTAGGTGTTCGAAGACTTCCTATCTGTGGAAAGTGAGTGTAAGTACATGTTTCTATATGGGATTTGAAATTTATTTGCATCAGCCTTGTTTTTCACCAAGTGAAAAATCATTAAAAACACACACACACACACACACACACACACACACACACACACACACACACACACACACACACACACACACACACACACTGTAGAATTATACATTTTAATAACTTCCTAAAATAATATATTATTACTCCATGTCTATGTATAGATCATTTCTTTCTTTCTTTCTTTTTTTAGGTTTAATGATGATCCTTCTTTATTCATAGTGATCTTGTACATGAAAATGTTTATAAACTATTCTGTGATTTTGCAGACTGAAAGTAGGACATGCCAGAATGTTGTGCAAAATATGCTGCGCTTGTTAGTTTGACATGCAGCAATTTGATACACATACTGTATAGATAAGTTTTGGGACACTATGTGCTGTTTTCTCATTACATTTTTTTAGACTGCTACACTCTGAATATGGAAAGAACATTGAGGTCGAGAAAGCATGTTTGAACAGGGCTCTGCCAATTGGCCAGCTTTACTTTAGTTTGCTGTGGGAGTTTGATTTGCTGCTCCTTGTTCCCACAAGGGAAACTGTGGAGGTTTATTTTAATATATGGCGAGTTGAATTTCTCTCACTGCCATACTGTCCACTCTGGACACTGTGGACATTCCATTCGGGAGAAAATTTTAGTTTATTTATTATTCATGAGAGGAAAAAACACTCCTAGTGTAATTTCAATCGGTCTATATTTGAAAAGTTGTGTATGTTCTATGCAGTTGTCTAGAAGCAGTGTTCTGAATAATCAGCCAGTTATCCTTTTGTGTACTGTATATGAAGTATTATAACTAAAAACACCCTCTTGTATTCTAAGATTATATAGAAACTCTTGATTTTCCTGCAACACTTCTCATAATTAAATGATCATTATTAGTTATTACTACTACTATTAATATTAATATGTATATTTTTATCTTCAGAATATACACTCAGTTTCTGCCTCTCAAAAACTTTTAGTATCCTTTAAGCTCCAACAAGGACTTTGTCAGTGGTTCCATGCTTGTATTCTATTTCAACTACATATTAGTAACCATTAGTTTCACTGCCACAAATAAATACATAAAATAAATAATAATAACAATAGATTATACAAAACGATAACTGAATACTATACTGTAATGAATTACTGGCATTTCTAATAAATAAGGAATTTATAATGGTTCCAACAACCTAAAAAAATGATAAAACAAATAAACAAAGAAAAAAAGGATTATAGTTTTGTTCTCATTTTGCCTGTCAGAACATTTGTTAACAAATATGGATGGCATGTAGATGATCACTGATATACAATAAATATGGATTAAAACCCAGTAAGCCATACTGTTATAGTAATATTATTATAACAAGGATGGTGTGTTGTAGCCAAAAATGGTTAAGTAAAATCATATCCCAAATATTTTTTTTAAATGTTAATGCATACTTCTTAACAGTTACATAAAATTAACAAATGACTGGATGAACAAACAAATAGACAAAAAACATGTTTTGAAGACATGGATATGTACGATTGGGCAGCATGGGATACGGTGGCTCAGCGGTTAGCACAGTTGCCTTGGGTTTTTGTTAAACCCTGAGTCTATGTGGGTTCTCCCTGTGCTTTCCTCAGGGTTTCTACTGTAAATTGCCACAGTGTATGATAGGGTGTGTGAATGTGTGTGCTTGTGCCCTGTGACAGGTAGGCACCCCATCAAAAGGTGTTCCCACCTTGTGCCATAAGTATGAAGTTCTAATAAGTGGATGTTTTGTGTATAGTTACAGTTAATATTGACATGAAATTTTAGAAACAGTTAACACTGAATAGGTTACATAACCATCTGCATACAGGATATATCAAGGACTAAATCATTTAGACTGTCCTCCATACAAGTCCTTGTAAATATTATATGTCCTTGTTATATTGTAATAACTATAACATACATGTATTAGAAAGATCACAGAATTATAAACCCTTGCTATATTTTACCTTGGCCACCGTGTACAGACCCCCGGGGCCATATGGCGATTTTCTTAAAGAATTTGGACATCTGCTATCAGACCTATTGGTTAACTCTGACAAAGTATTGATAGTAGGAGACTTTAACATTCATGTAGATGATGCTAACGACGCTTTAGCACTCACATTTATGGATTTACTAAATTCCTTTGGGGTTAAGCAAAATATAATTGGAGCAACTCACCGCTTTAATCATACGCTAGATTTAATTATATCCCATGGCATAGATGTCTCTAATATAGAGATCATACCTCAAAGTGATGATATCACAGATCATCACCTCCTGACATATACTCTACCCGTAGAACAGATTAGCTGTGTCTCCCCACGCTATCAATCTGTTAGAAATATGAATCCCACCACTAAAGACAGATTCACAAGTAATCTGCCGGATCTGTCCCAATTTCTTATTAGACCCCTAAATGCAGATGATCTAGATGAAGTGACTAGCAGCATGGGCACTATTTTTACCAGTACATTAGACACTGTTGCTCCCATCAGATTAAAAAAAGTCAGAGATAAAACATTGGCACCGTGGTACAACAGTCATACTCGCGCCCTAAAGAGAGCAACCCGTAACCTCGAGCGAAAATGGAGGAAAACTAAATTAGAAGTTTTTCGAATTGCGTATAAAGACAGTATGTGCAGCTATAGACAGGCTCTAAAAACTGCTAGGACCGAGCATCTTAGCCAACTGATAGCAAGAAACCAAAACAATCCCAGGTTCTTATTTAGTACAGTGGCTCGCCTAACAAAACCTAAGATGCCCGCAGAGAGTATCCCATCACAGTTTAGAAGTGAAGACTTTATGGACTTCTTTAATGAAAAAATCAATAATATCAGGAAGAAAATAATGGAGGTTCAACCTCTAATAGTATCTCACGATCCAGTTCAGCCTATAGCTTCACATTTAGATTTTCACTGCTTTACAGGTATAGGACAGGAAGAGCTGTATAAACTCATCACCTCGGCTAAATCAACAACGTGCCTGTTAGACCCAATCCCAACCAGATTTTTAAAAGAAGTGATGCTTACGGTTGGAGAGCCACTCCTAAACATTATTAATTCTTCATTACATCTAGGTCACGTCCCTAAACCTTTCAAGTTAGCAGTTATTAAGCCGCTTCTTAAAAAAATCTAATTTGGACGCGAATGAAATAAAAAATTACAGACCGATCTCAAACCTCCCGTTCATATCAAAAATACTAGAAAAAGTAGTATCAGCTCAAATTTGCACATTCTTGCAGGATAACAACATCCTTGAAGAATTTCAGTCAGGTTTCAGGCCCCATCATAGCACAGAAACTGCACTAGTTAAGATTACAAATGACTTGTTTTTAGCTTCAGACCAAGGCTGCATCTCATTGCTAGTCCTGCTCGATCTTAGTGCTGCATTCGACACTATAGATCATAATATTCTCATAGATCGCTTACAAAATTATATAGGCATTCAGGGACAGGCACTAAAATGGTTTAGATCTTACCTGTCTGATCGCTACCATTTTGTAGATCTAAATGGAGAACCGTCTGGTATAATGCCAGTGAAATATGGGGTCCCACAAGGGTCAGTTTTAGGACCTCTGTTGTTCTCAATATACATGCTTCCCTTGGGTAACATCATTAGAAGACATGGGATTAGTTTCCATTGTTATGCTGATGATACCCAATTATATATCTCAACTAAACCAGACGAAATACCTAAGTTGTCTAGATTAACTGAGTGTGTCCAGGACATAAAAGATTGGATGACCAATAACTTTCTTTTACTAAATTCAGATAAGACAGAGATATTACTTATTGGCCCAAAAACCAGCACACAACAGCTTTCACAATTCAGCTTGCGCTTAGAAGGATGTACTGTTATTACCAGCTCAGCAGTAAAAGATCTGGGAGTAATATTAGACAATAACTTGTCTTTTGAAAATCACATTTCAAATATCACAAAAACAGCCTTTTTCCATCTTCGAAATATTGCTAAACTTAGGAACATCTTATCCGTATCTGATGCAGAAAAACTAGTTCATGCATTCATGACCTCCAGACTGGACTATTGTAATGCATTACTAGGTGGTTGTCCTGCATCCTCAATAAACAAGCTTCAGTTAATCCAAAATGCAGCTGCCAGGGTTCTCACTAGATCCAGAAAATATGATCATATAACCCCAATATTATCATCCCTGCACTGGCTACCTGTTCAGTTTAGAATAAATTACAAAATAGTATTACTTACATACAAGGCCTTAAATGGTTTAGCTCCCACATACCTAACCAGTCTTCTGATACGCTACAATCCACCACGCGCCTTAAGATCACAAAACTCCGGACTTCTGGTAGTTCCCAGAATTTCAAAATCTACAAAAGGGGGTAGGGCTTTTTCATATTTAGCTCCAAAGCTTTGGAATAGCCTTCCAGACAGTGTTCGGGGAGCAGACACGGTTTCTCAGTTCAAAAGTAGACTCAAGACGCATCTTTTTAATCTGGCATACACATAACTCATCCCAGTACTCATACTCCAGTACACCTATACCGAATGGCAACTACGCTAATTCTCCCCATCTGTTCTGTATTTCTCTACCCATCCCGAGGCATCGGGAGATTTTGCCAGCTTCAGTAGACAAAGGCCGACCCTGCGAGGTTCCTGAGGCATCCAGAGAAGGACCAGCTCCAACTGGATTCAGCTTTATGATGGTTGGAGCTACACATGCTGCTCCTGTGCTTCCAGTGATCCAGACCTCATCTGCCCTCTGCACCTACTGACTCGTCCCTATGCTGAACTGGTCTTCATGACCATTTAAATAATTTCTGTCGTATTGAATTTTCACCTGCACAACACAAGATGTTATATCATTTCTATCTGTTATCGCCCAAATGAGGATGGGTTCCCTGTTGAGTCTGGTTCCTCTCAAGGTTTCTTCCTAATGCCATCTCAGGGAGTTTTTCCTTGCCACCGTCGCCGTCACCCTTGGCTTGCTCATCAGAGACATTTCATTCATTCATCTCATTATTATCTGCACATTTTTCTCACACATCCACACTTCCAATTATTTTCTTTTCTATAATTATTATTATTATTTGTTTTTATTTATTTATTTTCTATTATAATTTTATTTATTTACTTATTACTTTATATATAATTATTCTATATATATATATAAAATGGTTTTTTTTTTTTTTTTTTTTTTTTGTTAAATTAAATTTCTTAAATTTTTGTGAAGCTGCTTTGAGACAATGACCATTGTTAAAAGCGCTATATAAATAAAATTGAATTGAATTGAATTGAATAAACCTGTATTTGGATCACATTATTTTCAAAACTCCTCTTGGATCATTCTGTATGAGAATTTAATATATAAATGTTTTTAATAAAAGTTATAGTTAAATGTTTAAATTATCCACTAGTGGTGTTAAATAAGACTGTTGCTTATTACATACTCCAATGAAAACCTATTGATGCATGTTCCGTCTCTAGTTAATTACTCTTGCTAACATGGAATGTTTTATTATAGCATGATTAATAAGCTCTATTTATCAAAATGGATCACTGTTGCAAGGGCTTAAGTGTGTGTGTGTGTATGTGTGTGTGTGTGTGTTTTCATAAGCATGCAGTATTAGCTTTCTGTCAAATTTATATGTAAATGACTGTTTAGACATACAGATACAATTTATTATGATTGTTTTTTTCCCTGTCAGCTAGATTGGGATTTGTTCCAGTATAAGTTTAAAAGAAGAAAGGGAAAGAAGTATACACCAGTTCATAACTTACAGTACTGCCCTTCTCCTACAACACTGATTATTTGCTGTGACTGACTTCACCCAGGCAGCATGGTGGCATAGTTTTTAGCGTATGTATGTATGTATGTATGTATGTATGTGTGTGTGTGTGTGTGTGTATGTATGTATGTATGTATGTATGTATGTATGTATGTATGTATGTAAAAAATATTTTTAAAGGCAATTTTGAAACCCACAGCCTGTATTCATCCACCCATCCATTGTCCCTACCATGTATTCCTGTGAAGGGTTGCATGGGTCCTGGATCTTAGTTCTTGAATCACAGGGCACAAGGTGGAGTCCCAGTTAAAGTACACACACACTTACACACCCAATCTTACACTACAGAAGACACCAATTAGCCTATACCACGTGTCTTTTTACTGTAGGAGGTAACTGGAATACCCAGGGGAAATTCACCACGCATGTGGACAACATGCAAATTTCATGCACACAGACCAGAGGCAAGTTTTGAACTCCCAACCTGGGTGATGCGAGGCCACAGAGCTAACCACTAGGTCACTAAACCAGCGAGTCTGGTTATATAACACAGTAATATAATCCATCATTTTGAGAAAGCTTCTTCTTATAAAGACTTGGCAAGAATGGCTAAATCCTAAGTATGTGCTCATATGTCATTCCAAAGGCGATTTCCATTCATACGAAAGTTTGCATTGTGCATGCAAGATCTATAAATCCACACCAACTCTACTCCTTATTTTTCACATTTCCCCCTAAATTGCATATTCATTGGGGCCACATGTTGTAAAAGGACAACCACGGTAGTTTGTTCAAATGGAAAAATACAGTCCTCCACCCTATTTGTAAATAATCTTGCAAAGGCGTTATGATTTACATTTTCATATTACACTTACCACATTTGCCAGATGTTCTTAAAAAACAGCTTTGTACTCTCCATCATAAATGGCCTCATGCTAGTATAAATAAGCCAGGGATTGAGAATGTGATCAAGCTAAAAACCCTGTTATAGAGGCGTTAGTAATCAGGTTTTCATGTATTTCAGTGTATTAACGCTTGGGTGAATTTTTATTTATTAATTTTTTTACTTTTATAAGGTCTTGAAGGCTTATCCTTATGAAATGAGACATATCTAAATGTTCTGCAGCACAACATGACTGAGATTTATTACAGTTTATTGGACCTTCACTTCAACTAATAAAATTGGCTACACTGGGGCACCATTAGGAAGCACAGATTTATTAAGTAGTAGGTGCTGCTTTGAGATGTAATTTGTTTGGCAGTGTGCACAGGCTGCTTGTTACTAAGTCGGAGCATGGACTGCCAAAATCAGTGGTGTACATCATTTACAAAAAAATTCTGTAGTAAGTCATAAAACTGTCACTAAGTGAGGACCATATAGAAAGGAAAGTATGGAATATTTTCATTTAGTGTGATAAGAACAGGAGAAAACTTTTTATTTTTATTTTTTAAATGTATTTATTTTTCTTTCCCATGCACAATTCACTGTAGGGTAGCTGTAAGCATTTTCATCTTATCTAACAGGTCACATTATTGTAAACAAGAAGCATCACTGACAAAGCCTGTTTGTCTCAATCATAGCATTTATTTATTTAGAGGTCATATAACATTTAGTGTTATGATAGATATGTTCTGTTATTTTTTTGACAGGAAATTGTATCCCTTATTTATGTATTTATTTATTAAATCATAACCTAAGAATATTTTTTGTACCATATGAGACGAAAAATACACACACACACACACACACACACACACACACACACACACACACACATCACCAAATTCTCCATCTTTTCTACTCAGCTTGCCCTTCATGCTTGGCTGATGTCTAATCTCTGTCCCATGGAAATACTTAGCGTCAATCAAACACTAATTTTCTCTCCCTAAAATGGATTCAAACACTAGTGATGATGTGGCGTTATGAATAAAAGAAGTAATTACAACATTGGCCTGTAGTCTTTAGTGGGCAGTACGAAGGGGTAGCTGAGTTCACTGACAATGCAGAGGGCTAAAGGCCATCACATGATATGGTAATAAGTCTTTCACGCAGACCTCTGCACGGTGAGCCAAATGTCACCATACATATGGGAAATTAACACTTTTTAGCAAAAAATTTAAATTTATTCACAAAACACGGTTTATATGATTGCTATTTCATTGTAAACACATACAGAGTCATTTCTTGCACTCATCATGAGCTTATGTGAACACATCTGGTGTTACTGTATGCAGGTAATTGCTTGGTGATTTTTTTATTACTCATTATGTATGGAGAAAAAAAAAGTTTAGTAATCCAGAAATCTATGTGGTAAATATAGGGAGGACCGCAATTGTTTGCATTTAAAATGAGATTTGGTTTACAAGGCTAAGGTTGAAAATAAAAGAAAGTTTGGAGTGTTATGTAATCTCAAGTTATAGCTATTTTACACTTTATAGACCTGAATGACAATGGTCACAATCAATGATCAATGGTTTTTACTTGTGCAAATAAAAGACTATAGCTGCGTTGACCTTGTACAGTTCTCTCTCTCTCTCTCTCTCTCTCTCTCTCTCTCACACACACACACACACACACACACACACACACACACACACACACACACACACACACAGTCTTTGTCTATCCCCTTTTGTCAGATCATATTCACTGCACCATGGAAATGAGCGACAAGATTAGAAAACAATTTATCTAAATCCTCCAGTGTTCACTCACTGTTTACATTTTCCCAGGAAGGCACACTGAGCTCCGTCTCCATGGAAACTAGAGACAGCCAATCCTGAGTGTTTGTATGCTGATCATGTGACCCACAGCCTGTTGAGAGGTGCATTGAATTCAGCCACCGAGTTGCCTGCTGACTGAAGTTTATTGAAAGAAAGAAAGAAAAAAGAAGAAGAAGAAATGCGAATCGTTGAGACGGAAAAGCTCCTTAGGGTCCATAAAGAGGAGGAGAGGGAACTTTGTCAATCACAAGTCTTTGGCTTTTACTCAGTGAAAGGGTAAAAGATCATGATTTCCTTTCATCTAGAAGGCGCATTTTACACCTCAGAGACGCCGAATATCCTTAGAGAGTCAGGGAGTATATTTACTTTGTTGACTGATAATGCTTTGTGTTAAGGCCACCGTCCTTTAATCACTAACTCTGGACAGGCTTTTACCAATAATCATTAAACAGACGTGTCTGAAGGGAGGCTTTCTAATAGGAATCATGTCTTTAAGTTAAGTAAACATGCAATGACAGAAAGAAAGAACGAAAGAAAGAAAAGTATTTTACTTCATGTACATGATGTTCATATTTTATTCACGAGTAACATTAATTACAAGAAAAGGAAGGAAAGAAGGAAAGAAATAAAATAGAAAAAAAACTGAAAGGAAAATAAAACAAAGAAACAAAACAAAGCCTTAAAAACTGAAATAAGTTTCATCCAATTTACATCGATAATGTTAATATGTTCTAAAATGCTCCTAAAAGTCTTTAGTCTTTTAAGTCGGTAAAGTCACAGTTTCTCCATAAGTATTAGCTGGCTTAAAACAAGAAAGAAAGAAAAAAAGACGAAAAGAAAGAAAGAGGGCACATCACCTTCCTCTACTGCAGTTTTCTTGGCAGGAACTTGGTTCCCAAAGATATTATCAGAAGCTTTGAAAGTATACCTGTCCACATCGATCATCACATTCAGCTTTCAGCATGATCTGCCTCACAGTAATTAGAGCGGAAGAATGTAGGCATGGACACATCCTCTTTCTTTCTGACTCCCACACACTCCACACCTGATTACCCTGGAGAGGAAAGAAACACACACACACACACACACACACACACACACAGCAGCAAGAAGAACTATTAAGGTTTAACTAGTTTAACCCGCACTAATCATCTAAACTACATTACCTTACCTACACCTCTGTTGAAGTTGGAATATGTGAACTTTAATTTTCAGTGATATACAGTATATCTTATAACATTACCTTTATAAAACAGCTATAAAACAATATTAACTATAAATGTAGAAACTTTTGTGTAAAAAGTAACTGGCTGTTGTAGGGTGCATTCAAGGTTGTGAATTTCCATTCACTGCCAATAGAGGGAGACAGAATGGCTTAAGATAATTACTAAATGCATTGAATTAAATAACTGCGGCAAGGGTCTTACAAGTAGGCCACACTGCATTGGTTGTAAACATATTTTAGAAAATGATGAAAAGTCTAGCATTTATAGAGAAAGCATTGAATGGATGAAAATCATTACTTTGTCAAAACAGGTCACCAAACTGTCCTTTAAAGAGAGACTGAACCTTTCTCACTCTGCACTGTGAAGATAAAATACTTTGGTTTATTCCCTGGATAGAACTCACAGCCTGACCTGGTAATTACTCACCCATGGCTTTCCACATTTTAACCAAGATAATGACAATGAATGCCCTATAATATTCTGTCAAATACACACCCACATTCTACAACACACACACACACACACACACACACACACACACACACACACACACACACACACACACACACACACACACACACACACACACACACACACACACACCACACACACACACACACACACACACACACACACACACCTCAAATAGAAAAAAAGTTCACTCTCCCAACAACCCTAACCTTCTGTTTGAGTTTAAATTTGAGAGTGATGTTGAAGCCCTCTTTTTGAGACATACCTGCTGACACCATGTGGACTGTTCACCAGGTGACATCTATAGAAAGAATGAGAGCCTTCCAGAAGTCAAGGCACAGCAGTAAACTTTGTTAAGAAGCCTGTCTTTGTTAGAGCCCTGTTTCATTCGTCAGCCTTTCTTTTAGACCGTCCAGTGGAAAGCTATGGGGATTCTGCATTATAGAGTTCCTCAGCAGGTAGATCTCTCTCTCTCTCTCTCTCTCTCTCTCTCTCTCTCTCTCTCTCTCTCTCTCTCTCTCTCTCTGGCTACCCACTGATCTGCTTTCATCAGACACATCAAAGTGTAGCCCAGGATGATTCTGGGCCCTCAGTCTTCCAGGCCCCTCTTGACTGATTCTGCTCCTCCTCAGGAGGTGTACTTCTCCAGGCCGGATTAATCAATGCCTGAGATGGCTTTCAGAGCTTTGCTGCTTTGCTGCTGTAGGGATAAGGAAAAGAGAGAGAGAGAGAGAGAGATTCTGGTATACAGTACTTCAACCCCACACTGCACATGAGTGCAACAGGATCATATCAGAACCTGTTTTTCCTTGATTGACAGAACTGATGCAGGTGCCTCATTTTGAAAAGTCTAGCTGTATGAATAGGTGAGTACTGTGTGAGAGCTATTACCATGTGCTCAAACCTGAGCAAAAACTCAAAAGAAAAGAAATCATAAGTTCATTCAATTCAGTTCATTGAATTTTAAACCTAATGTAAGTTATTGTTAAAGACTTCAAAACTCATGGTTACTGATTCAGTAAACGATCTTAAAGCATTTAACATTTTTTAACAACTATTATGAATAATTAAGCAGTTGTAGTAAAATAGTGGAAAAGCGACAGTGTAACAACATTTTCTATATCTTTTATGGTAAAAGGGAGCCAAGACATGTGTCAATAAAATTTACTGCATGGAAATCACTCACTCGCTCTCTATACCACTTATTCTGAACAGGGTTGCATGAGGCCTGGCACCATTCCCAAGGGACTCATGGGAAAGGATACACTGTGGACATGGTGCTCGTCCATCACAGGGCGCAAGCATGCACACACTTACTCACACACTACAATCAATTAGAAAATGCCAGTTAGCCTAATCTGCATGTACTTGAACTGTGGAAAGAAGTAAGAGCACCTGGAGGAAGCCCAGCTAGCATGGGGAGAACATGCAGACTCCACTCACACAGACCTGAAGTGCCTGGAAGTGCCCTGGAAGTGCAAGGCCACAATTCTAACCACTATGTCTCCATGTTGCCCTGTATGAAACTGTAAAAGAAAAAGCTCAAAGTTATGATTTAGTCATAAAGCTAATTAGTGTAATCATTATTCTGACTTTAAAACACTACACTAATATACGTAAATAAATAAGACTTTACTGGCAACTGCTGCCTAAAGCAAATTGAGTTACATTTTATTTCAAACTACAAATATATAATATTATAACAGTTTCATCATACAACATTAGATACTTGAAAGTTTCTAAAATCAAAACCGCATGACTCTGTGCATAATTTTAAAAGATGTCCCACGACCTGATATTAGCTCAAATACTATTTAGGCCACAGACGTGAGATTTAAGAGTTCATTCAATCACCTTAAGCTTTGATTGTAGCACATAATGTGGTGGCCAGTGAAAATGATTCCTCATGCTCCTAGAACCTCTCTCTCACAATTTAAGCCCTGGAATATGCCTGTGCCATCAGAGAAGAAAAAATTCATTGATGTGATACATTGCCTCTTCAGTACTGTACATTTACGTCATCAGTCACAGAACGTTGCTGAGCCTAGACCTGACCAACTGTACAGTGGCCACTATACATGATGGGTACATCGCTTCATTCATTTCGTATCATACACTGTGGCACGTATCACTCTGTTAATAGGGTCAATCTGAACTCATCAGACTACATTACCTTTTTCCATTGCTCTACTGGCTTTTTTCTGGTCATATTTCTTCTATAAGTTGACGGTTCTGAACTTTCCCTCCAGGTTTTGAAATGTATTAAAACATTCTTAACCAAGTTCCAGTAATTTTAAATCTTCTTAGTTGTTTGGTAACTTTGTTTTGGCCAGCCTGTGCATTTTTTATTTTGTACGACTTATAACAGATATCATGTTCCTCATCCCAAACTACAGACTAGTCAATAGTTTGTCAGCTGATATCTGTGTTATGTCTATGTAGTTTGCAGAATGGTGTTAAGACACAGCTCTGGAATCTCATTGAATGGATATTAGGCAGTAGAGTCACCTTAAGGCCATCAGTGAACTCATTATATTTTTCAATATATTCTTTACACTTTAATTATTGCAATACTTACAAACTTTCCTATTCCTATTGACCTTTCTGCATGCAAATTCTGCATCTTTAGGACCCAGGGGAGTGAGGTAAAGTTCAGCCAATTCTGAATGCTGACTAAATTCAGTGACCAATTCTAAATAAATAGCTAATCAGATTTTGATTTACTGGCAGTATAGTGGCGGGTATACTTTCACCATATTGGTGCATCAAATACTTTCACCACATCTAGTATATTTAGCATCAAACAAATTGTCCATTTAGTGACTCGATTAGAGACACAGTGAAGTATCTTTTGTTGTTAGTGAGCTCTGTTTGATGTAAATCTTTTCTTTGCAAACTTTCTAATAGTCGATAACTGAAGGAGGAAATTATTATCATTTCTTTTTTCAACGTAGATTGTTGTGGGTGAGATTCCCTGGAGATCAATGGTTTCTGAAATAAAAAGCTATGCTGTTGGATTTATTAAATCCAAGGATTACCTGTATCATCACGTTATTGCCCTCTTCAGTCAGAGGGAAAGAATTATGGATGTTGTTCTCAAGTAAACAACACCAGTGAGCTCATTATATTTAATTTGGCTTTAATTAATATTAATATTTGGTACTAACTAAAGGCTAAAAGGCATAATTTGCTGCTGAAAAACTGATAAGAAGACAGAGTTGAGCTTGATCAGAGACATCAAGTCTCTGTGAAGGTAGCACTGCATCTATTGTGCTACAATGAAAAAAAAACAGCTCTCAACTCACCTTAACCCCACCACAATGCAATAGAAGCAACATACACTGCAAAACAGAGGGAGGAGCAATGACCACATTGGACCTGGGAGCCAGAGTGATTTTCTCAGTGGAACAAGGAGGCATAGCGATGTCCTCCACATAGATAAGCGGATAAGCAGAGTAATGTGTGAAATGGAGCCAGGTGATGAAGTGATATCCGAGGCTGAGCAGGAATATGGAGTGATGCCCATGGTGATGTCATGAGCCTAAATTGGTTTCTTTAGTAGGGCAATGTGGGGGAGAAAAATATACTTGCTAGAGGCAGGGGATGAAGTAGGTTGAACACAGCTTTTAGAGACCTCCTCTTCATCTTCTGGCATAAACATCTCTCCTGTGAGGTCACCTTGTTTGCCTCTGGCTTGGGCGGCATTGGTGCAGTCCCTCATCCTGGGTCCAGAAACACAGTTCTGCTGCATCTCGATTTCTGTCAGGTAATTAGGCTAAGGTGGATGCAAGTGCAAATTTTTATTTCAGTATAACACTCAAAATAAAGTATGTATATACAATGGCAAATAGGAGGTGAAATTAAAGGCAAGAGAAACAAAGACTATGAGCAATACCAAGAAATGCCTGTGGTATACACAACATTAATATAACCACAATAATTAAAGATAATACCAGAAAGCTTAAATTTAAGCAAATAATTAGACACAGATGATCATGATGAAATACATGTGACTATCAGCATCGGCTGATGAAAAGTATTTTCCTGTATCTCTATGAAATTACCACAACACACATATTGCACATTACTTCCTTAACTTTTCACTGATAGAACACAAGTGTCGTATAGTATATTCTTGTGATTTACACCACTAAAAAAATAATAAAAAAGACACCCTGGCTATTCTTTGTGTAATCTTTGGGGTCTTGTGTACCACTACTTCCCTCTCACGGTTTCAGATTAATTTGCAGAGTGGATAGGGTTGTAGCTGAAAAAGGATCTTTTTTAAGTAGTTTGAAATAGCATCTTTCAACGAGAGAGAGCATCTTTCTCTCGTTTATATACTGTATATATATATATACAGTATATATATATATATATATATATATATATATATATATATACGTAAATCTAGGACTAGAGAGAGAGCCTAGAAGGTTTACATGAGTTAGGAAGTGTAGGAGTGGATCAGACATTATGAGTTCAATAAGAGTCAACAGCACAGGCCATAAGACACTTTCAAGACAGAGTCACTTGCTTTCACAGTTACAGACTCAGTAGCTAGCCGTTACCTGTTCTCTTCCCCTTTTCAACTCTAAAGACAGCCAAAATTTACAGAACTTATCAATCCTTTTGGCACTAAAAGTTCAGTGATAAACTCTGAAATCTAGGCCTAGAGAGAGAGTCTAGAAGGTTTACATGAGTTAGGAATGTAGGTAGAAACTCAATATCTTTTCCCTGTTTTAGAGACTCCAGCAGAACAATTCCAACCTAGGAGATGTTTAAGCTGCTGGATTCCATGTCCACACCATGCTACTCAACCCACCATCCACATGCTGTGTATGTTTACTGCACTCCATCTGAAAGGGAGGGTGCTCTTAAAAGTCGTTTAGTCCTTCCAGTTGCCTCCGGAAAACTAATTTGAATTTAATTGTTGGACACTTTGACAGACAAGTAGAAAAAATTTCTAATGAAAAAATGCTGATAAAGAAATATTTTGTGCATGACTTTTGAATCACAAGCATGTTAAAAGCACAACTGGCAAAATATCCCAGAGTTGTTTTGAAACCACTCCTGTTTTTTTCTGTTGGTATGCTTCAGGTTGTTGTCTTGTTGAAATTTGAACATTCGCCACAGCCTGAGATCTTGACCTATCTATTTCCCTTGTTATACTCACTAGTCTCCCAGTCCTATTCCCAGGTTCAAAACCCACAGCCACCAAGTTGTCCTTGTTGGGCCCTTGAGCAAGGCAGGCCCTTAACCCACAACTGCTCCGATGTGTAATGAAATAAAAATGTAAGTTGCTCTTGATAATGGCATCTGCCAAATGCCTAAATGTAAATGTAAGAGATGGTTTTAATAAGGTGATGCTCAGGGCCTGATTTCCTCTATACAAGGTGTGTGTCATCAGACAAGGGGACTTTGGTTCTCATGGTCTAAGAATTATTCAGATGCATTTTGGCAAACTCCCAGAATGCTGTCATGTGCCATTTAGTAGGGAATGACTTTTGTCTGGCCACGTGTATGCCTGATTGGATGGGTGATGCCTTGATGACTGTCCTTCTGTAAGGCCATCTCATCACGGGAATTCATGATCTCATTTATAGTCACCCTTAAGTGGTTGGTTACCTGTCTGAAGTCCTATGCACCAGATTACTCAGTTTGGCTGGACAGCCAGATTGTTGGTTGTTCCAAATCTCTTCCATTTGAGAATGATGGAGGCTATCATGCTCTTGGCCACTTTCAATGTTGCAGACATTTTCTTGTGTTCTTCTAAAGATCTGTATGTTAACACAATTCTGTCTCGCAGGTCTACAGATAATTCATAGCCTCAATGCTGTGTTTTCACTCTGTCATACACGCTCTACTGTGAGACCATATAAAAACAGGTGTGTGCCTTTCCTAATTATGTGCAATAAATTTAATTAGGTACGGGTTGACCCCTCCCCCTAAGTTGTAGAAGCATCTCAAGGATGTATAGAATGCACCAGAGCTCAATTGCAAATGTTATAACAAAGGGTCTGAATACCTATGGAGCATTTCAGTCCTTGTCTCTAATAAATTAATAACACTCCAGGCAGTAGTTTGTACTTTGTCATGGTAGAGTACTCACTGTGTAGAATCATGAGGTAAAAAGCATTTGAATTCATTTTAAGATGAGCGTAAACCTCTGACAGCACTTCCCCAGCTGATGCATGAAAGGACTGGGTTTTTTTTTTTTAGATGTTCTTTTTATGGTTATTATAATATTCTCTAAATCTGATAACATAAGAAAAAAGTCCTTGTGTTGTTTGACTTGTGCACCATTATAAGTCTGTAGTAAGATATGCACTGCAGTGAGCTAGGTGTCTCTTGATCAATAATTCAAGACTATCCTATTCAGCTACTTTGCAAATCAATTAAATGCCATTGCAAGCCTTCTGGCTTCCTTGCTCACATCAGTGCTCATACAGCATATATTTATCATGGTCCTGAAATGGATCTCCAAGCAGCTAATTGCTGCGTCCTTGGTGAGGTTTGTACAGGTGGCACAAAAAAGGGAAAGTGGTAAAAAGCCTGCACTGTGCAAATGGTTAGGTATGAGCAGTAAGATTCCATGAATGTGCACCTCATCCTGAGCCAGGTAAAGCTCACAATCCTCTGGCTGTTCGACTAAAGTTTGGTTTGGCCAAAAGCCCTCAGGTTTCATGACTCAAAGGCCATCTTACAGCAGAAATAACCTTCCTGTTCCAACCTCCTTTTAGGGAGGGAGAGATGAAGGGCAGCTAACTTTCTACCTGCACTCCAGGCCTCTGTCTTTTGCTCTCTGTGTTGCACAGAATGAAAGTTTCTTGTTATTATTGAAGAAAGAAAACACTATCTTATTGCTCATTGCTTCAGCTTGATCTCAAATTTCTCAAGTTTGTCCATGCAGTGCTCCATAGGAGAAAGGCCAAAATGAGGTGGCGTAAAAGAAAGGTAGAATCCCAGCTGTTGTGTCAGGTCCATATCAATATTGGATGTTCACCCTGTGCTTGGTGGGTTTCATGCGGGTACTCTGGTTTCCTCCCACAATCCAAAGACATGCAGATTAAGTTAACTGCCTCATCTCCTAGGATAGGCTCAATACCCCTGCATCCCTGTTCAGGATAAGCAGTATAGAAGATGGATGGATGAATGAATAAATGAATTTTCTAGTATTTGTTTCTGTACTCAAATGTTAGAAATATATAGACTATAATGATTTTGACATCCTCACAAACAATAAAATCTAAGAGGCCTATCAAGTTAATATATGCAGTATTATATATTGCCTCGTTCCTATAAAAGAAAAAAATGTTTTTTGTACTAAAACAAGCTCAGTCAAACTCTCATTTTCACTTTCTTAACATCTCAGCCCTGTGTTCTTTCAGTTTGGCACGTCATAAAAAAATGTGCCACAATCCCAAAAATTTTTAGACTAAAATAGGTGAATTCAGATCAGCTGTTTCCTTTTCAGTCTAAACAAGCATAAATACAATTTGTGCACATGTAAAAACAGAATTTTTTGCTCACAAATATAACACTATTTGCAACAGTATAATAAGGCAGATCTGAGAAAAAGTCTGTCTAAGCTGGTCTTATGTAGCTTTAGGCAACTTCTAGAACAATAAATTAAAAAGTTGCTTACAACGTCCTTTGGTTTCTATGTCTGATCAAGCAGAAATTTAGGCATCATCTTGTATACTTTGACTGATTTTGAGTAATTTGGCAATTCTTCCCTTTTAAAAAAATCTATATTTTCATCAATATTGTTTTTAAGTATTTGGGCTCATGTGATTGGACCATCGTCAACGAGTCTTATTAACAGTCAGTAGAGTGTTAGTTAATGTATTGAATAGTGATTGACGTGGAAGTCAGCTAACTATGAGAGAAGATTCTGTAATTTCTTTGGTAAAATATCCCGATCGAACGAAGAAAGAAAAAAAGTCAAAGAGCTTGGACCAGATCAACTTTATCTTGCGATGTGAGTCATGCCTTTATTTTATGTTAATAGTAATGATTCTTAATCACCTGATAAATCCCTATTTACAGGCAATTATTAAAAGTTAAATTTTTATTTTGTTTGCGCCCCCCCCCCCTAAAAAAAAAAGCCACTACTGCATGTAAGCTATGCTAAATTCAACTGCATCTCAGTTATCAAAAGTAACATTAGCTGATTAGCTCACTTTGCAAAATGTGGTTGTTTCAGTGAATTACTATTGTATTTCTGCATTTACAGAGAAGTTGCAATTGGACTTGTAATTTTAAGCTGTAATAGTAAACTTGTAAGTTACTGTCGCTGGACTGTAGTTTCAGTCAAATGTTGCATGAGATCAGATTGCGATAAGGGGAATTTGGAGGTCAAATCAACACCTTGAATCCTTTATCATGTACCTCAAACCATTCCTCAATGATGCTAAAAAAGGCCACTTTGGAATACTTGGTCTGGTATTTATGTTTGGTCTTGGTTTGGTTGATGTTATGTGTCAAAGTACATTCATACGAATGCCAGGTTGCAGGGCTTTTTAGCAGATTATTGCCCAGAGCATCACAATGTCTTTATCTGCAACCCTTCTTCCCATAGTGGGGGCCATTTTTTTATTGCCCCGGTAGATGAGGTATACTGACAGTTATTGTCTGTGGCCCTTTGTCTTTTGTATAACCATCCACCATCCATAAACTAACAACCATTAACCAAACTAACAAGTTGTAAAATAATATATAAAAAAGTACTGTACCACACTAAAAAAGAGCTTTTTTGCTTGTCAATTTTATTTAATAAAGCCTCAGGTCTTTATTTTTACATACACAGACACCCAGAGTGAAATTTAATTTTAGATAAGAAAGCAAACTTGTGTTTTGTCATTCTGAATGGCATTGCTCTACAAGTGTTTCAATATTGCCTGTGGCCCAACCTTGGATAAATAAGGAAGATGAAAAGACATCCATTAACTATGCGAGTGTATGTGCCTGAGAGAGAGAGAGAGAGAGAGAGAGAGAGAGAGAGAGAGAGAGTTTTACCTTGAATGCATATTACTGATTAGCTGAGAAAGCTGACAGCCTCAATAAAACATCACTGACTATAAAATAAAATTTTTACTGTTCTCCACAGCAGTCACAGATCAGAGGACACACTCATCTCACCTCTGTTGTTAATGGCTCAATGTCAAAGACGCAGGCATCATCCACATCATACCTTGACAAATACAATTAGAGAGCGAGGGAGAGACATAATTTATATGCACACACACACACACACACACACACACACACACACACATTTTAGTACAGTGAACTCATTGTCATATTCAAGAAATCAATTTGAAATGATTCGAGCTTTGTGACATGGTGCATTATCCTGCTGGACGCAGCCATCAGAGGATGGGTACATGGTGGTCATAAAGGGATGGACATGGTCATAAACAATGCTCAGGTAGCCCGTGGCATTTAAACGATGCCCAATTGGCACTAAGGGGCCTAAAGTGTGCCAAGAAAACATCCCCCACACCATTACACCACCACCACCACCAGCCTGCAGTGGTAACAAGGCATGATGGATCCATGTTCTCATTCTGTTTACGCCAAATTCTGACTCTACCATCTGAATGTCTCAACAGAAATCGTGACTCATCAGACCAGGCAACATTTTTACAGTCTTCAACTGTCCAATTTGTCTTCAACTGTCCAATTTTGTTGAGCTTGTGCAAATTGTAGCCTCTTTTTCCTATTTGTAGTAGAGATGAGTGGTACCCGGTGGTGTCTTCTGCTGTTGTAGCCCATCCGCCT
The DNA here is from genome assembly GCA_030522415.1 of Channallabes apus. Taxonomy (NCBI): domain Eukaryota; kingdom Metazoa; phylum Chordata; class Actinopteri; order Siluriformes; family Clariidae; genus Channallabes; species Channallabes apus. The sequence goes on from CM060113.1 coordinate 27,936,672, forward strand.
TAAGGTTGTGCGTGTTGTGGCTTCACAAATGCTTTGCTGCATACCTCGGTTGTAACGAGTGGTTAGTTCAGCCAAAGTTGCTCTTCTATCAGCTTGAATCAGTCGGCCCATTCTCCTCTGACCTCTAGCATCAACAAGGCATTTTCGCCCACAGGACTGCCGCATACTCTATGTTTTTCCCTTTTCACACCATTCTTTGTAAACCCTAGAAATGGTTGTGCGTGAAAATCCCAGTAACTGAGCAGATTGTGAAATACTCAGACCGGCCTGTCTGGCACCAACAACCATGCCACGCTAAAAATTGCTTAAATCACCTTTCTTTCCCATTCTGACATTCAGTTTGGAGTTCAGGAGATTGTCTTGACCAGGATCACACCCCTAAATGCATTGAAGCAACTGCCATGTGATTGGTTGATTAGATAATTGCATTAATGAGAAAATGAACAGGTGTTCCTAATAATCCTTTAGGTGAGTGTATATATACTGTGAAACCTCGGATTACGAGTAACGTGAGTGTTCCGCAAGACGAGCAAAGATTTTTAATACATTTTAAATTTGGAAAACGAGCATTGTCTTGGTTTACGAGCACTGAGTATGCACTTTTTGTTTTGACGCCGAGTGTCACGTAATCACAACAGAGCCAACGGTTTTTCTCTCTCTTGCGCTGCGAATTGTGGGTAATCGTCTCCTCTGCTGGGTCTTGGTGCTCATCTCTTACTGGTATAATCAACATCCGTGCACTGTTTACTATAACACTGTGACCACGTGTGTGTAAAACATATTTTATTTTGTTTTCGGAAGTGCGTGTGTACAGCATGTGTACCGTTCCTTATAACACACATGTGTGTGTGCGAGTAAAGCAAAAGAAATTCTCAATACAGAGGTTAAAAAAACATTTTCTTCCTCAGCTCATCGGTGTGTGTGTGTGTGTGTGTGTGTGTGTGTGTGTGTGTGTGTGTGTGTGTGTGTGTGTGCGCGAGCATAATTTGACACTGTGAAGTCTATGTGTGTGTGTGTGTGTGTGTGTGTGTGTGTGAAACAAACAGAGGTAATGTGGCGGTTCATTTGTTTGTTTGTTTTACTTTTACAGCAGTGATTCAGTTAGTTTGCACTCAGGCGAGTGTCATTAGCAATGTTTATTGCTATGTTTTCAGATAAAACAGTGTAGCGACGATGAGAGAGACGATGATTTTTGACCGCTGTTTACGGAAGCGTAGTCCAGTGCGGGAGATGCATTGTGGGTAATGCAGTCCAGTGTGTGTGAACGCGAATGCGAGATGTAAACTAGGATATAGAGCCTGAGTTTTGTTCTTCAGTAGTTTTTTTTTGCCCGACAATGCAGCAAATAAAAGAACGGGCATCGAGCAGTTTGTCCATCTCATCATTACACGAGCATGAATTAATGGAATGTTACGCTGTCGCGAGCAACATTAAAATAAAGCGGAGAAGCTTTAATAATTTGGAAGAGAACAATGTATTTCCGTTGATGTGTGTGTTTTCAGACGAGAGGAGAAAGTTTTACTGTGTAAGATGAGAAGGGGGAGACAGGAGGGGCTGAAAGTAAGAGTCTCCACTTACTCTAGCCTCACACACACACACACACACACACACACACAGCGCCTGCATGCACAATGGACACACTTATCTGTCGGGATTTATTTTTACTTTTTTGAAAGGTAAAGTGCAGGTTAATTAGTTTTACTTTTACTTTATATTTTGTATTAATTATTTTTATGTATTTATTTTTTTGGGCTTTGGAACGAATAATTTAAGTTTCCATTATTTCTTATGGGAACATTTAATTTGGTTTACGAGTGTTTTGGAATACGAGCCTGCTTCCGGAACGAATTATGCTCGTAATCCGAGGTTCCACTGTATATGTACAGTATATAGGTGAAGCAGGTAGCTCCTACATGTCTCCAGTTTCTATTCTAAATTCCTAATTTGACTTAAATTTATGTTAAGCTGGGCCAGGTACTGACTGCCCATTCCAGGTTTACGCTCACTCTGTGCCACCTTCATTCCCTAAAAAGTCTTCCTACTGTATCCAATGTGCTGTGCCTAGAGGTTGGTGTAGTGGTTAGCATAGTCGCCTTGCACCTCCAGGGTCTGATTCCAGTCTGATTGCATGTTCTCCAGAGTTTTCTCTGGGTGCTCTGGTTTCCTCCCACAGTCCAAAAACCTGCAGATTAGGCTAATTGGTGTTCCCACATTGCCCGTAGTGTGTGAATGAGTGTGTGTACAGTACTGTATGTGTGTTTCCTGCGATGGATTGGAACCCTGTTCAGGGTGTTCCCTGCCTTGTGCCCTAAGTGTCCTGGGATAAGCTCCAGCCCCCCGCAATCCTGAATAAAAGATAAAGGGGTATAGATTATGAGTGAGTTAGAGTTTTTATTTTTTCAGCACCTTGGTTAAGAATCCTTTACCTTTCTGCACTACCAGACACATTTCTTACTCCTATTAATTAATATTCTGCTCTGTGACCCTCTCCAAAACAGAGGTCAAAAACATTATCTAAGACTTGTGAGAAGATGTTGGGTGTCATGTCTTATTCTTTAGTCAAGTATCCGAGACAAGAGGAAATCCCCTAGTGCTAACACCATATAAGCTTTTCACATTTAAACCTTTCCATGTTTAAGGGCTATACTAGCTACATCTAAATAACTCTCAAGGGAAAGAGAAAGAGGAAGAGAGATAGTGTGTGTGTGAATGTGTGTAAGTGTGATTGTGTGCCCACATGAAAGAGACTGAATGAAAAGGAGGAAGCATAGTGAAATGTAAATATAAATGGTGGCCATGTGATTGATGGTGAGTGGTGTTAATTGTCCGGCAGCTTGGTGCGATAAGCTGGTTTCTCGCAGGCACTACGTCCTCTGCCTCCACATTCCCTGTCTCGCTCTGCAGTGTATTTATGGTGTGAATCGATTTTAGTGATTAATTATTTATGGCAGTCACTTTCAGTGTAGTGCACCAAGCCATTCAGTCATGAGGGCAGCATACAATATTCACCTCCGGAGGGGAGACGGCGAGACACGACACGTATCAATATCTGCACAACAAGGCTTTGTTGAGTGAGAAAGACAAAGAGAGGAATAGAAAAGAGATAGGGAGATAAAAGAGGTAAGGAATGAGGGAGAGAAAGACAGTGCACTTGCGAAATTGCTTCAAAATGAAAACATCATTTCATATGAATGAAACTATGTAAGCCTTTCATATATATATATATATATATATATATATATACATATATATATATATATATATATATATATATATATATATATATATATATATATACTGTATGAAAGAAAATGAGGTGAAACTCAAAAAATTTGAATATCGTGCAAAAGTTCATTTATTTCAGTAATGCAATGTAAAAGGTGAAACTAATATATGAGAGAGACTCATTACATGCTAAGCAAGATAGTTCACCCCGTGATTTGTCATAATTGAGATAATTACTGTATGGCTTACAGCTCATGAAAACCCCAAATCCACTATCTCAAAAAATTAGAATATTGTGAAAAGGTTCACTATTTTGATGAAGCCATAACACTTGCAAAGGGTTCCTGAGCCTTTTAATGGTCACTCTGTCTGGTTCAGTAGGAACCACAATCATGGGAAAGACTGCTGACCTAACAGTTGTGCAGAAAACCATCAGTGACATCCTCTATAAGGATGGAAAGCCTTAAAAGGTAATTGCAAAAGTTCCCAAAGTGCTGTATCAAAGCACATTAATAGAAAGTTTGTGAAAGGGAAAAGTGTGGAAGAAGAAGATGCACAAGCAGCAGGGATGACCGCAGCCAAAAGAGGAAAAAGCCCTTCAAAAGTGTAGACTGAGGCTGGGGTCAATGCATCAAGAGTCACCACACACAGACGGATCCTTGACATGGGCTTCAAATATTGTGTTCCTCTTGCATCTCATTTGGAAACAAAAGACCCAGAGTCTGGAGGAAGAATGGAGAGGCACACACAGCAAGATGCATGAAGTCCAGTGTGATGTTTCCATAGTCTGTGTTGATTTGGGGAGCCATGTCATCTGCTGGTGTTGGTCCACTGTGCTTCATTAAGTCCAGCCTCAATGCAGCCGTCTACCAGGAGATTTTGGAGCACCTCATGCTTTCTTCCGCAGACGAGTTTTTTGGGGATGCTGACTTCATTTTCCAGGAGGACTTGGCACCTGCCCACACTGCCAAAAGCACCAAAACCTGGTTCAATGATCGTGGAATTACTGTGCTTGATTGGCCAGCAAACTCGCCTGACCTGAATCCAATAGAGAATCTATGGGGCGTTGCCAAGAGAAAGATGAGGGACATGGGACCAAACAATGCAGAAGAGCTGAAGGCCGCTATTGAAGCATCCTGGTCTTTCATAACACCTCAGCAGTGCGACAAGCTGATAGCTTCCAGGCCACACCGCATTGAGGCAGTAATTGCTGAAAAATGGGCCCAAACCAAGTACTGAGTACATGGTTTAGCCTGTGTCTGGGACACAGAGCAGCATGTCAGGTACTTTAAGTGTAATCCAAGCCCCATGCTAAACCTTTAGAAACAGCTCATTGACTGTTCTAAAGAGTGCATTATATAACAATAGCTTTTATGGACTGTGTCTCACATCTGTGGCAAAGTATTGAGGTACAGTGACATGGTTTAATAATGGCTGATTTTTCAACAAATGCTGTGTGTGAAATAATCATTTTGACATTTCTGTCTCTCTCTTCCTCTCATATCGAATGACTAAGTCACATAGGTTTGTGAGGTGCTTTCATGAACTCCATGAATTTATCTGTAAATTAGTAAGGAGTAAAACATCTTGGGATAAATCACAAGAGGGGTGGGGAGATGCATCCAGTACCAAAAATAATAATTTTACTATAAAAACTAAATATCCTAAAGGGTTTTGTTTCTATTACACCACAACATATGCCAGTGTTTATTTATTTATTTTTATTTATTTAAAAGGAAATATGACAAATTCAGCTTGTCATATTATGCAGAAACATAAAGGAATAAAGTGCTTTGTCCCGAAGACATTTACAGTACACCTGGACAGCAACTGTCAACACTAGTGGTGGCTGGTGCAAAAGGTTTTTTGGGGGCGCAAACAAAATAAAAATTTTATTTTTAATAATCACCTGGAAATCGGGATTTATCAGGTGATTAGGCATCATTACTACTAGTATAAAATAAAGGCATGACTTACATCGCATCCAGCTTCGATTCAGCTCCACTTGCCATAAGAAGTGCTGGAAAAGCACAGAGTGTAAGCTCGGCCACGATCACTTGACTGCTGCTTAATTAGAAGATCAAGTTGATCTGGTCCAAGCTCTTTAACTTTTTTTCTTTCTTCGTCCGATCGTGCCTTGCGAAGGGGTATTTTAGCAAATAAATTACAGAATTTTCTCTCATATTTAGCTGGCTTCCACGTCAATCACTATTCAATACATTAACTAACAATCTGCTGACCATTAATAAGACTCGTTAAGAATGGTCCAATCACATGAGCCCAAATATTTAAAAACAATATTGATTCGTAAGACAAAAGTGGGAGGGTTCCAAGGATGATTTGAAAAAAATCCAATTAGAGCTCAGCCTGAATAAAACATACTGTACTGTACACACTCGTTTGTCCAGCGCAAATACACAAACACAAATGAACGTAATACGGTTTAGGTTTTTTTTTTATTGTAAATAAATTATATTAAAAAATACAGCGGAATATTGTGACTAAAGGACTTTATTTCATTATTAAAATAAATAATTATTATGATAAATAATTACATGTTAAAGTAGCATTCTTGACTCTGCCTAACTTTAAGATGACGGCGCCCCTGTGCCACTTACTGACTGGCCACCACTGCTTACATGGTTAGCTAAAATACAGTAAAATGACTGGGAGGAGAATGTAAGGTTTTTTTCCTATTATTTATTGTTGTTATTAATTAAATAGATTTTCACCAGATTACAGTACTTATTTACTCTTACTAAATTTGAGTAATTTTCTTGATCACTACTTTACTTTTCACTAGAGTAAATTATCACTAGCCTTGTATCACCTTTATTCAAGTCAGTTAAGTTAAGCAATAGTTATAGCATGACTAGGCCATTTAATTGGACTCTGTCCATGTCCTATTATGCAAGCACGGCAGGGAAATCAATTAATTGACTGCGGTATGTCAGACTCTGCTCAGATAGGTGGGGATATGCCCCCTTTCTGCTTGTTATCATTGTATTCCTGGTTGACTTCTTATGTCCCAGACCAAAACAATCGACAAACAAGTTATCTAGAGACAAACTGGTAGCATTTGGAGTGGTGAGAGCATGGACAACTTTATAGTGCTGTACATTTTGTGCAAATTAAATGCACGCTATCACTTGTGTTTATGCTATCTGCCACTTTTCTTCCACTTTTAGGTCAGACCAGGAAGTGGAGCATGTGCAGAGTGCCTAGGCACATTTCTGTGTTCGATTGAGTCATACGTACATTCAAAGAGTAGCTTGACTTTCAGCCGTATTATATAGATGTTATTCTGACTTTGAAAGGTTCGATTTAGCACAATTTCAGTTGGACTAACATGTTCACATGCATTTTAGAAGCTGAACCTACACAATATGATGTAAATGTACTGTCAGTGTTGTGTACTCTTTGCACCACTGTTTCTAGCAACGTTTGATCCCCACTAAGATATAAAAACATGCTCAGATACATTAGTTACTCCTCTGTTTTGTTAAGGCAGTTGCTATTTGATGTACAAAGTGAGTCACAGACATAAAAGACCACAGTGTTTCACAGGCGTTCTTTTAAAAAAAAGTAATATTTCTCACCAATAATGCGAATTTGTACATGAAAGAAAATTGAAACCGCCGCAGATATGAACATTTCACCAGTGTTTGTAATGAAACATTTAGCATTTAACTATAAAACACATCACAGATGTCAAAGTGAAGGCGCAAATGCAACTCTTTTTGCTGTTATTGAGCTGACCCACGAGTTAACATCCATCCAATTACCTGGGTTTATTCGCATGCAAATTGGATCTGGTAGCAGCAATGCAGAGCATCTTTCATTTGAGGGATAATGAAGGGCCATGGAAGGGAGTTACACTGAAACTATGATATCTACAGTATGAAACTATGTGAGCCTTTTCTTAAAATCTTTAAAACACACACACACGCGCACACACACACACACACAACACACACACACACACACACACACTACTCAAATCAAACCCTTTATCTTATGATGAAACCTTCTATTCTGATGGGAACAACAATGCTCCCATCCACAGGGCATGAGGGCTCACTGAATGATTTGACGAGGATGAAAATTATGTAAATCACATGCTATTGTATACACATGTCAGATCTCAACCCGGATAAACACCTTTGAGAAATTTTGGATCTGGCATCATCAAAACATGAGTTGAAGGAGCATCTTTTGAAAGGACAGAATTCATCCCTCCATTACAGTTCCAGACACATGTAGACTCTCAAAGTTCATGAAGCTTTTCTGGTGTAGCCTCTGACGTTGCATAAAAATCCAGCAGACTCTAACAAAGAGTTTGGAAACATCTAGAAATTCTCTTAACATATTATTTTAATTAAAATACCACTTATTCTGTGTAGCATCACAGGGGACCTTGAGCCTATCAGAAGACACAAGCACACAAACACTCATATACTCAGACCCACACTCGTACAATAATGACCCATGCATTTAAAAGCCACTCTTATTTTAATGTTAGTAAGACAAGCCTTTTGGTATTATATTTAAAAGAAAGACAAAAATGCAATCCATGTTCAACAGGAGGAAGATTTAGGTGGCTTAGATTGTAATTATGTTTTAAATAGTAACATAAATAAATATTTTTTTTATTTTTGTAATGAATTAAAAATGTTCTTACCTTAAACATGTTGCAAACTAGCAAAGTTGAACATGGAACATGGTCTAAGGCCATCGTTTGAAGATAATGTAGTATAAACCACTGCTGTTTTAAAATTCATTCACAAAAAAAAGTTCACACACAAGGCATTTGTTCAATATGTGTGCACAGACCTTTTACCCTGTTTTTTTTTTTTACTGATATGTTAATAAAATTGTACGTTGTAAAATAATTTTAGAAAAATAAAATCATGGAAAAATATTTCAAATCACCCATGCCATTTTCAGCCTCCCCACAGACATAAATACTGATATACACACAGACATATACTGATTATACTGTATATATAATCAGTATACGTCTGTGTGTACAGTATATCAGTATTTATGCCTGTGGAGAGCAAAGACTAGTCTGTCTGGTGCGATCCCCCAGAACTTCGTGCGGCAAAAGTCAATGCTGGCCACAATATAAAGGTTGCAGAACATTCAATGTATGACAAGCTGTGTGTACTGTATGGGGATTACCGGGCAAAGAGTTGTTTCGTCCACCAAATTCTTCGATCTCAAACTGATCATCATCCGCTGGATGGGAGCTAGACAGGCATGCCATCACCCATGGAGGCCACACCTTGCAACATATAGGGCTTAAAGTATTTGCTGCAAATGTCCTACCACAGCACACCTTCAGAGGTCTTTCGGAGTCTTGCCTCGAGGGGTCAGAGCTGTTTTGGTGGCACAAGGGGAATATACAGTATATATTTGTATGTATAAAATATAAATATAAATAATTTATACTTAGTAGCTACTACATTTAATGCATCATTATACATAAATATCAGCCATTACAGCACTGCAGCTGAACAGACATCCTGAGGGGCAAGTCTTTACATGCACTGTGGCTATTTATCATTATAATACATGTATATGATAACAAGAATGCAAAAATGCTCATGTTTCTGAACATTGAAAGAAAATAAATGACTTTGCAGTATAGAAACAAATAAATCCACAGCACTGTATATGAATTCTTTTCAGGCCCATGAATGCCACAGGGGGTCTCCTCTTGTTGAAATGTCACAATCTCCTGTGCAGGGGCAGTGAGTGGCCAGGGATTTGCAAATAGCATCTCTTTGAGGCAGATGCTTGTAAATATGTATGATTTTAGCTCACTCTTTTCCCGTCTTGCCGGCTGATGGCTCTGCTGATGCTGCTCAGTGAAACACTGCAATAATGTCCTCTAGAAGGGCGGCCTGTCTGCTGCTGCTGCTGCTGCTGCTTTGGCAGAATGTTTGCCAATGTAGTAAAAAAATAAATAAATAAATAAACCAAGATGAATGGAAAGGTCTTAGCTGAGGACTCCAAATATCACTCGATCTGTGTAATACAATCCAAGAGTACAGCTCTGTTTTTCTATCAATGGAAAGAAGAATAAATAATAACAGTGAACTTACATCTGTTAGGGATAGCAACCCTGGGTACAATTTATTTATGAGGAGTAGACATGTGGGGGTCAAATAAGCTAAACCACAAATGAAGAGGTGTGTCCTGCATTAAAAAAAATAGAATAAAATGGCCTGTTAAAATCATCTAAAAGCAGACATGTTTGGGATGTCCCAAATGTGCAGCTGGCCAAGTCTTTAATGAGTGAATTAAGTTGGCATGTGTGGGTTTGCATGCATGTGTGTGTGTGTGTGTGTGTGTGTGTGTGTGTGTGTGTGTGTGTGTGTGTGTGTGTGTGTGTGTGTTATTTCCATTTGTTAAAGTTCTGAGCTTAGCTGCATGCACAATTCCCAATAGACTGAGCCTTTTGACTTGTTTATTAAGTTGATGCGCCTATCTTATCTCTTTACATCTGGAGGTTTCCTCTCAAGACTACAATAAAGTTATAGATGCTCTGAATCTCCACAGTCGAATATAAAATGCACTTTGTATTCATTCAGCAGTAAATGCAGATCTCAATTCCTTTTAACATCTGTGATATATATATATAAAACCCTGCACCTAGTTCTCTCTTATTGATAGTCATTCCAATGCCGTCTTAAACTCTCATGCTTTAGGTCCATGCTGTAGAGTAAAAATCTTTAGAGAGAAGCCTAAACAATTCTGGCCTGGATAAGCCATGATTAAATATTAAAAACTCTGCAGGTTTTGCAGATGGTTCAGAGAATTCACCTTGTAGACCTGGAGAGGCTGTGCTGTTTGTCACAATGGCTGATGGGTCACTTGGCTGCAACAGCGAATACAGAAAACATTCTAAATGACACTTGCTCATCTATTCTAGCAGACTCCTGACTTTGCCCAGACACATACTCGATTGTGTTTATTAAAAGTCAGGCCTAAAGTGAGGGGATTAAATTGGCCGTGTTCCCTCTCCCTGACTCACAAAGCTTGCCCTAGTGTTTTGTCTGCCGAATAAACAATACCACTGATGAAAGGCACCTTTTAGCCTCAATCTCAGCCTTCAGAAAAGGATTGACAGAGCAAGTGAGCCAAGGTTGCTTACTGATGAACACTATAGAATAAAGACTGCACTTGATATAAGAAGTGTCCTTGGTACTTTGTAAAGGCAGCATAGTTAGTGAGCTGCTCTGGCAGGAGAATAAAGGCTTGCCTCATTAATTTGAACAGCGTTCTATCACTAGGACACTTCCGGCAGTAGACTAGGGGAATGCTTTGGTATCCATCTACTTTAAGATCGAAATAACACATTAAGGTCATTTTACTAATCATAGCAAACATCATTAATCCAACCACTATGGCACGGCATATTATGTGAATTTCAGCTATATAGCAAGATATACTGTATGGTGACGTCTATGCTAAGTTTATTCATGCAGATACAAGTACTTACACTGCCATATTGACTAATGATTTACCTTCTTTAACTAATGAAAGAAACTAATTAGTGGAATAGAACAGAATGGTAAAGAATGGTTGGATCAAATACCACAAAGTCAAGCATTTTCTTTTCTTCAGTCCTTACCAGACTAGTTGCAATCTTCTGAAGTGTATTTGAAACATTGTTAATCCTACCAAGGCCTTCTATTGCTGAGAGGTATTCAGCATTCATTAAGAATAATTATAGGATTAAATAAGCTCTGGGCGAACTAATCATTGTTGATTTCTTTTCAGTCTGTAAACAATGGACATAGAAAAAATTTAAATAATATTCCTTAGAGTTAGACCTTGCTTTATATAACAACTCGAATTCATATATAAAAGTTTTAATTTGTACACACACATACTGTGGAACAGACAGTATAATTCAGGAAGCCTTCATAGATTTTTTTGTCCAACAGGGGTAACAGGATTCAGCATCCAAAATTTTACTTTGAAAACTGCCTCCATTTTGCATAACGGACCCCTTTGCAGATCATACAGAGTTTTCAACACCAGCAGCCTATAGAAGAACTGACGAGAGTCTTGCACAGATCTTGTAGTGACCAAAACTTGATAATGTTGCCTTGAGGGGAGCAGAGCTTACTGCAAAAAGCAAACACAAACCAGTGAAGATCAATGTAGCCCTCGGGAAAGACACATTCTTCATCACTCACTGTTTCCTGTGTGTGCACCAAATGACACATTTCACAGAGATTTAAGGCCAAACCTACACACACAGTGGGGGATAATACAGCAAAGTTCCTACAGCAAAAATAGACATGACATGTCTTGCCTGAACAAGCCGAAGGGTATTAAGAAAGGAGGTATGCTTAACACCTTCAGTCATAAGCTATAATACACTAGAACATATATATGTTATACAGTATATAATAATGTTCATCAATAATGAGTTCTAGATTATCTAAAACCTTGATCCGGGACTTATTTCTTTCTTGATCATTTCGTTCTGGCTTACTTGGAATGTTTCCATGTTGTCTGTAGGACTTTCACAAGCCTACAATATAGATTATCATATTTTTCTGTGCAACACAAATTGGCCTTTCCATTGATAAACTTCTCCAGAAAGTTCAACAAAGCACAACTTTCCTTTTTGCATTTATTTTCACTCATGAAATTATATTTCAAATTGGACTGCACTTATTTTTTAAATAATGTTGCTATTATTTTGACACATATTGTCAAAATGTGTTGTTTAAACTGGTTAAGTATTAAATGTACAGTACCATTTTGTATCTCAGCTAAAAGAAAATACTGGCACAGAGAACTTTTAAACAAAATTAAACAAATACTTAAAATCTACATACATTCTTGACTATGTATATATTACCCGTAATAAATTGCAGCCTTTTGCATTAAAATAATTACACAGATTTAATTGCGCAGCACTAATTTAAATTCTATTAAAACAACACCTTCATTTCAACTTCACAGACTTTGAGCTGCGTTTATACAGTACATGTAAATTACAGACCAAATACTGTAGAGCCATGTCTAAGATTAGTGATAAAAACACTACCTACCCCTCTTGACAACCATTTGTGTGATGAACAAAATGATGCATAAAGGGATTTGATTAAAGCATCATAGAGCTCATTCAGTCTGTGTGATAAAGTGGATGAGCTTTATTCAACTATCAAAATCAGACCTATATCAGTATATCAGTAATCAGACCTAACTACACTACAGAGAACACAGATATGCATAAGAGTACAGGTTAAGGAGAGAGTGAGAGTAAGAGAGAAAGAGAGTGAGAGAGAGAAAAGGAACAAGGAAGACAATGAATTGTGAAGATTATCTGTGACTGAGGGGAATTGCTGGAAAAAATCATTTGCAGTAATGACCTCCACATGTGAAACAAGTCTGAAAACAGTTAATGCTGTTGAGAACTCTCTCTCTTTTTCTTTCTCTCTCTCTCTCTGTCTCTCTGTCTCTCACTTTGTGTGTGTTTCTTCCTCCACTCCTCCTTTCTCTTGTTTCTTATCAGCTGGTTTCCAGCCTTCCTCTCTGCTATGAAAGTGAATAGAGCTGTGTGGAGTCTGGGTAAGCAAACCGTTTCCATGTGTTTAAAGACTAAGCTGTCCTTTCGAGATTTATGAATGAAGGAGCATTAAACAAGGACTGTGGTTAAAGGGCAAAGGCTTACCCATGCCTGGAATTTCAAACAAATGTCCGTACACATTGACAAAAACATTTCAATGGCATCTTCTTAAACACAATTCACTCTGTAGTAGACATTTAGAGTTCAACAGCAACAAGAATCTAATTTTGACCACAACATTTATGAAGACCAGATTCATGACATCCAGTTCAACCACATCCACAGGAGATACCAAAATCTGTAAGTAATTTAAGTGCGTGTGTGTGTGTAGTGTGGTGTGTTGCCCTTGGCCTTTTCCCATGGTAAGTTCTTAATGAGGCGGCATTAGTGCTTGATGGTAAGCACTGTTGGACTTGTCGCACCTCAGTGTCTCAGGGTTCGAATCTTGCCTGTGTGTTTGTATGGAGTTCGCATATTCGCTTGGTTGGTTTCCCCCATGTACAATGCAGTCCAAACATCGAGTGCATGAGTGCATGTGCTCATCACCTACAATGACTTTCCACCCCATTCAGTGGGTGTCCTCCCCTTGTGCCCTGAGTCACTGGGAATTCCCCTGCTGAGTTTCCCCATGACCCCACAAAGAGATAAGCAGTATGGGAAATGGATGGATGGACATATTCAAGAGTTCACCCAAACATATGGTTATAAACACAGAGAGACAATGGGTAACTGGAATAACAATGGCTTTGAGATCACGCACAAATCATTAAAGCTTCAGTTTTATGTTGTTTAAAGGATATTTACATCTGTATTGTGTAAACCATCTAGAAGTCACATCATGTGTTTTTTTTTTTTTTTTTAAGATTGGAAAAACACCAGGTGACATTTTTCCAACCGTCTTATTTTAGGGAGCCTGTGCCCACTGTAGCTAGAACCCAAAGCAATCTCCTGCTGTGTGTTCTGGGATGTTTTTCTGCTCTCCCTGGTTGGAAAGACTGGTTATTGATTTACCATAGCCTTCCTGTCAACTCAAATATGTCTGGCCATTCTCCTCTGACCTCCTCTGGATTCGTTTCTGCCCACAGACCTGCCACTCACTTGAACATTTGTGTGTTTTTTTTTTTTACACCATTCAGTGTAAACTCTGGTGGTTGGTTTGTGTGTAAATTTAGGCAATACTCAGACCATACTCAGCAACCAGCAACCATGCCATGGTCAAAGTCAGATTTGGTCAAAATCAGATATGGATTCCCCATTTGGATGTTTAAAATCCTTGCACTGTAGATGATTCTGATCCATATGACATGTTGCCACATGATTGGACATGATTGCTACATTATCATTGATTGCAGTTTACTTATAGCTTCAATAACTACAAAAAATGCAACAAAAACTAAATGTAAACAACTCTTTTTTTATTTTTAGCAATTAAAAAATATGGGGGTTCTAGGAGCATGTGCTTAATTGCTGCTGTGTGGCTATGTTTACTGACTTTGGGTTTTAACAGCCTGCTATCACACTGATGGTACTTTGGTGGGTACAGGCTAATTAACCAGAGGCTTTTCTTTTTCAGCGCTTGTCAGACTGTACAGTATGTCTAGGGCAGCTGTGAAAGAATGCAATTATCTTGCTGTAGTCCAGCTATTTTTTTCATACATGAGATAGAAGCACTTGTCCCAATCACTTATAAACTACTTAAAGAAAGGAAGGTGTATAAGACACAACAAAATATATTGCTAAAAATAAAAAGGAAACGCAGAGATGCTCATTCTGGTACAAATAGGCTGAGAAAGCAGAAAAGAAGTCATTTCAACTTGTGTGGCTGGGTTAAAGCAGAAAGCAACAATAAGCATATTACAAATTTTTTGCTTATGCAATATATTTATAACCAAAATTGTGATTACACTAAGATGAGAAAATCTTTTTTTTACAAATTACATTTTTAACTAAGCTCTAGAGGTATCCTTGTTGCCTCACAGTTCATCCTAAACTCTGACAACTGTCTGTGTGGATTTTTCTTCTGTGCTCCTCTTGGCTGTTTGGTTTTCTTGCAGATCCTCCAGTTTCCTTACACCTCAAAAACATGCTGCTTGGTGAATTGGTGATGATAAATTGCCCCAAGGTTCACATAAGTATGTAAATACTGTATACATGTAGTATGTATTCCCACATCACACCCAGTGTTCCTGGGTTAGGCTTTGGATCCACCACAGCTCCTGAAAGTGAGTGAGACGGAGTAATTAAGCCCTGGGGCGAGTTATTAAATTCTGAACATTGTGTATCAGTTGCAGGGTTTATTTATCTTTTTTCCCTTCTCTGGTTAGCCAGTTGGAGCCAAATGGATACAATGTTGTTTGGCTTTTCCCCTTTAATTTTTATCACAGAAATGTAACAAATACAAAATTACATCCATTTAAACTGTTTGGCTCCAGTAAACATTTGTTAATAGGGTTGCAGTCCCATTTGTTTTCGGCACTGGAAGCCTACTCAGAGAATGAGAGGCACATAAATACAATATGCTGCTGTTAACTATGCATGTGTGTAGACAATCATTTGTTAATCTCTAATCATATGGTCATTCCCCTCTAACCCCTCATCCCTTCTGCATGCCCCATCTGCCACAACAATCCACTTGAGGGCAGTATGACAAACAAACCCTGCCACTTCTTATTTTTATTATTGTATTCAATGAGAAGGAGGAGGGGGGGGCTATAAAGAAGGACGAGGGTGTGTTTGATGAGCAATGAAAATCCATATGATAAATAAAGGAATATGCTATTAAATAAGCAAGACAGTGTGGGAGCTGGAGGTGTAAGAGGAAATTGTGGAGGTGAAAGAATGATAATAGAATGGTGAACACTGACAGGGTGTGTTGAGGCATGTAGCAAACAGAGAGCTAGTTGATTTCCATGAGTTTTGGAGTTCTTCTCTTTCCAACTCTGAATGGATTGTGGACCAGATTAACCTCAATGGGGGAAATAGTCTTCCTCTCCCACAGCTGCCTTGACAACAAGGGTTTCAACCTTGCGAACAGAAAATGAGCATGTAATGTAATTCTCTTGATTATGATTACAGCTTTTTCCTCTGCTCCTTCACAAACTCTTACCTGAGCTCTGTACCCCACCCACGCTGACAGCTCTGAAGAGTCCCTTTTCCCTGTGATATGATATCAATATAGCTTTTTCTGAAACATTTGCAGTGCATTGCATAAGCACTCACCTTCCTTGGAGCATTTTGACATTTTGTGTTGTTAATATTTGGAATTTGTAGAATTTGATGTAGACAAACAATCTTGAACATTCCATCCATCCATCCATCCATCCATCCATCTTCCAGTTATGCCTCTACCACTTTGCACATCTAAATCCTAATAATTTTTCATTGTTTTTGGTCAATTTATTCAAGCTCTATTTGTTGTGGAGACCGTTAAGAAGTAGCTCTTGTTGCCACATATTCTCAGCAATATTGAGGTCTTGGCTTGAGGTCGATCATTCTAACACATTTCAGAGTTTTCAGGTTTCAGAGTTTAAGTGTTTTAGCAGTTTGCTTTGTTTTTGTCCAATTTGAAAGAAAATATCCACCCCAGTCTGTGTGTACAGCAGCTCCATTCAACTTGCCCTCACCCTGATGTCACCCGGTTGATGATTAGTATTGGATTCCCAACCATTGGATTGCTTTGTGCCATGGCCAAATAAATAAATGGGTAAAATAAATAAGATAAATAAAGATAAAATCAGACTTAACAAAAAGCAGCTCCATCCACATATTTGCTAAACATCTAAAATAGGTTTAGGACTTCTGTAGATCTATCTACTGTAGCTTCTTGGGAGTTGCCCAAAGACTGACTAATGCTCTCTTGCATGATTACTTTTGGTGGACAGAAGTCTCTAAGCAGTGTTCAGGTTGTCCTATATTCTTTAGTTTTTTCCCCTTTTTTTCCCTTCAATAAACTCTATTATCCAGTACAATGTTGTGGACTAGCTTTTATTTGGAATAAATTGTGGGCTTCTAAACAGTTCAAAACCTTTTGTAGATCTATTGCCTCCATATAATTAGCTACATTTTGACTTTGACTGGATGTCGGCCACAGTGTCCTGAAATATCTGCTCTCTCTCCCCCCTGAAGTGACACTGCTGTTTTTTTCCCTCTCATTAACTTCACTCTCTTCATCTTAGCTGCTGACACCCCTTGACACTCTTCTCCAGCACAACCATTTAGCCAGCAACTGACTGCGCCTCAAGTCAGTTGGAAATCTGTCTCTGTGTGTGTGTGTGTGTGTGTGTGTATGCTGTATCGTGTCCCTTCTTTCCATGTGTGTGTCCAATATAGTGTGAGTTCTGCTTTTATTCCAATCGAGTAAAGGATTTACTAGGTCAGCGTTTCTCTGGGCTGCTTGGCATAGTGTTTGCACTGGCTGGACACAGAGCTGAAAGGCTCTAATAAATAGCCGAGTGCTTGCAGAGGCCTGGGCTGCTCAGGCCTGTCAGAACGTGTAAAGAAGGCAGTCGAGCACAGGCCTGAGCTCAGCAGCCTCAGCACGAAGTCAACTCATGGATCAGTGAATGTGAGAGGTAGAATTACACTCTTTCAGAGTCTTAGTGTTAAGAGCATAGTCACACAAAAGCACTGTGGCCTAAACAGGATTAACAGTTAAGAGACAGGATGAGGGGGGAAAAAAAACTCTAAAACACATGAAAGATAATAGAAGCAATAAAGTATATCAGCATATCATAGTTTATTGTCTATGTGAGCATTAATATAAAATATTAAAAATTACTGGCCACTCTTATTGATCTACAATATTTACTGTGTTGTCATTATTAAAGGCCAATGCTTAATAGTGGCCGAACCCAGTAATGGACACACCACTTCTGTAGCATCTCCACCAATCATTTAAAAACTAGTGGAAAGCTTTTATAACAACATTTAAAATTATTATATTTTATTGCTAGTGCACACAATTTGCAGAGTGTCAAAACATTATTTTACAAGCCTTCGAGGCATTGTTTAATTTGGACATCAATCAACTATAATGTAATATATCTTGATTTTTAATATTTATTTTAATAAATACACAATACGCCCCCAGGCTCGATTCCCGTCTCTGTGTGCATGGAGTTTGCATGTTCTCCCCGTGCTTGGTGGGTTTCCTCCGGGTACTCCGGTTTCCTCCCACAGTCCAAAGATATGCAGGTTAGGCTAATTGGCGTTGCTAAATTGCCCGTAGTGTGTGATTGGGTGTGTGAGTGTGTGTATGTGTGTGTGCCCTGCGATGGATTGGCACCCTGTCCAGGGTGTACCCCGCCTAGTGCCCGAAGTCTCCTGGGATAGGCTCCAGGTCCCCGCGACCCTGAACACAGGATTAAGTGGTATAGAAAATGAATGAATGAACAATAAGCCCAGTTTCTACATTGTGTTTAAAAAGTAGCAACATAGCAGCTTCAGAGCGATTTGCCATTCAGTCTTGTATTAGAAGCTTGTTCGCTTTGTAGATTGCTTTAGACAACAACACAGAGGTAATTTGGAACAACTTAGAAGCAATGATATCATACTGTATGACAACATTATCAGATGTGCTTTCTTGCTGAAAGTGCTTCCCTATCTAGTTTGGAATATGGCTTTTGGCAGGCAGCTGCTCTCTCCTCAGTACTACAGACCCTACTCACTTACTTTCACTCATGCTGCAACTGACAATTAGTGTAATTAATATTACAGATACATATAGTTAAAAGTCCCAGTGCTGTTAGTGTATATTATCACTATGCCTCCGAATGTCTCTCAATCTATCAGATTACTACATAGGGATTAACTGTTGAATAAAGTTGTTGTATAAAATTAAATATGTTATAAAATAGTCAAGAAAGGTTTGCTTTCATGTTCAGTTTAATTAAATCAGGAGAGGTTCTATTTATAAATGCAAGCTAAAAAGCTATATGTCCTTCTGTAATATTTTCCTTAGCTGGAAAAGCATAGATGAAACATTATCTTTTGTCTGTTTATGGCTATTTAACTTCTGATTCAAAAATGGGTGCAAATATTCATTATGGCCAACTAGAATCAATATTCCATTAGGACATACCAAATATGTATTTTAACTACATATGCTCTCGTAATTTAATCCATCCACCTCTGTGTTTTAATTTAATTCATGGTCACACATGCCCCTTATTTAGACAATATTTAACAGTGTCGCATTACTTTCTGCAATGAATGGAACACACAGTGTTTGTGAGTGAACATCTTTAGGTAAATTGCAGGTATAGGAATATACAGTAGTTCCACTTCTGAGATCCAAGGATCTGAGGCTATATTGGGCACACCAAAATGAGAGAGTTAAAAGTTTGAAAAAAAAAAAGATGAAGCAATGAGTTACAGTAGCCTTCCTGTCAGCTTGAATAAGTCTGGCCATTACCCTCTGACCTCTCTCATCTGCAAGATGTTTTTGCCCACAGACCTGCTGCCTACTGCATGTCCACCCCCCCTCCCCCAAACTCACCCTCCCAACACTATTCAGTGTAACAATCCCCAGAGTCTGTTGTGCATAAAACCTTGAGTGAAATAAATGTTACAAAAATTAAATAAAATAAAATAAAGCTCACCTGGCACCAAGAAGTCATTCAAATAATATAATTATAATATAATATAATCAATTTATATAAGTAGAAGTTTTGACAAACTAAACAAAGCAAAGCTTAATTGAAATTATTTGTCAAAGCTTTCAATAATGTGACTTTATAACCCTCAATGTTTACATATACAGAATGTACAAGTGATTGTCATTATTATTCAAGAATATCCAACAATAGTTTGACTAATCTCTATTTGAATCTTGTAATGTTTGAACCTTATTCTGCTCCTTCCATTTCCTGGCATGATATGGGATTTGACTTGTGTAGTGCTAAAACGCTTCTGTGGTTTCATCCGGTGATAATCCAGAAAGATTTGCATTCATTTCTGGCGGCACCTTTGATCTCCCTGAGACTTTGATTGGATGCATGAATGTGAGCGCTGCTTTCCCAGGATGCAGTGCCCAGGAGGCTACGGCCAATTTGAGAGGGGCCTTTCAGTCACCGAGGTCATTCAGGGCAAACATCAAACTAATCGAGCATTTCTCACAGGTGACAAGTGGCGGAGGCATTTCAAAGGGCTAGGTCTTTTTTTTTTTATTCTTTGTAAAATTTAATTGCTAAATGTCACTGCATGTGTGGTCAAGTTTTACCTGAGTTGCTGAAATATATAATGTGAAGGTCAAACTGAGCTTACAGCTGGCTGAAGTCAGTGAACTATAGTTGCTGTGTGTTAAATAGAGCCTGATGCTGATTTTATTAACTAGCCATACTACTGAAATCTATAGGAAGCTGCAGGTATTATTATTCTTCACTATGACTCTTCGCTAAATAAAATCCTATAACCATAGCTGTTGTAATACAGGGTGGAAAGAATATGTGTGTGAAATGCCTATATTTGATTAATAGATGGTTAGAAAGTAATTATATGCTAAAATATTTTATTTGTTGCTTTTCATAGAGTAACTCCGAGATAATTAAACACTTTGAAAGGCACAGAACACTAGTTCAGCCAGAATTCAGGGCAGAATTAGGGCCAGCTGATGAAAGAGGCTGTAAGATTTTTTTTCTCTTTTTCTTTTTTTTGGAGCAGGCAAATATTTCCCCCCCCCGTTTTTCCTTAATGCATTTGATAGCATAAGGGCACAGGAGCACCAATGTCGTCCTGCGTTCGCTGACTCATCTGTCTGATTTCATGGTTAGCTGGTTTCTGAACCCCCTCCGCTGTCCCGTCTGCTGAGATGGAGTGTGTGTGTGAGTGTGTGTGAGTGTGTGTGTGTGTTTGGCCGTTCCAGCTCACACGACAGCTGCTGCCCTCACACAATTACTGCTGCACACAGTGTACACACACATACACACACAGTACCTGTCACACTTCTCGGCAGCATATAACTTAATTTCTTTCATCTCTTTGTCCCTTTCTCGTCCACTTTTTCTCAGTAATTTGGTGAGATTTCCCCTGAAACATGAGCGATGACAGGAGGAGAGGTAAAAGAGAATGAGGGAAGAAAAAAGCCTCTCTTAATCATCTCCTCAGGGTATAAATGGCCCTGCTGTCCCTCCAGTTAAGGTTACATTCAATATGGTTTGGGAATAGATGTGAATAACTTTAGGTTATTCACATAGCAGCAGGCATGACATGATGTGTGCATATAGTATAATGTTACACAGCATATTCTTGGCATAACTGGCATCTGGCTTTTGTTTTCTCAGTCTCATACATAACTAACTAAAGTCGAATCCTAATAAAATATAAGCAATGTGCTGGTGCTTTTCAACATGCATGAAAACCTGAACTGATTCCTCCAACCAGATGTGTTTTAAAAACCAAAATGAATATAACTTGAAAGTAATGGTTAATTAAATAAGTTAAATTATGTTTTATTTTTCCAACTCCTTACTGTAGAAGATTATGCCTCTCTTTTTTCCAAAAAAGGAAATGTTTGTGTATATATATATACAGTGGTGTGAAAAACTATTTGCCCCCCTCCTGATTTCTTATTCTTTTGCATGTTTGTCACACAAAATGTTTCTGATCATCAAACACATTTAACTATTAGTCAAAGATAACACAAGTAAACACAAAATGCAGTTTATAAATGAGGGTTTTATTATTTAGGGAGAATAAAAAATCCAAACCTACATGGCCCTGTGTGAAAAAGTAATTGCCCCCTGAACCTAATAACTGGTTGGGCCACCCTTAGCAGCAATAACTGCAATCAAGCGTTTGCGATAACTTGCAACGAGTCTTTTACAGCGCTCTGGAGGAATTTTGACCCACTCATCTTTGCAGAATTGTTGTAATTCAGCTTTATTTGAGGGTTTTCTAGCATGAACCGCCTTTTTAAGGTCATGTCACAACATCTCAATAGGATTCAGGTCAGGACTTTGACTAGGCCACTCCAAAGTCTCCATTTTGTTTTTCTTCAGCCATTCAGAGGTGGATTTGCTGGTGTGTTTTGGGTCATTGTCCTGCTGCAGCACCCAAGATCGCTCCAGCTTGAGTTAACGAACAGATGGCCGGACATTCTCCTTCAGGATTTTTTGGTGGACAGTAGAATTCATGGTTCCATCTATCACAGCAAGCCTTCCAGGTCCTGAAGCAGCAAAACAACCCCAGACCATCACACTACCACCACCATATTTTACTGTTGATATGATGTTCTTTTTCTGAAATGCTGTGTTACTTTTACGCCAGATGTAACGGGACATGCACCTTCCAAAAAGTTCAACTTTTGTCACGTCGGTCCACAAGGTATTTTCCCAAAAGACTTGGCAATCATTGAGATGTTTTTTAGCAAGATTGAGACGAGCCTTAATGTTCTTTTTGCTTAAAAGTGGTTTGCGCCTTGGAAATTTGCCATGCAGGCCGTTTTTGCCCAGTCTCTTTCTTATGGTGGAGTCGTGAACACTGACCTTAATTGAGGCAAGTGAGGCCTGCAGTTCTTTAGGTGTTGTCCTGGGGTCTTTTGTGGCCTTTCGGATGAGTTGTCTCTGCGCTCTTGGGGTAATTTTGGTCGGCCGGCCACTCCTGGGAAGGTTCACCACTGTTCCATGTTTTTGCCATTTGTGGATAATGGCTCACACTGTGGTTCACTGGAGTCCCAAAGCTTTAGAAATGGCTTTATAACCTTTACCAGACTGATAGATCTCAATTACTTTTGTTCTCATTTGTTCCTGAATTTCTTTGGATCTTGGCATGATGTCTAGCTTTTGAGGTGCTTTTGGTCTACTTCTCTGTGTCAGGTAGCTCCTATTTAAGTGATTTCTTGATTGAAACAGGTGTGGCAGTAATCAGGCCTGGGGGTGACTACAGAAATTGAACTCAGGTGTGATAAACCACAGTTAAGTTATTTTTTAACAAGGGGGGCAATCACTTTTTCACACAGGGCCATGTAGATTTGGAGTTTTTTTTCTCCCTTAATAACGTAAACCTTCATTTAAAAACTGCATTTTGTGTTCAATTATGTTATCTTTGACTAATAGTTAACGGTTTTTGATGAGCAGAAACATTTAAGTGTGACAAACATGCAAAAGAATAAGAAACCAGGAAGGGGGCAAATAGTTTTTCACACCACTGTACTGTATATATATAACACAAACTCACAATGAACGATGAAAGGTATATGATAAGCAAAACCCAATTCACTCCTGAAAGATGAGCTTAGCTTTTATCCTTTCATTCTTGTTAAGGTAAATTCCATCAACACATTTTTTTTTGTAAAAACAATGTTCCCTGAGCAGTTTTGTCAGCCCTGAATGTCAATATCCCCTTTCTCTACCTCCACTCCCCCTTCCCTGAAACCCTACACTACATAACACCTGTTCCATTGTGCTAGAGAGCATTTCACTGTGGCCTTTTAGACATGCCACAGAACTACGCACTCCCCCTCATTTCGCTCTCCAGCTATCTTTCTCTCTCTCTCTCTCTCTCTTCCTTCAGGCCAGTCTTTCTGCCTCTCTGTCCTCCTTCTTTCTGCATTTATTCTCCCTCTCACTCAGTTGTGTAGGACGAGGAACAGAGAGAAGCTAGCCATCCTTTCCCCCTCCTCTCTCTCATTCATTCTGAAAGCATGTCTTTGTGGCTGTGGGAGCAGCTCCTGTCTGTGAACACAGCTTCAGCACTTTTCATCAGCAGATATTTGAAATCTAACTGACCCTATTCATGCCGTGCCAGGCCTGTCCGCTCTCAGCCCTTGCCAGTGCCACATAACACAGAGGGAGCGAGTGAGAGATGGAGGGAGGGAGAGAGAGGGGGGTCTTAGGAATCCAGCAGTGTAGATACTGGCCGCAGACAGCTGGGCCTGAGGGCTGAGGGCACTTTCTACCAAGCTGGTGTACAGCAGTGCCCATCTGTGCTCTCATCATGCTGTAAAATGATCTAAAATAACAGAAATTTAAGTTATACCAAAATTCCACAGGGTTATATTCATATCTTTACATAAGAAGACTGTAAGTAAGGTCCAAACTTCCCAATAGTTACCAGAAAATACACTTTCCAGAAAAGTAGACTTTTTTTCCGATGCAATTTGTTCCCACACTGATATAATGGACTGGTCAGGTTCATGATTTATATAAATGATATATATTTTTTTAAATAATAATGGTTCACCTTAAAATACTTTCCATTTAACTGGAAAAGTGTCACGAACTAACCCGAGGAGACCAGAAAGACTTGGCTTTAGCAGTTAGCCCTGTAGCGTGAATGGTAAATCCAAATGCGGATGGACATGAGCGGGCAGGATAATCACGCGATTTGTTATTAGGACTCTCAAAGTAAATGAGCAAGAGAAAGACACAATCTAACCCGCGTCCTATAAACACACACTCAGTCTGAAAGTAAACCCAAGAAAGTGAGTACTCACGGGCAAACAAACGATTCCGATGCGGCATGGACATAAGTCAATGACAGAGCGATGTGCGGCGCCATATTGTTTCCTTTTATGCTTTCAGGTTCGCGACCGTCTTACTTCCGGGTCCTAGTTCCGGTCGCGGCTGAGTGCACATGACAGTACCCCCCTGTCCAGGACCGACTCCAGACGGTCCCTGGGTGGAGGATACCCGGTGACGGTAGTCCCTAATGAGCCTGGGGTCGAGGATGAAACGTGCTGGGACCCAGGATCGCTCCTCGGGGCCGTAGCCCTCCCAGTCGACCAGGTACTGGGTGCCCCTGCCCCGAGGGCGCGAGTCAAGGATCCGTTGCACGGTGTAGGCGGGACCGCTGTCAATGATACGGAGGGGAGGCACAGGGGGGGGGGTGAGTGGAACCATGGGTGAGGTGATGAATGGTTTCAGTTGGGAGGTGTGGAAGACGGGGTGGATCTGGAGCGCCGCAGGCAGCTGGAGCCGGTAGGTGACAGGGTTAATCTATAATGTGATGCGGTATGGTACGATGAACTTTGGTGACAGCTTTCGTGATTCAGTGTGCAGAGTGTGTGAAGGTTCCTGGTGGATAGCCATACCTTGTCACCTACGTGGTACAAACGTCCCGGAGGGTGCCGACGGCGGTGTTGAGTGACGTAGTTGGTGTTGGCACGTTGGATGGCAAGGTTGGCTTGGTGCCATAGCCGCCGGCACCGGCGGACCAACTGTTGGGCCGATGGTACGTCAACCTCCGGTTCTTGGTGGTCGAACATCGGAGGTTGGAAACCATGGCACACCTCAAATGGACTTAAGTTGGTGGCTGAGGAGACATGGAGGTTGTGTGACAACTCGGCAAAACACCTCAGGTAACGCTCCAGCTGTTGGTTGGTCTGCTCCGTCTGACCATTAGTCTGGGGGTGGTAACCAGAAGACAGAATGCAGGTTGAATTGATCAGACGGCAGAAAGCCCTCCAGAACCGGGTGGTGAACTGAGGGCCTCTGTCCGAGACGATGTCCTTTGGGAACCCATGCAGTCGGACTACGTGTTCCAGTATCAGCTCGGCGGTGTCTTTTGCTGAAGGGAGTCCGGCGAGGGCCACCAGGTGCACTGCCTTGGAGAAGCGATCCACGATAGTTAGGATTACGTCCTTTCATTCCGTAAGGTGGTGGTCCCTCGGGTTCCTGGGTGTCCAGCGACGAGCGAGGAATGGCCCCACTGGAGGACTTCAGATCTTAAATGTTGTGGGACATGGAGTCGTCCAGACGGCACGCCTGCCGGCGCGGGTTCTGCTGTCAGTGCCTGGCGGACCCTCGTTTCAATGTTCCAACGGAGAGGTGCGATGATCCGAGTGGGTGAGATGACAGGCACGGGATCCGCCCGGGGCGTCTCTCTCTCGTACTGACGGGAGAGGCCGTCGGCCTTGGTGTTCTTTGACCCCGGGTGGTACGACAGATTGAAGTCGTACTGTTCACCATGAGAGCCCACCGTGCCTGTCGTGGGTTGAGCTGCTTCAAGTTCCTGATGGTGAGCAGGTTCTGATTGTCCGTCCAGACGATGAACGGCTCAGTGACGCCATTCCTCCAAGGCCCACTTTATGCCCAGCAGTTCACCGTCCCCTACTCCGTATCGCTGCTGAGTGGGGTTAAATTTTTTGGAGTAGAAGCCACAAGGGTGTAGCTTCTGGTCTGGACCTCGCTGGGAGAGAACAGTGCCGGCGCCCACTTCCGACGCGTCCACCTCCACAACGAATGGTTGATTGGCATCTGGATGGAGGAGAATAGGTGCGGTGGTGAAGAGGTGACAGAGCCTTTTGAAGGCGGAGATGGCGGTTGAGGCGAGTTGGAAAGGAAGGGCTGAGGGCCTGGTCAGTGTGGTGAGTGGTGCTGCAACTGTACTGTAGCCCCGGATAAAGCGACAATAGAAATTCGCAAACCCGAGAAAGCGTTGGAGCTGCTTCAGTGTCCTGGGTAGGGGCCAGTGACGTACAACCTCCAGCTTCTGCGGGTCCATGGCCACACCCTGGGGCGAGATGACAAAACCCAGGAACGTGGTGGAGTGCTCATGAAAAGCACACTTTTCCAGCTTACAGTACAGCTGGTGGGTGAGCAATCTCTTTAGAACAGGCCTAACGTGTTTGACATGTTCTTCGGTGGTTTGTGAATTGATGAGGATACAGTATCATCTAAGTAGACGAACACCCATTGGCCTAGCATGTCCCTGAGAACGTCATTGATGAACTGTTGGAAGGCCGAGGGTGCGTTACAGAGTCCAAACGAGATGACCAGGCTCTCATAATGTCCGGTGGGGGTGATAAAGGCCGTCTTCCACTCATCACCCTCTGTGATGAGCACCAAGTTGTAGTCGCTCCGGAGGTCCAACTTAGTGAACACGGTGGCACCAGAGAGGGCGTCCAGGGCTGAGTTGGTAAAAGGCAACGGGTGACGGTTCCTTATGGTGATTTTATTGAGCCACCGATAATCGACACACGGGCGAAGTTCGCCCCCTTTCTTCTTAACGAAGAAGAACCCCGCGGCGGCAGGTGAGGAGGATGGTCGGATGGTGCCGTGCCGCAGAGCACTAGTAACGTATTGCTCCATCACCTTGGTCTCACTGTTGGAGAGGGAGTAGAGATGGCCGCGGGGGGGGGTTGGAACCCGGCTGGAGTTCAATGGCCAGATCATAGGGACGGTGAGGTGGCAGGTGATGGGCTCGGCGTTTACAGAACACCTCAGCCAGGTCCCGATAGGGCGAAGGGATGGCGTGGATGTCGACGTCGGGACTCCGTGGAACACGTCCCAGCCTGGGCCCGTAGGCATAATTCGGTGCAGGTCGGTCCCCACTGAAGGATCCGGTTCTGTGTCCAGGAAATCAGGGGGTCATGTTTCAGTAACCAGGGATATCCGAGGATGAGAGGTGGAGAGGAGATGGATGTGAGCTGAAACTGAATTTGTTCTTGGTGCTGGCCGAGGTTGAGAGTGATGGGTTGGGTCTGTTGGGTGATGGGGCTAGATGAAAGGGGCTGCCCGTCGACAGAGGCGATCTTCATAGGCTGGGATAACGCCTCAATTCTTACCCCCAATCCTTTGGCATACGTAGACTCAATGAAGTTACCCGCGGCACCGGAATCGAAGAACGCGGTACTTCGGACCCGCTTGTGGCCAAGGTGGAGGATTACCTGAACCGTGAAGCGAGAAGTGGTGGTTTCGGTCGTGGTGGAGAGGTGGATGGTGGATGGACAGGTCGCTCGGTGGTGCGTCGCTGAGCCACAGTAGGCGCACAATCCCTCGCGGTAGCGTCTCTCGCGTTCCGCCACGGTCAGGGTGGCGCGCCCTAGTTGCATGGGTTCCCCGGCTCCGGTGTCAACCACGGCAGGGGGTGGAGATCCGACACGTATGGGGAAGGCAGTGGTGAAGGCGGATGGTGGTCTTGGTGCAGCATATGAATAGGTGGGTGTGGGCGGCAGGGTTTGAGGTGTTGGTTTCGGACGAGAGAGGAGGCGCTGGTCGATACGGAGAGCCAGCTGGATCAGCCCCTCTATTGTGGCTGGGAGTTCTCGTCCGGCTAGCTCATCCTTAATCCCGAGGAGCCAGTCCCTCGAAGTAGGATGTCCGGAGGGCTGCGTCTCCCCACGAGGTCTGGATGGCGATGGTCTGGAACTCCGCAGTATACCTGCTCACGGACAATCCTCCCTGTCGCAGATGGTAGAGCTTCGTGTCGGTCTCCACCTCGCCCGCGGGATGTTCGAAGGTCAATTTTAGCTGACGGGTGAACTCGTTATACGAGTGGGCGGTGTCTGTGTCAGCGCGAAGAATTGCCGTGGCCCACTCAGCTGCCTGCCCTGATAGCAACAAAACGAGCAGTGCAATGCGTAGCCGGTCGGTGGAGTACTTGGTGGCATTAAACTCAAACACCAGTTCCAGCGATGTTTAAAACACACTGCACTTCCCATCCGTGCCATCCCATTTATCCGGTAATGCAATGAAAACATCAGAAGGAGGGGGGGGGGGGGGGGGGTGCGGGGCCGGGGCCGCTGCGGCGGGCGGACCGCTAGCCATGCCATCAACAGCCGCACGGAGGCTCGCGTTCTCCCGCCTAAGCTCCGCAACCTCGCGGCGCAAGGCCGCGACGTCTTGGACACTCTGGCACAGAGTATCGAGCTCTCCGGTTAGCTTGTTGATTAGCATAGCATGCTGGTCAACCACATCGCATAAACGAGCGTGATACGATGGGTTTACTGCTTTGGGCTCTGTCATTCTGTCACGAACTAACCCGAGGAGACCAGTAAGACTTGGCTTTAGCAGTTATCCCTGTAGCGTGAATGGTAAACCCAAACATGGATGGACACGAGCAGGCAGGATAATCATGCGATTTGTTATTAGGACTCTCAAAGTAAATGAGCAAGAGAAAGACACAATCTAATCCACATCCTATAAACACACACTCAGTCTGAAAGTAAACCCAAGAAAGTGAGTACTCACGTGCAAACAAACGACTCCGATGCGGCATGGGCATACAGTAACTCAATGACAAAGCGATGTGCGGCGCCATCTTGTTTCCTTTTATGCTTTCAGGTTCGCGACCGTCTTACTTCCGGGTCCTAGTGCCGGTCGCGACTGTGTGCGCATGACAAAAAGTCTGGTAGTGCCGTCTCGTGAACACCAGTGGGATAAAAATTAAAAGGGAACAAATCAAAAACAAACAAAATCCTTAGGTTTAGCTTCTCCAACTTTGTGAAACTCTACTGGAAAATGAAGGACATTATTCTGAACATTGTTTATCCAACCATTCAGTTAACCTTCCTTGGCTGTAGGAACATTGTCATTCTGGAAGAGACCATTCCCATCAGAATCAAAATGTTTCATTTAAAAATTAAGCTGATCTATAATTTTACTTTTAGTGACACAAAGTACAGTATAAAAGCAAAATACCGTCCTCCTGACAATACTACAGGTCCTTCTCAAAAAATTAGCATATTGTGATAAAGTCCATTATTTTCTGTAATGTACTGATAAACATTAGACTTTCATATATTTTAGATTCATTACACACAACTGAAGTAGTTCAAGCCTTTTATTGTTTTAATATTGATGATTGTGGCATACAGCTCATGAAAACCCAAAATCCCTATCTCAAAAAATTAGCATATCATGAAAAGGTTCTCTAAACGAGCTATTAACCTAATCATCTGAATCAACTAATTAACTCTAAACACCTGCAAAAGATTCCTGAGGCTTTTAAAAACTCCCAGCCTGGTTCATTACTCAAAACCACAATCATGGGTAAGACTGCCGACCTGACTGCTGTCCAGAAGGCCATCATTGAAACTCTCAAGCAGGAGGGTAAGACATAGAAATTTCTGAACGAATAGGCTGTTCACAGAGTGCTGTATCAAGGCATCTCAGTGGGAAGTCTGTGGGAAGGAAAAAATGTGGCAGAAAACGCTGCACAACGAGAAGAGGTGACCGGGCCCTGAGGAAGATTGTGGAGAAGGACCGATTCCAGACCTTGGGGGACCTGCAGAAGCAGTGGACTGAGTCTGGAGTAGAAACATCCAGAGCCACCGTGTACAGGCGTGTGCAGGAAATGGGCTACAGGTTGCAAATTTTGCATATCATTCGGAAATCAAGGTGCCAGAGTCTGGAGGAAGACTGGGGAGAGGGAAATGCCAAAATACCTGAAGTCCAGTGTCAAATACCCACAGTCAGTGATGGTCTGGGGTGCCATATCAGCTGCTGGTGTTGGTCCACTGTGTTTTATCAAGGCCAGGGTCAATGCAGCTAGCTATCAGGAGATTTTGGAGCACTTCATGCTTCCATCTGCTGAAAAGCTTTATGGAGATGAAGATTTAATTTTTCAGCACGACCTGGCACCTGCTCACAGTGCCAAAACCACTGGTAAATGGTTTACTGACCATGGTATTACTGTGCTCAATTGGCCTGCCAACTCTCCTGACCTGAACCATGAACTGTGTGTAATGAATCTAAAATATATGAAAGTCTAATGTTTATCAGTACATTACAGAAAATAATGAACTTCATCACAATATGCAAATATTTTGAGAAGGACCTGTATACTCTTCTAAGTTTTAATGTCCAAGGCAGAATTTGGCCACATCATTATGAAGATTAATTTTCATTTATACTTTAAATATTTTACTGATCTAACTGACATGATAGATCTAATGTACAATCAAAGCGAATGCTATAGTAGTTCCATTATGGAAAGCTGTGAAAGCTACAGTTTGAACACAGGTATTGATTATATCAGCAAAGGATTATGAGGTGATATTGATTCCCCATGAAACAATTAGAGATGCTCATCAAAAGTAAATAAATAAAGATTGTAAAAAATGTCACCTGGTCTTTTTCCAGTTTTTAACTGTGAGCCTGTTTGTGCCCAGTGTGGCCTCACATACAGTAGGTGTTCTTATTTAACATGAATGGAGGTCAGTGGCAGTTCTTCTTCTTTTGCTTCTCCTTCTTCCTTTGAATAAGATGAATAATTTAGCTGAAAAAATAAAAGTAGCTGAAAAAAGTGTTTTTCTGTTTGTTTTTTTAACAGTTTCTGTTATATAAACCACGAAATAAACTTAATAACACTGTAGTATAGCAGTGTCCATTTTTAAAA
This sequence comes from Channallabes apus, assembly GCA_030522415.1. Classification (NCBI taxonomy): domain Eukaryota; kingdom Metazoa; phylum Chordata; class Actinopteri; order Siluriformes; family Clariidae; genus Channallabes; species Channallabes apus. The sequence continues at coordinate 27,967,552 of CM060113.1, forward strand.
AGTAATCATCCTCATGGCAAAAGCTGTCCAATTTCTAGAGCATTCATTCATTCATCTTCTTCATACCGCTTTATCCTGTATTTAGGGTCGCGGGGACCTGGAGCCTATCACAGGAGACTCAGGGCACGAGGCAGGGTACTCCCTGGACAGCGTGCCAATCCATCGCAGAGCACATACACTGGTCAATTTGGGAACACCAATTAGCCTAACCTACATGTCTTTGGACTGTGGGAGGAAACCGGAGTACCTGGAGGAAACCCACCAAGCACAGGGAGAACATGCAAACTCCATGCACACAGAGACGGGAATCGAGCCTGGCCGGGAATCAAACCCGGACCCTGGAGGTGCCAGGCAACAGTGCTAACTACTACACCACCGTGCCGCATTTCTAGAGCAAAGATCTGTAAATAATTTTACTGTTCTCTCTGAGATTATTATCTGAAACAGTACAGCCCTTAGCAAATCTATAACATCTTGGGGCCAGAGGACAGAACTACTGTACAATAGCACCTCGCTCTGTGGGGTACAAACATACTGTGTTTAACTGCATGGGCTCTATAAAAAATTCCCCTGTCCATCAGGAAATAAGGTCACAGAAGTCATAGCAGTTTACCGTTTGCAGCTGAGCTGGCAGCAATACTGTGGTTGTATTAAAACAGGAATGTCAAGATAAGGTAATACACAAATAGCATGCACAGGAAGACAGAGAAGTACTGTATGTGTGTCCAGTTTTAGTTACCTGACCATAAGCCATCAACCTGTACCATACAGGTGCCTATAGGGAAATGCAAAGATTACATCACTTGCTAGTGAGCTATTAATCCGAGAATAAAAAGCAGTTTCCATTAACGGAGACCTTCTGAGACAGCAAGGCCAATTGATAGAAATATTTAACCACAGAATGCATGAAATTCTTTCCATTTACAGAAATGACAAGGTGAAATGTGAAAGCATAATTGCTTGAAATATGAATAGCACTTTCTGGGAAATAATTAGTCATTGTCAGTGTGCCCATATTTCAATGGCCACATGCTCACACACGCACACAGACACACACGCACACAGACACACACGCACACACACACACACACACACACACGCACACACACACAAACACACAATGTTAATTGTTGAATTTTCAGTGCAGAAATATATTTACTGTCACCCAAATGATATTATGTTGCTCATATTCAACATATTGAATTCTGTACTCAATAAGTGCAGGCTACACAAAACTGAATAATAGATCACTAGCAAGAGAACCTTAAAAGTATTCTTTCTTTCTGTCTGTCTGTCTATCTGTCTGGGGTCCAGACATCCCAAACTGCACCATAGGCTTTTAAAAATGTAACTACATAACATTTTTTAAATATATGAATTGTAGGTCTCTCTTTATTTTCAGATGTTGTAATATCCTTTGAAGAACAAAATCTCTGTTCATTTCCATAAACCAGTGAATTATGTATGACGGTAAACATTCACATGAGTATTTCATTGTAAATGACTTTATGCATGTTTATTGAGATTATGAAGCTTACTCTCAAAAAAATTTTTCCTTCAGGCATAATGCACAAATGTTCTGAGTAACATATCCTCTAGAGCATCGTGGTTGACAATTTTATTGCTGTTAATAAAACAAGCAGGGGAGTCCTAGGCGATCAAATTGACATCTTTAATTAAAGTGGCAGCTTAATTAAAAATCCAATTATCTGTGAAGCCCTAATGAATAGAAAAATGCAAAATGCAAGGTTTGACCTTCAGTATAAAGAAAGCCATTTATTTTATATCAGAAACAAAACTGCAGTAAATGAATTAAAAATTTGCGCTTGGGATTTTGTCACTGGAACAAATAGCCATTTGTTTATCCAGTGTTAAGTTATTTAGTTGACAATAACTTACAAATACGAATACAAATATAATTTTAAAAAGTAACAAAATTAGATTGAATGAATTAAAACAAACCATATTTTATTCTGATGGTGATCAGAAAAATTGCAGGCACAAAAGCAGGTCGATAAATGAAATTTATATCATTATATAGATTTCTTTTAACAGTTACTAGCAGTGTTCTTGTCAAACTGGGAAGTTTTAATTGTGCAGAATAACCACACAGATGTGAAATAAAAACTTTCTGCATTTCTGTACATAATCCCCTGCTACACTAATGCCTTTATTCTAACATTTCACTAGTGCTTGGATACCAAAGCATTTTTGGATAGCAATATACTGTAGAATGTTTTCTCAGTATGGACTGCTTCACATTTAAAATGCGAATTCCTTTAATGACCCAAACATATGGAAATTGCTTGGAGGGAGGTCAGACCTGTACAGGTATAATACTGTAGGTCCTATAATGTGCAAGTGGTGTTTTTTAACGATTGTGTGAACAAATCACAAAGACAGATGCATTTCTTCCGGAAGTTGATGATTTATCTTTTGATTTTCAATTATCAGGCATCCCACTCACTGAATGTTCATGGGAATGACGGTAATGGGCTCAGAGCCAGGAAATACGTCATTCCACAGCCAGGATCGTCATTCACGGGAATACAGCTTTCTTTAAAACGCTTGCACCATTTAATTTTTTATACTGCAGTGCATTACCATACCGTAGTTGAAGTCTTTCATCACAAGTAGGAAATTTCATCACAAGTTCTGGTTTGACTTGATTGCCGCTCATACAGTACATACACAAAAATATAAATTTAATTAGGATAAATAATCCCATGCTGTTCTTGTTTACGTATTTATGTATTAGCATTAATTACCATATCTCTCTACTAGTACATAATCACAGAATAACTACACAAAACATTGCATAATATCTACTACATATTCAACCACTATCATGTTCTTAGAGAGAGAAAGGGGATAACAAAATGTCTCTCTTCACTCGGCTGCATTTTATCTAGACAGTCAGGGCCCAGTGAGTCCATGGAGCTTTGGGACAGCAGACTCTCAGAAATAGCAGTGGAGAATCAGGACCCTGAGCATCTGCATTACTATATTCGCTGCTGTAATTATTTAACTAATGACCCTGCTAATTGTGAGCAGGGTGCTTCCCTGGACACTTGGAAAGCTAATACCTCTTTTGATGCATTACTGATCAACGGTAAAACTTGCTTCATAAGCATGACATCCATCAAGAGCTAAAATTGAGTATCTGTTCATTAAAGACCTGACATGGGCATTAAAAGAAAAAGTTCTGTGCTATGGGAAAAGAAATAAATTTTTGGACTTTCAAACAGTTAACTTTCTAGAAACATATCACTTGTTTTGAAATACATAGATAAATGTGACAGTGTCACTGTGCTTTATGTGATGATACACTCACGGGCCACTTCATTAAACACACCTGTTCAACTGTTCACCTGATCTGCAGGGCTTCTTTCTTACACAGCAGCCTTTCAGACTATAATAAGTACAGTGCCTTGCAAAAGTATTCGGCCCCCTTGAACGTTTCCACATTTTGTCACATTACAGCCACAAACATGAATAAATTTGATTGGAATTCCACGTGAAAGACCAATACAAAGTGGTGTACACGTGAGAAGTGGAACGAAAATCATACATGATTCCAAACATTTTTTACAAATAAATAACTGAAAAGTGGGGTGTGCGAAATTATTCAGCCCCCTGAGTCAATACTTTGTAGAACCACCTTTTGCTGCAATTACAGCTGCCAGTCTTTTAGGGTATGTCTCTACCAGCTTTGCACATCTAGAGACTGAAATCCTTGCCCATTCTTCTTTGCAAAACAGCTCCAGCTCAGTCAGATTAGATGGACAGTGTTTGTGAACAGCAGTTTTCAGATCTTGCCACAGATTCTCGATTTAGATCTGGACTTTGACTGGGCCATTCTAACACATGGATATGTTTTGTTTTAAACCATTCCATTGTTGCCCTGGCTTTATGCTTAGGGTCGTTGTCCTGCTGGAAGGTGACCCTCCGCCCCAGTCTCAAGTCTTTTGCAGACTCCAAGAGGTTTTCTTCCAAGATTGCCCTGTATTTGGCTCCATCCATCTTCCCATCAACTCTGACCAGCTTCCCTGTCGCTGTTGAAGAGAAGCACCGCCAGAGCATGATGCTGCCACCACCATATTTGACAGTGCGGATGGTGTGTTCAGAGTGATGTGCAGTGTTAGTCTTCCGCCATACATAGTGTTTTGCATTTTGGACAAAAAGTTCCATTTTGGTCTCATCTGACCAGGGCACCTTCTTCCACATGTTTGCTGTGCAAACGGGACTTCTTATGGTTTTCTGTTAACAATGGCTTTCTTCTTGCCACTCTTCCATAAAGGCCAACTTTGCGCAGTGCACGACTAATAGTTGTCCTATGGACAGATTCCCCCACCTGAGCTGTAGATCTCTGCAGCTCGTCCAGTGTCACCATGGGCATCTTGGCTGCATTTCTGATCAGCGCTCTCCTTGTTCGGCCTGTGAGTTTAGGTGGACGGCCTTGTCTTGGTAGGTTTACAGTTGTGCCATACTCCTTCCATTTCTGAATGATCGCTTGAACAGTGCTCTTTGGGATGTTCAAGGTTTTGGAAATCTTTTTGTAGCCTAAGCCTGCTTTAAATTTCTCAATAACTTTATCCCTGACCTGTCTGGTGTGTTCTTTGGACTTCATGGTGTTGTTGCTCCCAATATTCTCTTAGACAACCTCTGAGGCCGTCACAGAGCAGCTGTATTTGTACTGACCTTAGATTACATACAGGTGCACTCTATTTAGTCATTGGCACTCATCAGGCAATGTCTATGGGCAACTAACTGCACTCAGACCAAAGGGGGCTGAATAATTACGCACACCCCACTTTGCAGTTATTTATTTGTAAAACATGTTTGGAATCATGTATGATTTTCGTTCCATTTCTCACGTGTACACCACTTTTTATTGGTCTTTCACGTTCATTCATTCATTTTCTATACCGCTTAATCCTGTGTTCAGGGTCGCGGGGGACCTGGAGCCTATCCCAGGAGACTTCGGGCACTAGGCGGGGTACACCCTGGACAGGGTGTAAATCCACCGCAGGGCACACACACACATACACACACTCACACACCCAATCACACACTACGGGTAATTTAGGAACGCCAATTGGCCTAACCTGCATATCTTTGGACTGTGGGAGGAAACCGGAGTACCCGGAGGAAACCCACCAAGCACGGAAACATGCAAACTCCATGCACACAGAGACGGGAATCGAGCCTGGCCGAGGAATCGAACCCAGACCCTGGAGGTGCAAGGCGACAGTGCTAACCACTACACCACCGTGCCGCCACTCTTTCACGTTGAATTCAAATAAAATTGATTCTGTCATATATATATATATAGGATTTTGTGCCAGGTTCAGTAGTCAAAGGCCGACCCTGCGAGGTTCCTGAGGCATCCAGAGAAGGACCAGCTCCAGCTGGATTCTGCTCCATGATGGTTGGAGCTACACATGCTGCTCCTGTGCTTCCAGTGATCCAGACCTCATCTGCCCTCTGCACCTACTGACTCATCCCTATGCTGAACGGGTCTTCATGTTAATTTAAATTATTTTCTGTCATATTGAACTTTCACACATTTCTGCACAACACACAAGATGTTATATCATTTCTATCTGCTATCACCCAATGTCATGCGCACTCGCACCGCGGCCGGCATTAGGACCCGGAACTAACTCGGCCGCGATTCAGAAAGCATAAAAGGAAACAAAATGGATTATCACATTGCTCAGTCATTGAGTTGCCCATGCTGGTTCCGACGCTTCACATCCGATTCGTGAGTACTCACCTATTTTGGGTCTTTCTTCCTGACGAGTGTGTGTTTAGAACGCGGGTTTATTTGTGTAGATCCTTGCTCTCACTCCGAGAGAGTTCTAATAACAATACGCGTGGTTATCCTGCCTGCTCGCGCTACTTCCGCGTTTGGGTTCACCATCCACGCTACACGGGCTAACTGCTAAGTCTTCCGTGTCATCTCGGTTAGTTCATGACAGAATGACTGAGCCTCGAGCAGTGAACCCAGCGGATCACTCGCACCTCTGCGACGTGGTGAACCGACATGCTGAGCTAATGGAGCAGCTAACCGGGGAGGTAAAGTCTCTTCGCCGTTGCGTCCAAGACATCGCGGCCTTGCGCCGCGAGGTGGCGGAGTTGCGGCGGGAGAACGTGGCTCTCCGTGAGGCTGCTGCTGGCTCGGCCGGTCGGCCGCCCACCGCGGTGGTTGCGGCGCCGCGAACCCCCTCCTCCTCTGACATTTTTATTTCATTACCGGATAAATGGGACGGCACGGACGGGAAGTGCAAAGTTTTTCTAACCGCATTAGAGCTTGTGTTTGAGTTTAACTCCAACAGATACTCCACAGATCGAGTGCGCATCGCTCTTCTGGTTTCGTTGTTGTCCGGGCAGGCAGCTGAGTGGACTTCGCTCAGATTCAGACACTGCTTATTCCTATAACGAATTCACCCGTCAGCTGAAAACCACCTTTGAACATCCTGCCGGGGAGGTGGAGACCGATACCAAGTTATACCACCTGCAACAGGGAACGTCATCCATGAGCCGCTACACCGCTACACCGTTTTTGATCCAAACCACCTGGGGAGACGCCGCCCACCGGACGACGTTTTACGAGGGACTGGCCGCCCGTATTAAAGATGAGCTGGCTGGACGAGAGCTTCCTGCTACACTGGAGGGCATTATCCAACTAGCTCTCAGGGTCGACCAGCGTCTCCTATCTCGTCCCAAACCAGCCCCTCGAACCCTGTCGCCACCCATGCCACCACGGCATTATTTCACACTCTGACCTTCAGCCCTCTCCACACAAACCATGGTTCCTGAAGCCCGATCTCTCATCATCACCTCCACGCCTGGATATGTCGGTTCTCCACCCCCCACCGTGGTTACCACCGGAGCCGGGGAACCCATGCAAGTTGGACGCGCCTCCTCGACCGCCGCTGAACGGGAACGACGGTTCCGAGAGGGGCTCTGTGCCTACTGTGGGTCCGCAACGCACCATAGAGCCATCTACCCTCTCCAACCGGGAAACCAGACCCAGACCCGGTGAGCGACGAGAGCAGCTCACCGGGTCTTCTACAACTCTCCTCCACCACGACCAACATCTCCCGTCTCACGGTTCAAGTGCATCTCCAGTTTGGCCACAAACGAGTCAGAAGCACTGCGTTCATCGATTCCGCAGGCAACTTCATTGACTCCTCTTATGCCAAAGAATTGGGGATAAAAATCGAGGCATTATCCCAGCCCGTTCGTGTCACCTCCGTCGACGATCGGCCCCTTCCATCCAGCCCTATCACCGCCCAGACCCAACCCATGCTCCTCTCCATCAACCAACATCATGAGCAGACCCAGTTTCATCTCACTAACATCTCACCACCGCACATCATTCTGGGACATCCCTGGCTGGTCCAGCACGACCCCCTCATCTCTTGGACACAGAACAGGATCCTTCAATGGGGCCCGACCTGCACTGAACTCTGCCTGCGGGCTTCGGCTTGGACGTACTCTAGGGAGTCCGAGGCCCTCGACGTTGACACCAACGCCATCCCCACCGCATATCGGGACCTGGCTGAGGTCTTCAGCAAATAACGCGCCATCCATTTGCCTCCTCATCGCCCCTACGACCTGGGCGACGGAGACGAAGGCGATGGATTAGATTAGATTAGATTCAACTTTATTGTCATTACACATGTACAAGTACAAGGCAACGAAATGCAGTTTAGGTCTAACCAGAAGTGCAATTAGCAGAAAGTGCAGGATAAAGGTATGCATTTAAAAAAAAGGGATATGTGCAGGGAGAAGCTATGGGTAACTATTAAAGAAAGATATTATGTGAGTATAATATATAGATTACTAGTAACTATAGTTATAAATTTACAGTGGATGAACTGTATGTACAGGTTGCTATTAACTGTAGGCAGGAATTTGCAAATAGATATAAACATAATGTACAGGATATTATATGATCATAGTATACAGATTGCAAGTGACTATAATTATAAATTTAAGGTGTATGAACAATATATACAAGTTGCTGTTGACTGTAGTTGGGAATTTTAAAATAGATATGAGCATAATGTACAAGTTGCTATTTTCTATAGACAGGAATTTACATATGATATGAACATAATGTACATATGAACATAATGTACAGGAATTTATCAGTAGACATGTGTGAATATATATTCAACCAGAAGTTCACAAATATGTTGTGCATGGATATTTGTGTTTTCAAATAGGTGTGTACATTGTAGTGCAGTCCATATTAAATAGTGTAGAGTGTAAATAGAGTAATGGGAAGAGTATAGGGGTGTGTGAGGGGTGAGCAGGTGTCAGTGGGGGGCAGAGTTCAATAAGGAGATAGCTCTGGGAAAGAAGCTATTCCTCAGTCTGCTTGTTCTTGACCTGGGACACCTGAAGCGCCGACCAGAAGGCATAAGAGAAAACAGTTTGTGGGCAGGGTGGGAGTAATCCTTAAGAATACTGCGTGCTCGACGCACACAGTGCTTCCTTTGAATGTCCTCGATGGCTGGAAGTGGAGTCCCTATAATACGCTGGGCAGTTTTCACCACCCGCTGCAGTGCCTTGCGCTCAGCAACAGAGCAGCTTCCATACCAAACTGTGACACAGTTGGTTAGGATGCTTTCTATTGTACAGCGATAGAAGTTCACCAGAGTAGATGAGGACAGCTGGTTCTTCTTAAGTGTTCTTAAGAAGAATAGACGCTGGTGAGCCTTCTTGACCAGGCTAGAGGTGTTGGTGGACCAGGATAGGTTCTCTGAAATGTGGGTCCCCAGGAACTTGAAGGATGGGACAGGTTCAACAACCATTCCGTTGATGTGAACGGGTTCATGTGAACCTCTTCCTCCTTTTCTGAAATCTACGATGAGCTCCTTGGTCTTCTTGGTGTTAAGGAGCAGATTATTGTCCGTGCACCAAGTGGCCAGGTGCTTGATCTCCTCCCTGTAGGCAGACTCATCGTTGTTGCTGATGAGGCCGATCACCGTAGTATCGTCTGCAAACTTGATGATGTTGTTGGATCCATACACCGGTCTGCAGTCGTGGGTGAAGAAGGAGTAAAGGAAGGGGCTTAGCACACAGCCCTGTGGTACACCAGTGTTGAGTGTGACGGTAGTGGAGCAGATGTGGCCTGACCTGACATGCTGGGGTCTGTTGGTCAAAAAGTCCATAATCCAATTTCAAAGTGAGATGTTAATATCCAGCTCTCTAAGTTTGGTGATTAACTTAGAGGGTAGAACAGTATTAAAAGCCGAGCTAAAGTCAACAAACAGTAGTCGTGCATAGGTGTTTGTATTGTCCAAGTGTGTGAGTACAGAGTGCAGCGCTATGGAGACTGCATCGTCTGTGCTCCTGTTGGCACGGTAAGCAAACTGGTGTGGATCTAGTGAGGGTTGGAAAGAGTCTTTTAGATGTGTCAGGACCAACCGCTCAAAGCACTTCATAATAATGGGTGTGAGTGCTACGGGGCGGTAGTCATTCAGGCACGTCGGGCTGGAGTGTTTCGGCACTGGCACAATTGAGGTAGATTTAAAGCACGCTGGTACAGCTGCTTGGGCAAGGGACATGTTAAAAATATCTGTGAATACCCCAGCGAGCTGCTCCGCACATGCCCTCAGTACGCGCCCAGGGATACCGTCTGGTCCAGCAGCCTTGTGCACGTTGATCTGGCTCAGTACGGTGTAGACGTCAGATGAGGTTAGTGTGATGGGTGGGTGGTCAGGTGAGGAGGCGATCTTGGTGATATTATCTTTATTGTCTTTCTCAAAGCGAGCATAAAAGTCATTAAGCTCATTCAGAAAGAGGACATCAGTGGCTTGGGGGGTGGAGTGACTTGGTTTGTAGTTGCTGATGGCCTGGATGCCCTGCCACATGCGCCGAGGGTCAGAGTGTAAAAAGTGCTCCTCTAGCTTTAGTTTGTAGCAGTATTTGGCCTTTTTGATGCCCCTTTTCAGATTAGCCCTGGAAGTGCTGTAGGCCTGTGCATCACCTGATCTGAAGGCAGTGTTGCGTGCCTTCAGTAGGAGACGCACCTCCTTGTTCATCCATGGCTTCTGATTTGGGTATGTGGTGATCTGCTTCTGGGTTGTGACACTGTCTATGGTGGTGTTGATGTAATCCAGAACAGAGGAAGTGTAGCTGTCTATGTTCGTGTGAGAGCCACAGGTGGCCTGAGTAGCAAACATACTCCAGTCTGTGTGTAGAAACCTGTCCTGGAGTGTGAAGTCTACCCCCGCTGGCCACACTTTGATGGTCTTCACTGATGGCTGCACACGGTTGATGAGGGGTGAGTACTTAGGGGTAAGGAACAAAGAAAGGTGGTCTGATTGTCCCAAGTGGGGGAGGGGGTCCACATTATAGGCTTCAGCCATGTTTGTGTATACATGGTCTAAAGTTTTGTTTCCTCTGGTGTGACAGAAAATGTTCTGGTGAAATTTAGGGAGTACTGTCTTTAAATTGGAGTGGTTGAAGTCCCCCGCAACAATAAAAGCAGCCTCCGGGTGAACAGTTTGTTGTTTGCTGATGGCCGTATGAAGTTCGTTCATAGCAAGTTTGGCATCAGCATCGGGAGGAATGTAAGCGGCAGTTATAATGGTGGAGGTGAATTCCCGTGGCAGATAAAACGGTCTACACTTAACCATGAGAAACTCTAAGTTAGCTGAGCAGTGTCTCCCAATAATAACAGAGTTCGTACACCAAGCATTATTAACATAAATGCACAATCCTCCGCCTCTGGTCTTACCGGAGCCATCCACCGTTCTGTCTGTCCGGAATGTGTGGTGCTCAGCTAGAGCAATAGCATTGTCCGAAATATCGCTGTTCAGCCATGTTTCAGTGAAAATCATAACATTGCAGTTCCAAAGTCTTTTATTGTGGTGATGGAGGAGTATGTAACCAACGCTCTCCGGCAGGGAACCATCCGACTGTCCTCCTCACCCGCCGCCGCGGGGTTTTTCTTCGTAAAGAAGAGGGGCGGCGAACTTCACCCATGTGTTGATTATCGGGGGCTCAACAATATCACTATCAAAAACCGACTTACCAACTCAGCCCTGGACGCCCTCTCTGGCGCCACCATTTTCACTAAGTTGGACGTTCGGAGCGCCTACAACTTGGTGCTCATCAGAGAGGGCGATGAGTGGAAGAATGCTTTCATTACGCCCACAGGACACTATGAAAGTTTAGTGATCCCATTTGGACTGTGCAACGCCCCCGCCGCTTTTCAACATTTCATAAACGACGTCCTCCGGGACATGCTCGGCCAGTGGGCATTTGTTTACCTGGACGATATTCTGATTTACTCCCGCAACGCTGACGAACACGTCCAATATGTCAGAGCGGTTCTAAAGAGATTACTCGCCCACCAATTGTACTGTAAGGTGGAAAAGTGCGCTTTTCACGAGCGCTCCACCACGTTCCTGGGTTTTGTCATCTCGCCCCAGGGTGTGGCTATGGACCCGCAGAAGCTAGAAGTTGTGCGTCATTGGCCCCTACCCAGGAACCTTAAGCAACTTCAACGGTTTCTCGGGTTTGCGAATTTTTATCGTCGCTTTATCCGGGACTACAGTACAGTTGCCACCCCCCTAACTGCTCTGACCCGTCTCTCATCTCTTCCTTTCAAACTCAACTCCACTGCCACCACCGCATTCAAAGCATCCAGACGCCAACAAAACATTCGTTGTGGTGGTGGACGCCTCAGACGTGGGCGCTGGGGCTGTCCTCTCCCAATGTGCTGCCCCCATGAGGCAGAGACTGTGATTGTTTGTTTTTTGTCCTTTCTGACTTACCGTAGTTTGCCTTTACTTCTAGAAGTTTCATCAGTTCAGTTCAGAAGAAGTCGGTTTAGCTGTTGTTTTCCCTCTCTTAACTTTTGTGAGTGCCTAAAGAACATATATGTGAGTAAAAGTGATATTTGGTTGTAAAGCTGTGCATTTTGTGTTTTTAGTGAAATGTAAAATCTGTACGATGTTAATTAAGTTTGCACAATGCTAATTACCAGTGAAAATGCATTCAGTTTATATTTTTAGCCTTAACTATTTTATTTTATATAATTTATAAATGTATCTATTTTGATATAAAGGGTACAATTTTGTGTTTCAGTTTTACAGTATATTTCTTCAGTAAAGATCCTAATCTGAGAGACTTGCTTGCTGGGTATTTATTGAAGAGACTTGTTAGCGAGGACAGTAGAGTAAAAAGATATCTACAGTCAGGCAGCCCAACAAAGGTTGACAACAGAACAGACAACTCTGGGCCAGGGGTAGCTCAGTGGTTAAGGCATTGGACTACGGTTCGGAAGATCCCAGGTTCAAACCCCACAACCACCAAGTTGCCACTGTTGGGCCCTTGAGCAAGGCCCTTAACCCTAAACTGCTCAGATGTGTAATGAGATAAAAATGTAAGTCGCTCTGGATAAGAGCGTCTGCCAAATGCCTAAATGTAAATGTAACAGAAAACACAGCATTCTTCATACACTGAAGCAACATCCAGCAACAAAATGGATGACATAGAAGAAACACTAGAAACACGTTCACAGTGCTCGAGTATCTCACGTTACAGTCAGCGTTCTTCAGCCAGTGTTATAGCAGCAAAAGCACGCGCAAAGGCAGAGGCTGCAAGAACACAAGCATCGTTTGCGCAGAGAGAAGCGGACATGATTAGAGCACACCACGTTCACAAAAGCGTATATCGAAGCGGAACAACAGAAAGCCGCAGCTGAAGCTGCTAGAAAGAAAGCTGAACTTGAAGCAGATTTACATGCATTAAGGCTAGAGAGAGCAGCTGCAGCAGCCATTGCTGAAGCCAAAGTACTTGAAGCGGCTGCCGAAAATGAATTTGAGGATGTGTGCTTACCAAGCATGTCAAAGGTGAATGTTCAACACCAACTAGCAAAAAAGGCAACAGATACTCAGAGAGACTATAAGGTAGTACATCCCGTATGCACACAAAGGGTCCAACTACAAATGGACACAGATGAGACAGCAGTGCGCTACATGGGAAAGAACAACACACTGCCAAGTGAGTTCAGCGATTTATCAGTTCTGCAACCATTAAAGCCGGATGCTGGTAGCTCCCCATATGACGCATACCCTCAAGACATTTCCAGAAATACCTGCTTGCAAGATGATCATCAGCGCCATCCCAATCCTCCTACCTTTCCAACCTCCCAATCCAACTACCAAACGCATATATACAACACCAGACCGGACAATATTAATTCCAAGTCCAACCAAAGACCTCCACAACCAAACTTTAGAGTTAATGAGTCCAACGTACTTGCTACAACAGACGTAGCAAAGTATTTAATACGTAGGGAGCTGGTAAACTCTGGACTATTGAAATTTGATGATAAACCTGAAAACTACTGGGCCTGGAAAGCATCTTTTGTCAGTTCCACTGAAGACCTGAACTTAACACACAGAGAAGAGCTTGATTTTCTCTGTAAATGGCTAGGACCCAAATCGTCTGAGCAGGCAAAAAGAATAAGAGCCGTGCACATTCACAATGCAACGGCAGGTGTCAACATGGTGTGGAAAAGGCTAGAGGACTGCTATGGGTCACCAGAAGCAATAGAAAATTCTCTTCTAAAGAAAATAGATGAATTTCCAAAGATTGCAAGTAGAGAAAATTACAAGCTGAGAGAGTTGGGGGACATTCTAATGGAAATAGAGGCAGCTCGTACCGTTGGATTCCTACCAGGCCTTAATTACCTGTACACTTCCCGTGGCACTACTCCTATTGTCCAAAAGCTTCCATACCACTTACATGACAAATGGATCTCTTTAGCATCACACTTCAAAAATGAACATCACACTACTTATCCACCTTTTTCTGTTTTTGTGAAGTTTGTGAGTGACCAAGCCAAAACTCTCAGTGACCCAAGCTTTGCACCTCTACTCAATGATGCTTCCATCATGCCAAAAAGGGAGAAGCCCACCAAATATACTTTCAAAGGTCCAGTGTCTATCAGAAGAACAGAGATCTCAACTGATTCAGATATCAGCAATGATTCCTTAGAAAAAAGAATGATCGATCCAGATAAGCAGTGCCCGCTTCACAACAAACCACATCCTCTTAGGAAATGTCGCAGTTTTAGGAGCAAATCATGGGATGAAAGGAGAGCCTTCCTCAAAGAAAATAACATTTGCTATAAATGCTGTTCCTCAATCAGCCACAGAGCTAAGAACTGCAACAATAATATACAGTGCAGAGAATGTAGCAGCAGCCAACACCCTACAGCTTTGCATCCAGGCCCAGCACCATGGATGTCCACCACATTTTCAGCCCCTGAAGTGCAGGGTGGGGAGCAAACAGAAAATACCTCGACAGCTGTGATATCGAAATGCACTGGGGTTTGTGGAGGCATGAACAGTTTAAGGTCCTGTTCCAAAATTTGTCTGGTCAAAATGTATCCATCAGGGGAGAAAGGAAAGGCTGTTAGGACCTATGCAGTTTTTGATGAGCAGAGCAATAAGTCCCTGGCAAAAACTGAGCTCTTTGAAATCTTTGATATCAAATCCTGTGCAATGCCATATACTTTAAAAACCTGCTCGGGCGTCATAGAGACAAGAGGACGGCGAGCTAATGGGTTTATCATAGAGTCATTAGATGGCAAAATCAGTATCCCCCTACCTCCATTGATCGAGTGTGATACGCTCCCAGATGACAAGTCTGAAATCCCGACACCTGAGGTTGCGAGATACTACGGTCACCTAAAGCAGATAGCAGACAAAATCCCAGCTCTTGATCCTAGTGCGGACATACTTATTCTGCTTGGTCGAGACATACCACGGGTGCACAAGGTCAGAGAATACTGTAATGGGCCACACAACGCACCATATGCCCAGCGTCTCGACCTCGGCTGGGTTATAATAGGGGAAGTCTGTTTAGGAGGTGCTCACTTGCCAGCGAATATCAATGTTTTCAGGACACATGTACTGAGCAATGGGCGTACATCTCTCTTTGAACCTTGCAACAACCGCATCCACATTAAAGAAGAAACTGATGATACAGTGTTTCACAAAATTCCTTCAGGCATAGTTGAGAGTATTGATACTGATGAAACTGATAGTCTCTGCAAAGAATTGTTCAGGAGAACACCACATGATGACAAGCCTGCCATGTCTGTAGATGATGAAGTCTTCCTAGAAATTATGGACAGGGAGGTCTTTATGGATGACTCAAATAGTTGGGTGGCACCTCTACCCTTTAGAAAACCAAGGCGTAGACTTCCCAACAATCGAAACCAAGCAGTCAAACGCTTCACGTCACTGTGCCGTATGTTAGAAAAAAGACCAGACATGAAAGAACACTTTTTCACTTTTATGAAAAAAATCTTCGAATCAGGACATGCTGAACTGGCTCCACCACTCAAAACAGACCAAGAGTTTTGGTATTTACCAATCTTCTGTGTTTACCATCCCCGCAAGCCTGGCCAAATTCGCGTAGTATTCGACTCCAGTGCCAGCCATGAGGGTGTTTCCTTGAACAGTGTCCTGCTAAGTGGCCCTGACTTGAACAACACGCTCCTTGGGGTTCTTCTTCGTTTCCGCAAGGAACCTGTTGCTGTAACAGCAGACATAGAACGAATGTTTTATTGCTTTATTGTTCGTGAAGATCACCGTGACTTTCTACGTTTCTTGTGGTTCGAAGACAACAATCCTGACAAACCTTTTAGAGAGTATCGCATGACTGTACATGTTTTTGGCAATAGTCCTTCTCCTGCTATTGCCATATATGGTCTGAGAAGAGCCCCCCTTTATGGACAAGAGGAATACGATGTAGAAGCGAAAGAGTTTGTTCTAAGAAACTTTTATGTTGACGACGGACTTGCTTCTTTCCCTACAGACAATGAGGCCATCCATGTATTGAAAAAAACGATACAAATGTTAGCAGACTCGAACATTCGTCTTCACAAAATAGCATCTAACAGTCCCACAGTACTGGAAGCATTTCCATTGGAGGAACGTGTTAAGGAGTGAAAAGATCTGGACCTTGGTGCAGAAACCTTACCCTTGCAACGAAGCTTGGGTCTCAATTGGGACTTGAAGAACGACACTTTCACTTTCATTGTCTCTCGTGAAGAAAGGCCATTTACAAGGAGGGGTGTTCTGTCAACAGTCAACAGTTTATACGATCCACTGGGATTTGCAGCACCAATTACAATGCAGGGCAAGGCTCTGATCAGAGAACTTTGTTCTGAAAACTGTGACTGGGATACACCATTGCCAGTTGACAAAGAGACACAGTGGAGATCATGGAAAGCCTCATTACTGGAGCTTGAGAAGCTCAAGATTCCCAGAAAATATTTTCCTCTTTCTCTGCTTTCCACCCATCAGAGGGAACTGTGTGTCTTTGCAGACGCTTCCACCATGGCGATTTGTGCTGTGGCCTACCTCAGGGTACATGACAAGGAAGGACATGTTCGCATAGGATTTTGCATGGGAAAGTCTAAATTAGCTCCTCGTCAACCCCATACTGTCCCTCGGCTAGAGCTATGTGCTGCTGTCCTTGCTGTTGAACTAGCTGATCTAGTGCTGAATGAGCTTGATATTGAAATCCATAAGGTCAAGTACTACACAGACAGCAGAGTTGTATTAGGGTATATCAACAACACCAGCAGAAGATTTTATGTGTATGTTGCCAACAGAGTAGCACGCATTAGGAAATCAACACATCCAGAACAGTGGCACTTTGTTGCTACAGAACATAACCCTGCTGATTATGGTACACGGCCAGTGCCAGCTGCACATTTGAAAAGTACTAACTGGTTCTCTGGACCAGACTTTCTGAGAAAGGACGACAGAACTGTGCTTCCTCAGCCAGAAGTCTTTGAGCTTGTTGAGCCAGCATCAGATGTAGAGGTGCGTCCTCTGGTTGTAACATTTATCACAACAGCTGTCACAACACTGCTTGGATCCCATAGGTTTGAGCGCTTCTCTAATTGGAAGCTTCTTATCCATGGAATAGCCAGGCTCATTCAGAGAATCAGATCATTCTTAAAAGCAACTCAAAGGGACACTCAAGGGTTAGATGAGCTTACACAAGCAAGGACCATAATCATACGAAGTGTACAAGAAGATGCTTTCAAGGAAGAAATCGAAAGCCTTTCCAAAAGGAAAGTAATATCCAAAGACAGTCCCCTAAGAAATTTTTGTATCATTTTAGACAAAGATGGTTTGGTGAGAGTAGGGGGTCGTGTGTCTTCTGCTCAAGTTCCTTGGGAAGAGAAACATCCCATAATTATCCCGAAGAATCACCACATAGCCATTTTGTTAGTCCGATTCTACCACGAACAGGTTGCCCACCAAGGGAGGCACATTACAGAAGGGGCTGTCAGGTCTGCAGGGTTGTGGATCCTTGGAGGCAAAAGGTTGGTGTCAAGTGTCATACACAAGTGCGTAATGTGTAGAAGACTAAGAGGGAAAATGGAGCAACAGAAAATGTCAGATTTGCCTCCCGATCACTTAACCCAAGCTCCTCCCTTTACCCATGTTGGATTAGATGCATTTGGACCATGGAACATCTGCATTCGTCGTACTAGGGGTGGAGTAGTGGAGAACAAGCGTTGGGCTGTAATGTTTACTTGTCTGGTCACGAGAGCAGTTCACATTGAGGTAGTGGAGTCTCTCTCAACATCAAGCTTCATTAATGCTCTCAGAAGGTTCACTGCAATCAGAGGACCAACAAAAACCTTTCGCTCCGACAGAGGGACGAACTTTGTTGGCGCATGCAAAGAGTTACAGATAAGTGCAGAAGATCCAAAACTTCAGTCTTATCTCCAGGATGAGGGATGCACCTGGAAGTTTAACCCTCCCCACTCTTCCCACATGGGAGGGGTATGGGAAAGAATTATAGGAATCGCTCGTCGCATCCTAAATGCTATGCTGTTAAAAGAACACCTACCCAAACTGACACACGAAGTACTTGTCACACTTATGGCAGAAGTTGCTGCTGTAATAAATGGCCGACCGTTAGTTCCTGTTTCGTCAGATTCAGAACGACCAGATGTGCTTACTCCTGGCGCACTTCTCACACAGAAAATAGATCTGGTATCTGTTCCTCCAGGCGATTTTGATTCCACGAACCTTCACAGGAAACAGTGGAAGCAAGTGCAGTGCCTTGCCAATTCATTCTGGAAACGGTGGCGCCAAGACTACCTTGTTACGCTTCAGACGAGGAGGAAATGGCAGGCCGATCAACCTAACCTAGAAAGTGGGGATGTTGTGCTCCTAAAAGACCATCAGGCAAAGAGAAATGAATGGCCCACTGGTCTCATTGTAAATACATTTCCTAGTCAAGACAACAAAGTTCGAAAGGTTGAAGTAAGAGTGGTCAGAGGCGGTACCGGTAAAGTGTACACAAGACCTGTTTCAGAAGTTGTCTTGCTGGTTAAAGGGACATATTGTTATAACATTATACCAGGTGGGGAGTGTGCTGCCCCCATGAGGCAGAGACTGTGATTGTTTGTTTTTTGTCCTTTCTGACTTACCGTAGTTTGCCTTTACTTCTAGAAGTTTCATCAGTTCAGTTCAGAAGAAGTCGGTTTAGCTGTTGTTTTCCCTCTCTTAACTTTTGTGAGTGCCTAAAGAACATATCTGTGAGTAAAAGTGATATTTGGTTGTAAAGCTGTGCATTTTGTGTTTTTAGTGAAATGTAAAATCTGTACAATGTTAATTAAGTTTGCACAATGCTAATTACCAGTGAAAATGCATTCAGTTTATATTTTTAGCCTTAACTATTTTATTTTATATAATTTGCAAATGTATCTATTTTGATATAAAGGGTACAATTTTGTGTTTCAGTTTTACAGTATATTTCTTCAGTAAAGATCCTAATCTGAGAGACTTGCTTGCTGGGTATTTACTGAAGAGACTTGTTAGCCAACTGTCAAGCTAGGATCCGCATACTTCACTCTCTAGCGAGGACAGTATACCCAATGAGGTCCAGATCAAAAACTACACCCATGTAGTTTTTTCTCCAAAAAATTTGACACCACTCAGCAGCGATACGGGGTAGGGGACTGTGAACTGCTGGCCATAAAGTGGGCTTTGGAGGAATGGTGTCACTGGCTCCAGGGCGCCAGGGAGCCATTCATCATCTGGACCGATCATCAAAACCTAATCACAATCCGGAGTCTGAAACAGCCGAACCCAAGGCAGGCGCGGTGGGCATTATTTTTCGAGCACTATAACTTCCATCTCTCGTACCGCCTGGGATCAAAGAACACCAAAGCAGATGCCCTCTCTCGCCAGCATGAGATGGACACCCCCCGGGCGGATCCCGCGCCTGTCCTTCCTCCCTCAAAGATCATTGCACCACTTCAGCTAGACCTGGAAACGAGGGTTCGCCAGGCGCAGGTGTGCCCCCTGGACGACTCTACGTGCCCGACACAATGAGATCAGAAGTCCAGTGGGGACATTCATCACCCATTTCAGGACACCCGGGCACACGACGGACCCTCCAGTTTCTCCAACGCGACTTCTGGTGGCCATCCATCGCGAGGGATGTCAACGAGTTCGTCCATGCATGCCCAGTGTGCGCCAGGGCAAAGAACCCCAACCAACCGACCCCAGGGAAACTGCAACCACTCCCAGTCCCTCGACGACCCTGGACGCACATTGCCGTCGATTTCATCACGGGCCTGCCGGCCTCCGAGGGGAAGGACACCATCTTAACAATCATCGATCGGTTCTCTAAAGCCGTGCACCTGGTGGCCCTCGCCGGACTCCCGTCAGCCAAAAAACAGCCGAGCTGATATTAGAGCACGTAGTCCGTCTGCATGGGTTCCCCAAGGACATCGTCTCGGACAGAGAGCCCCAGTTCACTGCGAGGTTCTGAAAAGCCTTCTGCCGTCTGATGGACTCCACCTGCAGTCTATCATCCGGATACCACCCACAGACCAACGGTCAGATGGAGCGGGCCAACCAACAACTGGAGCGCTATCTGAGATGTTTCATAGCAGATCGTCAGTGCTCCTGGGCTCGCTACCTCATCTGGGCAGAGCTGTCACACAACCTCCACACCTCCTCTGCTACCAGCCTAAGCCCATTTGAGGTATGCCACGGTTTCCAACCTTCGATGTTCAACCACCAAGAACCAGAGGTTGATGTACTGTTCGCCCAACAGTTGGTCCGCAGGTGTCGGCGGCTATGGAACCAAACAAATCGGGCCATCCAATGAGCCAACGCCCGCTACACGAACCAACACCGCCGTCGACACCCTCCGGGACGATTGTACCACATACTGTAGGTGACAAGGTATGGCTTTCAACAAAGAATCTCCACCTTCACACCGAATCAAAAAAACTCTCGCCTAGATTCATCGGACCATACCACATCACCCACAGAATTAACCCTGTCACCTACCGGCTCCAGCTGCCTGCGGCGCTCCGAATCCATCCAGTATTTCACCTCTCCCAATTCAAACCCCTCACCACCTCACCCATGATGCCACCCACCCCCCCAGCTCCTCCTCCCCGGATCATCGACGGTGGTCTCGCCTACACCGTGCGCCGGATCCTCGACTCGCGCCCTCGGGGCAGAGGTACTCAATACCTGGTCGACTGGGAGGGTTACGGCCCCGAGGAGCGGTCTTGGATTCCAGCCCGGTTCATTCTCGACCCCGAGCTGATCCAAGACTACCGTCATCGGGTATCCTCCACCCCAGGACCATCGGGAGTCTGTCCTGAATGGGGGGGCTACTGTCATGCACACTCAATCCGCGACCGGGACTAGGACCCGGAAGTAATGAGGTCGCGAACCAGGAAGTATAAGAGGAGTAAACAAACCGTTTCGCATTGCTCAGTCATTGAGTTCGGCCCATGTCGGTTCTGGTCGTCAATCTACGAAACTGTGAGTACTCCCCTTTCATGGGTTTTTGCTTTCTGATCTTGAGTGTGTATTTATACACACAAAAGACGCGGGTTAAATTTGTGTTTTTTCCTTGCTCCCCTTTCGTGAGAGTCCTTTGAATAAATTGCGTGGTTATCCTATCCACTCGCCTATCTCCGCGTTTGGGTTCACCATCCACGCTACATTGGGCTAACCGCTAAAGCTACGTCTTCTGGTCACCGAGGTTAGTTCATCCTGACACATACTGAACGTGTACGTCCTTGAACAGACCTACCCAATGCACTGCTCTATGTAGTAATTTTATTCGCATAGACAGAGTGTAGGGAATTTAATAATGTAGGGAGATAAGCCAAAAAGAAAGAGACTGGAAAGCCAAACACTATGCCCACAGGAATGCCAAGAACTACATGACCATCTGATGTACTATCCCTGAATCAAAGACTTTTACTGTATGTGTATGCTTTGAACAGGCTTAAGCATTGAAATGTGACTTAGAACAGTGAATTATTCATTATATTGTATATGTTGTTATTTGGTTATTAAGCATCCGAAAAATATCAGATAATTATAAGTGACAGCAAAAGTAGACAGTACTTTAAAGCGTTAAAATAGTAATGTGTCATATGTAACGAACATAGCAGAAAAAAGGTGTTGCTTCTTGTAAGTAGGAAGTGTGGTTGGAACATATAAACAATCCCCTGGAGAGGTTGCCCGATGTACGTCTGTACTTTTTTTTAAACACTACTGAATGCCAGACTAAACTCCAGAATAGTTCTTGGCACAGGTAAATGCAATAAAATTTTAGCTTTTAATTCAAACCATGGACTTTCCATTTAAAGTTACGTAAATTGTATACACTTTTTGGATTAACATCTATATTTTGCTCATCAATAGGATGGCATTGATTGTTCATTTTTATTTAGAATTCAAATATTTTATCAAATGTTATGCCTACGATGAAGTTAAGAACTGGAACAATAGCAGTTTTGCAGTAACTGCTTTATTCACCTCATCCTTCTGGAATTTGTGCATAGAGATAATTATAGCTTTTGACAATGAACAATTGCTAACAATTAGGCTAACAAAAGCATGCAAAAAAAAAAGACTTCTGATAAAAGAATCACAAAAATAATAGCTGATTTACATACCGTGTTGGTGGTCGTTTTAAAACATTCTGTTTTAAATTCACTGCCTTGCTTATATCAGATTATTGTTGATCTCAGAAAGCATCAGGAGAATGTGGCTATTGTGTTCCTTGCTAATTGCGTTCAGCACAATGAATTGTATTTATATAAAAAAAAAAATCTAAGACTCATGACTTAAACATTGTTGCTGAAATAAAATATGATTAACATTGTGTGGGGTTTGAAGAGAAACTTTGTGGCTGTAGAAAGCTGCAGGCTCAGCATTGTTTCTGCTATGCATCAATGGCTTTTTTGTTTGGCTGCTCTATGAACAAAGGATTTGGTTGTCCTTCATCCAATAGCTCCACATTTACACTTGCTAGTGCCATTGAAACTAGCATCTTTAAGGTTTGGGCTGTGAACTTAGACATATCTATCTTAAGGCAGAGCCTATACCTACAGTAATTGTGAATATTTGACAACTTGAAGGTGGTAATATGCATGCAAGCTTCTCATGCAGATACAGTACTACTGTAGTTCCTGTCGTTCAGACTCTGAAATATTATATTTCCTCATAACAATTATGGCAAGCTTTTGAATGTGGCTTGATTAATAGGTTTTATAGAGTGAAATCAATAGCAGTACCAAAAGAGATCATTCTATGCATATCACATATCAAAGTAATGAGGCTTATGCTGTGTTTACAGTTCTCAAATTCCAGAGACAAGAAGAGAGAGAACTTGAGCGAGCTCGACATAAAAGAGTTACATAAGCTAGTGTGGCTCATGAGAAATATTTTCAGACCTGGGTGCAGTGAAAGAATGTAGACCTTGAGGCCATGTTTAATATTGCTGTACGTTTGCCTCAACCTAACTCTGAGCTACTTATTGAATTTCCAGTGGATCAGTAAATTTAGTTTCCACATTATGGATACTAGACTGGAGGAGGGAAGAGCCTTAAGTCTCTAAGCGTGGCAGGAAGATGATAAGCCTGTGAAGGGCAGGTTTTTTGGACAATCCTGAAACAGTGAGACAGAGAGAGGCCCTTTGTTTTCAGAAACATAGTAGCTTCTTTGCAAATGATTTCCAGATTCCTCAGATGTTTGTGTCAGCTTGTTTGAGACCAATGAGCCATGGCTTGGCAGTACAATGAACAAGATGCCTCGTAATTTACCTCGAGATCTACATTTTGTCTCAGTACTACAAATATGCACATGAATAATGCTTTGGAAATGCATACATGCAGTTACCGTATAATATTTAAGAGCGATCGAGTAGTAAAAAGACAAATGTGTGTATTGAAAAACATAATTTTAAAAATTAAGAACAATACATACTATGAGTCCTTTTACGCACCACACATTACACCATCTGTCTGGACATTCTATCAGCAGAATAAACAATTAAATACCATTTGTATATAATATATTACACTATATACAGTAGAAGTAAATTAATTTTATCTGCAGCTAATGCAAAATGAGATTTCTTGGAGAGGCTTACATTATACAGTTTGATTGGTTATTTAAATTTTTAAGAAATAATACTAAGTAATCAGCTAAAATGAGTGCCTCCTGAGATACAGACTTTACATTTGTGTACATTGCATTTTCTCATCACTGATTTTCATTATTAACACATGATATCTATATCTTCATCAGACTTTAAACTGGAAGAATTTTGCCAAAAGAATTAGCATTAACAAGGATATATAGACAATGTACTGTAGTTGGGAAAACATTAATAATGAAAAGCTAAGCTAGGTCACTGCAAGCTTTTAAGTGCCCACTGCATGAGAAAACAGTATGGAGTGGTTTTACTCTTCCATCATACTGTAAACATAAAATCTTGGCCAAAAACTAATGCAACTCTAAATGGAAATAAATGTTGTGAGGTTTTCAGAAGTTATGGGGTCCAACAAAATGTTAGTGTGCGTGATGCTGGATATTTTTTTTGTAAAAGAAATACTCAGATAAGACTATCTGGTACCAACATCCATGCTACAGTAAATATCACTGAGATAGCAAGGTTGGCCTACCTTCAGTGTTATGTTCTATGAGATGATTTTCTGTTCACCACTGTTGTAAAAAGTAATTATTTATGTTACTCAAAACAGTCTGGCGATTTTCCTCTGATCTCTGTTACTAATAACATACTTCCATCCACAAAACTGCTGCTCCTTGGATTTTTTTACAGACTGGTCAATAGATAATAGATAGTTGTTTCCTCCTCTGATGTTTGCTGTGAACATTATCTGAAACTCTTGATTCTATGCATTGTGTTTGCATCTTGAATGGCTGGCTGAGCAAATGCTGGCAGCAGTACAGGTGTGCCTATTAATGTGCTTAGTGAGTGTATTTACAAAATTAGCCTTTATTTTTCAAGATTTTTCAAGCACATCATTTAATAAAAAAAGATAAAATTGAGCTCAAATACTGGACAATCTCAGAGGGTCTTTACAATTGTTGGCTTTTATCAAAAGCCCTCACAGATATGTATGATTGATGATCCTGAAAAGCATCTTGGAGCCTGGATTCAGCTGACTGATTCTGTAAATGGAATAGCAGCTGCTGTATTACACAGTGCTCCACCAGACTAAATGTGTGTTATTGCAGTTTTACTGAGAAACCCAACATAGAAATTGAACATTTTACCATGCATCCCCAACATGTGATGGATACATACATAAGTTAAAGTGTTGTTATACATCTTTGCTTGGTGTAACACCGTTTGAGTGAATGAGGCATTTTAGGTGATTATTTTGTTTCTTCAGTGCCAGTGTTGCCTCCATGTATCAGCAAAACAGGAGCTTCTCCAATTTAATGCACTGGTGTATTTGCATTTAGATTACCCCTCGGAATATAAGAGAACTGGGAATTGAAAGCGGGAACAGAATAAATATGGTGAATAATGCAGCATACATTTTAAATGGATGGAGCACTGTTTTTTCCAAGGCTGATGCAGAAACCTTTCTGATGCCTGAAACATGGGGAATGCTCAACTATGTGACACAGTAGAGAACAAAGTGTTTTGGTATAAATACTGACACCCTTTAGACTATCATATCTGGTCATCAGTGCCACAAAGCAATTATATAGTGCATTTTTTTAAACACATTACTAAATGTTTTTTTTTGTCACATGGTCAAAACAATTGCTGTGTTTTTCTTTCAAGAAAATAAAGAAAAATTGGCAAATATCTACAAGTCATTATGCTAATCCTTGATTATGTATCAGTCAGTCCTGCACAGTGCAGCCTATTGTCTGATAGATACTTTGTGGGTTCAGGCTCAAGAATGCAGTCAGCCTGATCAGGTACTCATCACACTGGGAAGAAGAAGTGCTCTGAGACCAGCTAATCTCTAATCTGTCTCTTCTTAAAGGGCACTCTGCACACCTAATGGGCCTTTTTCCATTCAACCTAGAGATAGAAAGGCAGAAAGAGTGAGAGAGGAAGATAGGTGCGTAGTGCGGAGAGCTGAAACCCCATCAGTATTCCTGTCAGCCTGGAACCTGATCGTGCAGCGGGCAAATACATCCCTCCTCTCTCCATTCACGCCTCTTCCCTTGTTCCCTAGTGCTCTCCTCTTTCCTTTTCTGGCCTCACCCCTCCTTGCCTTCATGACCCCTCCAGCATGTTTTATTGAAACAAATTGAAGGTCCCTTCACCAGCTGCACGTTAAGCAGTTTCTAGGGGTCGAGGCCAAAGGAAAAAAAAAACACATGATTAAAACCTGAGAAAAGGTTGGAGGTGTGTCAGCAAGCACCTACTCAATCAACACAAGCAAAATTATACAGCTTGAGGAGATGCCATTCTGTGCCGGGAAAGGGGGTAGTGGGGGTATGATGTGAAGGAGGTATCAGTGGAATATTAACAATATTTTGGTCTGATATATACCATATCATACTTTTCTCTACTAAAGAAGAAAGCACATCATCAGTTTGATTTAGGGGTCATTTGAGCAGAACAGGAAAGACATTGTTAGGGGACAACTTTTTAGAAAAAAGCAAAACAGAAAATAGAACACACCTGCATGGTCCACACCTGTGTGCTGGTCTTTTTATATTTTACAGTTGATGTCATAGACCAAGGTGTGCTTTTATGGTTGTGAACAGGATCACCATACTAGTTATTTGCATTTATTGGTTTAAAAATTTTAAAAGAGTAAATGTATCAGTCCAGAGTAAAACACAAGCAAAACAACCTTTGGTAAATCATTAACCATTAGGAAAAGTCTAGTATTTTATTTGGTAATCTGTTTCAACAAATGAGTACCCAGTTGGCCATTGTGTTTGAAGGATGATAATAGCATACCTATCTTCATAGTGAGTTAATTATTTATTAGTGCAGCAATATTTCTGCATTCAGAAATATTGTAAATTAAGCCTCATAAAATATACCCCCTCCTTACTGTTTGAATACAGTATTTATCATTTAATTTCTGATTTTATTATGAGCCAGGAAACCAATGTTCACAATAAATCAGTATTTATCAAGAAGTCAAGAATTCAAGACAATTATCAACACAGAAAAAAAATGGCAAGTTTATTCATAGGACAAACTGAAACCTAGCACAAGGGCTCTTCATCATTTGCACATTTTATGCATTTAGATTTATTGCCACCGAGACACGGGTGCATCATTGCACTCAGCTGGTTAACTGAGTGTTTCCAGCATCAGAGCACCCTTCCCCCCGTTTTCCCCCTTCATCTCCACCAATAATGGTATGGCCCGTCAACTGGGGCCTGGAGCCCAGTCGTCATAGCAACATCACAAAGGCAAACAATGGAAGGGAATGAAACGAGTGTGATAAGATGAAAGGTGCCTACCTAAGGAGGGAGCTGATCAGGAAAAGCCTGGTATAAAAAGTGTGACTATGTACTTTAATACGCCCAAACAAGAAACACATTTGCGGCATGTTATGACTGCATTGAAAAAATTACATTGTATCAAACTCAAATGTAACCATGACAAAGTCAAATATGCACCACGTTATTTACAGTTAGGTAATCAGAAGTTTATCAGTACCAAAGATTTCATATGCTTTAGAACAAGGTTAAATAATTCTGCTCAACTGTCAGACTGAATTTATTCTGAAAAAAAAAAAAAAAACAACATAATGCTATTATCTGTATTCTTTCTAAACATGATCTGCAAGCAATTAAATAAATGACACCTACTTATATTCAGCTCCACACAAACCTCTAATTTCTAATCTTTATTATTCTCATGTGTTTTCTTTATTCAGATTAGGCTTTGTCTGATGCTGAACTGCTCTTCCCTCCTACTTTATATTCCGTAATTAATATATGCAAATACTCGCCGTGGAGACATGATTAGTTGAATTTGCACAGATGTGACACTGAATGTGCACTGCATGAGTGAATCCATCATATTCGGAAACACATTTGCCCTCTCCAGTTCACTCTGCCTACATGTCATTCAATGTAGCATGGCCAATTTATATTAATATGAGGTGCAGATTTGTATTAACATTTACAAAGAATAATCCATAATATGTTATGCTCCCAATCACAGCATTAAACCTGCAAATTGGTAGATTTTGCTCTGCATTATGATAAAGTGATTGCTTCAAAATTGAAGAATTAAAATAGCAATCTTGATATCAATTATGAGGCTAATATAAACATATGTAAGGTCTCTTTTATATATATATATATATATATATATATATATATATATATATATATATAGTTATGCACAAGAATAAATGTTTTTTTTTATTTGCAAATTTATCTTTTTTTAATGATTAAATTTGTAATAGATCTGTTTATCTACATGTTTTGCAATCAGGATTCAGGATAATAATAATAATATACTTAAATTACTAAGCAATGACTACATATGTTTATAACATTTAATTATATAATTGAATGCTGATATTTGTAACCCCTTATATATAAATCAATAGCAATATCAATAGCTGTAGCAGTCAGCTATGCATTCATGTTATAACTAAAAATCATGTGAGGAATCATAAAGTACCTTAAATATTTCTTGTGTAGTAGGTGAATACAATGTAAAAAAATATACTTTTCATGTCTGTAAATTCATCTTAAACTGACTATAAGCATCCTCAATCCCCTTAAGCACTACACAGCCCAACCTGCCCAAAACAAGGGGATAGCTAAAGCTTAGTGGACCCACTGTCAATTGCTATTACTGTTGCCCACTCAGTCCTGACAAGCCTCAGCCATGATGTAAAACCTCCTGGAGATCAAACGGAAGACCCCCCGTGGGTTGCGTACTGGCCAGATAAGAGCTTCCTATTTACTATGACTGGTGACAGATAGACAGAATCAGACTAAAGAGGCTTGTTTTACTTATCCTTATTTTCTTGATTGACAGAACGCAATGGAAGGTTAGGCTTAAAAGCTTGCTGTGTAAGACATGAAGGAACCATATACAGATATACAGTCAACCTCAATTCTTGCTGTCAAATTTCATCATAACATACGTAAACATTTATGTATGAAATGAATATGAGAGACATAAAAATGCTGTATTGTCTAAACTCAATATAGAAGTTCAAAAATGAAAACAAAAACTTGTAACTTCTTGAGAATAAGAGAATGGGCATTCTGACTGTTTTATCTAACAAGTTTACATTTCTACAAGGATCTTTTACACTCTTCCATGCCTATTGCTTCAATAATATTTTAAAGTTTTCAATACGCAGAAAATTTGTCATCACAAATCATTCTTTTTTTTCCAACCAATTCTATGTTGATTTTCAATGTGGTCTGGTATATA
This sequence comes from Channallabes apus, assembly GCA_030522415.1. NCBI lineage: Eukaryota > Metazoa > Chordata > Actinopteri > Siluriformes > Clariidae > Channallabes > Channallabes apus. The sequence goes on from CM060113.1 coordinate 27,996,319, forward strand.
GCGAAAACAATTATTCTAAAATAATTAGCAAAATAATAGTTTTGATGGACTTACATTAATGTTAGCATATACTGGAAACTCAGCTACTGACCTTCACACCTTGAAGCAAGTCACCATGGGCTTCCACCTGTGCAGGGGAATAAGGACTCAGCAGACAGGGGGGAAAAGGTGTGTGAAATTGAGTTGTTTGAACTGTCAGATATATCAGCACGTGGAAGGAAGGGTCAGGACATGATGGTGGTATTACTAGATTGCTCTAGGTGTTGCATAGGGTTATCTTTGCTTGCTACGATTGCTTCTCTCACTCTTCCTGCCACCCCGCTCACTCTCACTGTCTCATTTGTTTTTGCTAGACAGTCTCAGAGATTGATACCGACCTGCTACTCGAGAGCATGTTACTAATTTTAGCACTCACCCACGCTCACATATTGAGCCAGAGATGAATTGAATGCCCCAGAATTCATCTCTTAACACCAGTCAATGAATTCTGTCATTCAGCATGTGTGAGAATGGCACGACATCTATTACGCAGCTGTGCTAATGTAAATACGCTATTAAAGTAAATGAAAAAGTGACCTGAAACATTTCTTGCCATATTAAAAGCCTACAGATAAAAAAAAGCAAATAGTGGCTACGCAAACTGTTTAAAATTAGGGCACAATAACAAGTTCAGTAACACAGTATATGAAGACATTTATTTAAATGTTAAATATATGGGTAAAAATCCACTTTGCCCATCCAGTCGTTCACCTTTCAGTTGGAACTGCCGTCAAATGTGGTCAATTCGCTAATATCCAAATGCAAATAAGATTGGGATGCTGTATTCAGTTTTCGTGAAGATTATTTAGTCACTTCATGCATATGTAAAACCGAATTCATTTAGCAGGCTGACTGACTGACTGGGTTAAAAATTAATTTGCAAGACTTGAAAAGAAAAAAAAAAAGCTAGCCACATGCATTGGAAGGAAGTGACCACCTGCTTCTAATCAGGAGAGAGATGTGGTGGCAAAGGAGAGGTGTAGAGAGATGTAGCATGGCAGAGGAGAGGTGAATTTAAATTTAAATGTTGGGTAATACATCTGTATACATTGAGCGCATACATTTGAGCTGTGTGAAAAAAAGCCAGAAACAAGGCCAATATCCACATGAAATTTCCAACTATGACATAAGCAACAACAATAAAATTCCAACCTCACAGAAACAAACAGCGACACAGCACAAACAATAATTCTAGCCTCTATTCAAGTTATTGGAAATGATTCATTGTGTCAATTTGTGCTGACTGATCATTTTGTTTCATCAGACTAATTATATACTGTATGTAATTTATTTTTTTGTTTAAGGACACATACTACTGTAAATGTATCTTTTTTTTATTTTATAAACATACTTTCCCTGTAAATACTGAGAATAGAGGTGTTTTGGTGATGACATCAGCAAGTTCACATCTGCTTGCAGCATTAGAATTATTTATTGGGGGCAGACTGCGACTCTGCAGAAATCTGTATATTAAACCCGGTAGATGGCTTCTGTCAGGGCTGCTTTGCATGGACAAGGACAAAAATACCTCAATGTGAAAATGAGTCATACTGCATGTAATGTTCCCCTTCCCAACATACTCTAATATAACATGGCATGTGTCGGAAACACTGCAGGAGCCATGAATATAGTAGCAATGCACACAGCTCGCTCAGGAAATGACTTTTCTTCAGTAATCTCCTTCAGCAGGATTGGCTGTCTGTCTCTTTGAATTAGGTCATTGGAAACATCCACTGCATTAATTTTTTTTTAGCATGTTATACTTTCAACCTAAAGTAAACAAAAATGAAAAGAAAAAAAAGTTTCTCTAGTTTGCATTCCCACTGATACCTGTTGCTGGCTTGCAGGAGTGGAACTTGATGTGGTCTGCTCTTGTAGCCAGTCTTCTCATTTTTCATGTTGTGCATATAAATACCCAAACATCAGCAGTTTCTGATATGTGCAAACCTGTCTGCCACCAACAACCTTTTGATGGTTAAAGTCACTAAACACACATTTTTCTCCTTTCCAATGATTGATGTGAACATTAGCGAAAGCTCCTGAGCTGTATCTGCATGACTGTATGCTTTGTGCTGTTCCCACGTAATTGACTAATTAGATGATGACATGAATGAGTGAGGGTACAGGTGTTTTTATTAAACTGAGTGATGAGTGTGTGCTTGCTGTTATTTTTAGCCCTTAGCTATTTTACAATCATGTTTGTTAAACTGTCTTCTTACCTGATTGCATAAATAAAGATTATGAAGTTATGTAGTAAAAAGAAGAGTAAGGTCTTAAAGCAGCAGTAACAAAGTGTAAGGTGCATTCAAGTCAAATCAAAACTTTTGATTGTGCAGAATAACGGAACACCTTTATTTCTCTATATAATCCTCTGCTTCATTATTTACTTAATCCAGCATTTCACTAGTGCTTGGATACCACCAAAATAAAAACTTTTCGCAGCCATGATCAGTCTGCCTGTTTCTGCTCTGAAAGGCTGGCCTCTCAGAACACCTTTAATGGCCCAAACACGTGGAAATGGTTTGGAGCGAGATCAGGACTGTACAAGGGATGTGGCAATAACTTTTAGCCAGGTTCCTGCAATGTGCAATTGGTGTTTGTGAATGGTTGTTGTGCATCTATCTACATTTCCCATAGACAGATGCATCCATCCTGCAACAATTTATCCTTCATTGAATGTTCATGGGTCTGCAATGGGTTCCGACCCACCTCAGCTGGGATTGTCATTCACACCTATATTCACTTCTTTTTTGTATCATTCAAAGGTTTTACAGCAGCTTGAAGTCTCAGTATCAGTTTTATGCCTTCAATCAAGAAAATTTCATCTTAAGTCCCAGTTTGACTTGAACATCCATTGTACATTGTAGACAGAAAAATAAGCTTTTCATCAAAAACCCAATCACTTTCAGATAAGAATTACGACACCTCCTAATATGTTTTTGCCAGTTCATTGCATATAGAGAAGCAAAAAACTAATTTTGTGAAAGATTTTTACAGTAAAACAACACACTGAATGAGATCCACAGAGAGCCATGGAATTTTGAGATTATATCCTTTAGGTATGTTAGCTGTAAAAAGTATCTGTCAAAGGTTTGGTTCATCTCCATATAAATAAATCTTTGTGTTTTAAAGTCTTTGTCTTTTGTAGCTTTCATATAATTTTTCATATAATAATCATATAATTTATGTCCAGATAGATCAGATGGATTAATGGATCAATGTACATTTTTACAATCAGGAAAAAAACATATAATCAGCTGCACATGTATTACAGACACTATCGAAATATAGACTTTTATAAATAAGTCAGTACACTTATACTGTACATAATGAAAACTATGAGTGAATGATGTTATGTACATGATAGTACATTACTTTCTCTTACCCCTTAGTCAGTTTGTTAAACCAAAGCACTGCATTATTTTCCCCTTCAAATCTACTACTGAACTTTTTTTTCTTTCATGGGAATAAATGACCACTTTCACAGGGTTAAATGACCACTTAATTAGGAACGAGCTCCGGTCCCCACATGGGTAAACCTCATTTTATCCCCACCTTACCCTCTAATGTTTATCATTAGGCGTTTGTGACAGCTGAGATCGAAATCTTTTTAACAAGTCTGTCACTGCTGCATATTTCAGTCGTCTTTAATTTGAGTTGATATGAAATGAAAGATACCAACACAGCTCACATCAATACACACACATGCAGTGTGAATTTTCAGGTTGACATGCCTGGGTAGAGGGTGGACAGGTGGCTCAAGTCTCCCAATGAGGGCTGAGAGTGGCTGTGGCTTTGAAGCTGTCCTGTCTAAAATAATACAGCTGCTATTTCACATGAAAAACAAGCTGCTCTGGAAGCTCCGTCATAACAGCACAGCATGGAAATTCAATGGAAAGTCAAATACCAGTTTTAAAAATCTTGCCCATTTTTTTCTTCTTTATCTAAGCTAACTAACTCAAAAAAGCCAAAAGTTCAAAAATCAGTTTGTCATTTTTGTAGCTGTGCTGTTAACTTTGTGTGCTTCGCAGCAGAGACAAACTGCTGAGACAAACCAGGACAAGGAGGGGAAGGATGTTTATGGAAACATTCTCCTTTTACAATAGGGTGGAACAAGTGGTTGACAGGACAGAGACTGGTGTGGTTGTGTGGTATGGGTGGTCAGGGCCAGATAAAGACCCTTTATTTTGCATTTTGTGAATTAAACCAAAATAAGATTATTCAGCTCGTTAATTCCACTGGGTTAAATTTTCCATGAGTCCTACATGTTGCACATAATGGTGGGTACCTGTAAAAGCTGACACTGTTTATCATCAATATCTATAAGCATGATCGGTTACCTTTTCAGGCAGTCCATATCTGACCTTTTGTAAGAGATTTATCAATACTAGTGCTAAGGTAATTGGGAAAAAATCCCCCTATGGATAAAGAATGTGGTGTACGAGTTTCTTACATCAAGCAATACATGTGTTTGACAAAGAGGCATAAAGCTTAGCCCCAGACATGCAAAGAAAATCAACACAGGCATTTTCGGGCCAGCAAACAATGAACAATTTAGTTCAATATATATATGTATGTATATATATATATATATATATATATATATATATATATATATATATATATATATTCACTATATGCAGCATCCCAATGCGAGCTACTATAAATGAACAAAAATGCTGGGGTTGCAGGACTCACGGTGAGAAGTATTTTACTACTGCACCCCACTCTTGCACAGCTCTCTGATCAGCACTGCAGTGCCTCAGGTCTTTCTTCATTCACTGCGAGAGAGAGCCTGATAGGCTCTGACAGGAACAGGCGAGCCAGCAGGTCTTTCATCTGAAAAAGGCCCTCATTAGAGAGAGAGGAGTATACAAGAGCAGTAGCACCTACTCTCCATCCTGCCTACCTCAGTCATCCCATACACACACACATGCACATGTACACATAGTCAGAAAATGCCACTAGCAGCTACATGAGCTCTTCTGAGCACTAACACTGCTTCAGAGTCACCAGGGAGTTTGATTCTTCCACATCAAGCGCGCATGCAACACTCTCAGTCAATGTCTCAGGGTGGACAGTTCACTAATGATGGGAGCATGTTGACAGGTGAGCGGGCATGCTCACACAGCTGGATAACAAGGCTTGGGTTATTAGTAAAGCTTTCAGTCACGCATGACAAAACACAGTCATATGGACTAATGGGCCTTTTGATTAATATATCCATTGAGTGCTGAGTGCTGGTGAGCACTAATGCTGACCAAATCACTGTCTGCAGGTAATCACTGTTTAATGACTTCATTTTAATGCCACTGAGAATGAACCCTGGGAGTGAATTGGAAAAGCAATAAACTGTATCAGTTCCTTGCGAATGTGCTCTTATGTCCTTTACTCATAACAGTGCATTAATGCTCTGCATTACAGTACAGCTCTCTACCGCTTTGAAAGAACAGGCCTAAGATGGGCTGTGAAGGAAGATGAAAGGAGTTAGAGAATGGTTAGCTCTGCTCTTTTTCCTGTATTAACCAAGACAACAAAAGCCCTCATTGTGTGTTTGTGTCAGGTGCATTATGCCAGAGCTGCAAGCCTGGACCAAATACAAACAAAGCATTAAAAAACAATGACTAAAAACAAGACAGGTTTTACACTGTGCATCTTGCAATCATAAAAAATCGCACTGAATTCGTGCACATATTATGTTAATCATTGAGAAGTGTTAAAACACAGAAAAGAGCATGTATAAAGTAGCATTTAATGGTAAGGTTTTTCATGCATCATAAATTGCTTCGACTCACCATAGCAGCAGGAACATCAAAGCAGCTAAAAATGCTAGAGCCTTTTTTACGTTAAGATGTAAGTACTCCATGTGAGTTCCAAATAGGTCATTGTCAAGTTCCCACAAATAAAGTCCATTTCACACAGATACATCTGGGCCAATTAGAGCTATTTTAAGCAAAGGTTCACATAAAAGATCAGAGCCCAGTAAAGAAGGATTATACTTAATTTTTCCTAATACACCTAAGCTTTTTTCATGCTCTAGCACACTTTTGATTGCTTGCTTAGAGTTTTCTGGCTGTTAGGGTAGAGAGAGAGAGCGAGAGAGAGCGAGAGAGAGCGAGAGAGAGAGAGAGAGAGAGATGAATAGGTTTTGGTAAGTTGGTAATTAATGTCTACTGTATCCCGGCAGCCTGTTACCTGGCATGGTAATCATTCACATTGCTTCTGCTGCGCTCCAGTCTTCATCATCCTCAATATTAATAGTCCTCATTATATGAAAATTAGTTTCATTGCTGAATCACCGGGGGCTTGGAGATGGGTGGTGGTGGCGATAATATTTTAATCAATGTATTAAACGTAATGCATTTCAGATAAGGAATGAGAATCGCAATAACACTGCAAAGCAGAAAAGTAGAGCCATGCACATTAATGTCCAATACCACATTATTTCTCTCTCTCTCTCTCTCTCTCTCTTACTCTCTGGAATAACAAAGAAGTGCTTAGTGGCTGCTTCAACGTCTCAATTGTACATGATTTAAGAAGGAAGTGTCACTTTTTCTAAAATGCCTTAAATGGCATCCCTGGAGAAAGCCATTAGTGTAGTACTGGCCATAATATCTGCTTAACTGTGTCTTATGGAAATTAAGCATTAACTCACAGTAAATGTAGCATTCGTCTCCTCATTTCACTTTTAACAGCTACAGAAGACATGGGTGCATGCAGCTGTATTAAAACTCTGCAGCACAAATACAACTGGCAGGGCTTCCAATCAGTTTTTTTTTTATTGTTTAATGAATTAAGCTGCTAGCTGTGATAGAAGTTCATCGAGGTGGCAGGACTGCAAGACTGGGTGATTGGGACGACTCACAATTCTGTCTTCATATATTGTTTTGTGCTCTCCTCCTCAAAATGATCTGCAAGTAAAGTGATGTGTCTGTGTGTGTGTGTGTGTGTGTGTGTGTGTGTGTGTGTGTGTGTGTGTGTGTGTGTGTGTTTGTGTGCGTGCGTGCGTGCGTGTGTGTATTACTGATTTATTTCTTTTATTATTTGCTTCATAAGCAGATACAGTACAGTGTTTCAACCCAACAATCAGATATACAGCATACAAAAAGAATCTATCAGAGAAGCTCACACGCAGTTATAGGAAGCACATTTTCATCACCTAAAAGGTAATAAAGACCCATACAGGGGACTATCATTCCATATCATTTATCTGCTTTCTGTATTCCATTCAGCACATAAACCTCATAAACTGAGACTCACATCATTTCTATTCAAAGCATGCTCTCAGCTATCAATTTTCAAATTCACACTAAGACAAAAAGGCATAAAAGATAAGAGGATTACCTGGTATATGTTTTTTTTTTTTATTGGGTACCAATATGCCAACTATTAATTAATATATTGCTTTAAAGAATTTGCATGATACTGTCAAAATCTTGTATTATGCTGTTAAAACTTACAAAAGATTATTTACATCATTTATATTTCGCACAATAGCTGCAAAAAGTAGTGCAATGAACAAACAATATTACTATGTAAATATACAAAGAAAATAAGCATATGAAAAACAGTAAATGATCTTTAAATTGGGATACTTAATTTATGCAAGCATTTATAACATATGACTCTTATTTAAATAGTGCAGGAGAGCATGGTTGCAGAGGAGTATGTGGTTTTTGTAAGTGACTATGCTTTAAAACTCACCTTCTGGTGGCAACTAACTGGAACATTCTTGTATCATCTTCGTGGATTCATAAAGCAGACAAAGGCAAGCTGCCCTTTCCAGATCAGATGTCTGAATGCCATTGCACGATGCAATATGGTGCTAAGAATCTATAGCAATCCATCATATTAAATCAGTTTAGCACAGTGATTAAATTAGTGCATATGTTCAGGCTCTCATTGCCAGCCTCTTCAATCTAATAGTTATTAAATGCCCCCACATGGTTAGGCACTGAGCTGGGACTCTAGATAGAAAAGACCAGACCAGAAATTACACATGGCTGACAGTGGAAAAATGGGTTTTCCTTCCCAAGTCAAACCAATAATCATCATGACTGACAATCAATAATATATAACAAGCACTGCAAGGATGGATGTTTATCCAAAAATAAATCAACTAGAAATCATGGTGCTTCAGAAAGCTCAAACATGCCTGGGCTTGTAATGGAGGTAGGGGGGGTGTGGCACATTTAATTTAATGTAGCATAAACTTTTACTAAGGTTCACATCTTCAAATTAGCAAATCTAGGAATCCTGTAATTACATACAGTAAGCATTTGCTGCTTTTTTTTCTTCCTATTGCTCAGTTATACATAAATGTGGAACAAGCATAGACATAAAGCTTCCAGATACTGACTATAATGATAGATGTGTAGATATGTGAACTTAAAAAGCACATATTTATGTGGTTGATAAATCATCCTTTAAAAATACAACATGATTAAGGACTATTCCACATACAGATGACAGACCATGTGCTTGCCAAATGCTAACATTTCACCAACAGTGATGAGCATAACAATATACCTCATTAAAAGTAAAAGTTTGCCTTGGTCAGCAACCTCCCACATCATCACTGTCAGCTCAAACCACTAAATCAATTTGCAGCACTAGCCTCCTCACTGGTGCCATAGATCTTTCAGCATGTAATGTAATTCTGCAATCCAGTAGGCATGGGTTTTCTCCAGACAAGGGGAGGAATTAGCTCTGTTTAATGGATGGGTATTAATCCCTCCAAGTCACAACAAAATTAAGTAATAATGTGGTCATTAATATTTCAGGCTCAAAATTGAGAGCACAGAAGAGGTTCTACAGAGTCACAGACAGAACGCCCTATCATTACTAATGCTGGACATTAGAGAGAGAGAGAGAGAGAGAGAGAGAGAGCACGCTCTGCATTTACATATCCTAAAGCTAACAAAACCTAGCTGATTCACTGACAAGAATGTTGCCATGAAAACCAACTGAGCAGAAACTGACTTCCTAGATTTATCTTCATGCATCATGCTTTATATTAAGCAAAACATTAATTTGAATATGTTAGGAGAATGTAAACCAAGATTTTTTTTTCTTTTACATGTGCACTAAATACTGATACACAAACTGTAATCATATGAATCATTAAGAAGGACCTTCTCTCTGTAAATTTATTCACAAGGTCAGCTGAAGAAAGACAATTAGTCAACTATGGCTAACAAGGATGATCCTGTTTATATATGCAACCATTAAATTGAAAATACATAATTGCATAAATATTCAAAGGTCATACTGAATAACCAAGGTCTTGCTTCATTCACCCTGCAAACTAAATGTGAGCTTGGCAAGGGCAAAAGTTCAGCTAAAGTAGTTCTCCTGAGTAAAGAAAAGCTACTAAGCCAAGTGCAAACATACACAAAGCACATCTTCTTTATTAGTTTCCACTTGGTTAAACACAGAGGTATGGCATTCTATTGAATTCCCCTTTAAATAGACTTAATCCTCTGAGCTGGATGGGCTTCAAAAAGCTTTCTTTCACTTTTAATTAGAAATACAGTGCCTGTTGTGGTAGCGATGCTCCGGGAGCCTCGTGTTCACATTCCATAGAAGTATAATTCATCATGATAGAAGAAAGTCTTGTGGGCTGGAGGTAGTTTTAGCTTTGGCTGGAGTATGAAACACTATTATCGACATACACATTACTCAAGGCCCATGAGCATTGCTAGAAAGAGCAATAGTGATAAAGATGTCATTACACAGGCATCATCTCATCAATACAATGCTAGAGGTTTTGTCTTTCACTTTGTCCAATTATTAACTCTTTTATCTATCATAAATATTGTTTTTACCCTCTTAAACTGAGTGTATTACAATAAGTGGAGTTATACGCTGCCTGGTGTTTAATGATGTGCCCCATTACATGCTAAATTTCCTGTATAAATGAGCAGCAAAATTGTATGTGTGTGTGTGTGTGTGTGTGTGTGTGTGTTTTATCATGTCTCTTATTATGTAAATCTTTTGCCTTCTAGGATGCCCAATGACATCATCCCTGTAATGTTATACTCAGCTCACACAGACACCCAGTGGTACGATGATGCCACTGCAAAAAGAAAAACTGCAATATTTGTGGTCCATAGTCTACAGTAAGGGGGAAAAAAGCTGACAATTTTAAATCCATTAATCACTATTATCTCCATTAACACCAAACAAATTTATGTATAATGCACATGTTAGATGAAACCATATACAGTGAGAAAGAGAGAGATCCTTGGTGGTCATGTAATGTTCAGCTGGCCTGCACCTGTGTCTATGCCTGTGTCTGTGCTTGAGTCCCCCATCCCACCCATTCTTGGTGTGTTAAACAAAGCACAAAAATGCAAAGCAGTCTTTTGTTTACTTTGAGATGACTTAATCTAGCCAGACCCTTATTACAAGTTGCTCTGTGGCTCCAGGATTTGGGCCAGGGGCTCTTTGGAGAGAGAACGAGAGAGATGGCTCCAGTGCAGTTCAGTAGTATATGCTTGTAGTGAGCCAGGAGCTTGTAGAACAAAAGCCTTCCAGCACTACAGCCCTTCACTGAGAGCCAAGTCTACACTGGGCACAGCATCAAAAAGGAACTGCGGGACCTGAGCAAATGTACTGACATCTGAGCTTAGGCCATTTAACTCCAAATGATACACCAGCTCGGGGCTCGGTTAAGTGCTGTGCTGCAGAAAAAGGACTGTAGTGTATGTGCACAAGCATCAAGAATCACTAACAGGTGTATGAGTTCGACCCATAATGCCATGATTGCTACTACAATGGATGCTTTCTTCTCTTAAAAAACAGCACTAATACACATATAAATATAAATATAGATGCGCATTCGCGTTTGTTGAAAGGGGAGTTTGTGGCATATTTGTTGCATTGAATAAACTGATGTGCGCAGGTGCGGTGGCCGCGCGCTCCAAGAACAAAGAGTCGCGCGTTCACGCACACAAGCCCCTAGTTGTACCGAGTTTAGCTGCTTGTGTTTTAACAGAGACATTTGTGCAAAATGTCTCGTCGTCATTCTCATTTGTTTTGAGTGCTGGTGGCAATAATCTAAAATGAATGTGTGAGACGGGGAGGGAGAGGTCCGTGGACCTCGACAGAATGACATTTTCCCCCCAAAAATAAAAATATCTAATAATCTGTTATGCAAATGTGTATAATGTACGTTTCATCGAATGCAGCTGTGTATAATCTGCGAGTTACTGTTCGTCTCTCTCATAGGGTTTTCATTAGACAGTACAGGCACACTGCAGCTAAAATGCTTTACGACTGCTTTACATCGTAAAGTTGCAAAGTTGCGGTACCGTTTTCCCCCCTTGCGGAATCGTTTCCCTTTTGAGGGCTTTAGATCTTGGTGAAGAAAACACGCTGTTGATCTGCTCCCAAACTCGAAGCGCACATGAGCCCCGCCCCTCTCACCGCTCCTTCCCCAGGCTTATAACCAACAGCCTCGCGCGCAGCTCAGTAGAGCCAAGACAAGCGCTGGACCCGACTACATCTGTTAGCTACTTGCCGTTTCAATCGGGACGGAATATTTATTATCAGATTTATCCTGCATAGAGAGGCGCCGCCGCGCCGCTTGGGAGTGAAGGGAACATGGATTTTTTAAATCACAGCTACTTAAACGCGCGCACGTCCTATGACTACACGTTCAACTTCTGGAACGATTATCTGGGCCTGTCCACGCTGGTGACACAGAGCAGCAAGCGCGGTCCCGGTGGCGGACCGAGCCCCAACTCCATCACGGAGTCTCTGAAAGCCACACTGGGCCTGGACGACTCAGCGCCGTGCCCCTGCGCCACGCACTTGGACTACTGCTGCTGCTCTTCCTCGTGTTGCTCCTCTTCCTCATCGTGCGGGTGCTGCTGCCCTCCCGCAAGCCCGCCGCCGCCTTCCCTTCTTGAGCTCAAGGAGCGCTTCTCGGTGGTCGGGCCGTTCCGTGGCCACGGCGCAGGGATTGTAGGGCATGAGCGCGACACGGGCTTTGGAGGAGGAGGAGGAGGAGGAGGAAGTTTTACAGCTTTCGAGATGTTCGGCGCGGATAGGAAGGTGCGCAAGACGGCGGCGGCGCGCGCGAAGCAGGAGCCCAAGATATGCGTGTTCTGTCGGAATAACGGCGCGCCCGAAGAGGTGTACGGCTCGCACGTTCTGAAGGCGCCCGACGGTCGCGTGGTGTGTCCGATCCTGCGCGCATACACGTGCCCACTGTGCAGCGCCAACGGCGACAACGCACACACCATCAAGTACTGTCCGCTCTCCAAGGAGCAGCCCGCGCCCCGAGCGCTCAAAGGAGGCCGGGCTGTGGGCGGTAAGCGCGTCAAAATCTTCTAAAAGAAATAATAATTAAAACAAGCACCGATCTACACGCGCTCAGTTAATAAATCACCTACATTTATTGCACTGAACCTTTTTTCCAGTTGACTGTTCCAATCGCGGCTTTCCGAGTCTTAACTTGCTAGACTGTAGGATTTATTAAACGAATACGATATCAATGTTTTTCTGTTTAAAACAAATTCTTTATATTTTTATAGATGCTTTATTTCCATAGTTTATTGTATACTTTATTCATAAAAAAATCTCTTTTCCACTTGTTTGTCTTAGATGTTTATCAGTTCATATTCAGTCACGTTTATTAATAAAAGATGGTATTTTTTGTTGTTTAAATGGGCAAACGTCATGAATGTGAGCATAAACAATAGAGCAAAAAAAAAAGTATTTTCTTTAAGGTAAGCTAAGCTTACACATTGTGTTATGTATTTTAAACCAAAGTTAAGTTTGCCATTTTGAGAATGTTTCATTTCCAATCTGCTGAAGTTTCCTCTCTGAGTTCGATTTGGTTTATTTAGCCCATTCCTTTCTTCCTACAGTCCACCACATGCTTTCATTCCCTCCCATGCTGACATTTGATATGGGCGAGGAAGAGAAAAAAACCACCAAGCTTAGAAACACAATGGGGTCTCTGTTGGATGTTATATGGTCTTAGCACAACCTCATAATGAGTAGATGGCCAGTCAAACTGGCCTGTTATGAGCCCTACTGACAGAGATGGGTGTGGGCTAGTCTTTCAGCCAGACCCCTTTCGAGATGTCTTCATTAGGCCAATACAAGGTGTCCTACTAATGTTTACACCCCAACAAAGGGGAACACACACACACTGGAGAATGCGTCTTGAGGGGACATGTCTTGCACCCGAGCTGCCCTTGGGCACAAAGCTTTCACACTTGACCTTTTTACGCTGAAAATCAGCTCACAGGTGAGCTACAGAGAAAGCAGCTGGTGAGTTTTAAAATAATGCAATCTGATAACTCTCCAAGGGTCAGTGGTGGAACAGAATGGAATGGAATGAATGTTCTTAATAATAATAATAATAAAAAGCTTTTTCCCCCCTTTTGTAAAACAATGCATTTGCCCCCTTTTTTGCATTATGTAAAAAATGAATCCAAAAGTATGATGCAAAAATGTTGTGAATGTACAATTTAAACATGCAGGACTGCACATGGTCTGACCATTTGTTTACCAAAGGAATTCAATTGTAATGAAGTAAGGAACATAGATTTGCTGTAATGTAAATAAAAAAGTCAATTCATGTCTATTCAGTATTTTAACATTTTAAAAGTGACTTTAGAGGGTGCTACCTCAACAATATTTTGTACTTACATGTAAAATGTCAATAGCAGTTTATTAATATAGCGCTGCCATTTATAATAAGGGATTTTAATAGTATTTTTGATCTTTGTATAACATAATTGTATTTTTCTTTCATTGCATTCCAATAAGCTCTTAGTATTGTTTGCCAATAGGTGATGGCTGAATATAATGACAAAATATCATACTATTTTGAGTTGTTCAATGTTACATTCTTGATGAGTGAAAGATGAAATGGAATATGTTGAAAATTTTAGACAATTTGCCACTTTTAACGAAGGTTTGTAATTAAATTAAAAGAGGACTAAAAAGAAACACTGTTGGATTATTATTATTATTTTTTTTGGATTTATATTCTGTCACAATTTTCCTGTTACCAGCTGTGCACAGTTAAAGGAAATGAGTCCGGTAGAAAAATAAACTCCTTGTCGAATGTATTACTCCATGCAGTCAACGTGTCCTATGTATTTGGAGTGCTGTTTAGAGCAGAACGCTGCCAGTTGCCTGTTTAGTTTTTTTTTTTTCTTTAAGTCACTGTCACTGCCTACTTTTCTCCTAATGGGTTACTTTAAGTAAACAGACATGACCAAACACACAGACCAGTGTTGGCTGTTCCACTGATCTAATGCAGTCTCAGAGAGAGAGAGAGAGCAGACCTCAGGGTTAAGAAAAGCTGCCTACAGAGAAACGAGTGGTGCTGGTTCTATTTTCGCAGTGTGATTTTGTAAACTTGAGTGTCGAACTTTACTCCCCCAGGAGAATGAGATTAGCTGTCAGCTCATGCACACTTCAGAAGAGAGGAAGTAAAGAGGGCAGAGGGCAGTGTTCTGCTTTCTCTCTTTTGCTTTCTCTCAGTCAGTCTCATCACACCTTCAGGCCTACTCAGTCCCTTTCCCATCCATCACACACAAATGTGCAGCACCACAAACAGCTGAGACACATCATTAAAAATTAATGGATACTAAGTACAGAAGGGATTTTTATTATAGTGGACAGTAACCTGATGAGTTTTGTTGCAGAACACACACACACACACACACACACACACACACACACACAATAACAGTTACCTCTGTCTAACAGCTTTTATTCTCCTGTCACCAGAGCCTATTATAATACAAATATACCAATACAGATATAAACCCACTGTTATTATGGCCAGAAGTATATAGACACCTGACCATCAGCCGTGTGGGAGTTTCCACAAATTAATAAATAACCACAAACTAATATTCTGTATTAATATTCTATAACCATTCCTTAGCTGGAATAGAGATCCAAACTTGATTCTCCACAGTGAGGACCTTAAAGACCTGATTTGCCAAAGTGAAAGAAAATGAGTGGCCTGACCACCTTTTCAATGAACCTAAATGGCAGCTTTGCACCGCATCTCCTCATCTGACATATACCAATACTCATATAAACCCACTGTTCATATGGTCAGAAGTATACAGACACCTGACCACCAGTTTCTCTAACCATTACCACAAGGTTGGAAGCTCAGAATTGCCTAGAATGTCTTTATATTCTATAATAAGATTTCCCTTCACTGGAATATAGATCCAAACCTGCTGCTTTTAGACAGTGAGGTCCATAAAAAGCTGGTTTGTTGGAGAAAAAAGTTGGAGTGAAAGAACTTGAGTGGCCCGACCACCTTTACAATAAATTGGAATGGCATCTTTGCACCAGGTCTCTTCACCTGACATGTGGAGTGCCTGACATTACTAATGCTCTTGTGGTGGGTAAAAGCAAAAATAACCACAGAAACAGGCGATGAAAGTGGAAAGCCTTCCAAGAAGTGTAGATGCAATTATAACAGCAAAAGTGTGTGTGTGTGTGTGTGTGGGGGGGGGGGGGGGTTGATCTGGAATGAAAAGTTTAACAGTATTTGAGTGTGATTTATCCACACCCTTTTGGCCATTATGTACTCTCCACCACTTTATAGTCACAAATATTGTAAAGGTTGTTATAAATGCTTATATAAATACTAATATAATATAATAAGGTATTAGGTAATATAATATAAAAATGTGCATATGAATATATAAAATGTATTGTGAGTTAGTCTTAAACCTTGTTTCAAACTAGCTAGCTATCATTAACTAATGATTGTTGGGTCAGCCACAGTACTTGTTGAGATTAGTCTTTGTTTGTTTCTTTGTTTATTTTTTATCCACGATCTATTTTAAACCTGCCTATATCTTACAGGTACTCAGCCCCGAAAACACAGGACTGTAAATTTTGCAACAGTAACAATATGTTACTGTAGCCTATTTTCTACACATGCTTAATGCTTAAGGACAAAAATACATAATTATATAAAAGGTAATACATAACTAACCATAGTTACCTATAGTTATGTGAAAATGTAAGATAAAAAAAATACCACTAAAGCAAAAATGCTATGGTAAAATTCTAAAATCACAGCATATTACATCAATACATACTGTGAGCTTTATTATTGCATTTATGGTAATGCCAGGGAATCACGTTAGATTCATCTTCAGTACATTATGAATAATAATGAGCACTTTAGAAGTGAGTTTTCAAATTAGAATCAAATTACAATTATTCAGTCATACATGGGTAGAGATGATCTGTCTCATATGAAGCTTACTAATTTTAATATGTGTACACTGTGTATATTCCTGGTTTGCCTATAAGTTTTTCAATAAGGTTTTATTTTACACTTGGCTGCAATTCAGTATAGTTCTAGATACTATATATAGTAAAATAGATACTGCAATTTACTTTGGCTTAACCCTGATTACATATACGAAGTCTCACCAGGACCTTGTCTCCAATGCAGGCAGAGATCACGTCAATATTATAGATTATATTTATCTGAAGCACTTTTAGCATTTATTGGCAGGATGGATTGTATCCTGGGTGTAAGGACTTAATTGAGCTGGATGTCGGAGCTCTGAGAGAGACATACAGACAATGCAGGTCAGATTCTGCAGCAATTGTTGAAAACAATTGAGCTCCAGTAAAATTTAGACATGTGCATCACAAAGCGTTACAAGAAACGCTATGTAAACTTAATTCAGATAAATTTCTATATCATTGTTCAGGGACAATTATCTGACCTCATGTGCATTAACTTCACAGTCTTCCCTGACATAGGGCTCAGCTGGGTTTTGGCTGCCATTCAAATTGATCACAATATCCTGCAATGTGTGAAGGAGTCAGCAATTGAAATAAAGAAGCACTTTATAACTCCCATCTCATCTAAATCTTATTATTTCAATCAGTATTCTTTATATCACAGGTGTCAAACTATAGCTGGGAAGGTAATAACGTTGCATGGCAGAGATTTCACTACTTTCACCTACGTGATCTGACTCAAGAAAGTACTGAAAATTAGGTGAATTGATTGATAGACTAGGTTGCAAGTTTCTATGGTACTTCAGGACTGGACTGTATTACATTTGCTCAGTATGGCACTGAGGTTGCTAATTGTTTTCACCAGATCATTACAGAGAAAGAGGAGTAATAAGGCAGACATTGTCTGATCAATGCTGATGGACTTGATAAACCTCCAGTGAGCTGAAAATCTGCTTCTCCAGACAGTGGAAATAGTTAAGAAACTCTCATGGGTAAAATTGGCTTGTAGCCAAGCGTGAAACTCATTCAAGATCAGGGATATAGAAGATCTCTTCTTCATGAGTACTTCAGTCCTGGTCTTTGAAGATGTATGACCATGCAACAAGCTATGTCTAAGGAAGTGAATTTTTATAATATTTACATAATAATATACTAGCCATAATGTTTAAGGCCTGGAAACAAATGGCACAATTTTCAATTCTAGGTTTCCTTTAGTTAAAAGTCCCCATATAAACTAGAATAAATCAACAGTTAAACAGTACAGTTTATTAACTAATAGATAATCCAGAATAAGACATACTGTTAGGCATGCTAGGGAAATAGTCAAGTTTTGCTATGATGCAGTCTGACATGAAGTCAACTTGTTCATCCAATCATCAATACCCTCAGGCCCAGCAAATAACACCAATAACATGCAGATTTACTATATATATATATATATATATATATATATATATATATATATATATATATATATATATATATATATATATATATATATATATATAGTAAATCTGCTATATATACTTATATATAGGAACTTATTTTAACTTATATATAGGAACTCAGGAACTTATTTTGTTTATATTTGTATGAATATGCAAGGTCAGGAACAGCCTTTGACTGTCTATATGCATACAGACAGTCAAAGGCTGTTCCTGACCTTGCATATTCATACAAATATAAACAAAATAAGTTCCTGAGCAATTCAATTGTACATTTTCAATTTAGGATAGTTTTGTTCTTCATAAACGATTCATTGTGTGGCGGTTTTACAGCCAAGGCAAACTTCCTGCACAATCTCATGGCACAGGATGCTGCATAAACTCAAGCATGAAGCAAGCTACAGTACAAGCAGCAGGCTTGTTAGGTTTTTGTGTTAGTTTATTGTGTATATCCAAGATAGTAAGACATTAAGCAATAAGTTTATCCAGAACATTCATGCATATTTGTAAGTAAAGTGGTAGTAGAGTACAGTACAGTAGGTGACAAATTATAAAGAGGAAAATGAAAGGTGAAAATATAAGGTATTGAGTCAAAATGAGCTACCAGAACAGTTTCAGTGCATCTTGAATAAAGAGTCTACAAATCACAGGACCTCTACTGAAGGAATAAGCTCTACTTTCAAAAGCTTTTTTTTTTCAACTGCCATTTTTATGACGGTTATGGTCAGCATATGATTTAAATAATTCTCATACGGTTCAAACCATTCAGTGAGCCCTTGTGTTCTGTGGATGGTGAAGGAGCATAACAGACACTGTTTCGCCGCCCTTAAGTTTGTTGTACTTGTCGTACTGTTGAATGCAACTGCATTGGGTTAATGGTGAGTTATCCCACAAATTGCAGTACTCCATTACTTCAGTAGAGGGCAGAGCCTTCAGCGTTGTACAAAATGCAGCATTCCACCTCCTTTTTGGAGACTATTTTAAGTCTAACAAATATACCATTTTTCTCTGTATAAAGGTCTGGCTTTAAATCTTGTCATAAAAGAAATTTCGTTCTTGTTCATTGCGTAGATATTTCCAGTTTGTGATAATGTCAGTGACTAATCCTTTCCTGGTTTCTGAGATGTGACAATCCCTGCTGCTTGGCATTTAAAACGTGGTTGTGTGTGTGTGTGTGTGTGTGTGTGGGGGGGGGGGGGGGGTGCATGTTTACCTCGAAATTTGTCCTTTCATTTGACCCTGCCTTTGATAGTAGTTCACAGGGGTGCCCTGTGGGATTACAAGAAAAAATTTGTAGATGCATATTTGTCTTTGATCTTAAGCTATGAAGAGGACTGACTTTATCACGTTGATAGAACTTAGTTTAATTAACCTGTCCTCCATCTCGGGTTTAACTGAAAGAAACCCAGAGAAAATAAACATGCTGAAAAAGTTGAATAAAAGTATATTAATTATGTAGCAAATCTTATATTTGCAAAATATTTAAAAGTTTAGTCCCATTAAAACACTTAGTATCTTAACTATGCCAACATTTCTAACATAATGTTAAGTATTTAAAAAGGAACCAAAAAAATTAAAAAAATTTATAATGATTTTTTTTGTTTTCAATAATGTTTTTCATTGCTATTTTTACTTGACCTGAACATTAACTTTGCCTGTATTTTTCTCTTGTTTGAGTCCCAATAAGTTGAGGAATGCTTTCTTTGTAAGAGTCAGAACCCCATGTGGTTGTGGTTAGGACTCCAGGCACGGACGGGCGTTAGTGACGCAGGCTAGAGGAAATTACCGCAGCTTCCTGAAGTCTTCAAAAAGTCTTCAGGTATACACTACACCCCCCCCCCCCCCGCCCCCTCATCACCTCAAACCAACACATGGACACACATATGGTTTGTTCATATCCCTGAACCTCAGTGAACACCGTTTACTTTGTGAAACACCGTCTATAAATACTATATACCATTGACCAAAGGTATTTGATGTTTGAAATTATTTTCGGATAAAAGGTTTTAAAAGGAATTTTGTTCTTTTACATTTTTTTTCCTACTCACCTGTTCTGGTGCTGAACATTGTTTCATAACCATTTACAGTCCTGGAAAAAAAAAAGATGAAGGATTAGTTTTAAAATACGTAAAAAGTGCAATTACATTTATGCATTTGGCAGACGCTCTTATCCAGAGCGACTTACATTATTATCTTATTATACATCTGAGCAGTTGAGGATTAAGGGCCTTGCTCAAGGGCCCAACAGTGGCAACTTGGTGGTTGTGGGGTTTGAACCTGGGATCTTCCGAACTGTAGTCCAGCGCCTTAACCACTGAGCTACCACTGGCCCCTGGCCCCAATTAAATATTTCATTTTATTTCCTATGTTTAAGATTTAGTTGCAACCTTGTTTTGAGGCCCTTGTCACAAAGCACAGCACAACATACTGTATAATGTTTTCTAGAAACATCTCTGCTGCCATCTAGTGTCTTTATGATTAGTGGTTGGGTATTATATAGATCACGTCTCACTAAAAATGATCTTAACCTGTCAGGAAAATAAAAAAAACTTATTTAAGCTTGCTTTGTTTTTTGTGCAAAATCATATAAGTCACTTAGTCACTTGCCATCGTGTATACTGTCTTATTAGCATTTGGTGAGTTTTCACCTATTTGCATATTCAAAATTGTTACAAATATTTTAACCCAGAATGGCCCACTGGAGGAGATGTGATATGCTTTATTTATTTATTTATTTTTATTATTAGAAAGAATTCAGTTGTAGAAAGTCTGTAAAAGAATGTAACAGAAATACAACAGAAATCTAGGAACAGGAATGTAGGATATTTATACTTAAATAAAACTATACAGATGGTGAGAATAATTGTTTCTAATTTCTTTGAAATTATGCAATTATTTGAAAATTGGTCTAGAAATACTTTTACATATTGTCTGTATAGCTGTTAACATGATATATTTGACATTGGTGTGCTAGCATGTACAAGTTTAACATTTAAAAATAAAAATGGTATATAGCAATTTATTTACGTTCTTGAATTTTGACTGCAGTGACCTTTCATAACCTACAACAGTGCCTTAAAAGTTAATCATTTATGTCACAAGCGCTTATTTTGTATAAGCATGTTTAGTGGTTGGTTTGATAACTAGCTATAATAGTTGTAATAGTTCATGCATTCATGACCTCCAGACTGGACTATTGTAATGCATTGCTAGGTGGTTGTTCTGCATCCTCAATAAACAAGCTTCAGTTAATCCAAAATGCAGCTGCCAGGGTTCTCACTAGATCCAGAAAATATGATCATATAACCCCAATATTATCATCCCTGCACTGGCTACCTGTTCAGTTTAGAATAAATTACAAAATAGTATTACTTACATACAAGGCCTTAAATGGTTTAGCTCCCACATACCTAACCAGTCTTCTGATGCGCTACAATCCACCACGCGCCTTAAGATCACAAAGCTCCGGACTTCTGGTAGTTCCCAGAATTTCAAAATCTACAAAAGGGGGTAGGGCATTTTCATATTTAGCTCCAAAGCTTTGGAACAGCCTTCCAGACAGTGTTCGGGGAGCAGACACGGTTTCTCAGTTCAAAAGTAGACTCAAGACGCATCTTTTTAATCTGGCATACACATAACTCATCCCAGTACTCATACTCCAGTACACCTATACCGAATGGCAACTACGCTAATTCTCCCCATCTGTTCTGTATTTCTCTACCCATCCCTAGGCATCGGGAGATTTTGCCAGCTTCAGTAGACAAAGGCCGACCCTGCGAGGTTCCTGAGGCATCCAGAGAAGGACCAGCTCCAGCTGGATTCAGCTTTATGATGGTTGGAGCTACACATGCTGCTCCTGTGCTTCCAGTGATCCAGACCTCATCTGCCCTCTGCACCTACTGACTCGTCCCTATGCTGAACTGGTCTTCATGTCAATTTAAATAATTTCTGTCATATTGAATTTTCACCTGCACAACACACAAGATGTTACATCATTTCTATCTGTTATTGCCCAAATGAGGATGGGTTCCCTGTTGAGTCTGGTTCCTCTCAAGGTTTCTTCCTAATGCCATCTCAGGGAGTTTTTCCTTGCCACCGTCGCCGTCACCCTTGGCTTGCTCATCAGAGAAATTTCATTCATTCGTCTCATTATTATCTGCACATTTTTCTCACACATCCACACTTCCAATTATTTTCTTTTCTATAATTATTATTATTATTATTATTATTTGTATTTATTTATTTTCTATTATTATTATTATTATTTTATTTATTTATTTATTTATTATTATTATTATTATTTATTTATTTTTTGTTAAATTTCTTAAATTTTTGTGAAGCTGCTTTGAGACAATGACCATTGTTAAAAGCGCTATATAAATAAAATTGAATTGAATTGAATTAATACATATTAATTATTATTTATTAACTTCCTAGCTTCTTAGCTGCACTGGAATGAAATTCTCAAGCTTTTTCATGATGCACTTTTTGTCATACATTTTCCCTGTTTTTTTAAATGGCCCTGTTATATATCTATATCTCTCTTTTTAAGAAAATTTAGTTGGATGTAGTTTTGGTCTTCTAATATTAATGATATCCACAGAAATCACTTTGGATGGAACTTTATCCTTCCCAAACTCACTAATACAAATACTTTTTTTTTGTTTGTTTTAAATATGTTTGAAAAAGGACAAAGACACCATGCACAGAATTTGATTATATGTAATATGTAATATGACCTACCTCATGATAAAAGAGCATGAGAGAGAATGTGAGCTTGTTTCGGAATGCCATTAGAGCCACTTCTTCTCAGGCAGACCCGGAGCAGGTCAGAGCGTGTGGTTGAATTTTCTCCTTTGTACAGGCTTGACAGCTGTTGGAACTTCACAAAATATTACAAAAATGTGTTTTGACTTTCTGAACTCATGGAAGGAACACTGACGCCATCCTCTGTTACAGCACCTATTATTTAAAACAGTAAATAATGATGTTAAGGGGTAATGTTACACTGTATGGCCAAATGTTTGGGAACATAACATTTTCCCTTCTTTTGCATATACATTGTAACCCCCCGCCCCACCCCCCCAGGTTTATTTCACCACTGCTCAGTATCACTAAGTTAAACTCTTGTTCACACATTGTGCAACTTAAAGAAAACAACAACAAAACTTGCCCATTAGCTGTTAATTGGTACCATTACTACTGTAGCTGGTTAACTAACAAAAATCCCAGTTAGCTTTTTAGCCATAAACATATATATTCTTAAGCAGCAAACACCAATAAATAAGTAAGAATAATTTTCTTGGCTAAATCATTTAGCAGAAGGGTGGTAGGGGGAGGGGGGATGGCAGGCATTTCTATTTTTATGATATTTTTAACAAATACTTTAGCAAAGCATAGTATGCTTCTGAGGGATTGGACCAGATGACTGGCCTTTGTTCCTCGCAGGCATATATGAGCATTGGGTGGCCATGATCCTATATCCAGTTTGCTGCTATATAATCAATAGCCAATTTTATTCAGGGTTGAGGGTTTGATTCCGGTCTCGAGTCTGTGTGAGGAGTTTGCCTGTTCCCCCCCGTTGTTGGTCGATTTCCTTCTGGGACTCGGATTCATGCTCAGTATGAAAATTGGTGGTTTCAAATTCCCCATAGTATGGGTGTGCTTGTGTCCGCTGTGATGAATTGGCACTCTATCCAGGGTCTACCCTGCCTTGTGTCCCGGACCCCCAGTTAGGATCTAGGCCCTGAATAGGATAAGCAGTATAGGAAATGTTATAATAGAAGTGATTGGTCCAGTTGTTATCTATCCCCAAGCATTACAAATAAATAAATGGATAAATAATTAATGTAGGTTTTAACCACAAATTCCACAATAATTCATTGACTTCCGCAATATGTTTATGTAAAACAAAATGAGTCATTACATCAGCATATCAATGATCTCTGAATAAGTTCTGTATTTTTGTAATTCTGTAACATTTTCAGAAACTTCTAATGGTATCACATTTGCTAGGGAAGACCATGATAATGCTGGTACAATGCAATAAATAGGTGGAAGCGCACTCTTACACAAAGACAGAGTTCAGCTAATATTGCATTGTAAATGTTAAAAGGAGAGACAGACAACACACTCTACAATGTTGGTTCAGTAGTTCAAAGATTGGGTGAAAACAGTTTTTACATTGCTGCTAGTGCAAATGATAGTTGTTTGTACAACTCACCATTTGAACTAATGTTTTCATTTAAACAAAGTTGTTTCCTGGCCATCACTATTGTCAGACAATTTAGGAGTGAATTCTATGTGTTGTTGCTCAGTAAGCATTTGGGAACAAACATGTCATGCTGTAGAAAAATACTGAATTTCTGCCAAAGATATTAACACCACAACATATTATTGCACCTGTAAATCTATCTGCTCCTGCAGCTCAGAATATGCCCCAACTACTCTTGTGTTGAGTTAGGGTGCTAAGCGGATGTGAGTGACTGTCTTGCAGAGTGCCATTAAGGGGCTCTAAAGAAAAGTACTCTCTCTATGTACCTCCTAGACAGAACTACAAGAAGTAACACTTAAAAACATCAACAACATAAAACATAATATATATATATAGTGCAGTTTACTATTTTCCGAGGAATCCAACATGATTGTGAAACATGAAAAATTAGCATGAAAGTTTAAACATCTTTGGTTCTATGACTAAATGGATGACAGCCAACACACTGTGGTCACTTGGGTTAATGAGGACAGCTAGAGGACATATGTGACACACTGGGGAGCCTTTAAAAGCTGCCCACATAAGGTCACAAGCGCAAGGTGATGGCATTGTTGTTCGATTTGTTATTAGGCCAGAAAACCAGCAGATGGGATGACACAACTTGTTCTAAAGAAAACCACCATGATGATCATCATAGAACCATAGTTACACATGTAACTGTCAGATTTGTAAACAAACAAACAAACAAATAAATATATATATATAAATGGAAATAAATATTTTTCCTGCCTTGCATTTCCTCATCGCATTACAGATGTGATAGACATGTCATAATTTGTGTTTAGAACATTTGGAACAAGCGTCCTATAGAGGGTGCTCATTTGTTTCTAATTAGGAACCAGTTTGCAGAAATATATATTAAGTAATGAGCCAAATAAACAAAACGTATATGCATTAGATTTTAGGTTTTTACTTTGACACACACACACACACACACACACACACACACACACACACACACACACACAATTTTAATCCGCACATTTATTCTTAACATTAATAACCAAAAGTGAGCCTTTGGGCCCTTTTAATAAAATCTGCAATTTAAATTTTCATAAACAAACAAATAAATGAATAAAGTGAGGACCAGATACATTTTCTCATAAAGTAAAAAAAAAAAAAGTCAAATGGACAAATCCTATCCTGTGATGACAGCTGCTTACCAACAACATACAGAAAATGTTGTATCAGTGAGTTAACACAAGATGGCGCCCTTGTAGAAATAGTGACGCTGTAATTAAACAGTTTACAAAAAAGATTGTTAAAGGGAGCAACGATTAAAAGCTAGTATCTCTTTTTTGGTTTAAAAGTTGTTGTTTTTTCCCCCCATAATAGTATTTATTCAATTTAAATAGTATTAAAATGAGACATTATATCTTATATTCCCTCTTCAAATACAAACCTGTTTCTGGATTAAGTGAAGATTAATGCAGAGATGTAGTTAGAAAGTTTGGCTTTCAGCATGGAAAGTGGTTTAGTAAGTTTAGCTGATCCACACACACACACACATTATATTACCACACATTACACTATATTACAATGTATTAACCAGTTGCCTTTGGAGTTATTTTTGTGAGTATTTGACCAAAAAAAAAAAAAAGTTCCTCATTCTATCACGAGTTACAGCTCCACCTCGACGCTTATCACAGAACCGTATGTAAAAGGTCCTTAATTTATAGATCTCTGTGATTCTGACACATCCCACACAGATACACACTGAGATCATACGACAGCCACAACTTCCACATACTACTGTACAAGGCAATCAGCATGTACTGTACAACATGCAGTAAACACACATCTAAGAATAAATCCAATAATATTAATTTTCAGTGAAGAAACTGTTTTAATTGTTAACAAAAGAGACAAACAATACTAACAGGCACAGTTGAATTGCTGTCTAACCACTTCAGGGACCCTCGGGCAATCCTAATCTCAAGTTAATGTCAGCGAAGAGTTTCACATATTCTTTCCATGTCTGTTTTTGTTGCCTTTAGGTTTTTCTTTCTATCTCTCAAAAAACAAGACAGTACATAGACTGGCTGCTATACTTAACTGAATATGAACGTTTTTGAAAGAGAATGCAATGGACTGGTGTCCAATCAAGTGTGTATTCACAGCCTCGATCCTAATGTTCCTAGGATCCATTGAGGCCCTCACCTGATAAAGCTGTAACTAAATGTGAATGTCACTGATATAACCAAATGAGCCACAAGGAATACATTTATTAAACAGGATGACATTCTGCAGGATCCAAACCTAGAAGGTTGGAATATAGTGTCAGCTGCTATCTGCTGCAAATCTAGGTCAAAATAAATTAAATTGTGAGGTCTAGTCTTTTCATCACACTGTAGGAATAAAAGAAAAACAAGGCATATATATCTGAGACATCAAACAGCCAGAATATTATAGTCCTAATTACTGAACTAAGGAATAAATGCATTTACAGTACTTGTGGTTAATTAGAATTTAATACTGATCATTAATGAAAAATATTTTTGTTCCAATAATTCATATTCATTACATGAATACAAAATATACAATATTTAACATAATCTCTACATACAGCCCCCCACTCTATATATAATATTGATGTTTCATGATGTTAATCACTTTAAATTGCCCTATTTAAATAGTGTATGTAAAATGAATTGAAGTTTTATTTGAATTAAAGAAATATATGCAAAACCCTTAAAATAATGTGTATTTGATTTTTATTTGTTTGTAAATTAACAGTGTGCTTGAGGATGTTTCTTTTCCATATGGGCACACTTTAGTCTGTGATTTAAAAACATTTATTACACATTACGCTACAGTAGTAAAAGAGTAAAGAAGATGAATGCAGACATTTTATTTCTTTAGAGAAGTGCAGCACCTACAGAGCAGAAGCACACACAGAGCGAGAGAGAGAGAGAGATGCACAGAGCAAAGCCTTCAGTAAAAGTTCACATGTTTTCAGTGACTGATCTTCTCCACAACAGAGAACAGGGCTTTAAGACAAACCAGATCTATGACCAGATCTGGATACTTGGCCTGACTTTATAGAGCAAAAACGCACCTCATGGACGTCTTGCTGAGACTGAACATGGAAATATGTTGTCGAGTTGTCAATAGGAATGGTGAACT
This sequence comes from Channallabes apus, assembly GCA_030522415.1. Classification (NCBI taxonomy): domain Eukaryota; kingdom Metazoa; phylum Chordata; class Actinopteri; order Siluriformes; family Clariidae; genus Channallabes; species Channallabes apus. The sequence goes on from CM060113.1 coordinate 28,023,466, forward strand.
TCTTTGTTGCCGTGATCATTGCCCTGTATATTACTTCTGCATATAGGAACTGAAACCTGCCTGCTGTTTTCATGTGAATTTCCTACATTGGTATTGAAAAGTACTGTATATGGAGGTGAACATTTTGCTCAGTACTATAAAATATATTCACACATATTCACTCTTTTCTCTTTCCAGGTTCAGACAGAGGGCAATTAGATTTTATTTTTTTCATGGAGTTTGTTATGCATTTTTCAATATCGTATTATCACATTAACAAAATAGTTTCATGATGGAATTTAATTTTGCTTTAAATTTAGAAGGGTATTTCAAAGAATACAAATATATTTTTCTGAAATTTCTGCTATTAGAAATGATAAATGACGAATAAAATATAGCTTTCTGCATAATTAGGTCTCTGTTTTGTTCTGTGGCATATTCAGACAAGTTAAAATGTTACTTTTTAGGCATGTAATAATAATAATAATAATAATAATAATAATAATAATAATAATAATAATAATAATAATGTGCAGGTTGGCACAGGCAAGACTGGTGGAAAATATTTGTCTGGTGTTGATATTGGCATTTTAAAATATGTATTTTACTAATACTAATCATTTCATCCCAAAATATCAATGAAGTTCATCCTATAGGTTAATAAGATGTAAATATACTCAAACTACATGAAAACGTTGTGTATGTACAAAATGTCTATTTCCGAGAGTAAAAACAATGTTTGAATCTGCGGATGAGTCCCAGCAGTAATGAGATATTTTATAACATTGTTTTCCACTAACTTGTTTGACTAAATAATAATAATACAAATGATCTTGCAAAAAATGCATTTAAATGGGAATCATTAATGTGTATATATTTTAATCTTTCTAAACCTTAAGTCATGAAGTCAGTGTCGCCCACATGAACTCATGCAACACTGGGATTTGCTATTCACGCCTTTCTTAAAGAATCCTCTAATAGCAGTGCAGCTTTTGTCACAGACCCCTATGAATGTTAACGCAATATGGTCACAGGCTGGCCAAAGCTGGGGTGGGATTGTTTTCAGACCCTTAATTCAATTTGTCACCTCCATTCTGGAGGCCTTGAGTGCCCTAATTTGTGTTAATGAGGGGTAATAAAGTCATAGCTCCTCGCCGTATGCCAGAGGGAGGGCGAGAGAGAGAGAAGGAGGTGGAAAAGGAGGGGAGACTCTCTCTCTTTTCTCTCTACCTATCACTCCTTCTCTTAGTCACAGACTGAGCACACCAATCTGTTGTTGTGTCCTCCCCAGCGCCTGGCCTCCATTGTTCCCCTTATTAGGTAGCTTTTGTTGCGTTAGTGCCGTCGCCATCTGCTGTGCTGTCGAGGCCGTAGGTGTGGGCAGGGGGCATTATGGGGGATAACACTCACTCCACTCACTTCTTGCTGAGCTACAAAAGAGTTGGCGTGTCCCCAGCTCTCTCTGGCCACCCTCACATAAGGGCTCTTTCAAACATGACGGAATTAGGGAGAGATTGATGTCTCTGTGCTGGGGGAATGCCACAGGAAGTATGGAAGGGTAGCAAGGCAGAGCACTCCTGTTCACTTACCTCAGCTGGACTACAGAGGGATTGTTTAACTGTGTGTGTCTATGCATATGGCAGCGAGAGACAGAGTGCAGGAGATTAAGGAAAGTTATTGTTAACAGCATGCCTGTTATTTATTTATTTATTTTTTTTAAAAAAAGGTTCCTGCCCTGTGTCAGCTGTTAAACCGGATAAAATCACTTCAGGAAGCCAGAATACAATGCTTAAATGTCTAAATGTTATTGTGTAAGTTGTCAGAAGTTATCCAGTGGGAGTTGGGAGGTATTCATTTTAGTTCATGTGGGTTTCTCCTGGTCTGAGGTTTAACACATTTCTACAGTGTAGTGTGAGGTGTTTAAGAGAGAAAATAAGTTTTTTTTTTAATTAACAAATACATGCACACATCAACATGCACGCTCACAAAATTACAATACATATCGACAAAGTCCATAAGGGAAATAAAATTACCATCTGTAAATAAATAAAATCTAATAAATAATAATAATTAAAAAATCACAGACAACCTTTTTTTTAGCTAAAGAAAAACCCAGTGTGTGTGTGTGTGTGTGTGTGTGTGTGTGTGTGTGTGTGTGAGTCAGAGAGAGAGAGAGTTTCTGCATGTGATTTGATTCTGTAGGTGGCAGTGTGTCCTAGTTCATATCAGTATGGACTGCAATATCAACAGCTTAAGCTACAAAATTTGAGCATGACAAGAAAGTACCTAAAAATCTAAACTCCTCTAGCTCACTTATAACCTAGCAATGACTGACATAATATCAACTCAGACAAAATACACAAACAAACTGGCAGACGAACTGTAATTGTTCAAACAAATTATATATATATATATATATATATATATATATATATATATATATATATATATATATATATATATATATATATATAAATGCCATGCCTTCTTCCAACTGTTGTTTATTGGAAATCTTCTTGGCACCTGTGTGTATGCTGCTAGCAGTTTAATTCATTTACAAGAAGCAGGAGAATATAAAAGGAAAGGGAAGAAAAAAAGAGAAGTGTATTGGCTTCCTGGGTTTGTTTATTTGTTTTGCTGTCGTCTTTTGTCTCACTCTCTCTTTTCAGTGCCGTATCAAACAGAGTGGTGTAATGGATTAGTGTAACCCCCGAATGACCCTGTCCAATAGGACGACGTGCTTCTGAGCTCAACCAGGATTTCTCACTCCACCAGCCACCACACCACACGCTACCAAACTGCCACTTTGGAAAGCAATATGCATGCATGTATATGCAAAAAAAAAAAAAAAAAATATATATATATATATATATAAAACTGTGCTGTGCATAATGAGCTCTGTAGCTCTCAATGGTGGTGGACTCGTGAGACAGCAGGTTATTTATCATGTAGACACTTTGCCATTTCTACCTCAGCCTGTTCAGGCAAAACTTTCGAAATATTACAGCATCTGCTTAATGCCTTACATTTGCATTTTCTAGAATAGTGCTTCTTTCACAGGCCTAAAATATGAGGTTTTGCAGAAGCGGGTCAAAATTTTGATTATTGAAAAAAAGTTACATGTTGACTTTGAGTCAGCTGAAAGAAAAGGAAAAAAAATAAACCCAACAAAGAAACTTTTCCACATAAACTTGCAATAAAATCCATCACACATACTAGAACAACACTCACAGACTTGATTCTCGCTCATTTCCAGAACCATTACTTCCACACTCCTTTGTGATCCAGCGACCAGGAAACAGAAATTAGGTGGTTAATAAACCGCATCTCACACTGTGAGGCTTGCTGATGCATTCCTTCACTCACACACATTAAATATACCACATACTTACTTTCATACCAGTCATGGTTCCCCCATAACAATCTCCTCTCAAATCCACAGAATGTCCCGCTGACACCATTGAGCAACAAACGCACGGGAAATGTATTATTTTAGCTGCAAACGTTTGAGCTGGAATTAGGGATGGTGAATAACTTATTAGATGTTATTGGACCTCTCATATCCTCAGAGTCAAACTTCATTAAATCTGCTGACTGATCTTGTGTGCAGTCTGTTGTGTTTATGGTGCGGGTGAGCAGTCTGCGTGTTAACAGCTTATTAACAGGGAGGTGGTTCAGTATTACTAATATCAACCAACCACACCAAAGGAACTGTTCTGAACAACACAGGCAGAACAGTACAAGAGATTAAATGGATAATAATAACTGTTGTGGAGCCAATTGTTTTATATTCAGAGAAAACATGTGGTAGATGTTTGCATCCAGCCAAATCCACCAAAAGAAAACTGAAAGAAAATCATACAGTAGGGACCACAAGAATTATTCAGTAATAGCCAAGTTGGATTTACACATAAGCAAAAAATTTAATAAAGTTGTAAACAAAGAAAAGTAACCAGCGAACTAATGAATAAGGAAATAATGCAATTTCCTTTGAAAATAATATTTCTGTAATAAATGATGTGTCAGTGCGGTATACAATGTTTATACAGGAAACAAAAAATTCTCATGTGAAGGGAAAGAAGAGCATGTAAAAAACGTAACATTTTTACCTTTTTTCACCTTTTTCAGTGTAGAAAATTGTAAAAGCATATACAATAATCAATACATCTAACATCCACTACACAAACACATACCAACACCCACACAGCCACACGCTTCATATCGCTTCATCCTTTGCCAACAAAAAAAGAGAGACAAAAATCTTTTTCATGCCTGCAGCGACATTACTCCCATGCAAATTTCTCTCTCTCTCTCTCTCTCTCTCTCTCTCTCTTACTAGGCCTTGGCGCACCACTGCTCTCAGAGGGTTCAAATAAGCGCCAGCGCTGAACCATGCTGCACCCCCCCCCCCTCCGTTCATTCACAGCCGCGTAATTGGTAGTCAATTTGCGCTCCCTCTTGGCCCATTGTGCTGCATTTTGCTCCGACAGAGTGCGGAAGATTAATGGCCAAGTGCAGCCAAAGGGGCTGCGCCTCAGCAAGCATGGGCAGCCCTAAATCCATTACACCAATTTCCCCTGTCCTGCGCTCCAAAAAATGCCAGAGAGAAGATGAAGAGAATAAAACAATCAAAGCAGTCAGATGGCCGTTGAAACACAGGAAAACAAAAGAGAGAGTGAGACGGAAAAAAAACACATTCAGATTTGAGAGCATCCGTGCAGATTTTGTACTCGCCATTTTGCCTTGTTTTCTTGCTTTGTTGTCTTTGTCTTTACTACCTGCTGCAACTCATTCAGTTCATTATGTGAATAATATTTTTTAGGTTGTGTTATGAATGAATTCTGTTTATTATAACAATACAGTTTGATTTTTACTTTATTTTTTATATTGACTAAACAGTCATGTACCCTAAATTGTCTCTAATTCTCTTTACCCTTACACCACATCGTACTTTGTCCTAACTCTGTCCTCCCTGTACGTTATGACCTACAGTAACTGCGACCTCTCTGGTAACACAAATTGTTTCTCCTCTGTAACTTAATTGAGTCTTGTACTGTACTGTATGTTACATAATAGTGTCATCTCTGTTATTTAATACTGTTTTCTCTGTTGTCAAGATATTGCCCAAACCTGCATCCAACAACATTTGCCATACTACCACATGGCCTAGAAACATGGACTTGGATTACAACTGCCATTAAAACGTTCTAACGCACCTAAGTGCTAATCACTGACGCCTGGAGTCAATCTCACAACCATATATGTCAACTCACTCCTTGCAATGAAAATACTGTATATGCGCTGCATTCTCACACTAGTTGTTACCGAGTCTTCTATTGCAGCATCGACTTTCTGGTTTTGATCTTGTTTCGGGTTTTCTCATTTTGCTCATTGTCTAACCCGGTTTATGTTTGTACATTGCCTGACTGCAGTCTGTTTTCTGACCTTATTTTTGCCTAACATTCCGGATCTGTCTGCAAGGTTCATTCATTCATTCATTTTCTATACCGCTTAATCCTGTGTTCAGGGTCGCGGGGGACCTGGAGCCTATCCCAGGAGACTTCGGGCACTAGGCGGGGTACACCCTGGACAGGGTGCCAATCCATCGCAGGGCACACACACATACACACACTCACACACCCAATCACACACTACGGGCAATTTAGGAACGCCAGTTAGCCTAACCTGCATATCTTTGGACTGTGGGAGGAAACCGGAGTACCCGGAGGAAACCCACCAAGCACGGGGAGAACATGCAAACTCCATGCACACAGAGACGGGAATCGAGCCTGGCCGGGGAATCGAACCCAGACCCTGGAGGTGCAAGGCGACAGTGCTAACCACTACACCACCGCGCCGCCTGTCTGCAAGGTTTCTTATTAAAGAATTTGCATTCCAGCATCTGCATGTGTATCTGCTTCCTGACATCTCTTCATTATTTGTAATAGAGGTTTCTGGCCTATTTAAATGTAGCATTGAATACTACAGCTTTAACCAAGTTGTGATGCCTCGTGCAAACACCTTTATTGTGCACTGTCTGTGTCCTTACTGTTGACTGTCTTTTGTGTCTTCTGTGCACTTGCTATCCCAGAATTACAGTATGTCACAATGCACCCAGTTCCCCCAATTTTGTCCTCTCTATGTTCTACTTCAGTGAATCCTCAATGTATCCTAATCATTTCCCCCTCTATGACATGCATCTTTTTTCTTTACCCTAACTGTAATCTCCAAGATGCTATTCATGTGCATGTACCCTCTGTTTTCTGTTTAACATTCTCTCTCCCTCTCTCTCTCTCTCTCTCTCTCATTTTTGTCTTTAAGTGTGATTGCTGTAACAAAAAACGGCAGGCTGTAGCTTTGTTTAGCTTTTTTTAGACTCTTGTACTTTTGTGTGTCTGACAGTCAAATGCTAACACACAACGGTCTGTGTGGTTTTGAGTGCTTATGTGTATGTCACTGCACATGGGCAGTTTTGTTGTGCTGAGGTGACAGACACAGAATGCAAGAGGCTAGAAGTGTGTGCATGTCTGTGGTTGTTTAATGTCAATGAAGCGGAAGTGAGCAACATTTCTCTTTCTCCCACCTCTTCCATCTTTCTTTGACTTCTCTCAATGCTTTCTTCATTGTCCAATTTTTTAAACAAAAGGATTTGAACAACAATCCACACACACGTGCTTTACTGTGGCTGTCATTGTGAACAGAGATTTTGCCAACAATTAATTGTGGTATGCGTTAAGATGCATTTCTTTCTCTCTCCCTCTTCTTTGTGTGCATGTGCATGTTTCTCCCAGTCCACTGTGTTCATAATTCTTGATCCAGGCTTCAAAGCCCTTGGCAGATTAACACAGCAATAGCACAGTACAATTGGACTGGACTCTTTAATTTATGTACCTTCGCTTTGCACCTGTTGAGCCTCCACAATGAGCTGTGTGTTTGTCTGTGGGCCAGTGTGGGCTCTGGAGGTCACTGTACCGCCTGCCTAGTAGTGACGTGAGGGATGGTGACTGGCCTTTTTTCTTGATGGCTCTGGCGCATTGGGTTTGTGAGGGATCCTGAGCTTAGGGCTAAAACACAGAGGACAATCATTAGTAAACTGATGGACTTCAGCTGATCAAGCTGATAAAATCGGGCAAAACACGTACTTTAAGACATGAAAGGTCTGTAATGCGCACAAGCTGTGGAGTAACAAGGTCAATAATGGCTCTCCTGGATCTCCTCAGTCTAGACAAACAGGAGAAATATAGCTTCCAATCAAAAGCAACTACACAGTATAAAAACTAATAGAAATGTGCCATATTCAAAGTTCTTCACATACTGTAACACAAGGTTTTCTTTTGAGTTCTGAACATTAAAAAGAACTAACAAAAAAAAACTGCCAAAAAGTTTCACAAATCCCTTAATATAGCATCTAAATCAATCTAATTCTAGCATCTAAATCAACGTTAACATATATTCCTTCAAATTCAGAGGCTCTTCCCTGAATGAACAAACATCCATACTGAGAAGCTTCCACTTAGCGGTACTGAATATCTTACAAGTGTTTCACATTAAGGCCTTACCGTGATAAAGTATCTGAAAGAGAGAGTGATCGAGACAGACTGAAGATAGAAAGTTAGAATTATGACAGAGGTGCGTGGATGGGTGCTTAGAGTGTTAATAAAGATGTCAGGCGAGAACATCAAGAGACACAAAGTCTCATTTTCAGCCAAGGTGCTGCCCTGCAGATGTGCAGCCGTGAAACAGACCTATAAGCGACTCCGTCCAGCTAACAGGCCCAAATCTGTGCTGTGCTGTTTGAAGTAAGTGCCAAGAGGTGTCCAGGCCCTTAACAACCACCAATTTATTACAACACCGTCCTGCTGAGAGCAAAAAGGTCAAAGATCAATCCTCTGAGGCCCATAAAAGACCTTTCTCTTTTTCTGTCGCTCGTCTCTCTCTGGTATTCTCATAACCCTCTCTTCTCTCTTTACATCTTTTTGCTTTCCTTGTCTTTCCTCATCTCTTTTTCGGTCTTTTTCTCCTCCAAGTTTCCAGCACCTGTTTGGCACCAATGGCTTTTTTATGAATGTTGTCAGGGCATTTGAAATGATTCATCTTACTTTTATCCCTGTTAAACAACTCTGTTGCCTGAGCAAGTAGAGAAGTAGATAACAGTGATACTTCCTAGTTTAAGGAGTATTTCACCTCAATCAAATCTTCAGCTCAATCAAATCAGTATATTTGTATTGAGAAATAATGTTTTTCAGACGTACATGTTATTATATCGGCATCACCATTTTTTTTTTTCTTTGAGGAAGAGAAAGCCAAAAAGTGAGATGAGCTGACTATATTTTTGGAATGTTCGAACCCAGCTGGCTGTGGTAGGACATGCAGAAATATGAGAGGTGCTGTCAAATCCAGGAAGTGATTTCAACTGTGAATGGTTAAACAGGGCCACACACACACTTCTGTGGTAGAATGTGAGACCATTCAATGAAATGGGTGTAACCAGCACTCACAGTAGCACAATGATCCCAAATCCAAAAACATGTTAAACGGCATTTATCTGCTACCACCATGCTCCATGGTGCCTCACTTTCCAAATGTGTGTGTGTGTGATTTGTTTTTTCAAGATAGAAAAAGAGAGGAAAAGCGATATCAAAGAGACTATCTGGCATACAGATTTACAACCCAGGTGAGAAGTGATATGTTTTCACTGCCTTTCAAGCACAAGAAAGCGAGAAAGAGGAGATTTTTACACATGGATTTATGATTTGTTGTCTGGAAAAGATATATCCAAATTCACAGATTAACACTGTAGCTCTCCCATGACAGATTCAAGGTTGGCCTCCATGTGTTGGCCTTTTTTAGCTGATTGGCAACTCTGATTTGTTTTGATTGTGACAGAGATAAAAATGGACCATCATTTCCTGCACGGCTCACGTTGACAGAAGTTATTACAACCTGGCATAATGACAGTTTTCTCTCGTGAGAGCTAACGCTAGAAGGCGGCCTTTAGCAATCTTGAATTTCACTGAAGAATTGAACATATCTCAGCAGAAGAAATAAGCTGCTCATACAGTGTTCTATACTTCCGAAGTAAGAAATGAGGATCCGAAGTAAGTTATGGTGCTACATCAGCTGACACATTATGTGTTCTGTATGCTTTCAGGAATGTATTTGGCACTGCTCACCAGGAAATACCAGGAATATTCACCTGTTACTCTACAAACCGAGTTCATAAATAATATGAGAAGTTACTCATTTATGTACAGTATGTATGCATGTGCATGCTTGTCTTTGTAGCTATGTAAATGTGTGCATGAGACTGATATATCATTTAAGTTTGTTTTTAATATGTGAACAAATATAAGTATCGGTATAATAAATGTAAGGAGTAATATTGTTTATATGAACGCTACCTGGGCAAAAAAACAAAGTAAACCACTCTGATAATTCCACTCTAATAATCAATTAACCACCTTTAGCAAAATAATTACAGGAACACTCTTCACAGTTTGATCGCTGGAATATACCCATTCCATCAGGAAATCTCCGTTGATTGGATAACCTGGTCACTCAGTACATTCAGGTCATCAGCTGACTTCATTTTATTTCCACATAACATTGCTGAACCTAGACCTGACCAACAGATCATAAAACTGAATCCAGAGGCTTGTACAGTGACCACTATGCATCACTTCATGAAGTTCCCTTCTCACCTTAATGCACCCATTGCTCTGGAATAGGTTCAAACTGGATTCATCAGATCACATGACCATTCTCCATTCTCCATAATAAAATTTTTATGCTTCCTGTTTTGTCTGTTTTACTTCACTAACAAGTGGTTTTCTTATGGCCACACAGCTGTTTCCCAAATCCCATCACATGGGTTGTTGCCGAAATGCTCTTACTATCACTTTTAAACTTTCTACTGTCAGTTTTTACAGCTTCACCAAGCTGCATGATATAAATTATATTTTATTTATACATGCATTATAAAATAATGCATTAGGCAGTTCATAATCCAACTCCAGGAATTTTAGAAATCACTTTAGTTTTTTTTATTTGCTTGATGCAAACCCTTGATGAAAACATTTTTTTTTACTTCAGATTAATTATGGACAGTGGACACAAGTGGTAAAGTTGACCCACTTATTTTGATGCACATGTAACAAATTAAAATTAGAGTGCCTTTGTAAAATGGTTTTAAATTATATTAAGCAGGTTGACATTGAGTCCACAAGTATAAAAACTAGACTAGACCAAGGACATCTAATCAAAAGGATAATCCCACACCTGGAATATTGATGAGGAGTTGACGTGGAGGATAGAACAGTCTAACACACTAGTCCAAAATGAGATGGGAATATTGTTATTCATGAATACAGTAGGTAAAAACAATTAATCTTGGGATTAAGTATATCACAAAGTTTGTATTGATTGGGAGTGACTCTTTAAGTGGACAAATAAATCTTGGTTTGATTCCTAGTCACTGATAAGTTCCATTAGCCTGACACATACTGTAGCGCTGCTGTGTATCGACATACTGTATGCAACCCTACACACAATCAGGTATGTTATGACTTTTTTTTTATACTAAGTTAATACATCTAAGTGCACACACTACCAGCAGATGGGAGCAACTTTACACTGTCTTTCTCCAAGTCAGGTTTTTGCTCTGTTTAATCATCACAGCACTAAATACTAACAGCACACACCCAGCAAAGAGAACAATGCATATGTGTGACAGTTTGGGAAAACTATTCACATGCTCCTCCTTTTATAAAAAAAAAAAAAAAAAAACACAAACTGCATGCAGTTAAATAAATTGTCAGTGTGTAGTACTTTAATATATTATCACTGATTCAACAAGTTTTGGTGGCTTAAATGTACACATTTTAATCCCTGTCCCTATCATCAGTACAGCACTTTCCTCTGTTTTGTTGATGATGTGACAATTCTGGAAACTGATTACTGTACAAATAGAATTGATTATGGTTGCTGTACTGTATATTAGATTTTCTATGGCACATTGCTATTAAACACTTGAGCAGACTGCCTGTGTGTTTGTTAAGCAACACAAATTACACAGTTTGCTCTGTGCAATTTCTATGTCATTCTGGTGAGTTCTTTTCTTAAAGCAGATTTGTCAAAGTGTGTTATAAACAGGATAACCCAATTTCAATTCCAATTTTTGATGTTTCATAATTATTTCTGTTTAGACTGAATTCATTCACAGTAAAATCTCAACACTTTCTCATATACTGCTGAAGAAAGCATTTAGATCATTTCATAATAATAATAATAATAATTATAATAATAATAATAATAATAATAATAATAATGTGTATGGTTGTATTAATTGTTTTTGTTGTTGCAATTTTATTAATATTATGATTATTATTATTATTAATTTTATTTTTATTTTTTTTACATATGACCTAATTAGGTTTGACTGCATTCCAGAGTGATTGCTTTAAATCATTTTGTCTCCTATGCGTCTGCTTCTTGTCTGACCATTCAGTGTATATGGGTGTGATCTCTGACCTTGTGTCCTCCTCTCTGACCCATAGATATCACTCATTGCTGTTAATATGATGGCGCCAGTGACCTTGATGGGCCTGTGGTATATACAGTGTGTATATATATATATATATATATATATATTGGGAAATTTGGAATTGCCATACCTGCTTAAAGATAATGATTAATTAAATCATAATTAATAACCTTAATGGTACAATTACAATTATGTTTTCTAAATGAAGCACATTAATGCCTTACATGCAAGCACTAAGGTTGGAATGATATGTAACTGCAATACACCTCTGTTTTTGCAAAAACTGATAAAAATTTTGAGTAGCATTTAAGTCTGTAGTAAGATCTGAGGTCTGTATGGCAATGTGTGTGCAATTTTAGCATTAAATCCTCACCATGCGCAAAACGTGAATTATGTTATGAAATTAAATATGCAAAAATGAAACAATCAAGTAATATTTAATATAGATATATTTAAATTAACAATATTCCCGGTGAAACTTTGCATATTCTTGGCATCTTCCAAACCAAGTTAATGATAGATTTCATCCAGATGATGAGAAAAATATTTTAAATATTTTTATACGAGAAAGTCTCTCTCTCTATCTCTGTCTCTCTCTCTCCGCATAGACAGATGTGTTTTTTTTTGTTCATATTATAGAGCTGTACCTTTCAAATATCTCACGTGTTTACATGATGAACATTATATGCTACATCCAGGGTTATAAGGGTACATTGATACATAACACCATATATTAATTTCTTCTGACTACACACTGGGACATTTTGAGAACACAAACTCTACAAATTGAACTTTCCGTACATTAACAGAATCTGTAACGTTGTATGACATGTACTCCTTTCATAATAGTTGTCCACCCGTGTTTTTCCATTAGGCTCTGTTTGAGCTACTGTATCTCTGTCTGTAACACACTAAATGTTTGAGCTAGAGCTACACTGCTTTTTGGTGTAATTAGGAGAAATATGTTTAGTGGAATGAGCTGAGGTCAGGCTCCTAGATTAGGTGTCCTGTCCCTCTTTTCCTAAGTGAACTTACAGCAGTTTAAGTGTTTCCCTTTTGTTTCTCCTTTGCTTATAAAAGAAATCTGTTGTGAGAGTTCATAATTTCTCACTGACATCTGCCTTAATTAAGTGATTAGATGTTAATATTTCATAACCATGAAAACATTCCCATCTAACAATGCTTGCCAAAGCTTTGCTATGACCACAGAAGGTGAAATATTCAGAAATGTTCTCATTCTGGAAAAATGTAGACATGAATGATGATTAATCTGTTTAGTATTCTGTGACAGTTAGACCTAGAATTTTTTTTAAAGTAATCATGTAATTTCCTGTGAAACATGGCAAAACATGAGAGCGCTAATTATACATATGCATCAAACACACACACACACACACACACACACACACACACACACACACACACACACACACACACAAACAAACACAAACCAGCTTGCCTAATCTGGTAGTATATTTAAAATCGTCCCAGTTTTCATTCTTTCCTCTGCTTTCTAATGGCTTCTGCAGATTGTTGCTGCCTTTTATTGTGAAGATAAATCAGCTGTAACAAGCTGAAAACACCCATAAATCTCACTCTGACTCCACGTCATAGGCAGATTTTTAAGGGTCAGTGTCGCCATGGAGACATGACAGGACCTTCCCCTGGCCTCGACCGATGCCGTAAAAGAGCTTTGCATTTGAAGCAGTCTTATACACTCCACGCCCGGCTTTCAGCTGTCTTACACACACACTGACATTTAATGGTCAAAACAGACTAAAATTTAACATTGCCATTGAAGGCTTTGCTTTTGATACTCAGCTCGAGTTTCGGCAGTGTTACCAGTGTTAAGCAATAAATCCTACAGACAAAGTAAAGAGAGTCCTGTTAAAAAGCACCTGGTTCTGTGCATCACCAGCCCTAAGCATTAGTGACAGGGCATCTGTGACAAGAGAAATGAATGGCAAATGGCATCATCCTTTATGAAGTGCACAGAGAAAAACAGAAAAGCACTGCAAATGTGGAGCGCAAAGAAATGTGATTTTCATGCATATTAGTCTTCTTAGTAGGCCATAAAGTATATATTTGGTGTTTTACAAAATATAAACAACTAATGATGTCAGATAGATTTATTAGAAAATTTGGTGCTGTTGTAGAGAAATCACTTAATAATACTAATAAATACTAATACTTGTACTACTCCTAATACTACTATGAATAATAATTATAATAATAAAAATTATTATTTTATTTATTATTATTATTCAATTATAAATAATTATTATTGTTGTTATATGTTTAATTTACACATACACACACATACACAAATTTTTTATTTTTATATTTATTATTATTATTATTATTATTATTATTATTATTATTATTATTATTAATTTACATTTATAAGGTACATTTATAAGGTAACTTCCAATGAACAAAACAGTTTTTGGTCTTTCTCATCATTATGGTTAAACATCTTTCATTTACTGTAGGTTTCCTAGGCAGCTTGGCCTTATTATGAGGAAAATATTTGAAGGGAAAAAAAGAAAATATTAAAATACTCATATTTTAATATTATTGCCAAATCTATCTGCACTTTAGATATTAACCATGACATAAGGTGTTGGGTTTATTTGCTGTGATTTTGGTTCTCTTTTAGCTACCAAGTCATTTATTGCCAAAGAATTAGAATACACATGCATACATACAATCCAAGTACATAATGCATACTCTAAGATTATTTAACATTGTTTAGTCCTTTCATTAACCTTTACACTACTGTCTTATTTCAAACATGCCTGTAAATGAATAGAGGAAAAATTAACATTTGTATAAATGTGTCAGTTATAACTTTGGGGCAGATTCCATGGACAGTTCCCGTGAGCTGCGGCCAGAGTATGCTCTCAATAATAAAGGCCCCAAGGTTAGATGAGAAACAGATGCTTGCGCTCTGATTCAATGAACCATGAAGTTTAATGGAGAACCTCAAAAGTGACCTGGGCATAGAAAGGTGAAGTTCTCTCTTTGTATATTGATATATCAGGAAGAGTTTGGGGAACATTTCTCGTAATGTAATGGGGCTGTGTGTGAAATATTGTCATCTTATTAATCCCTTTACATTAATGCTTCTTTTACAATACACAGTACACAAAATACATTTAATTTCTATTTGTAAAAGTAGCTCTTTTGCGGTAAATCAAAATTATTTAGAAATTTACTGGAAATTATAAACTCAAGTCTGTGTGAATCAGTGGCTCTATTTCTTTTTATTTAATCTTTTGTTGGGCGGCGCGGTGGTGTAGTGGTTAGCACTGTCGCCTTGCACCTCCAGGGTCTGGGTTCGATTCCCCGGCCAGGCTCGATTCCCGTCTCTGTGTGCATGGAGTTTGCATGTTCTCCCCGTGCTTGGTGGGTTTCCTCCGGGTACTCCGGTTTCCTCCCACAGTCCAAAGATATGCAGGTTAGGCTAATTGGCGTTCCTAAATTGCCCGTAGTGTGTGATTGTGAGTGTGTGTATGTGTGTGTGCCCTGCGATGGATTGGCACCCTGTCCAGGGTGTACCCCGCCTAGTGCCCGAAGCCTCCTGGGATAGGCTCCAGGTCCCCCGCGACCCTGAACACAGGATTAAGCGGTATAGAAAATGAATGAATGAATGAATGAATAATCTTTTGTTGACTTGTAAATATCCATTTCTCCTTATCATTCTATATCCAGTCATTTTAATCAAACTCTTGGCACACATGACTTGTCCAGAAACAATGTGTTTTAGGTTTCACCTGAAGATTTTCTGCAATTTAACCACATGATAAATGCTAAAACATGGATCAGAGGAAAGGTCGTCACTTTTTTTTTTTGAAACACAAGATGTGAGAAGAAACAATGACTGAGCAATGAACTTGGTGTTCCTTTTAGTTTATTTGTAATCTGACTGATCCAAAGCCAAAGGCAAAGCCGGTGATTATGTATCTATGGATGCACAAAGACACAACTGGCAGTGATTAGCATGTGTTTTCAGAGAATCTCCTTATTGAGTGACCCGGAGGTCAGTGCACATGCTCAGCAAGAGCGGTTGGGTTAGGAAGTCCGAGGGGCCTGAATCTCAAGACAGCCCTCTTTCAGCACCTGATCTGCTTCTCTGCAACTGCACCTTTAGGGGAGTGCAGCATATCCATCCTCTTTTCTGGCTTTGAGAAGGTTTGAGAAACAGTTCACAGAGCCACAGAGGACGAGATGAGGAAATATGTTACCTTGGCTGTTTTTGTCTTGAAATGTAACTTATTAATGAAAAACATAAATTCTTAAAAACAAATCATGGTTCGAATAACACACTGCATCATGTGCCCTGACTTTGATAATGGCATATCTATGATCCTTACTTAGATCAATTCTTTCTCCTTTATATGGGACATGCAGACGTTTTGTGACATTTTTGGAGAGGGGTTGGCATCTCAACACTGCTAAGCACTTGGCTTGGTATATCCTCAGGGGAATTTGTAAAATTTTTGACGCTCTTGTATTAGTTAAGTGAACATCCTTTACAAATGGGTTTGTGGCTTGTGGTATTGGCATGAATAAGGCTGTTCCACTTGCATATTAGTTCCAAGGATAAGGTTTCACTACCTCCTAAATTTGCTTTAATCTCTGAAAAATGAATGTTTTCATCTTTGGCCCCTGACAGTGACTTCACTTGGCTGGTAAGAGATGAAGGCACAGGGGAGAATACATCTTCTAATCTATAAAAAGGGACAGAAATTAAGTCCCAGTAAAAAGCCCTACATTTAGCTTGTCAAGACTGTCAGGGCTGCAGTGTGCGGCCACATCAAACGTCTGTTTGTCTTGCGCATACCTCCTTCAGAGGCCGAATGTTGCCAGGATCCAGTTTTGTCTTGCCAGAGCTCCCCTTAATATTAATCTTAAGTGTTTTGCAAATCCCCTATCAGCATCTCGGAACTGCTGACAGCTACGCCAAGCACACATTTCCTGGGAAAAGGAGGGGGGGGAGGGGACTGTGGTTTTAAGGCTCCTGACTAAGAGCATCTGCTCCAGATCTGTTTTTATTTGCCTCATTAGGGCCGCCTCTGCTGCACAGGAATGGCTGCCACTCCACTTTAGTCATTACTGTTGCAGGATATCCAAATGTGCCGTGAGGGGATTTTCAAGCCAGAACTGCTTATCACCTCCATTAAGCTTTCGTCAGAGATTAAGAGCTCTGGGGAACATTGTAGATCAAAAATGAAAACTAAAAATTATTACAGATGTTGGAGATGATTATAACGGCCTTTCCTGTTCAAGTGTCAGTGTTTTAAATGATCTCATTTAGTGTTCCGGTTTGCACCATTCAAATATGCTTTATACTGCTTAGATCTACAGTTTATTGTGAATTCTGGATACTATTAACTATAAACATGCATTTTAAGGTTATACAGATATTTCTTTTACATTACACATCTACTAGTCACACTTTCTAATGATCCAGCAGAGAGGAGCAGGTCTTTAAGATTCATCTCAAGTCTCATGCTTCTTAATACATCTGTCAGATCTTGTCAGGCCATATATGACAAGGCAGCTCTTTCAGGCAGTAAAGTGCAATAATGTTCTGCAATTCCTCATATCCGTCTCTAATCTTAGCTAATGAAATTGCCATCCAACAGCACATTTGAGGAGGACTCCAGGATGAGACAAACAGTAATTGCTTGAAGAGTGACGCTATCCCCATAGTACCATCCATCATCTAATGTAGTTATTGCACTGGCAGAGAAGAAACCCATTTCCTAGTTTCACAGTTTTTTCCTTGTAACAGCACTTTATAAAGAAAGTAAATAAATAAATCATATAAAAACATTTGGATTTACCTTGTCTTTGCCACAATTTTAAACTGGAATATGAAACTTATTCTATATGTTGCAGCTCACTTTGAGTGAAATTGCGTGAGACTTATTTGATGGCTGCATGGTCTATATTAAACGATCATATCATTGCCTACATCTCATATTTAAGATTAGATTTTTCCCCTCTCAATGTAATGATTAAACACATCATGAAACTGTTGCTTTCAGACAGCACTACAGCAACATTAAATAAAAGATCAAAGTTTCTTTGGTGTTCTCAAGTTTCACCACAAAATATGTAGACCTTTAAGACAGCTTTCCAACTTTGGAAATGGAAAAATTAAGCGGTTGACCTGTGATTAAGTGCAAAAAGAAATCCAAAAAGCCAAGTGACTGATGCTTATCGACCCAGCCTTCTGTATTTTTGTGCCTAGTGTTAGGAGATGTGTGAGTATACAGTCGCTACCCTTATAATTACTGTATGTATGTAAGTTTCAGGAGTGTTCTTTATTGGTGAAAGTACAGTTTCTGTGTGGAAAAAGTATTGAGCAAACAGGGACTCTCTAATCGTCCATGAGAGAAAAGATGGTGTGGGGGGGATGGGGTTGGGGAAGTACATATGAGCAAACAGACGCTACACATGTGTCTTTACACCAAACGCTTGTAGTTGTTTTAAAAGCATTCTGATCTCATTTTGCGGATATCGTAAAGCAAAAGATAAATTTGTACTGCTGTCAAAAGGAGCTCTGCGCTGAGTGGTTCCCTATGGAAACAGACAGGAATGCTATAAATACAAATATGATCTGTGCTGTCTAAGTGCATGCCACATACACATGACATTAGTAAGGTACAACAGGAAATAGCTCTCTTTGTAGT
The DNA here is from genome assembly GCA_030522415.1 of Channallabes apus. Taxonomy (NCBI): domain Eukaryota; kingdom Metazoa; phylum Chordata; class Actinopteri; order Siluriformes; family Clariidae; genus Channallabes; species Channallabes apus. The sequence goes on from CM060113.1 coordinate 28,041,691, forward strand.
AGCTATCATTCTAGCTTCTTACAGCTCATTTGAAGTAACTAAGATCTATGTAGAGAGTTGGAGATTGAACATGTGCTTTTTGACTGCACTGTTCACCTGCAATTCTTTGAAATGCATTAATAATCATAGAACTCATACTTCTTCCAGTGTTTTTCAACATTCTCCAAAATACCTTTGGCATTCACATATAGCATCACTACTGGTTAACAAAGACTGATATTACTAATGTGAACTAATGCTAACACACAACCACATACAGTATACTGTATATTCTTTGTGCTGCCTTACTTGGAACACTTACCATTTGCCATCCATTGGCTTCCATGTGGTCTTCAGCATGTGCTCTGTCCACAAATAGATCAATAAGTGATTTGCATGCCTTAGGGCTCCAAATGTTAATGGTAAGCAACCCACCCCTCATCCTATTGTACTTGAGAGATTATTTAAACTTGAGCTATGCCATTAAATTACATGGTGTAAAAATTATATCCTTTGAGCTTCAGTTCACCGAGTGAGGCTTGAGTGTCATGGGGGCGCAGTGTCACAGCGGTGCCCTGTAATCCATCCTGGGCTCAAAGAACTAAGCCTCAGATTTCTACTGTACCTGCCAGCTGAATGCTTCTACAATGTTTGAAAGTTAAAAAGCATAAAATTCCAGAGGAGCCTCTCTCTATGGGTTTAAGCATCCATTATAACATCAGAGCCCTCTGATGTAAACAAGCATGAAGGTCTCTGGCGGGAAGTGAGCTGTGACAGCATGCACAATTAAGGCACTACCAGTGACCCAGACAGAGAGATATAGCACTGCTGTTCCCTTGATGTCCAACATCTTAAACTGTATAATGCCAATTAAGATTGGCATTATTATTTCACACAGTGAGAAAGAGGAACTTATTTGGTTGATTCTATGGTGTTTTAATACTAGAAGAATGTAGTAAAGCGGCAGAGGAGGTTGTAAAACTAGCATGTACTATACCAGGACGGACACTATATCATGGCACCAAGCCATCAGTCGCAGATACTTTATGACTTTTAAGTTATGTGGTGGAGCATCTATGGATCAGACTTGATTTTCCAGCATATACCAGAGATTTGACTGAGATCTGAAGAATTTTAGATTAGACCTTATTGTTGTGTTCCTTAGACATACACATTCCTTACACCATACCTGAACCTTGCGCATCAGTCTGCTAAAAACGTTTTCTACCATCAGGGAATTAATGATGGGTCATTCTTGAATGAATCGTTAATTTTGAATGAATCTTAAGTGTGACTCAGGAAAAACGAATCGTCTCGAGGAATGATTCATTCAGTCGCCCATGCAAAATATCAGGTTCTGCACAGGAATTAGTTCATCTGTTTTGAGTCTTCGGGTTTCCTGAGTCCCAGGTAAATAATTAATTAATCTTTACTTTTTCTTTAACATTATATTTTTGTCTTATGTGATCAATGTTTGCGAAAGTAGTAGATTTTAGGGAAGTAATACCTAACATTGTAATTACATTTTGCTAAAATGAACAAAATGACCTAAAAAAGATTTGTTCATTTTGCTGAATGAACCTCAAAGATCCGAGCTGGTAAAATTATTTGAACTTCCCATCACTACAGGGAATACCATTTCTATGAAAGGGAGTACTTGGTTAGCAACAACGTTTAGGTACTGTAGGTGTTACATGTCAAAGCAACATTCACATGAATGGCAGGAACCAATAATTCCCAGCAGAACATTGCCCTCTGCCTGGCAAACGCCTTCTTCCCATAGTGCATCCTGGTGCCATCTCTTCCCCCCAGGTAAGCAATTTGGCCATCCACATGATGTAAAAGTAAATGTGTTTATCAGACCAGAGCACCTTCTTTCATCGCTCCAATGGACTTCTCAAGTCCAATTCTGATGCTCATGTGGCCATTGTAGGCATTTTTTGTTGTGTACATGGGCCAGCATGGGCACCCTGACTATTCTTTCTCTCTTACACTATTTACAAGGGAATTATTGATGATCATACTGTATCTTGAAGAGTATTTATCATGGAGAGCATTTTAAAAATATATTCCACACATATCAAACAATGTCTGCTGATCAATTATTCCTTTCTATTTGTTCAACTAATATTATCAGCCCTGCATAAAGTGTCTGCCATCCTTCAGCTTCATCCACGTGCACCTCCAGGGTCTGGGTTCGATTCCCCGGCCAGGTTCGATTCCCGTCTCTGTGTGCATGGAGTTTGCATGTTCTCCCCATGCTTGGTGGGTTTCCTCCGGGTACTCCGGTTTCCTCCCACAATTCAAAGATATGCAGGTTAGGCTAATTGGCGTTCCCAAATTGCCCGTAGTGTGTGAGTGTGTGTATGTATGTGTGTGTGCCCTGCGATGGATTGGCACCCTGTCCAGAGTGTACCCCGCCTAGTGCCCGAAGTCTCCTGGGATAGGCTCCAGGTCCCCCGCGACCCTGAACACAGGATTAAGCGGTATAGAAAATGAATGAATGAATTAATTAATTATTGATTTGCTGTGCCAGTTTGCTAAAGTTGTTTGCAGCAGGAAGTTGAGAAAACTAAACAAAGTAGTAAAATGGTGATAACAGTGAAGTAATATTTATTATGATGGCATATTGTAAAAACAAAAAGTACATAAGCAATTATAGTAAAGTACATTACTGTTATTATTATTATTATTATTATTATATTTTACTGTAAAATTATAAGATCTGGCTATTAATACATAATACACTGTTAATAGACTGTTGCAAAGTTAAAAGTTTGACAAAAGTATAGAATTTGTTACGGCATTAAGTTCATTGGTTAAAAACATTTGCTTTTACAATTTAAAGTTTTAAACATAAATTTTTCCCAGATATTTTGCTTTTGACACATTATTTATACCGTCTTTTAAGCTAAATTTCTGAAACAATTGACCAGCAACATTTAGCATTACTTTTTTTTCAGACAAAACTGAATCCCTCCACAGGACAAGAGTGTATGTAATGATGTTGAAGACATTTTATCAAGCACTGATCAGAGAAAAGCTGTTGTGGTGTGGAGTCATTGGACATTGATTGTGTTTGATGTATAAGTATTGCCATGGAGCACAAATACTATCATCATGTTTTGACTATTATGCACTATTTCTAAAGACAGCAAGATAAGTCTTCATCAATCCCAATCATAGATCTGAAACCAAACCCTGAGAATCTTTCTCTTGGCTTGGCAGAAAGTATAACCTCATCCAGAAAAGCCTGAGACAGATTCTTTGGTCACTGGATTAATTCTTGTCTGTGATGGCTTACTCCATATGTACAAAATCACTCCTTTTTGTATTTACTTCTTCCTGTGTTTGGAAGTTTTGCTCATTCACACAGCCGGATCTGGGTCATGGGTCAAGGCGCTTTCGATTACACAGCATGTGTTACTCCATTGTTGTGGAATGCTATATCATAATTTCTTTCATTTTCCTATCATCATCCTAAAATCATTAAAATGTCAGTTCATTTATCATTTAGCCTTAGAATTTATATGACTTTGGGCAATATGGAAGAAGATAAAGTGATCACCACATGAAACAAAGCTGTAAAATTTGATCATAAGGCAGCTTAATTCTGTGGTACCCCACACTTTAAAAATACACATTGATGATAATGTACATAGCTTTTACTTTTTTTACATGGCTTTTTTTGAGGAGGGATGGAGGTCTTGGCAAATAGAAAACTTCATTAGTATGGCTAATCAACACTGATCAAAAAAGTTTTCTGAAGTTTGTGCATATGGCAGCAGTTCAGTTCATTTCCTCTCTGGTTTAATATTGATTCTGTCAAGTAACAGGGCTCTTTTTTCCTGTTCACAATGGAATTCTCTGAAACTGCTGCTATTGGAGGGTAAACCGCATGCTTGTTTTTCATCTGAACTGTTTTTCATCAAACCTTGTATAATATTATCTTTACTATAATTACAGCTGTAAGGTGTTCAATGATAATAGAGAAGACGAAGATTCATACAAGCAAGCATATTTTGTCTCTTGTGCATTTGCAGAAATATTTTTGTTTTGTATTTTGTTGTTGCAATGTATACTGTAAGAGACAAAATATGATTCCTAGTTAGACTCAAACTGTTCTGTGAAGGAAGTAGCACCAGTGGTAAAAATTTCTGCTAGTTCCTTCTAAGCTTTAATTTTATTTATAATGTCTGTACACATGGTATGAGAGGTTATATACATGACAATAAGTCCACAGCCAATTTGTCTAAACTTGATGAGAAAGTCTATATTTAAATACCACTTGTTGCACTCACTAAAATGTTGGTACAGTGTATATACATGTACGTATAAGAAAACATCTGTCACATGTCTCTTTATTGCCTGCGGGTGTATGTGTAGAGTAAAATCACTTCCAGGAAAAGGAAAGTGTTCATAAATTAGTAAATAATTATTGAATCCACTATTACTGAAGTATTGACTCTTGTATGATGCTTTGTGAAATAGCAATGTCTACCATCAAGATTCTTCCTATTTTAACCAATAGCTTTGTATTGTGGCAGAAGTGGTTTAGCTAACCGCATGACAGCATGACATTGATCTTTGAGTGTTTTGCTCAGTCAGGTTCTACCTAACTGTTTAATGTTACAATAGAAACTGAACAACTTATACGTGCATGCTCTGGATTAAGTTGTTCTATTTGAATGTTAAATTAACTGAGGTAAGAAAAATTCTCTTTCAAATCATTTAAAAAAAGAAACACTAAATTTTATGCGTTATGTATTGATAGATGGATGGTGCATGAATTCTAACAATGCTACTTCAAACATATCTGTGCTTCCTGTTTCATTCCAGGAGAATAAAACTGAAACTGGCCACTGATAGATGTCTGGGTTAGGGCCAGATTTCCGGACAGGAATGGCTGCCCAGCCCTGGGCTACAATCCCGCAAAGTCACAGCTGCCATGTCAGTCACCTGAGAGCATTCTCACTTCTTTCAACAGACAAGTGGTGACTGAATTCTGAACATTCAACCTGACAAATTGATTTGGATTCTCTTCTGATGATCTCACTCCTACTCGCATTCCCATTGTGCTCATCACTGAGGCAAATTTGACAGAAAGTTGAACATGAAATTCTGATTAAAAAAACTAATTTCACAAATTTTCCACCTCATATAAGGAGTTGATCAGCCAGGACACACTGCTGGCTGCTAAATCCTTGGCAAAACGTTCCATAAAATTCATTGTTTGGCTAAGTAATACAAACATCAGATTTTCCATGAGTCTTATTCCTTCTACAGGAAATGAACTAACAAGCATCATAAGAAAACCATATTCTAATTGAGGTCACTAGGTGCACAGAAGCATTGTCATGCTGGAACAAGCTTGGTTCCTAATTCCATCTAGAGAATTCTAAATGTTAAAGATTTCTAGATATTTTAGGCATTTGAGTGCTTTCCAATTTATGACAATAGATTGGCATATGGCATTGATGGTCAGTGTTTGTAGTGTAAATATTCATTCATTCATTCATTCATTCATTCATTTTCTATACCGCTTAATCCTGTGTTCAGGGTCGCGGGGGACCTGGAGCCTATCCCAGGAGACTTCGGGCACTAGGCGGGGTACACCCTGGACAGGGTGCCAATCCATCGCAGGGCACACACACACACTCACACACCCAATCACACACTACGGGCATTTTTGGGAACGACAATTAGCCTAACCTGCATGTCTTTGGACTGTGGGAGGAAACCGGAGTACCCAGAGGAAACCCACCAAGCACGGGGAGAACATGCAAACTCCATGCACACAGAGACGGGAATCGAGCCTGGCTAGTGTAAATATATTGCATCAAATTAATATTTCCTAAATAGAACAATCAAATAAATGTCTATTTAGGGTTACTGATTGCTATTTAAAGTTACTGAACAATTATATGCGTGTCTGTTTAAGGTATACTATTTGATATATGGAATATGGTATTTAGACAACAAAATATTTAAATAGGAGATATGAGAATTTATAAATATACTGCCATGGTTAAAAAAAACCCTGAAATTTCATTGCACCGCCTTTTGCTTTGATTAAGGCTGTAACATTGTTTTGATAAGCTTGTGCAATGTGACAACATTTATTTTTGTCCAAAGCCGCATTCAAAGATCTTGTATTGATGATGGTTGAGGCAGGCAGGTCACTGTGTAAAGCCTTCTCTAGCACATACCACAGGGAGTCTCAAAGGGATTAAGGTCTGGACTCAGGTCTGGTGTCTGGTGGTCAATCCATGTGTGAAAAAGATGTCACATGCTCCTTGAAACACTCTTTGAGAGCCTATTTGCCAAATGAATCCTAGCATTGTCTTCTTGGAATATGCCCATGCCACCCGGGAAAAGAAAAACCTTTGAAGGAAAAACGTGGTCATTTAGATTCAGGTAATCAACATTGTTTGGACACATAAAGTTGCTGGACATGGACCAGACCAAAAGAAGCAACCCCAGATCATAACACTGCCCCCACCCATTTGTATGGTAGGCACAAATATATATTTTTCTCCAATTACCCTTACTGATGAGTGGTTTTATTAAAGCTACACAGCTGTTTAGTACTAATCTCTTAAATCCTCTTCATTAAATACTCTAACTTTCATTATAAAACACAGCTGTTAGTCCTACTGTGTTTTATTATTATTATTATTATTATTATTATTATATTTACTACCGCACTCCTTCAGGATTTTTTTTTTTTTACCACATTTCTTCCTTAAAGATGATGTTTCACCACTATCCAGGTTTTTTTTTTTATAAAGCAACCTTTAGTTTTAGGCCCAATTTAAGTAGTTTCAGCAATCTCCTTAGTTGCTTTCTTGATGCAGGACAATAATTTTAACGTCTAAAACAGAGTAACATCTTACCATACTATAGGACAGGGGTACTCAAATATAAATTTGAAAGGTCCACTTACCAAATTTCTATTCAGTCCGAGGTCCGGAAAAATGACAGTCTAATTTCAAATAGAGAACTACAAAAAAAGTCAAACCCAAAATCTTCGAACAATACCCAAAAATTGACATGGTAGTCCTTTTAGTGTGAAAGGTGACATCATCTTTGCGCCACCAGTTGTTTGAACTTGGGCATAAAAGGTGTGAGGACCAGGTGGAGGCACTGATGTAAATGTTCATTGGTGAGGGAGCTGCGATATGTGTTTTTCACCATGCTCATAGTTGAAACGACAGATTCACAACAGTACGTTGAGGAAAACATTGTGAGAATTTGAAGGGCCATTTTCTGCAGGACAGGAACACCTGCTGCAGTAACCATCTTTGTCCAGAAGGTGGGAAGGTGACTACTTTTAATTGCGAGATTAAGCACGTTGGTTTTCTGCTTCCCACGGGGAGCACGAGTGCATATTTTTCTGTCCACTCATTCTTAAATTCGCTGTTTTCAAAATCAGCTTATATCAATGGCCAGCTTTGATCACACCATTAGGATATTAAGGACATATTATAATAAACAGAATGAGTAGCTCACCTCTTATATCTTCCAGCAGTCGTTCGTTATTTTGAATCTACTGCACCGCATAGCGCCTATGGGAGTCACGTGACAACGGACCGAACAACTCGGCACTTGTCGATTCGTTGAGAACCATTCAATACATAGCCTACGGAGGTTCTGCGATGATTTGCGCATGCGCACCCAGTAGAAAATGAACGAATCACTCTCGGAGACGACTCATTCTTCTGAGTCAAGTTAAAGATTCGTTCAAAAAGAACAAATCGTTCATGAACGAACCATCGCTAGAAGACTCAAAGATATATCGCGCGGGAAACACAGTCGCGCACTTCATTGAGAACTCATTTGGATTATGATTAAATTAGCATGTTTGTTTTGGCGTCGGTCCAGGTGTAACCGTATTTGTGTCCGGATGCGGACCGGAGTCCGACTATTGAGTACCCCGGCTAGGATGTGTCTTCTCACATGGTACTTTAAGAAATGAGAAGCTACTTACTGCATCAGTTAGGGCTAATTAATTTGTTGCCAACTGAAACATATTAATCACTGCAGTAATTATACAGTGGAAGGCTCTTAACTATTTGATTAGTTAAATCCAGGTGGTGACTTTTTACTAATTTATTTATTTATTTGCTTGCTTATTTGTTTGTTTTGTCTGGCCAGTTATGTCTAGGAAGCTTTATTTTTCTTTCTTTTACTCTTTTACTTCAGGAATACTTACTATATACTGTAGTAAGTATTTATTTGTTTATTAAAACCATCATAAGTAAAAAAAATTAATAAATAAAAATTATAATAAAAATAATATTAACAACAATATAAAATAAAACAAACATCAAAAATAAAATACACAAGCATTCATCCACACATTATAACATTTAATTGATACTAATATTATCAATGAAATAATGGCATTTTGTAATTACATGACTTTGTTCACGTGAAATTTAATTGTACACTCATAAGCGCGTTTTCAAAAACGTATGCCATTTGTTGTTATAAGGGCATTTTCCATTTCAAATGGCCACATCTTCTCTTCCCATGGACTGATGGTCATGAAACAAAGCCTATACATTATGTTACCTCAAGCTAGGCCAAATACACATGTGAAAACCCCCATTAAAATTAGTTTAGTAGTTTCTACGTGATGCATGCACAGACAGACAAAAAGTCCTAAAACCATCATACTGTAATGTGTTCTATTACTCATCTCACTATTTTGTTATATTATAACAATATTTTCAATGTACAGACATGCCAACTTTACAGTTTTATTATACTTATACATATGTTTATTTAATTAAATCACATTAGCATTAATAGAATAGATGTGGCCAAAATAAATTAGTAAGTGAAAAGGTTTACCACAAAATGTTCCATGCGTGTGCCATGCCATGCATTGTGTGCATGAGTGGTGTTCAAATGTTTTTTGGAGGATGTTAAAGCCAAGAAAAGGACAATTACACTTTCTAAACTTGCAGTCACTCCAGCAATAATACAAGGCATCACTTCCTCTGTGATACATTTTGAGAAATAGACATTAAACGATTTAGATGTTGTTTCAACACAATGTTATGTACATAACAAAACTATGTAGGATACTGGACTGTAACCACTGTGGTGAAACAGAAAAATAATGCCACAAAACTTAAAATATGCGTGAGTGATTTGTGTGCAAAGACACGAATGACACACTTGCTTTGTGAGGAAAACTATTGGTTAAGTGTTTGTGCTATGATGGAGAGCTGGCATGATTACAAGTTATAGCTTTTTGAAGAATAACAAAACAAATTCCCACTTATAAAACCTAAATAATTTTGACACAATAAGTTGCCATTAATCATTTAACAGCCTTGTGACTCAAAGAAAACTATATATCTGTGTGCAATATTTCTTGTTTTAATTTTTTATTTTATTTTTCTTAAGATTAATAAAAAGTGGAGTTAACCATGTTAAGACCTCTAAAAAGCCTCGGGCGCTGAAATGATGTTACCCAATATGATGTCACTCAGGAAGTCATGAGCCATTTTTCGGTATAAGTTTAAGGCATCGTCACAGCTGGACGTGTCTTTCTGGGGCGCGAACACGATGAGCGGGCCCAAGCACCTGCACCGTCACCACTCTGGTGCACACACAATCTGTCTGCTTTTTGAGCATGTTAAGATATCCAAAAAGACCTGGGTGCTGGAAAAAAAGCATCACATTATGATGTCACTAAATATAATTTCACTCAGGGCGATATTAGCCAATTTCAGAATAAGTTTTAGTGTGGTGCGTTTTTATAAATTGTATAAATCCTCTAGGAGGAGTATATCAAAATCAATTGCGTGCTCTTTGCAAACAACCCAAAATATCTTATTTCCTTTTGAGCTGAGTCAATATAACATGCAAAGTTTACACATGCATACAGTACATGCAATGATGTCATAGTGCCGATATAATAGTGCTTGGGCCCTAATAAAAGTAAATAAAATAAAAACAAAACTAATACATTTACTGTTTCTTTGTTCTTTTTCAATTTTTGTATTGGCTGGTGCCTAAACAAAATTAGATTTTTTTCCCCCTACTGTGACTTCATATAAGGAAATGTCCTCCCCAGTTTGCTCAGCTCTACTATTCTCTGGCAGGTGGGACTCTGTAGCTCATTTATATACACTAAAGCAACATGTTCGGAGGCGGAGTAAAACAGGAACAGTTTGAGGTATAAAAAAATTGCTGGAGCTACTGGAGTATTATTAGACACACTATAGGGCTCCTCTGAGACCTATGTTAACTTTTTAAAGAAATATTAAATTATGCGACATGTACAATTGACTCTAAAATATTTTTAGAACTGATTTTCACCCATAAAATAAAAGAAATTTACTTCAACCCCACAGAAAAAAAAAATTATCAGAAAACTGGCTGTTTACAGTATATGTATGTACTATATGTATCTATGTGTTAAATATAGTGAAGCTGTAAAGCACTTTTGCCAACAGACAAATATTTCAGAACAAGAAATACACCCCAAAAAGGCATAAATGAGTTCAGGACTCCAGCTGATTCAATTTTACATTAGCCCATATACATCTGCAAGCAAATCTTACAGACGGAGAAGGTACGTCAGTAACAAGCTCTCCAAGCTGCTCGTTTAGAAGAGATTGTACTGTCAATGTGTCAGCATCTGACTCCAACAGGAAGGATAACATGTAAAATATCCAGTTCATTTTTCTCTCACTTTCACTGTCACCCTTACATACTGTACACATATTCACAAAATTCCTCTCCTGCCTGAGAAAATCACCAGATATCTTCCTTGACTAGTTAAATAATGATGTCTAAATCCACACAGCTGCTATGGCAAATTTCACTGCAGAAGTCAGTTAGACTCTATGAGACTTGTACAACTCTCCCCTAAGTGCAGCTCTAGAAGAAATATTGTGAGACTAGGATGTGTGTGTGTGTGTGTGTGTGTGTGTGTAGTAAATTACATGTGGAGCTATAAGAAATTCAAAAACTCACATCTTGAAGGGAATTTCCTGAAAACATAATAACACAAGCATATGTGCACAGAGACACAGACACACTCACACACAGGTCCTTAACGCACACACCATAGCATAATTTGGTTTATTGGCTTGATAGGTGGCACATCTCCAAGCATAACATGTTTCCTTAGGTTGGCGAGTGCTGTAGACTTGAGCAGGTCTGAAGAAATCTGAGAAGGTTGTAAAACTTAAAAAGTGAGAACTAGTCTGGCCCTCACACCACAAAAGAGGCCGTGTCCTTTACAGATTAAAATGTATAAGTGAAGGGGAACTAAGGGTGCTTTGCTCCCTAGCCACATAATTTTCTCAGGCTCTTTCTTGCTTTTTTTTATTGGGGTTGTTAAATCAGCATATTCAGAAACATAGCCATAAAAGAACATTCATCACCATGTCCAGGAATAAACTGGCAACGATACTTTTTCATTTTTTAATAACTTCCAGAAATAATAATGAAAAACAAAGTACACAAATTAACTTAATGCACTATACCTGTAGTAATTATGTTTGCTTTGGTATTACAGAAATGGGAGGGTCTTCAACATGGTAAGCATCTCACCAAAAGTTCCATGAATATTTTGCATACCTCTTATCTTTAATTGTAATTTTGTCCTTATTATAACAAGATCAAGATAACGAAATCAAATTGCAAGTTACGTTTCCATGCCTTGTAAGTTCCCTATAGTTGCCTATGGCTACAGAGTTTTAGAAATAGTTAAAAAGTTAAGCTAAAAATAAGCTGATCAGCTTTAATGTAATAAGTGATATTGTTATTTCAGGATGAAACTTACATACATGTCTGCCTGTCTTTCTGTACGGCAGAACTCTATTTCTAACTTATTAATACAAAGAAATAAAATAAAGGTTGAGTAGCCAAATACACTCCCTGTTTAAAGCAGATCCAAATCCTTCTGGTTTGGGGCCTTTCTGACGACCTCCAGTGATTACGCCCTCTTCTTAAATTTGTGTTGTTGTTTTTTTTTTTACATTAATTTAGTAAAGAATATTTATTTGGCAATAAACTTTATGGAAACAAAACTGTCTACTGTTTGTGTACATATTTTTTTATTTGTTGCTAAAATATAAATTGACTTACAAAAACTCTTGCAAAGAGGGAAAAAAATGTGATTGGCATTGTCGGCGATGCTGTCAACCCCTAAGGGTTAAATCCAGCACATAACTGTTCATGACATCACTTTCGCTCAACAATTTGATTTTTGACATGCTGGCAAAAGACTGGCAAAGTTTCAGACTGGTTTCTGGTCCTCCAATGTATGAAACGTGCAGATAACTTTGAAAGAACTGACCAATGTACAAATTTTTTATATTTATATTCAATTCAATTAAATTTTATTTGTATAGCGGTTTTAACAATTGACATTGTCTCAAAGCAGCTTTACACAATCAAAAGAATCTTTTTTATATTTATATTCAATTCAATTAAATTTTATTTGTATAGCGGTTTTAACAATTGACATTGTCTCAAAGCAGCTTTACACAATCAAAAGAATTATTTAAGTTGTATGGAATGTGAATGTGTATGAATCAAAATGATCAGATTGTCCCTGGTGAGCAAGCCGAGGGCGACAGTGGCAAGGAAAAACTCCCTGAGATGGTAATAGGAAGAAACCTTGAGAGGAACCTGACTCAACAGGGAACCCATCCTCATCTGGGTGAAACAGATAGCAGGAAATGATCTGCATTTATACAGTGATTTATATCAAATGCAGTGGAAATTATGGTTCGTTTGGAGAGTACTGTAGATTTATAAAGCTCTTGAAGTCATAGCATTCAGAATCAAAACTTTGGCCATTTTGTCAGGTAATCATGTCTGCTACAGATAATACCACCAAGCCAAATAATGATGGATGACTGGCTAAATTTACTCTCACATATTTTACTGAACACATGAAGGATCAGGTAATTTGGTATGTTAAGAAACGTTACTCATTGTATATTTATGATTTTTAACGAGCTCCAGTTGTTATTTACACTTTCAAGGGCTTTACCTGCCAGCTTTACCGAATGGTGATATGGTCTGCAGGTCTTCTAGTAAGACGTATTGTTGATCTAGCATTTATTTAAAATCAAAACATTAAGAGGAACATCAGTGCAGTTTACATTACTGTATGTCATTAAACATATCTGACCTACTTTTTCTCCAGTGACAAGTTTGCTTCATGTACTTTCATTACACATTGGTGAAATAGCAAGACAAAGGAGCTGATAGTGGACTTTTGTACAAAGCAAGAGAGGAACTACCAGACTCCCGTCATCAACAGCAGCCCAGTGGAGAGAGTGGACAGCTTTCGATACCTCGGTGTTCACATCACGCAGGACCTATCATGGCCCGGTCACATCAACACCGTGGTGAAAAAGGCCCGGCAGCGTCTGTACCACCTAAGACGCTTGAGAGACTTCAGACTGCCCTCCAAGGTGCTCAGGAATTTCTACTCCTGCACCATAGAGAGCATCCACCATAGGGAAACATCGCAACCTGGTTCGGGAACAGCACCATGCAGGACAGACGAGCTCTACAGAGGGTGGTGCGATCAGCTGAGCGCATCATCCGCACCGAGCTCCCTGACCTGCACTCGATCTACAGCAAGCAGGGCTGGACCAAGGCCAGGAAGATTGTGACCTCAGCCATCCCAACAATGGACTGTTCTCTGTTGCGGTCTGGGAAGCGATTCTGCTCCCTGAAGGCCAACACAGAGAGACTGAGGAGGAGCTTCTTCCCGCAGGCGATAAGGTCACTCAACCACAACACAACACTTATACTGTCTTTTTGTAAGACTAATTCATGGCCACATTTGCACTACATATTTATATTTTCATCTATGGACCACTGCACAAATCACTTTACTAAGACACTATCATTTATATATTTTCACATTTTCATCTTCGGACCACTGCATATATCACTTTAAATAAGTCACTTTACAAAGTCATTTTTTAATGTGCATTTGTACACCCAAGCCACTTTAAACTTCTAAAAAAAAATTTGGGCAAATTTCTATTGATATTTGTTTTTATATTGATATCCTGTTCTTATTTGTAAAGTATATTTGTCAGGTTCCGTTAGTTGTTGGACTGTGGTCTTGGTGTGGAGGCATAGACGCAGAGGGGATGCAGTGAAACACAAGAGTCTTTAATAATAAACAAAAACCAAACATGAACAAAGGAAGTTGGCAGGAACATTGGAGCATACTATAAAACTCAAACTAAAACATACACAGACTAGGGATTGCACAAACTGATACAATACAGACATGGGATACAAACTGGACGAGACAAGACACACTAAACAGACTGGAGGACTAAACAAGGGACTACACATGCAAGGGATAAACACACAAGACAGGCTTGGCTAGGTCTACTACCTGTTCTGCACATTAGCTGCTAAGATAGCTAGTAACTAATCAGACTAATGGCTAAACAGGCCAGTAGCCTGAGACCCAAGGGATGAACAGATAAGGTACACAGCAGACTAGGTATGAAACAGACTAGGAACTCTGAAGGTTAGTTGCTAAACGGGTTAGTACCTAAACGGACTATGAGCTAAGCAGACAAGTAGACTAGACAGACTATGATCTAAACATGTTAGTACAGTAGCACCCTCATTAGTATTTGTACAGACTGATAACTAAACATGCAATGGGGGTTACTTACACATGAGGGTAAACACAAAAGGCTAATTCTCCTATAGGCTAATCCTGCTAGGAGACACAAAGACATCTTAATATGAACAAACTTAAAGCTCCATAAAAAAAAAAGGCCAACTGTCTTTAAGACAAAACCCACTTAACAGAACAGAAATTAATGCTCGACCCAGTTTCCCAGAACTAACAGCTATTTATAAGAATGCTAATGAGCTTCCTCAGTTCAGGTGAGCATCCGCGTCACCTGACCGAGGAGCCTTCTGGGAAACTGAGTCTATGAACAAAACTACAATTAAAAAACACTGCCCTCTAGTGGGCAACCCTCACAATATTTTACTTTGTATAGTACATTTCACTAGTTAATCTTATTTTCCAACATATTTCTTTTATTACAGTATATTTAACTTTGTACAGCCTATTTTACTAGTTAATTTTATTTTTTACGTATTACTTCTATTCACATCAATTTTCTTATATATAAGCTTTTATTATTTTTTAAGGTCACTAGCAGTCGTGTAAGCATTTCACTGCATATCGTACTCTGTATGACTGTGTATGTGACAAATAAAATTTTTATTTGATTTGTAATTAGCTGTTTAGCACATACGCTAAAACTGTTAGGATTAGACAATTAGTCTGGAAATTTTTCAGCTAATTTAAGCTTAAAGTAAACTAATGATCTTTCTCCCAAACTTCAAATATTTTATAAGTAATTTATTTTGCAAGTGATCGAATGCTGATCAAAGGTTGAGAACTTGTCCAATTTTGTGCAGGATGAGCAGGATGCTGTGTGTAGTGAAAAGTGCTAATGAAGTAATGTTGAGGAGTACAGGACTGGACTCGATCAGGAAAGGAAGAATCCTTTCTTCTCAGTGCTTCTCAAGTGCACTTGTCCCAAGGAGGGTCTATGATGGAGTGATGGAGAGAGCATCAGTAGTCCTCAATGGAGAGACTGATTATACTGTATGTTTGCGATCTTCAGGTGGGAGGATGAAAATGGTGGCATCTGCGGTCCTACAAGCTACTTTGTGGGAACATTTGCTATCCTTGACAGGGGGATGCAATTTGAAGAGAGACAGAGTAAAAGAGTCTGTTGTCTGCAATCCTTGAGAGATGAAGAGGCTGTGATCCTCATCAGTTGGTTGGATGGGTTCCTTAGAGACAAAAGGGCTGCAAACATTGAGAGAGGATGTGGCCAGCGAAGATGGAGATGATCATGAAGACAGACACAAAGGGACTGAATAGAGACAGAATACAATAAAGATGAGATGGAAATTTTTAGGAAGTCAACTATGAAGAAGGTAAAGCTTTAGTCATGGTCTTTCCCTCAAACTTCAGTTATTTCATAACTTCATTAAAACAGAAAACAGATTTATAGTTTATAGTTTAGTCCTAAAGACAGGAAATTCTCTCTCTCTCTCTCTCTCTCTCTCTCTCTCTTTCTCTCTCTCTCTCTCTCTCTCTCTCTCTCTCACACACACACACACACACACACACACACACACATGTCTGTTTCTTGGAGACTTGGCAGACAGGAGAAAGTTTTGGATCATATGCTCTTTGTCCCTGTTTCTTTTCTCGGCACCTTATTAGCCCTGCAACCATCATGCAGAAGCACATTCAGTCACGATAGCAGCCTTTGGCTCAAAGCCATACACTTTTGCAAGGTCTATGTATAACGTGTCAAAGTGTGCTTACCTCTTAATAATGTAAACCTGAGCCATGGAGGCTTAGAGGCCACGCCAGATGGACATAGAAAACACCATACAGACTTTGCTACTTTTCATCCCCTCGGCTCAGCTGCTCTCCTCTGTCAGGCCAGTGAGTTCATTTCCATACTTTGTGATGGAGTGGCTGGTTGGGTGTTCCCTCACACATCTCAGGTGTGTGATTGCTTCCTTGGATTATCACTGATTGGTTCGCAAACTTTTTTCGCGAAATTTTTTAGTTGGCTGTAAGATTTGAGGCTCTTGGGTTGTCTTTGTATTATTATAAACAATTTGTAGATATATGGACATATTCGACATTGGATTCTTCATTCTGGATACTACATCAAACATTTATGTGTGAACATAAGAGCAAAAATTTATTGGAAATGTATAACTATCAAATAGAGGCAGACACATCATACAGATACTAACCACAAGAACCTATACACATATACTGTACATGGGCAACCCCCAACATCCCCCCCCCCCATGCTGTGTTTCAGCGTCTCCTATTACTGGTTTAATGAGGAATTTGAGATAGTGTGGAGGCCTTAGGGCTAAGGCTGTCTCTACACATGATCAGGCGCAACTAATACAGTGCACAACTGTGCATAAGGAGTGCTGTGGTCCTCACACATAGTACTGCCAAAACAGGTGCTCCCTCTCTCTCTGGCCTACCAGATGTCCCACACTGCCATCATGGCAAGGGTTCTGTCACAGTCTTCCTGCAGGGGGACAAAGCATGAAGCCCAGCCAAGGTGGTCCTGCATAGGGTTTATGCTGATATATGTGTGTGTTGGAGTGTTTTAGATTTTGTTCTTTATTTATTCATGGCACAGTGATTGAGCTATCATTGTGCTTTTTCAAAGTTGCCTTTATAAAGGCCAGGGGTGCCATGGTGCACAGGCCTAATGGCAGCTGGGTGTTAAGTGCAGTGCTTAACTACATAACAATTTGATAATGGTTTTAAGCAGTACTTAGTAGAACTTGTTTCATATCCTGTACAGTAGTTATTTAGCAGAGATGACACTCAGCTCAGTATTTGTTCAAGTTCACATAAAATTAGTAATAAGTTAATGCACATAGCGTAATACTAATGTAGCATTCAAATCAAATATGGAAATTGTGAATGTGGAAATGTTAAGGGTTGTTAAGTAGGAGAATGTTACAGTACAAATCATTAAATCATTTTGGTTTATCTGACTATGGACCACAGGTGAAAAAGTACATTTTAGAAGTGGTATTTGTTTTAAAATACTCTGGAAGATTCCACCACTGACATGGTGGTTTTGGTCAAATGATAAAGCCATTTTAAATGTACGGTCTTAATTTAAATAATTATGGACTGCCTTCTGGAATCTTCCACGAATGGCATGCTGCATATTTTTTCTCTTAATTTTTTAGGTCATAGTTCCAAGTCAACAAACGTATCCTTTCTTCATGTTTAAAAAAAAATAGCCTGTGATTTTTCTCATTTGTTGTATTAACCATGCTACTAGCACACTGGCTGGCCCATGTTTCTGCTAAGGCCATTGTGTGAAGTCCATTGTGAGCCATTTGCTCTAATAATATAAATAGTATCAAGTATTACCGGTCTGGTGAAAGTAAGGTGGTGGCATAGCGCCAACCTCCGGAAAATACCAGTGCCAAAAGGCACAGCTGACCCCACCCACCCGAACACACACACACACACACACACACACATTTAGTTACATGCACAAAATTCATCGGCATGCTTTTGTTCTCTACAAATTCAGAAGATGTGTGTTTAATGATTTGACTTGCATTGTATCCTTGCTTTCTTTGAAGTATAACGCATTTGTGAGTTAAATACGGAGGTGTGACAATCTGCTTTGAGGATGATACAAAGTTACATTGTCCTATAACAACTGCCAGACATCAACAATAAATCTAGTGAAGTAGTGGTCACTGAAATGTTTTGTAAGCCTTTAAGGAGATACTATAAAAAGGATAACATAATAATAATAATAATAATAATAATAATAATAATAATAATAATAATAATAATAACCCAATGACTAAGAAATTAATAATGTGTTCTTATTTTTACCATTATTACCAATGAATTATGGATAGTTTAGTAGTTGACTATAGGTGATGCAATTATTATTAAATAGTATTGGGGGGTAATTACTCCAATTTAGGGCACATCCTTAAAAGCACATTGTAGTTAGCATGACTTCTTTAAAAAATAATGATTCCAGTGTTGTACATAACTCAATAGAACTTTTCAGTAGGCCAAGTATCGTTTGTAGTCCCAAACATATTGTTTAATCAAAAGTAAATAATAATTTCCACCTCTGTTGTAAATATCAGCCAATAAGTCATAATATATTAAGTATAATAATAATAATTACTAATGAGATTTCCAAAATGTCAAACCTATGAAAGTTGTAAACCTAGCCTGGTAAAATGGACAATCAAAACAAGATTATAGGCTGATTGGTGAGACAACACACCAGTGTGGTTTCTTTATTAAAAACAATCATATGGCAAATGGGTAGATAATTTTTTTTTATTAAAGACTTCTGTGATGATGATAATAAATTGAATAATACATTTGAAGCTACATGTCTGCCTGTCATTTTCTCTGCCTAATTTATTAATCCAAAAAAATGTTTTTTTGTGAGGTAAATATCCTACGCCTAAGTTTTTACATTAAATTGTCTTTCCTCCAGTCAAATACACTCCCTGTTCGGTAATCAGAGAGTGAATCACAGATGAGAATTAGAAAAAGTAGTTCGGATGAAGATTAAGATTTGTCACTTATACAGCACTGTTATTTCAGCAATGAAAAATTAAGTAATCC
This sequence comes from Channallabes apus, assembly GCA_030522415.1. NCBI lineage: Eukaryota > Metazoa > Chordata > Actinopteri > Siluriformes > Clariidae > Channallabes > Channallabes apus. Next base: position 28,060,892 of record CM060113.1, read on the forward strand.
CAGTAAAAATATTATTATTATTTTTTTTACATTGAGCAAGTATCTTATTAGTATCTTAAAGTAGATTATTAGATACGGCACATGACTGTCTATAACAGTTCTTTTACTCAACATTTTGATTTTGGCACACAACACCATGCTCTCAGTTTGGGGATTTTACACGCCCTTACCTCGGACTGCTGTGGATATGTTTGCTCTAACAACCCATATTTTATCTTATAGTGGGTATCACAAAACTGCTTTTTATTAGTGCCACGGTTTCAGGACATATTAGACAAACTGGTTTTAAACTTCCCACAGAAAGAATAAACTTACATTGATATGTCCAATCATCTTTGAACGTTCAGTTTTCATAGTGTACTTGCCATTTTTGGATTAAGCCATGCTGTGTTGTGCATTTATTTGTATTTTGCGAGGTGTCAGGCACCTTGTAGGTGCATTACGGTCATTTCTGTGTCTTACTGTCTCTGTTGTGTTTTTTATTCTGTGGCATACTCTGTCTATACACAATAAAATATTGCAATGATTGGCTGTTGAGACTGGTTTCGGGTCCTCCAATCAAATGTAATAATATAATTGAACGAGCAAGTTCTGACCAATGTATAGAAAAAAACTTTATCTTATTTAATATTATTAATATATAATTCAATATAATTCAATATAATACAACCTCCTAACGTCCATCCACAGCAGTTCATTAGGGTTGATGTCCAGACTAAACCATTCCAAAAATGATTATTTAATTTTTATTGGTCTCTTTTTAGACAGAAGAGTCTTTCTACTGGCACTTTTCCAAATAGACCATACTTGTTCAGATTTTATTATTTATTTATTTAATTATTTCTAGGCATGATCTGACCTTGGGGTAAATATGCTGTGACATCCACTCTTGGGAAGATTGGCTAGAATATTAAACTCCAAATTGTTTGGAAATTGTTTGAAAAACACCTTTCAGTTGTATGCCCAGCAAAAGTTGCTTCACTAAGACCATTGCTTATGTTATTGCTTCGTGATAACACACCTAAATTCTCCAGACCATAAATCTTTCAAATCTTCTACTTTCATAGAGGTCTGCACACCTGCTGATGATCAATTAATCAAGGTCTGATAATTAGCAGCACCTGACTGAAACTTATGCTCTTAAATACTGTGGAAGCAGTGAGGGTATACTTAGTATTGCATGTTTTTTTTTTCTTTTTGGTTTTATTTTTGTTAAATTAATAATTGCACTGTGAATAACAACATTATATGTCCTTCAGTCTTAGTTTTATGTAAATACAACCTTAGATAGATAACAACATGTTATCTATCTAAGGTTGTCTCTACATAAAACTAAGACTAAGATCATGATTAAACGATTTTACACAAAAAATATTAAACACAATTAAAAGAAGGCATACTAACTTTTAGCATATTGTATATTCATAATGATTGTAAAGAAGATCGGGCTTTCAACCTTTTTTTGAAGAAGCACAAATAAACAGGCAATGTTGAGGACCATAGACGTAGTGGTTAGTAAAGAAAACTTTTGGCAATATTATCAACAAAAAATTTGTGGAAAGCGGCAGACGCAGGTACACCCATTACCTGTCTGTTAGTGAAAAGTCTGGCCAGAAATAATCTTCATGGAAGAATTGCAGACCAAAAGCAATGTTGCTCTGAATATTTGACTATATTATAAGGCAGAGTGTAGCCAGACAACACAGAATGGTGGTGTGTAAAATAACCCTGGTGGTGAGGAAGGTGAAGAGGACAAAGGCAGAGCAGAGGACAAAGTGGTGGAAGCTGAGAAAGGAAGAATGTTGTGTAGTCTTTAGGGAGGAGTTGAGACAGGCTATGGGTGGTCAGAAGGTGCTTTCAGTTGACTGGACAACTACAGCCAGTGTCATCAGGGAGACAGGTAGGAGGGTACTTGGTGTATCATCAGGTAAGGGAAAAGTGTACAAGGAGACTTGGTGGGGGAACAAGGAAGTCCAGGAGTGTATACAGTGAGAATCTGAGAGGACAGAAGAGAGTAGACAGGAGTACAAGGAGATACAGCATAAGGTGAAGGTAGAGGTTGCAAAGGCCAAACACAGAGCATATGAGGACTTGTATGCTAGGCTGGACAGTAATGAGGGTGAGGTGGATCTGTACAGGTTGGCGAGGCAGAGAGATAGAGATGGGAAGGATATACAGCAGGTTAGAGTGATTAAAGATAGAGATGGAAATGTACTGACAGATGCCAGGAGGGTAGTGGGAAGATGGAAGGAGTACTTTGAGGAGTTGATGAATGAGGAAAACGAAAGAGATCAAAGAGTAGAAGAGGTGACTGTTGTGGAACAGGAAGTTGCAAAAAAGTGAGGTGAGAAGGGCGTTGAAGAGGATGAAGAGTGGAAAGGCTGTTGGTCCTGATGAAATACCTGTGGAGGTATGGAAGTGCTTAGGAGAGGTCGCAGTAGAGTTTCTGACTAGTTTGTTTAACAAAGTCTTTGTAGATTTAGAGAAGGCGTACAACACTGTGCCGAGAGAGGAGCTGTGGTGTTGTATGAGGAAGTCTGGACTGGCAGAGAAGTATATTAGAGTGGTGCAGGACATGTCTGAGAGTTGTAAGACAGTGGTGAGATGTGCTGTAGGTGTGATAGAAGAGTTCAAGGTGGAGGTGGGTCTGCATCCCACCTACACCTTGAAAGATCGGCTCTAAGCCCCTTTTTGTTTGCTCTGGTGATGGACAGGATGACAGATGTTTGCAGATGAAATTGTGCTTTGTAGCGAGAGCAGGGAATAGGTGGAAGAAAATTTGGAGAGGTGGAGGTATGCTCTGGAAAGCAGAGGAATGAAGGTTGGCCGCAGCAAGACGGAATACATGTGTGTGAATGAGAGGAGCCCAAGAGGAACGGTGAGCATACATGGAGCAGAGGTAAAGAAGGTGCAGGACTTTACATACTTAGGGTCAACGGTCCAGAACAACGTAGAGTGTGGAAAGGAGGTGAAGAGGCAGGTACAGGCAGGTTGGAATGGGTGGAGAAAAGTTTCAGGTGTGTTGTGCGATAAAAGAGTATCAGCGAGAATGAAAGGAAAGGTGTACAGGACAGTGGTGAGACCAGCGATGCTCTACGGCTTAGAGACAGTGGCACTGAAGAAAAGACAGGAGACAGAGTTTGTCTCTTTGTCAAATGTTGAGGTTCTCCTTGGGAGTGACAAGGATGGATAGGGTCAAGAATTACGTTCATCAGAGATACAACCCATGTGAGATGTTTTGGAGATAAAGTCAAAGAGGCCAGATTGAGGTGGTATGCACATGTTCAGAGGAGAGATGGTGAATTTATCGGTAGAAGGATTCTGAGGTTGGAACTGCCAGGCAGGAGGTCTAGAGGAAGACCAAAGAGGAGATTTATGGATGCAGTGAGATAGGACATGAAGTTAGGTGTTGTGAGAGAAGAGGATGCAAAGGATAGGGTTAGATGGAGGCAGATGATTCGCTGTGGCGACCCCTGAAAGGGAACAGCCGAAAGACGAAGAAGAAGATTATAAGGCAGATTGTTTGTTGATGGGCAAGAGAGTGGTACAATAATAAGTGTCTGCACACAACAGTGAAGCATGGTGGATGTTACTTGCAAGTTTGCAACTACATTTCTGTAAATGGAGTTTTGCTGATTTTCTCAGGATTACTGGTGTCCTCAATGCTGAAAAATACCGGCAGATACTTATTCATCATGCAGTGGCACATTCTATAGAGACTGCGCTTCTGTCAGTCGCTGAGAAGCTCTGTGCTACTAGATCAGCTAAACTATCATCTGTCCTCATCTTCCTGGACCTGTCAGCTGCATTTGGCATGGTGAACCACGCTAGTCTATTATCTATTCTTATAAGCCTTGCAATCTGTGGAACAGCGTGGCAATGGTTTGCTTCTTACCTAGAAGATAGGTCAAATGAGGTGACATGAAAGGGATCTGCATCTGCCCCATGCAGACTCTCTACTGGTGTCCCGCAGGGCTTAGTACTTGGTCCTCTTGTGTTTTCCCTCTGAACCTGGTTTCTTGGTAAAGTCATATCACTGCATGGATTTTCATACATAATTGTTATGCAGATGACACGCAAGTTATTCTCTCTTTTCCTCCTTCAGACATACAAGGTTTCCACCTGGATCTTAGAATGTCTGGCAGACATCTCGTCCTGGATCAGCTGAAGCTCAATCTGAATAAAACTGAACTGTTGTTCATCCCTGGTGATTTATCCCCCAGGCAAGAACTTGTGATCTCTCTGGTCAACAATCCTGCACTGCTCACATTATTGGGGTAACTGTGGACAATCATCTGTCATTGCCATCTCTCCTCATCTACTGCCATCTCTCCTCTTCTGCTCTCTCTCACCCTCTTTCTCTTCCCTCTCTCCCCCTATCTCCGCTTCTCTTCCTCTCTCTCTCTCTCTCTCTCTCTGTCGAGCTACACATGCCATTCCTGAGCTGCCAGTGATCCAGACTCCCTCTGCCCTCCGGACCTGTCTGACCCATCCTGGTGCCCTGCTTCTGCTTGGAGATCTTGTCACATGGATGCGTCTGGTGTCTAGGGATTGTTCTCTCTACCTAGAAGACGGTTCTGACCTCGACTGGTGTTGGCAGCTGTTTCTCTGAGGACTTGACAGTTCGATAGTTCAGGACTGGAACTTCCTACAAGTCTGCCTGAGTCTCCAATAACTACCTGGACTCCATACTAACATCAATTAACATCAACTATTATAGCTGAACTACCTGCTACCTAACACACAGTATAAAGGCAGATCATTTCTGATGAGCATCTGTTTCACCCAAATGAGGATGGGTTCCCTGTTGAGTCTGGTTCCTCTCAAGGTTTCTTCCTATTACCATCTCAGGGAGTTTTTCCTTTCCACTGTCGCCCTCGGCTTGCTCACCAGGGACTATCTGATCATTTTGATTCATACACATTCACATTCAACCTGCTTTGCGACAATGTCAATTGTTAAAAGCGCTATGCATATAAAATTTAATTGAATTGAATAAAATTTTACCCACACATTGCTAACTTTAATCGCTCTTGTCGATTTCTTCTTTACAACATCAGAAGAATCCAGCCATTTCTGTCTTCACAGGCTACTCAGGTGCTTGTTCAGTCAGTTATTTTAAGACTGGACTTCTCTCACTGCAACTCACTTCTGGTAGGTCTGCCTCTGTCCACCATTCGTCCTCTGTAGCTGATGCAGAATGTAGCTGCATGTCTTGTTTTCAATCTTACCAAGTTTTCACACACAGTGATCAAGGAAGACATCCATCCAGACTCTTTTCTGTTCTGGCACCTTGGTGGAATTAACTTCCTCTAGATGTCAGTACAGCTGAGTCTCTGACAATCTTTAAGTAAATGTAAATGTTAAGTGGGGACTCAACATTTACATTTACGCATTTGGCAGATGCTTTTATCCAGAGCGACTTACAAAAAGTGCTTTAAAGTTTACATCACTGGATACATACTTACATTGGGGTAACTAGTTTAATAACTAAGTGCCATTAGTCCAACACAACTGGGAAGAGGGAATAAAAATTTTTTTAATGGGACGGGGGTTTAATTCAAGTTCTGGAGAAACAGATGCGTCTTGAGTCGTCGTTTAAAGATAGTCAAAGTCTCTGCTGTACGGACATCTAGAGGACATTTATTCCACCACCTAAGTGCCAGAACAGAAAAGAGCCTGGATGAATGCCGCCCTCGATCCCTAAGAGATGGTGGGATGAGGCGAGCAGTGCTGGAGGATTGGAGGGAATGTGATGCAGTGCGTGACTCAAGAAGTATCTGTTTCTTCAATACTTGGACTAATTCCCCCCACTCAAAAACTTAGTTGGTCAACCTAGTAACCAGTGTATGTATTTATCCAATGGCGCAAACTTTAAAGTGCTTTTTGTACAGTAAGTTGCTCTGGATAAGAGCGTCTGCCAAATACCTAAATGTAAATGTAATGCAGTCACATCAGGGAGGTATCTGATTGGCCCCATATTTATTCTTAAGCAGTACAATGACCCCAAACATATAGCCAATGTCATTAAGAACTATCTACAACATGGAGAAAAACAAAGATTTGGTCCCCAAATCAATATCAAGTTTTTCTGGTATTACATGAAGAGACAGAAGGATTTCAGGCAGGCTACAACCACAAAAGGTCTGTGGTTAATTGTCCAAGATGTTTGGAACAACATACCTGCTGAGTCCTTTAAAAACTTTGTGCAAGTCTACCAAGAAGAATTGATGGCACTTCTGTTTTTTGTACATGCAAAAATCTCAGTCAATGTTAACATAACGAGAATGGTTATGTTGCCAAGTAGAGTGAACTGGAATGTGAATGGGTGAATAATGATGACTTCACTTTACTAGTCCATGGGGGTGCTAGGCCCTGTTGAGTGAGCATATGTACTGTGGTCGTCACATTCAAAATGACTAAGTGAGTACAGAAGCATATAAAACTTGCATAAAAAACATTCCTCTGCAGAAGCTGATTCAGGAGGAGTGCAACCCAAATATAATGTGGCAAAAATACTTCAAAGATGGTTGAGAGTCTGGTAAAGTTGAAAGTGATCCACATTCAGGAAGCCTTGCAACAAGCAGAACACCTGAGAATGTTGAATGTAGACCAATTCAGCTTTTTTTTTTATAGGAATGCATGTAAATAGAATTAATCCATTCTCTGTCACTACAGTATGAACAATGTTTAACTTTTGATGTATTTTGTTTATATCACAAAATATAAAACAAAGTATGAAATATGCTCAGTTTTTTTTGTAATGTGCATGATCCATGACCACAGACTGAACAAAACCAATGCTGGGCGACACACTCATGGCTTTGTTCAGATGATAGCGGTAGCTTGGGATGACAGTTTCTGGGTCATGCTCTGAGGAGTTCATGAACAAAGACCAATTTTATGTGAATTTTTGGTCATAAACGGATTTGGTTGTACACCAGGGCATTCATGAACCGAGGTTTCACTGTATATACGACAAAGATGACATTTATTATTATTATTATTATTATTATTATTATTATTATTATTATTAATATAATAATAATAATAACAATTATTATTATTATTATTATTATTATTATTATTATTATTATTAGCAGCAGCAGCAGTAGTACAGTAGAAGTAGGAGAAGGATGAGGAGGATAAGTATTTAAGGACACTTTTTCCCCCTTCTTTTTGAGAATGTATTACACTTTATAGTAAGCAATTAAAGCATGAGAAAAGGGGATTTGTGAAGCTGAAAGCATACAGTACTATGTAAGATTTTCACGTTAAATCCAACTTTCTGAAGTAAATAGAAGGCAGATGGATTACATTCTTTTTAGAAGTTACATTTAAGCCTTTTCAGGTAAGAGATAAAGTTTCAACAAATTGTGGGATTCCATTTCGATCTCAACTTCAGCCTCCATAATTCTGCAGCCGGAGAATCTATCATCAAGGCTATAGATACTGTTTGATTCCATGGCTACAACAGTCTGTGATGAATAACATATACACACATACGCGCACGCACACACACACACACACACACACACACACACACACACACACACACACACACACACACACACACACACACACACACACACACACAAACACATGCACGAACGCACACACACTCACACAGAGTACAGTTTGTACTGTAGTACAATCGATGAGAAAATTAGAATTAAATCTATGATATAATCCTATTGTGCTATCATATATAATAGCATTATGCACATATACAGTGCAGAGTCTGCAGAGACTGTAAGTTCTTTAAGCGACCTTTCCAACTGGATCTTTGCATACTTTGTATATGTGATCGTTAATTTGTGTAGATATATACATAGAACCTTTGAGGGATTTTAAGGTCTAATCTGCATGTCTTTGGACTGTGAATGGAAACCTGAGCACCCAGCGGAAACCCACAATAGAAAATCCCATCCCTGGACATTCAAAACCACAGTGGTAGCCACTACACCACTGTGCCTTATTATTATTTTTATTATTCTTATTAGTAGTAGTCATAGTAGTAGTAGTATTAAGACTGAACTACAGCAATGCAGCCTTATAGAAATCCATGGCCAAATTTTTTAAGGTTTAGGAGTTTTAAAGGTTATTGTAATACATTGCTTGATGTCTGATGAGCAACTGCTGGTTACAGGCATAAACAAATTGTTATTTAGGTTTAAATGTAAGTCAAGGTGTTGTAAAAAATTAATACAAAAAATTCATTTCCTTTGTACATTTGATTTTAAGTATTAACATTTTACCTGACCAAATAAAGTTTGTGAATTGTAGCTAATTCAGTAATTTATTCATTTATTCATCTTCTATACCTCACAGGGGCTTGGACCCAGGATGCTTAGGCCATGAGGTACAGTACACTCTGAGTCTCAATTCATCACAGGGCACACATGCACACAGTACACACTCACTCACACACTACAGGCAATTTGGAAGTACAGTACCTGAAGGAAACCCACCAAGCACAGGGAGAACACGCAAACTCCATGCACACGGACCCCGAAGCGGGAATCAAACCCAGACCCTGGAAGTCCAAGCCAGCAGTGCTATAATACAGTAATGAAAAATATAATTTTATAGACATTTTATGAAAGAATAGGTATTTATTCCATTACCACAAAATATCAGGTCAGTAAAATGTTAATAATCAAAAGCAAATGTAGAAAAGAAATAAAAGTATTGATTTTTACAACACCTAGACTTACATTTAAGTCTATTACAATGCAAGCATTTTTTAAGAACTTTTGAGCATTGAAGAGGTTTGAAGACACTATCTGTTGTGTCAGTTTTTATTATCATTAATAAATAAATATATAAATAAATAAATAATAAAAACTGACACAACAGAACGTTTTTTCAAACCTCTTCAATGCTCAAAAGTTCTTAAGAAATGCTTGCATTTCTCTTCCTCCCTGTTCCACTCTCCTGAACACAGGAAATAGCCAAATAGCTAAATTACCTGAAGGTGTTAACACCAACACCTCAGCATCAGTTCCACTTCAGCTCAGCATGATAAAAAGTAAGTACTGGTATGTGAAAAAAACAAACATTAAAACTGGTAAACTAAGTAAACGCTAAAATGTCTGACATTAGGGATTGCAAGGGTTTACTGCTCTTGTCATGAACACATGCAAATGAAAACAAATTTAATTACAGCAATAAAACATGCATTAAATATATCTATATCAAATATCTTTTCTTTTTTTCAAGTCCCATAGATTCAAAGCCAATTTGTTACTCTGAATTAAAATTTAGTGCAATAATAATGCTTTTGGTAAAGTTTTCCCTAAGGAAATTAACAATTTTTGTTAAAGAAACTTTTCAGTTATTTTGTCATGGCTGAGATTTGTCATGGCTCAGATTTGTCATGGCTCAGATTTGATTTCTTTTATGTATGTTGTCTCTTATTTTGACATATGTATTTGTCATATCCTGGAATTTACATCTGTATGACGGGGAGAAGGAGTAGGGGTGTTATCTCTAGCTGAGGTAGCGAAGGTTATCTTTGTGTCGACAGGCTAAATCGAATGGCCTCTCAAAACAGACAACAAATGGTTCTCCACACTAGCGTTACAGCTTAATAATCACATAAAAACACTTCATCTCGCCTTTTTCCCCACCTTCTTTTATACCCAATCACTGACCTTAAAAGCAAGAGCTGTCATATATCTTAGTAACATGGATGGTTGTTAGGTGTCAGCAAATAAACCCAGTGTTCTCCCTTCCCCCATTCGTTTAAAAAACAAGCACATCACCAAGAACGTTCTCAGCTTGTAAAAATGGTCTTGCAAAGGGAACATTCCGATCTGTCAGACGAGCTGTCACAGAGAGAAAGAGAGAGATTCCCTTGAACACTGCCACCTTCATGTTCAGTGAGATGTAAACTATAGCACCCCCCTGCAGAGAAGGACTTAGACTTTCCCACACTGTTAAAACCCTGGATCATGCAGTTGGACGTTTGTCATATTTTCACCCCACTACACAAAGTGTTTGCCCTTGAAAAAAGCTTTAACAAGGCCACAAATGCAGTACTAACATTCTTCACATGTGGGTATAATGCATAAAACACTAAACAACAAAGAAACCACCAATTTTGTGTGTGTGTGTGTGTGTGTGTGTGTGTGTGTGTGTGTGTGTGTGTGTGTGTGTGTGTGTGTGTGCGTGCGTGTGTGTGTGTGAAGATTCTGTGAAAATCTTTTCAATGCAGTCTGTTAATTTTTTGGAAAGTTTGAAAAAAGAATTATGTCTAACCATGAAGAAAAATAGTGGAAGAACAATTTTGTATGTACTTTTATTTATTTAGTGCAAAAAAAAGAGCCATAAATATTCCTTAAATCACTTTTTTCAGGTAGCAACATCTAAGGAGATACTATAAGACGTGCTAAGTTCGCTTGGGTAGGTTTCACATTCAGAGCATAACATATGCCAAACCTATTTATACTGGCCTAAGCTGCTCCCTGGACCAGGTCCAAATGTACTAAAGTAATAGGCTGTCCTCGCACACCTCCATGATCTTCAGAATGCACTGGAAACTTGAGAGGTGTGAGTGATGCAGTTGAATCATATGTGCATGAGAATTATCTACAATTAGATTTCCCCTGGCTCATCAAGTTTAATTCAGAAAGGGGTTAGTGAAGCCCAGGGGCTTCAATCATACTCATTCATCTCATTGATCTGTTTTCTTTTTTTTTAAACATGAAATATAGTACATGAGACATGGTTAATCCTTGAATATTTGCCTTCACCGTGTCAACCTACTGCAACAACCATGTTACACCAAATTCCAGATTTGTCCCACCTGACCTCAACAGGCTCGTTGTCCTTTTTGGAGACATCTTTGACAAAGCATCACGTTGATTTACACATGGATTCCTGATGTTCAGTAGAGTGGGTGCTTTTTTTTTTAAGAAAACAACAGGGGGTTGAGGGGATAGGTGTAATGTATTAGGGGTGTGTGTATGTGTTTGTAAGTGTAGAGGGGGCTGGCTTAGTTAAAGGGCACACTCAGCTGCTAGATTAACTCATCAACACTGCATTGCCGAGTGTCAACAGAAATGTTTCATGCACAAGGAATGAATACCATTTGGAGGTCATGAGTAGTGGCCTCCTGAGTCCCTTAGACCTTTAAATGTTAGTGTCTGCTTTTCAAGAGCAAAGGTGTCAAGCTGGAAGCCTTACTAACAAATGTAACCCCATAGAGTACTGAGGCTTTTGTTTGGATTCTTGTTTGGGAGGAGTGATTGATTGAATTGTCATTATGATGGTATCAGACCTAGTAGTTTTGAGATTAGCTCTGTTTACCAGAAAGTACTTTATTACTTATTACTTACTTATTAATATTTTATTATTATTGGGCTAGTAGGGTGGGTGCGGAAGTTCTCAGATGATCATCATGCACAAGTTGCCGAATGACAATTTCTGTCCATAATGAATTCACTGATGTGGTGATGCACATGATCAGAATAGTGTTGTAGGACTCCTAATGTACACAGGATGATTGTGTCTTTTGGCACACTGACTTATGAAGGTTGGTGCTCCCTGTGACTGTGCAGGCAGCCTTGTGCTGCCATCTCTTGGCATGTGAAAAAACAACTTTAAACTTTTTTATACCACCCTGTATTATTTTTTTTATGTGACATAAACAAATTAGCCATCTATCTGTAAACTTTGAAACAGAAACTAAAATTTTTTTCAATTTTAATAACAAAAAATTATTAAATTATGTAAAAAAAAACAAAGTTTCAATTTAGTATTCTAAAATAGCAAATATAGCAGAAAAAAAATAGCAGCCTACAGAACCAGTAATGCGGAAATGGCGGGTGCTGCTATTAGCGGCGAAGGAAAAGAGATGGAAAGAGTAATTAATCATTACCAAATAAGCGGGTTTTAAATCGGATGTGCGCATTACTGGATCTGTAGCAACAACAGACCGCAAAGAATGATGGCCACACCGGGGCTGATGGGAATTATAGTTCCTGCTACCTACCGTTCGCTTCATTCACCTGAGCAAACTTTTCTCAGAAGACCTATCATTTTATCGAGTCATGCGACCACGGTATTATCGAAATTAATTGTAATTGCGGTACGACGGTGTTTACAATACCGTTACATCCCTACAGGTCCTTCAGGTATTACTGTGCTCAATTGGCCTGCCAACTCTCCTGACCTGAACCCCATAGAGAATCTGTGGGATATTGTGAAGAGAAAGTTGAGAGACACAAGACACAAGAATCTGTAAAAGGATTCCCGACCAAGTATTGAGTGCATAACTGAAGATAATTATTTGAAGGTTGACTTTTTTTGTATTCAAAACACTTTTCTTTTATTGGTCTGATGAAATATGCTAATTTTTTGAGATAGGGATTTTGGGTTTTCATGAGCTGTATGCCACAGCTGATATTAAAGCAATAAAAGGCTTGAACTACTTCAGTTGTGTGTAATGAATCTAAAATATATGAAAGTCTAATGTTTATCAGTACATTACAGAAAATAATGAACTTTATCACAAAATGCTAATAACCTGTATATATATATATATATATATATATATATATATACTGTATATATATATATATACAGTGGTGTGAGAAACTATTTGCCCCCTCCTGATTTCTTATTCTTTTGCATGTTTGTCACACAAAATGTTTTTGATCATCAAACACATTTAACTATTAGTCAAAGATAACACAAGTAAACACAAAATGCAGTTTTTAAATGAGGGGTTTTATTATTTAGGGAGAAAAAAAATCCAAACCTACATGGCCCTGTGTGAAAAAGTAATTGCCCCCTGAACCTAATAACTGCTTGGGCCACCCTTAGCAGCAATAACTGCAATCAAGCGTTTACGATAACTTGCAACGAGTCTTTTACAGCGCTCTGGAGGAATTTTGGCCCACTCATCTTTGCAGAATTGTTGTAATTCAGCTTTATTTGAGGGTTTTCTAGCATGAACCGCCTTTTTAAGGTCATGCCACAACATCTCAATAGGATTCAGGTCAGGACTTTGACTAGGCCACTCCAAAGTCTTCATTTTGTTTTTCTTCAGCCATTCAGAGGTGGATTTGCTGGTGTGTTTTGGGTCATTGTCCTGCTGCAGCACCCAAGATCGCTTCAGCTTTAGTTGACGAACAGATGGCCGGACATTCTCCTTCAGGATTTTTTGGTAGACAGTAGAATTCATGGTTCCATCTATCACAGCAAGCCTTCCAGGTCCTGAAGCAGCAAAACAACCCCAGACCATCACACTACCACCACCATATTTTACTGTTGGTATGATGTTCTTTTTCTGAAATGCTGTGTTACTTTTACGCCAGATGTAACGGGACACGCACCTTCCAAAAAGTTCAACTTTTGTCTCGTCGGTCCACAAGGTTTTTTCCCAAAAGTCTTGGCAATCATTGAGATGTTTTTTAGCAAAATTGAGACGAGCCTTAATGTTCTTTTTGCTTAAAAGTGGTTTGCGCCTTGGAAATCTGCCATGCAGGCCATTTTTGCCCAGTCTCTTTCTTATGGTGAGTCGTGAACACTGACCTTAATTGAGGCAAGTGAGGCCTGCAGTTCTTTAGATGTTGTCCTGGGGTCTTTTGTGGCCTCTCGGATGAGTTGTCTCTGCGCTCTTGGGGTAATTTTGGTCGGCCGGCCACTCCTGGGAAGGTTCACCACTGTTCCATGTTTTTGCCATTTGTGGATAATGGCTCTCACTGTGGTTCGCTGGAGTCCCAAAGCTTTAGAAATGGCCTTATAACCTTTACCAGACTGATAGATCTCAATTACTTTTGTTCTCATTTGTTCCTGAATTTCTTTGGATCTTGGCATGATGTCTAGCTTTTGAGGTGCTTTTGGTCTACTTCTCTGTGTCAGGTAGCTCCTATTTAAGTGATTTCTTGATTGAAACAGGTGTGGCAGTAATCAGGCCTGGGGGTGACTACAGAAATTGAACTCAGGTGTGATAAACCACAGTTAAGTTATTTTTTAACAAGGGGGGCAATCACTTTTTCACCCAGGGCCATGTAGATTTGGAGTTTTTTTTTCTCGCTTAATAACGTAAACCTTAATTTAAAAACTGCATTTTGTGTGTCCATTATGTTATCTTTGACTAATAGTTAACGGTTTTTGATGAGCAGAAACATCTAAGTGTGACAAACATGCAAAAGAATAAGAAATCAGGAAGGGGGCAAATAGTTTTTCACACCACTGTATATATATATATATATATATATATATATATATATATATATATATTTTTTTTTTTTTTTTTTTTTTTTTTTTTAAATAGACAAAAAGAATCCGACTAAATTTGTCAATGTCACTGTTTTGCCTCTAGCAGGATAAGAAAAATAATAAAATGGCTGTGATTTTTTTTTCAACAGAACAATACATTTTGATATATCACATACAGTGGATGCAATATCTATATGGTGGAGGGGTCGCTTCTAGAGAGTGACACTGGCCAATGTCAGACATTTATGAGCTCATGTGTGGAAAGAGGACAGGTAGCACTTTCCTCCAAGTTTGTTCAGCTGTCCTGTGATGTAGCATGAGCAGCAGTTTGTAAAGATGAGACGCTGGCTTCACATGTCTCAGTAGAAAGCTGTGGTAGCTGTCATGTGATATGGTTAGCCAAAATGGCTAGTTAGTCTGATATCTCTAGTTTCACAGGAACAGCATCTCTCTTGCTAAAAGTACTGAGAAGAAGTGATGAAAGGGTGGAAGGATCTTAAAAGGTCAATCTTTATTGTAGTTATCCCGTGAGTAAGAGGTGGTGAGCTGGATAGCGAGTGACCAAACTGGGGAGGAAATGGGGTATGAAAAAAAGCTTGCTACTGTAGTTAGCATGATATCTCTAACAAACATCATCTCTCTCACTTAACATTTTGGGAAGCACTGATGCTTCTAATTACAATGGAAGTTCCAGTCTGAAAGGGTTAAACATTTAGGTCCATATAGATTGACCTATATACAGTAGATTCATAAAAATTGCAGTAACCTTCATTACCTTTTATTTGTTTTAGATTTAAGGAAGATCCGACATGTGGTCATAAATAATCTCAATTTCTTAGTCTCCCATGAACAATGCCAAAGCTTGCTGTGCTGCACATAGTGTGGAAGTGTGATGGCATGCGCGCTATGTACGTATGTGAGTACACAGCTCAAATTAGGCTTGTAATCACAGCTTGTATAGCGAAACAAAGTCAGCTATATGATGCTTGGAGTTATGAAACATAACCATGGGCCACTTATAAACAGGAGAGATGACTGCTTGCTGAGTATATAGCAGAAGGGCATCAAGAGAGCTAGATTTCAAAATCATAGCACAAGACCATTCACCTTTGATCTACTACTATTTGACCTTCACAATGACCTATATGATTTTCCTGCAATTACCAATATTTCAAGGTACCTAGGGGTATAGACAAAAATGGCCTTGAGAGTACATGTTGGATGTTTTCCACTGCTGCTCTCAAAAGTTCCGATCATGACCTGCACTGACAGTGTTCTTAGTATTGGGTTCCTGCTCTGCACTTATGCTAGCAGCAGGGGGCAAAGGGGTGAATAAGCACTGCGGCCGTGTCAGCTCTGGCAGTGCAGGTCCCCAGGGTTGGCGCCAGGAGTACTCCGGCAGCCAGGGGCAAAAATAGACCTGACTCAGCCATGCCTGCAGTTGCTGGGGCAGGGCAAAGCGGCAGGAAAAGAAGTGGGATTAGGTTGCAGCGGCTGTCATCATTGCATGGTCATTACTTCTGGGCTAATTATCTGTGGCCACAAGTAAATACACAAGATAATATAGCTCAACATACAGTGTGTTTGTAGCTGCAATGGCAGCAAAGTGGATTAGGATTAGAGCACAGGTGACTAAAAGAAAGCCAAAAGAAAATATTTGTACCAAGTCCAAGAAAAAGAACTGAGGTTTAACTTTAGATATAACTTGACTATGCAAATTAGAATTCATGATCTTACATACTGTGATTCATGTTTATGAAAAATCAAAAACTTACAATGCAGTCACGCCATGCTTGCCATAATGGGCAACTAAGAGGCCAATTCCATCAAGCCAACTCTGCGGACAAATCTTCCCTTACCTTTACAGTTTGATTTCTAGTGAGCACTCGGCTTGTCCAGTAACAGAGACGAGCGTCTTTGTTGTCTTTATCACCTCTCAGTCTCTGAGTATTGTCACCGGCATGCCTAGGAGAATGCTTGATAAAATAATAATCATAATGCAATTCATGACTTTGCCCAATTCCTGTTTCCTGTCAATTATGGCTTTGCACGAGCACACTATCTGTCAGATCTAACTGAACATTACTGCTGTAATTGCCCTGGAGTTCACTTTTGATGTATCTATTTAGAATGACCATTAGTAATGTTCAGATATTCATATATGCACTTGAAATATAATTATGGCATGCCCTAATGTAGCTAAACACCTTGTTTGCATGCTAGCTATTGTCATAAAGCAATAATGTCAGATCTGAACTTGGGTCTCACACTAATGTGAAATAAGTGACAGCATTGCCTTTAAGGAATGGCAGGGAACAGCAGATTCAGCTAAAGAACCACACTGTTATCTTTACGGTCAAAGTAACTCAATAGGTAATTAGTCTTATGAGAGCATGTGTGTACATCCCTATCAATCCCTATTTAGTGGAGCATAAGCTTCTATTAGCTAATTGAATTAGCTGTTCTGTTTTGGGTTTAAACCTGAGAAGTACATGGGGGTAGAGATGTGTTTATCTAGCATTATGTCAGAGTGGAGGGTTAAGATATAATTATACCACACAAGGCATTCATCTAGCACGATGTGTGTGTCTTTGGAAAGGTCTAATGTCAACCAAACTCTGTCTTTCTCACATTAATTAACCCAATATTCTTGCTGTTAGATTAACTGCTGGCTTAATATAATTTATGTGTGGATATTTAATGCAACTTAAATGTTAAATAGATGTCCATGGTATGACACCTTGTATTATGTGAAGTAGTGCAAATGGTAAGTTTAGCTTAGAACGGTATGAAGGTTTTTAGAATTTGTCAACAATTACTTACATTGTACTCACGTTCTGCTTGACAAACTTTATAGTTGGTGTGAAAAGCAGGAAAAAATATAACAACCAGGTGCTATGGTAATGTATTTATATGGACCTCAGTTTTGATTTTGGAAAAATATATATATATATATAAGAAAACCAGAGAACACACAGATAACCAACAAAGACATATGAATCTCCACACAGACAGTAACCCGAGCCCAGGAATCAAACTGGAGCTGTGAGGCATCAGTTCTACCTAAAAACATTTTTGGATTCATTTATTCCTTATCAGTTACCGTTTTATTCTGGTCAGGATTGTGGTGAAATTAAATCAATGAATTATTTTTTAAATTAATTTCTTTGAAAATCAGTCATTTTACAGTTACATGCTTTATAAGCCTAAGTGGGGCACTAAATCTTTTCTAAATCTAAAACTTAGTCCAGTCCTAGTGCCTCAGGGGAGCCCACCATTGAAAACAAAGCATCATTAGATTGACTGGTTGTTTGACCTTTTAGTGTGTTGACTTTATTGAGTAGTAAATTTAGGTATGGGGAGAAAACTGTGAGCAGGAGAAGGAGTCATAGAGAGAGAGAGAGAGAGAGAGAGAGAGGTTCATCCCTTTTTTCCATTGTGCTGCAATGTCTCCATTAAGATACAGTAACTGCTGTGCCACAACTTTGAACTTTGACTTTTTCTGACTGCTCTACCAAGCCGTTTGGCCTTAAACCCTGATGTGAACTATAAAGGAAAAGCAATGAGAATGAAAATTAGCAATTTCCTCTAAGATTTTGAACGTATTCCAAGAAGAATTACAGCTTAGTGAGGTTTGTAATAAATGTATAAATTACAGTAGGATTGTTGTGAAATGTTAGGTGAATGGTTATTCTGGTCTCATTATAACACTGCATAAAACACCAGGCCTGCGTTTTAGTACAGTTGAGTTGTTCGTAGAACATTGTCATACGGTAGAGCTTTAATTTGGAGATTTTTTTAATTATGGATTTATTTTATGTTTTTACTTTGTTGCAATCCACAGTAAAGAACAAACACTTTTCCTGTAGTGAATCCATCACCTCACCACAGATGTCTGGCTCATAAACCAACATTAGACAAACAATTACAAAAGAGTACAAATATATGTCAGTTCAAATATATCATGTTATTTCCTTAATGATTAATCAGAGTAAGAAGGTTGTCATGAGAACAATGTTAACAAATGTACAGTGATAGCGTACAGGACAAGCCATGTCTTCCCTAAGACTGAATAATGTGTGGAAACGGTTGAGCATTTGTTGTGCTGCCGGCCTGTGATTTGATAGACACTATCCGCTTACACAGATGAGCCTCTCTGTCGCTGAAGACATTTGCAACTGGTGCCAAGGCCCAATAAATCACCCAGTATCAAAGAGGGCATGTAACGCTTTCTGGATTTCAACATATGTGGAATCAGAAGCTGTCTGTCAGCAGGCTGAACCACTCAGGGGTGTGGGGGTGGAGCTCTCTAGCTTGTTCCCACTCTAATGTGGACCATATGTGGGCAGTGTGGATATAGTTCAGATGCACTAGGCACTACCTGCTCCTTATCTGAGCTTTCTGACAAGCAATCTTTCCTGGGGAAGGATGGGTATGCTTTAATAAACAATTTTGCTGATTGACTAATTAAGTTTTTTTTTTTTTTTCGTCCACAGCTAAAACTTTTATCTTCAGTATGAAATATGAATATGAAACGTGAGCACTAAATACAATCCTGTGGAATGTCATATAAATAGCTAATTTAACTTGGAATGAAATACACATATAATATGTACATTTTGATGAGCATCTTATGAGCAGCATGCACAAAAACAAAAAGGCAAAGAATCTACACTAGGGATGGAGAACAATTATGTTGTAAAGCTCTATATAATTTCATTGTGTTTAAATGTTTTTCAGTACAATGAAAATGTGTTGTAATAAAAGGACACTATAGCAAGATCAAGATTTTTATTATTTTAAGTGTGTGATCAGTAAAAAATATATCCTTCAACCAAAAGTCAGATATTATCCATAAAAACATGCCAGCTCTTGTTTATTTATGAACCATCAGTGTAAGTTGTTCAGACACTTATTTGTACCCAGCAAGATGAACATTTAACCGTGTCTGGCAGTGTCATGCGGACCTATCCATCTTGATGTTTAAGACGACCCTTGCTGTCATCTGTGGTTTTAAGTTCCCTGAGCAACTGAACCTGGTATTTGGCCCTATATATCTCTAGCCCTGACTTCTCTCTAGTTCTCTTTCATTCTTTCCCTTTTAGGTGCCCTGCTGCTTTGTGTTTAAAGTTTGCGCTCCATCAAACGTTGAGCTTTGCTTCTTTTCCTCCCCACCAAGGTAGCAATCAAACTGCACAGCCATTCTAGAACAACTTTGTCTTCCAAAACACTTGCGTCAACCGGATAGGTTTCCATCTGTCTCGCATAGGGCAAAGCTTTTGCTGATGAGGGCCTTAAATGATTAATGTCCAAGTTGCATTTTGTCTTTCATTATTCCAACATTTTCCTCCCTCTGCGTTCCATATTCAGAGCAGCTTATATTCGGTTAGGATTGCACTACAGAGACATTCCTAATTACAACGCTGAAATGATCAGTGACAGTGAAGCATTCTGTCACACAGAAAATGAACTGTTTCCTCCTCAAATCATACTGGGAAACATTTTTCTTTGAAATCCAACTTAAGACCATATTATATTTTTTACAAGCAGTTATATTGAATTACATTTTACACAAACTCTGGTTCCAGTATTGATACAGCCTATATATTTTTTATTTTTTAGTGATAAAACTATACAGTAAGTGTAATCTAAATACTTAAATGACACTTGGAGTGAATACTTTACTACACAGAATTAACTGCCAGTACACTCCAAGGCCTGGAGTGTTTTTGTAGTGTGGTAAACCCATAGCTGACCTTCATTCAGTGATATATCACTCTGAATCTTGGAACAGTGTAAACTCTGTGTGAGTAACAGCCCTGGCTATAGTTGCAGATTTAAGCTATACTGGAAAATTCTCTGCAACATTTATACCCACCCTCAATAACCTATGTATTCTCAACTTTCTCTCAAGGCCTTGATATAGTAAGCCTTTTTTTCCAGTGAGATGGAACCAGTTTTGAGAGGAATTAGCAAAATGCCACAAATGCATTTATGTATGTATGTATGTATGTATGTATGTATGTATGTATGCTTGTATAATGACCTTCTTGGCCAAGAAAGTTGCCATTTGGAATTAAATAAGGAAATACTTAAGATATGATAATTACTGCAGTGATTAATAGGCTTCAGCTGCCAACAATTATTTGAACTCTAATTAATGCAGTGACTAGCTTCACTTAAACGCTTGGTAAAATAAGATGCTTAAGCAACTGACAGGCATCATGGTTGGTTAATGGTTAGTACTGTGGCCTCACACATCCAGGGTTGAGGGTTCGAGTCCCGCCTCGGGTCTGTGTCCTCGGGGTTGGTGGGTTTCCTCTGGGAACATGTGTTTCCTCCCACCATCTAAATACATGCAGTTAATCACAGTTTAACTGGAATTCCCAGATTGCCCAAATAGTGTCTTTGTGTGTGTGTGTGTGTGTGTGTGTGTGTGTGCCCGGCGATGGATTGGCACCCTGTTCAAATTAAAATTTTATTTGTCACATACACAGTCGTAGTACGGTATGCAGTGAAATGTTTATACGACCGCCTGTGACCTTAACATTTTTAAATCAATTATCAAGAAATAAGAATGAGAAATAGAAAAGAAGCAGGAAATAAATAATTAGAACAAAATGTACAAAATGTATTTTTGAAAATGTTTAAAAATATACAAGAAATATAAAACCTAAATACACAAAATACAAACAAAAGACAAAATACACTTAAATGCAAATAAAAAGTGGATTGAATGAAAATTGTCCAGAAGTGTACTCCACCTCATGCCTAAAGTCTCCTGGGATAGGCTCCAAGCCCTCATGACCCTATACAGGAAAAGTGGTATAGAAGTTGAATGAATGAATGAATGAATGAATGAAGCAATTGGTAGTATAAATCACAGCGATGTTTAATAGTGATGTTAAGAACATTTCCACACATACAATGTGACAAGAATTCACAGGACTGTGACTAAATAATTGTCTTACTCACTCACTCACTCACTCATCGTCTATACCGCTTTACCCTGTATTCAGGGTTGCGAGGACCTGGAGCCTATCACAGGAGGCTTAGGGCATGAGGCAGGGTACACCCTGGACAGGGTGCCAATCCATTGCAGAGCACACACATAAACACACTCACACACTCAATCACACACTACGGGAAATTTGGGAATGCTTTTTAGACATAGCAGAGTGCAAGCAACTTTATTAAACTAATTATAGTCAGTATAACTTTGTGAGTTGTTACACTTAGAAATATGGAACTGAAGCTTCTTTCTGAACTGATGTCCACCACCTTGGTCAAGGTGATGGAGACGTGTGGTCATCGATCCCTGTCTCACTTCCTCTTTATTATCAAATGTAACATCATTATCTCTTGACCTTCGGCCACTGCTGATGGATACAGACGACAGTCATGCTTACACAAGCGGTATGAGCTGGAATAGGTCATCATTATCAAATTATCCCTCCCTACCCATCAGTGAAGAATTCATCAAATGACAGAGTTGTTCTTGTGTCCTTCCTGATGCCATTTATTCATATACGCATTTTCAAATACGGCTATTAACGTAGATTGAAACAGCTTTGAAAAGTTCTGTCTGGGCTCTACACTGTCATATAATATTTTACAGTCTATTAGCCAATGCTTACTGCAGAGGGCAGTGTCGAAACCAAGTAATGTAATAATAAAATAAACATGCTCATTCACATTGCAGCTGCACTGAATTATCAGATTGATTAACTCTTCGGTTGTCCTCAGCTTAGTGACAATACAATTCTTTTCCTTAGAGAGCAAATTACAAGATAAAATGTCAGCCTCTCTGTCCTGTACCGTGTCTCTCTGCATCACACACACACACACACACACACACACACACACACACACACACACACACACACACACACACACACACACACACACACACAAAGACAGCTCCTGGAGTGAGACATCATTGCATTGTGTAGGGTGAAGCGCTCTGGGCTGTAATTCCCTGAAGGCCAGCACGATTGTGGTCTGGGTTATTGGTGCTCTGCTCCGCTTCATGTAAATGACTGCCGCTGTAATTGAAAAGGGAACTCTCAGGCATGTTTTCCCAGTTAATCCATTTAAGATCATTATGAGAATCGCCAATTGGCTTGACCCAGCTGCAGTGGGACAGGCAACAATAGCCCCCGTCTCAGAAGTGTGTCGATTCACAGCCCCACCAGGCCAGGGGTTAATGAATGATTATTTTGTAGCACAATGAGTTGCAGGCATTCAGAGGGTAATCTTAAGTCCCTCAGGAGAACAGATCTCAGCCTCAAAAAAAAAAAAGTCAAAAAGAGAAATTTTATCTAAATATGCTTAAGTCAATGTGTGCTTAAGAAAAATGTGTCTTTGATAAAAATACAACAGATTCTTCACCCAAAGAGAGATGAAGCATGCTAATTCAAATGTCAAATGTTTCTAACACTTGTATTTACATAAAAATATACATGCAACCATAATAGTTACCATTGTGCAACTGTGTACAGTTTGCAATAAACTACAATGACATCTTAGCTAAGTATGCAGACACATGAGATGCAACTAAATGCAAATGCATTATTTAGATTTAACTGATAATGTGTTCTAAACACATACAACTATGGCTGCTTTGACACTAGAAACAAATGATTCTAAGCATTCATGGGTTTGATTGCTTATCACCCTCTCACCACTATAATAATAATAATAATAATAATAATAATAATAATAATAATAATAATAATAATAATAATAAAAATAATAATAATCATCATCATCATCCATATTAAATTCAATTCAATTATATTAAATTATATAAAATTATATCCTTTGTTTACCATAAAGGTTCAGAGACCATCTGGAGTACATGACCGGGTAGAGAACAAACAAATGGCAGTACATGAGCAGTTTTTACTTCCTTGACAGCAAGTAGACAGAAATAAAATTCTCAGAGCACATTCTTTCACATGAGTGTGAGCCGCTGCATGATAAACTTACAAAGTCCATTTTTAGTCCATCTTAGTAATTACCTGGTTGCAGTGGTTTTAATAAAATTTAACTTTGTGCAGCAGTTCTTCTTTTTTATCAATAAAAAATTAAATTAAAATATTTGTATTTTTATATTTATATTTTTCTATAGTCTTTACAGGTAAATTATCAAATTTCAAAATATTTAAAAAATTCACTTCTGGTTAAAAAAAAGGGAAGGAAGAAAGAGGGTGAGTTAAGGTGCAAGACACATGAAGCCAACCTCTGCATCATTTCGATTTTTGCCCATTTGTGTGTGATGCTCATTCAGCATCACACACATGGGCAGTATCCACAATATTCTGCATACATGAGTTCACAGACACCTACATTTTATGAGTGTCACTGTGAATCAGGCATCATCAGGATTTAAACTTGTAATTTCCTGAGGGTTAATTCCCTCCAGTTTCGCTGCTCAGAGCCCAAAAATCTTTTCCCCATTCTATTAACACACTAATGTAAAAAATAAATAAAATGTTTTTTTTTTAATATTACCTATACTAACTACTCATGAACTGTTTATATGCTGTAAACATTGCTTTTATGGTTACATGTACAAGAATTTTGCTTCAAATAATGCAACATTTTCAAAATTGTAAATGGCATAAAATTAATCAGTAAATGATTAACTTCCATGTACACTGCATGGCCAAAAGAAAAAAAGGTTGGCATTTCAGAAGGGTCAAATTATTGGCTTGGATCAAGCAAAGGAAACAAAAAACTTTACTGGACTTGAGTTCAGAACTGTCTAACACATTATTAAAACCTGGAAAGATAGTGCTGAACCGTCAACTTCATGGAGGAAATGTGGATGAAAACAGTCATGAATGACTGTGATCAAAGATCACTTAAATCCTTGGTGCAGACTCGTGCAGACAAAAAATCGACATATGTTTTCCTAAAGTGAAAGTGAGAGCATTTCTTGATGAGAATTCAGAGAATTGGGATTAAACAGCTGTATGGCCACAAGAAAGATACTTGTTAGTGAAGCTAATCAGAAAAAAACGGGTTCAGTTTGCTTGGTATTTGAACCAATGGAAAAAGGCCATGTGGTCTGATGAGTCCAGATTTTCCCTATTCCATAATGAAGGGTACATTAGGGTAAAAAGGGAGGAATATGAAGGCAGTCATGCATACTGCCTAGTTCCAGCCTCAGGGATCAGTGTTATGGTGTGGGTTTGCTTCAGTTCATCAGCTATAGGTTTAGCAACATTATGTGACAATAAAATAATGTCAGTTGACGACCTTGACAACATTGTACTGAATGACCACATTATCACTTCAATCGACCCCGTCCCCCCTAATGGCGCAGGCATATTCCAGGACTCAAATTGTGAAATAGTAGTTCTGGGAGCATGAGGAATCATTTTCACATATAAACTAGCCACCACATTGCGTGCCATAATCAAAGCTAAAGGCTGTCTAAAGAAATATTAGAATGTGCAATTCTTTCCCCCAGGCAGTGTATATACTACTGATCATTAAGATAAATGGGGTCGTTTTCCATGTTTCAAGGCTTTGCTGTATAAATGTATCTTTGCCAGGAATGGAAATACATATTTTAATATTATTCTGACAAATGAGGAAAAATATAGGTTGGCCATTCAGGATCTAAGTTAAATTAAACTTTTATAAAACAAACCAAGTTTTTCAAAACTTGCTTTCATCACAGTCCCAAGATATTAATCCCGAGAACACTATTTAATGTCATGTATAGCATTACCTTTCCCACATAGTTGGAATGCATGAACGAGGAAGAGCTCCCATATTTCCTAAATCCCAATTAAACCCCTGCATATAAGCAATAAGAACTCAACAATACATATACTATTGGCTTTATAAGTACTGTGACAATACAGATTAGGCCAAATGTTAGCCAGTTTATTATGTTACAGAAATAGCATAGAATAGTTAAAGAAACAGCTAGATAAATATTAGTAAGTGCCTCGATAATACTGGTAATTACACACATTGGAAAGAAATGCCTTTTTTGGAAAATCCACAGGTTCACATGAATGTACTGTAATTACTCTCAAACTTTTACACATGTGATTATCTGAGAGAAAATGTCCCGATACAACACAAGCCAAAACTAAAGTTGATGCACATGTGTTCTAGGAAATAAAAAATACTGGAATCCATTTGTAACAGTGAAAACATTGTTAATAATGACATTAGAATTACATATATATTGTATACAAATACTCAGGCATATAGCCAGTACTACAGATACTGTATAAAATGGGAATAAAAAAAAAACACACCTACTGTTTTATTTAGGATATAACCCTTAGCAGGTCATACTGCTGACTTGATGTTTGTGCTGCTTCTGTATTTTGCTGTAATGCTAAAAATCATGCACGTTTCTGAGAGAGGGAGGTGTCCTTGCTTCACATCAAGAGACTAGGAAGTCCACGTTCAAGAAGTCTCTCAGAAATACCCGTCTGAAATAACATATTAACATTGTCTTGGTGTCCCATTGTGGAAGGCTCAATGAAAAATCTCTTCCGAGGTTATTGTGTGCCACCCATACATAGCTACACTAGTTTAAAAAAAAAAAAGGTGAAAAAAAATGGAAAAAAGCAGAAAGAAGGACTGTGTCCCAGACTATTGTTGTGCAGAATTCTGTTTGATGTCAAAGCGACTTCCTGGTCAATTCCTGTATGAGCCATTTGTTTGTGTCAACTTTTACTCTAAATCACTTATCACATCAAAGAGGGCTGGTCTGGACCTGCAACAATGAGTACTGCATCGATGTGATGAATGACACGGATGCAGACTTTTTCGATGCTTTCCTCCCCGCGGATGCATACTAGTGAATGAAGATTTACATCCAACTGTAAACACAGAACAGGGCAAATACAGGAATGTGTTAGGTGCATATTCCGTGTTTCTCTACTGCTGCTAATAATAAGCTTTCACCCAAATGAGTTTGCATTGATAGTAAAATATGTCAGCTGTTTGATACCACACATTCAACATAATACAAGTTATCAGTGTGTTGAAAGCAATACGGCTTCCCTGTCATACACTCTGTTAAACATTTATTAATTCATTGATCTGTTTTTCTCACATAACATTCTCCTCTTCCTTTATACACTTTCTGCAGTAGCCTTTCATGAGAAAAAAAGAACATTTATTGGCTTAACACTGTAAGCGTTGTAGCGCTAAGCCAAAATCTGATGCATGAGAATTCCACTGGCCTGCAAAAATGTTGAACGTTTGCCAATCTATACAAAAACTATTCTGTCTGGAAAGCATACAGAACTTCCATCTGTTGTAGCTACTTCCTAGAGAGATATTCTTACCATGTTTAAGAAAGTCCAGACTTGGGTATTTGGAGTTATAACATCTGAAATCAATGTAGGAACATGCATTTTCATACATACATATATAGTTGCATATAAGCAAAAAAAAGTGATTGTACAAACACAACCAATGGGTTAATTTATGCTGACATTACTGATGGATAGAACAGACTAGACATTAAGTGTGTGCCATCTGAAACATTTTACAGTGATTGACAAAGCGTGCAGTTCACTCTCACGCTCTCCAGAGGGGAAAAATGGCCAACTGATGCAATCAAAGCAGCAGTTATGTTTTGGCCCTACATTAACATGTTATTTATTATACGGTAGTAAAAATCTGTTGTGCCTTATGGCAGTTAAATACACATGCATATTTTAAGTAATGCAAATTTTTATATCTCGATGATCTTTAAGATTATAGAAGAATTTAATGAAGTAATTCAAAAGATGAAAAGATATATGAAGGGATCTTTGGCTGTCTGGTGACATTTAAGAGGCCATGTTTTTTTCAGCATCTGCACCCACTTTGTCACACTAATGGATGTGAAGAAGGCCACATCCCCCACAAATCATTGAAAAGCTCATCACATTCTGACACTTCCTCATGTTCAAATTCTCTTTAGACTCGGGTAAATATAACCAGCCTGATATAAATACATTGAGATTATGATGACATGGGAAGGGAGACATGCTCTCTTAAATGGCACTGAGTATAGTGTCAATATATAGTCCGCATATCTTAACTGATATAGTGAGTCAAGCAAACTAAGCAAAACCGTTTAATATCAGAAATATCATACCTATACAACCATGTCAGATTATGTATCATGTTAAGATAACTGATAATAAAGAATGCATTGAGTCTATTTATACAGCATCTAAGCTGGAACAAAGCTACCTAGAGGCTCGGATACTTTTTCATGACTCCCTTTAGACACACTGGGCCGAGTCACTCAAGAGGAAGAGAGTTACAGTAAAGTCTCCTGCACAAGGCTTCTATCAACACCACACAGGAAGTTTGAGCCACTCAGAATGACTCTGACGTCAATCAGGGATTCTCTCTCTGAGGCTGCATGCCACGAGTACCTCCCCAGAGTGCCAGGGGGCGATGCCAGAGGGACAGGAAACTGGCAAAAGGTGGAGCAGCTCTACCCTCCATGTGACATTCACCCACTATTAAAGTGCTCAAGGACGGTGAGGTGCCTGCCTCCCACGCCCTCACATCCTGTCTGTAAATGATACTTCCTCTTCCTCATTTTCATGCCACAAAATGTTTACAATGGAAAAATAGAAACAGGAGAGTTTTTTAATAGTTTTAATAGTGATCTCACCTTTTAGGTTCTTTAATGAACAATACAGAAATCTGAATTAGGCTGAGGACAAAATTGCTTTAATAAATTTGCACAAGCAGAAAACTAAGGCAGAGCATCAGCATATGTGTATGTGGCAAAAGGATATTTTTCTATTATTTTGCCCATTACTGCAACTGTTAATCTGAAAAAGGGTGATGTAACAGGAAAAGGAGTTTTATATGGGATAAATCGTTAATAGTATCAAGGAGAGTGGTTAGGAATGCTGGTGGGCTGTTATATTCAATCTTTTTTTGTTGTTGTTGTATTTTTAAAAAAAAGTGTTTGGATTGATATACATGAACATACCTTTCAGATTATAGATTTAATGCCAATATGTTTGTGACAGGAATAACTGATGCTTTAGTGGGTGTTCATTCATATGTGCAATAACAGGACACAACAGTGCTTAAAAAGACAGAGTTTAAACCAGCTAATTCTTCATCTCAGTGATGGCAATAACACGTTTCGTTAAACATTCTATTGATCTGTTAATTATATGATCCTCAGTGCTTAATGATGTGTGAAGTGTTCAATTTACATTTAGTATGGACAACTGAGTTGTTTGTTCTTATTTGTTATGGATTGGAATAATTAAGATATCTGTTGTGTGAGTTATATCACCAAAATACCTCAGTGGCCTCGAGTCTATGCTAAGATGGTAAAACTTGGGCAAGTGATTTAAATTGGTTGGGTCCAAGCAAATGAGGCAAAATTATACCACAAAACTTGCACTACACACTACACTTGCAGGAATATATCCATATAGCAGTTATACTAAGAATGCAATGTTAACATTTGTTATTAGAGAGCAAAGTAGTAGTTGTCTTGTTCAATACCAAATGTAAAATAAATAATTTTGTCATTATTGGTATCTCAAAATGATTTAATAAATAAATAAATAATTTTACAATTATATACAGTTTCATATGCAGTTTCATATACAGTTTCATATATATATATATATATATATATATATATATATATATATATATATATATATATATATATATATATATATAATTCTCTGTCATTACTTAGCACCACTACTGAAGAAAAATACTAATAGCAATAGCATTGCTCTTATTTCTGGCTACCAGTGAGACAATGCTTTCATCACTCCTCAGTGAGGTGACAGAGGCTGAGAGGAGTATGGAGTAGGTCAAGAGCTCCCCCATCCTCCCTGCCTCACACACACACACGCACACGCACACACACACACACGCACACACACACACACGCGCGCACACACACACATCTATGTGTCTACACTTCCCTGTCAGTTTGTGATGCGTCAGGGGTCAATGGATCCATTGCAAGAGGTACATGAAGGAGACATGGATGAGAAGCATCTAAGATGCCGTAATTCCCCTACCTCTCTGTCCCCTTTTCTTCTCTGCTCCAGGCTATGTTCCCCCTCTCCATCGCTCTTCCTCCCCCTGACGCTCCTGCCATCTCTGTCAGGTGAGGGGGAGCAGAGCAGAGCGGCACGGTGTCCTGGGGCTCGTGCCAGGTGTTCCTGCTCGTCCTAATGAAACATAAAGGGCAGCGGGACGAGGAGAAAGGAGCCAAATTGAATCGGCCTCTCCTTTTGTGCTGTATTATCAACTCAATTAAACGCCAGCCAGCATCTGCTGCTGAACTGGCAACCAAACCACAACACGCTCACTCACTCATGCATGTGTGTGTGCGTGTGTATCAGCTTTAGATGAGCCCACGTTCTTTTTTTTTTTTACTTTCCACATAGACACACCTACCACCTCTCTCTTGTTAAGTCAGGAGCTGTTTAATTGCATTGCCAGTGCACACTGAGGAGGGAGAGGGAAAAGAAGCAGGGTTTTAATAAGTTGTGCCTTTTTTTCTTAGAAATGCACTCATTATGATGTTATATCATTTGATTTTAGTAATGCCCCTTAGAGAATGAACAAGTTGAGGCCAAGAGGATATCATGGCAGTGAAAGAGAAAGAGTGCAAGAAAATGGAACGTGAGATAAGAAAAAGACAGAAATGGAGAGAGTGTATATCCCAGACTGGGACTTCATCCATCATTGGAATCAGTGTGTGCTGTAATTACTGTGTCAAATAGATGAGACGATGCCTTGGAGGAGGACAGTATATGTGTGTTTGTGTGTGCATGTGGATGCATGGGATGGGGGAGGGGAGTATGCCCATAGATACCCACATAATCATTTTCCTGCCTAAGTTACTTCAACGTCGACTATCATCTGTCATGCCCACATATGGTGTCACCCAGCGCTGTCGTGCATGTCCAATATCCCCATACCAGGTAAAGCAGGATTTCAAATAATCCTAGGCTAGCCACATGAGGGTTATCTATCATGTCAGATAATAAGTCTGTATGTTAGGGGAGACTGAAAATATGAAGGCTTAGAGCTGAAACAAACCCAGGGAGTAGGATTAACCTTTTTATCAACATAAAATATCACGTCAACCAAGGTTGTGCCCTGCTGATGGGCACAGATAGCTTTAAAGCTACCTTCTGGAGCATCTGGAGTAACACTGAGGAAATAAAGTTTTTATTTATTTATTTATTTATTTATTTATTTATTTTTGTTTATTTATTTATTTATTTATTTTGAGGGGGGGGGGGGTGATTATGAGCTTTAAATGATTAAAGTCAGTAAGTTAAGTGCAAAAATCTGGCACATTTTTTAAATACACATTTTGTCTAAGATCTACAGTATATCTTGTGACTTCTGTATTATTGAGTTAAACAAATCAGATTCTTATATATGTTTATGTATTTAAGTTATAAATTTACCATACTGCATAATACACATTTTCAGACTAAATAATAATAATAATTATTATTATTATTATTATTATTATTATTATTTGAAGAAGAAGAAGAAGAAGAAGAAGAAGAACATACATTTATATAATTATAATAAATACTATTAGCTAGATCTCCGATATGTTAAAAAAATATATTTTCTGTATAAACCTACTGCTAATACTTTAAAACCTACTGATATTTTTAGAAAAAGATCATCAGGCCAAATATTGACTTTGTTTTGTTTAATGCTGTTTATTGCTATATATAGTTATATATAGTTTATAGACATCGTTTTTATTTCCGTAGTATTTATTTTCATTATTTTAGATGGCATAATTGTTTTTACAGTTCCTTACCGGTACAGTACATACAGTAAGGCCCTCTAACAGTTTCTACATATACTGTATATGAGAGAGAGATTATATTTTTTTGCACATCCCTATTACAGCATACACTATTACAGTAAAACTTTATATATATAATTTATAGTTAAATATATTATTTATAATTTATAAGTTGGTTGTTACCTCTGTTAGTCCACTGATGGAATCTTCTCACCAGACCAGATAATGACAAAATGATACCAAATATGTAGTATTTGCCAGACATGTATACACAAGCTCCATGGAAAATATGAACACACACCCACAGACACAGACACAGACACACACAGACACACACACACACACACACACACACACACACACACACACACACACACACACACACACACACACACACACACACACACACACACCCTTCGCTTGAGAAGTTATGTGAAAAATGAGAAGCTCATCCCACAGCCATATGGCTCAGCAGCAGTGGCCAAATGAGAGAAGACAAGATGGGGAGGTGGAACAAGGCATTGTCTGCTCCATTACTCCAGGCCACTGTCAAAGCCCAACTCAGCTTGTAAAGGGCCATGCCATCACAAGGGCACTAGGGCTTTGCGTGTTCGGCGGGATTGCTTGACACGACAGGATGGAAAAACATTCGTCCATACAGGCCACTGTAGCCTCCATCCGGCCAAAAGAAATGTCTCATAAAAATCCACAACAAAGAAGCAGTGACCCGGGTGGAGGAGAGGCTGCCAAGCAGTTAAGATGCCTTCCTCAGAGTGGCGTGGGAATGTGGAGTTGGTGGTTATTAATTTTCCTCAATATAATCAGCCATGAAAAATTAAAATGTCACTGCAGATCAATAAATCACCTGCTGCACTAAGATGAGGCCAAACACATGGGCAGCCATTAAAGGTCGCAAGGTTAAACTATTGTTTGGGTGATGCTATTAAAATATTGGTTGTTGATGTCTGAAGATTTGGTGAAATATAAAAGATGGAATGTAGAGGGTGACATTACCAACTGTTTTGAAATAGAATATATTTTAGAGCATTCTTTTTTTCTGCAGACTTTTGTTTTGCTTTCTTATTTAATTAGGTTTTTTTTTCTGGACACTGATGTTTAAGCACCTCATGTGCCATTTCCTCTCTGCTTCAGTCACATTTCGTTGAGTTACACTAACTGGTTTTGTGGTTCAAGTGCATTTTCAGCCCTGTTTTTATGCGCAAACAGCAACTCTCATGGGTCATTAGGGGAATGTAACATTTGGTACCATATGCTAGCTGGTTGTTGGGGAATCTTGAGTAAGTTATAGTTTGACTGGAGGTAAAAGGGAAAAAAATAAAAAGAGAGGAAAGAAATATAGGAGTCCAACTACTGTAGGGACCATGGAGGCCAAAGCTGATCATTTCATGTTTTTGGCAGTGAGACAAAAACACAGATCATTGCCAAGTCAAGTCAGGTTTATTGTCTAATATTTTCAGATTACGGAGTACACAAATACCATTTAATTCTCCTGCTACAGTAATGTGCTCCTACAGCTAACAAAGTCTATACAACATAACAACATATGGAGACAGCAGACATGACAACAAGATGTGTAGGGAAAAGGTATTAGACATGATTGAGAGTAATAAAAATAGTACAAGGTATAATATAGAACATACTGCGTTGTGCCACTAGTGATATAGAGATGACCGTATACATCAACAGTGTACTGTGTAAAAAAATATATATACTCTGCATATATATAGAAATAAAGACATTGAAACAAAAATTTAATCTTAGCATAATTTAAGTGGATCTAAGTGGATGTACCCTGAATATACTCAAACTGGTTTAGTATTTCTAAAAATAAGATTACTGTTAATCAAATGCAAGACTATTAAACACATTTATGATCAGTTTTTACTCATTCCAAGCTTGAAATTATTTAGTTTTATTGCTCTTTTTATTTCTGAATAAAATCTTGACAGTACAATACAACTAATTAATTAAAACTGCATAGCACAGGTCAATGATGATTACTGTATGTATGGAAGCCTTGCCAGGGTGTGTTAACAGGGAGACTTCAAGCCTCAACTGTGCATTTGAGTTTTTAGAGGTAGAACAAAAGTTATCATTATACATTATTACACTTTAATGTATAATTAAACGTTTTACCTTTACTGGAATATGGGAATGTGGTTACAAATACAGTATGTAGAACTAGAGTGGCACAGTAGGGCAAGCATGAGCATTTTATTATTATTATTATTATTATTATTATTATTATTATTATTATTATTATTATTGTGTGGTCATAGAAACAACCACATTTCTACAGCCTGAAATTATTATTATTAACTCTCTCTCTCTATATATATATATATATATATATATATATGTGTGTGTGTGTGTGTGTGTGTGTGTGTGTGTGTGTGTGTGTGTGTGTGTGTGTGTGTGTGTGAGAAAGGAAATTTCCTATTATTTCCAATTATATTATTTAATTATCCAATTATGCACATGAATAGTCATAGTTCATGGAAATTAAATGTATGCCTTGCGTTGTGTAAAATTACAAAAGTCCACATTTAATGTTTTTAGTACAATAACTCAGTGGTTTTTTTTAGAAGTAATCCTCAGCAATATAATTCCACGTCAAGCTTTGAGAACCTTTGAGATTGCAACAGTTACTTCACTCCGAGGCATGCCAAAGGGTGGTCTCTTTTACTGAGAGATGAATGAAATAGGTTTGTGTTCCCTACCTGCCCAAGGTTTGCAAAGCGACCTGTCATTCTGGGCACCTCAGGGCTGTTTGTAAGTTGCCTGTGGCTGAGTGGCGGGCGCCAGGTAATCAGCATGCAGGCAGAGGTAATTTAAAGATGCCTCATTGCTGACAAGAATTAAATTGTGTTTTGATTTTCTCATTAGCCTAATCTCAAGTGGGCCTCGTTACTGTGTAATTTTTCAGCGTCGACACGACATCTCGTTTTGGGAGCTGACAGCCGTATGCCACTGTTTTTTGCAGGGTTGGAGGGGTGATGTTGCAGCTCGGAGAATGCTGATTGGCTGAGGGATAATCGACACACTAGGGGGCTTATGATGGGGGGAGGTGTGTAGCTTGGGTGGTGAAGACTGTTCAGACGCATCGTTCAATGTCACTTTGTTTTTGAGGTGCCATCACTTTAACAGCAGAGTAAATTAGCTTCTCAGGGTCCCAGCGCTTCTCTCCAGGTGGTTGTCGGATTCGTAGTCACTGTGAGCTCTCTGTGACTGCCTCTGTTCAGCCTGAAACATTACACTCAGTTCCCTGATGCTGTTCAGTTTTTTTTCCTCCTGCAGCTTTTGTTTAACAAGAGAGGTTTGAGGGTTTTAGTGAAGGTGTTCTGAGTGTGATGAACTTGTGTCATCCCTTGTGTCTGATGGATTTTGGGGTTTGAGTAAAGTGTTAGAATTGAATTGTCAGAATCTTCTAGGATTGATGATCTTACATTTATTCCACATCTGTGTCCTTGCTACAGTCTTGGGGGGTATATGCTTCTTTCCTCAATTACCACCATAAACCATAAGCTTGGTCCCTAGGGGAATAAGAGAAAATGTCCTGCCGGTACACGTCAGGATTATGGTAATGTCTCAGGTGAAACTTCCATTACCACAATAAAGAAATATGAAAACTAAATAAACAAAGCAGAGACGGATTTACAAAAACTAATACTGTATGAACAAATTAATTATTAAGCAATCAATTTAATATTTTATGCATAAACTTTTCAAAGTTTTTTATCTTTTGCACAGTTTTCTTCTTTCATTGATATTTTATGTTCCCCTGCCAGATTTTTGACAACAGACTTAAATCAGTGGATGTAATATTCTGGATTCTTTCCTTTGCCTGTATTTGGCAGTCTTTAGCAAGCCAAATCTGAAAAAATGTGACCTGAGCAAATGCACATGGACACACACACACACACACACACACACACACACACACACACACACACACACACACACACACACACACACACCTGTTGAGCAAAGTAAAGGTATTAAAGACTCATACTCAATTTGAAACAACTACAGAACCAAACCTGAATTAAGAACTCAATTCAACTCACCACTCACTCACTTATCGCAGGGCACACAGACATACACACACTCATACACTCATTCACACACTACGGGCAATTTGAGAACACCAATTAACCTAACCTACATGTCTTTGAACTGTGGGAGAAAACAGGAGTTTTCACTGTGCTGCCCTAACTCAATTCCATGTAACATTTATTTTTATATATTATTAATAAAGCAGTAATACAGGTAGTTTTTGTTGATTTTAGTTTTTGACTTATTCCAAATAATGTTAACAATTTTTTTTAACATACGTACAGTATCTATTATTGAAATTCCAATTTAAAAAAGGAAAAAAAAAATTTAGTTTTTTTTTTTTGCCTTTTCAATCCAAGATTCACATTAGAAATAACTTTATTAATCCCAGAGGGAAATTACTTAGCCTTGCTACAACTGTTCACTGTTCAAAAAAGAAAAGGAGAAAGGAACCACATTCACAAAAAAACAGGAAAAGTCTACGAGAAATAAAGACTGGTGAGGATTGAACGTTAATGATGAAATAACATATAAATACAAGAGATGTCAACAAGACAAGAGTCGAGTGTGAAAAATACTACTAATTGTACATTCACAGTGTACTTATAGTGATCAACTGCAGTAATGATACATCATGTATTGCAGGTCCATAATGGTAGTAAAAAAAATTAAAGGAAGTATTTTATTTAAATAAAATAAATAAAATAACAAAGCAGAAAGGTGGGAAAGTCTACATTATTATATTACTGAGTTTTGAAACTTTGCATTTGTTAAATCGAATTTCCTGTCAGCTTTAGTGAAAACTTTTTTTTTTAATTAAAAAATCATGATTCTGAAAATAACCTCATATTATGCACAGGGTCATATCAAAGAATGGCTCAACGTAACAGTATGGCTTTATAGGATAAAGAAATGCCTGAGTCTGAGTTCTATGGATTTACAGTAATAAGTTGGCTATTTCCTGTTTTGAAAAAGGTGAGCTTTAACCCTTGCATTATCTCACAGTTCCTGCATCCATTACACCCATACACACTCACACACACCAACATACACTCACACACACTCGCACAGACACTCACACGCACTCAAACTTCCTAGAGCTGTCACACCTGGAGTCTGGTGTCTTTCCCTCATTTGTCATGTTTGCATATCCTGCCTTTGAATATGGCCCATGCATTTATTATTTTGTTTAAATAAAAGTTATAGGCAATAGGCAGTAATCAGAGCTCTCTGATCACTTGTACCATAAATTGTCAGAGGGCAACAGTAAAACATTTTTTTTTCAGCCAATATTTTTTCAATGTATGCTTTTTAAATAATTCCTAAATTACTTTTTTAAGTGGTTATCCCTAGATGCCTATTTAAAAGGGAAACAATATTTTGTAAATATATTGAACCATTTAATAATAAGAAGAAGAAGAAGAAGGAGGAGGAGAAGAAGAAGAAGAAGAAGAAATTGTGGTAAATTCTAGTTATATTGATTGTGTTATACAGTAAACAATCTTATTCCCAATGTTACAGTAAATAAGCTATTGACATGGCTTTTAGAGACCGCTGACCCTTATACAGAATGTGTGAGTGTGTGAGAGTAGTATATAATATACAAATATTATTATATTATATATTAATATAATTAATATAATATATAATTATTATACGGGCGGCGCGGTGGTGTAGTGGTAAGCACTGTCGCCTTGCACCTCCAGAGTCCGGGTTCGATTCCCGTCTCTGTGTGCATGGAGTTTGCATGTTCTCCCCGTGCTTGGTGGGTTTCCTCCGGGTACTCCGGTTTCCTCCCACAGTCCAAAGATATGCAGGTTAGGCTAATTGGCGTTCCTAAATTGCCCGTAATGTGTGATTGGGTGTGTGAGTGTGTGTATGTGTGTGTGCCCTGTGATGGATTGGCACCCTGTCCAGGGTGTACCCCGCCTAGTGCCCGAAGTCTCCTGGGATAGGCTCCAGGTCCCCCGCGACCCTGAACACAGGATTATATATATATATATGTATAGAAAATGAATGAATGAATGAATGAATATACAGTATATTATACACTACTCTCACACACTCTTGGGGCAAACTTGGGGAACTTGCAAAAGCAAACATACTCACACACTACGGGCAAATTGGAAACTCCAGTTAACCTAATGACCTGGCAAAACCCTCATAACTGTGACAAGCATTGTATTTTGCACCATGATGCAAAGTAAAAAGGAAAAGAGAAAAAAAGCCAGAATAACTACAAACTGCTACAACACTCTATTAACCAATAACTACTGCATAATCAGAACATCCCACAAGATCTGTTTTGGAGATGCTCTGACTCTGCCACCAATTTTCACAATATTGTCAATTTTCCCTGCTTTTAAAACATAAACTGTCGAGAACTGACCATTCGCTTGCTGTGTAATATATCAGTGTTATTTTATACCAGAGGTCTCCAACCTTCTTTCCACTAGGGACCACTTTAATTTAAAACAGTTTTCTACGGACCAGCAATCAAGAACTTGTAACAAAGCAAAGTTCCTAATAAATATCACATACCTTAACTTAAAATTAGTGGGAGCCCTGAACTTGTTTCCCCGCAGTGAGACGGTCCTATCTAGGAATGATGGGGGTTAATCACACCCTAATTGTATTCCTTACGTCCAGCCTGCTCTGTAATTTAGTTTTCGTTGCTGTCGCTGCAGACGACCCCGTTTTAAGATAGGTTTTTGGAAATAGAGGCAGGGTTTTTTAGTGCTTTTGAAGCAATCTCAGAATCTTTCACCTTGATTTGAATCCAGATCATCAACAGAGTTGAACATTAAACATACTTTTAAAGCCACATCTATTATACAGAGCAGGCTTGGAGCATGTGAATCACCTGCTCATTTACAGTCTCATTGTTAAGTATTTTCTCTTTTTCAAAGAATCTCTCCAGAGGCATTTGTTTTTTACTCATTTCAATTAGAATTAGCTTGTAAAGTTAATTTAATACTATCAGCATCAAAACCAAAAAAAGATGTACAAGAGGTTGGAAAGATTTACAAACAGAAGTGAATGGGAGATGATTTAATAATTTTTCAAAATAAATCACTCCGCAGACTTTCACTGTCAAGTAAATGGAAATAAAAAGAATAAAATATATATTTTATATATTAAATATATTTTTTCTGTGTGGCCCAGTACCAAATCCTCCGTGGCCTGGTACCAGACCGTGACCCAGTGCTTGGAGACCATTCTTTTATACTATCCTGTATATTATAAATAATTGTAATTATGGGTTTGATCCGCGATATATCTCACTGTCCCATCTAAGATCTGCCACTATTAGTGTCCCTAGGACAGGCTCCACATCCACCACTAGTCTGATTAGTATACCACATTTATAAAGACATTTTTTCAGAATTTGTTTTACTCATCTTAACAAATTGTGCTGGAATTTAGGTAGCTGACTGTTTACTGTTGGCCATCGATTATGTTTCTCATCAAAAAAGTAGTGCTACAAAAGAAAAGACAAAACCACAGGAAGCCCTTTCTTAATTACCATTCTAGACTAGATCTTGATTTTGTTCATGAGGAGGCTGATTAGTCTGTATCAAAAGCTTTGTGTGGACTGATGTCCTTGACTTTGCTTTTTTAATGTCTTAATTAAACATAACCTGGAGGGCTTTGACTTAATGCTTCAGTTTACATTCTTATATCTGTTTGGGTTTCTACTTGCGTTTTTGTCATTAGTGCAGTCTGTCTGTCTGCTGACACCCATTAGCATAAAAATTAGCCTGTGTTTAGAAGACTAGCTGAAACATCTGTGGTGATGAGAATTAGGACTAATTGAAATCTCGAATGCTTGCAGCACTGCTAATTCTCCATCTTACTAACAGCATCAAGGAGGGGGAAACAGCAACACATTTTTGCTATTTAGAGATGTCTCCCTCTTCTGCTAATTAAGAAACAAACAAAGCACAGACACAGCAGAATTCAGAACCCCAATGTGCTCGATACTGCGCTATAATCCATATGGAGAGAGTGTTTCAATATTAGGATTGTACCTTTTATCTCAATGTGAGTTTGCTCCTTTTGCAATGTAAGAATAACAAAGAGTAGATGGATGACAGCTGGGATTTTCACTAAAATGTTTACATCCAAAAAAATCACTCAAACATGCAAAGTACCCCAGATTGTGATCCAAAAATTGCTACAAGAGCCCAAGTGTCATAATTCACTGTCATATCTGAGCTTTGCCTCACTGCAAAGTCATTTATTCTGAGCTTAATCGGTGTGCAGCTGTCTGCTAACCTGACTCTGCCCCGCATGCGCATTAGGCAGCAGCTGATGTGTAGCAGTGTTGCTTTGGGCTACGCTTGCGAGAGTCTCTGCTTTAGCACGGTGATCTATTGGCGCTTGTAACACTGGCGATCCATCGCATGGAACTGGCAGTAACGGATGAGCCAGCCGCG
The DNA here is from genome assembly GCA_030522415.1 of Channallabes apus. NCBI lineage: Eukaryota > Metazoa > Chordata > Actinopteri > Siluriformes > Clariidae > Channallabes > Channallabes apus. The sequence goes on from CM060113.1 coordinate 28,100,459, forward strand.
ACAGAAGAAAAAAAAACCTGCCTCATTTGTCTCTGTCACAGGCAGTGAGCGAGAGGAGACATTAATGCAGACCGACGGCACGCTGAGGGGATGTAATTATGTCTGTGCACCTTCTTGAGAGCTCTCTGGGTACCCTCCCATATTAGCTTTAATGAAGCTATGCTAGCCCATATTCTGTATAGTTTCCCTATCTCTTCATCTCTTTCTCTCGCAAAGAAATCATTCTTAAATTATAGATGCCAACACGACAAGTTGAAACTCATCTATCCATTCTCCATCATCCATTAACACTACTGAATTGTTGAATTCTCAAATGAATTTGGGCTGAAGGTGTTGGTTTGCGTTCTATAGCAGCAGTTCTACGTTCAGCTGCAAAAATTATTGATATTTGAGTAGTCACTGTAATAGTTCATATTTTTATATTAACATCAATGTCGAAGGGATTTGTATATTAGGCATTTACATATCTTTATAATAATTAAAATTATAATAATAAACAGAGGCGGCAAGGTGGTGTAGTGGTTAGCACTGTCGCCTTGCACCTCCAGGGTCTGGGTTCGATTCCCCGGCCAGGCTCGATTCCCGTCTCTATGTGCATTGAGTTTGCATGTTCTCCTTGTGCTTGGTGGGTTTCCTCCGGGTACTCCGGTTTCCTCCCCACAGTCCAAAGATATGCAGCTAATTGGCGTTCCTAAATTGCCCGTAGTGTGTGATTGGGTGTGTGAGTGTATGTATGTGTGTGTGCCCTGCGATGGATTGGCACCCAATGGGGTGTACCCCGCCTAGTGCTCGAAGTCACCTGGGATAGGCTCCAGGTCCCCTGCGACCCTGAACACAGGATTAAGCCGTATAGAAAATGAATGAATGAATGAATGAATGAATAACTTCTGTCCCAGATGTTCCACTTTGTCCAAGTTGTACACCCACATAACTGATACATATATAGATAGATAGATATACTGTGTGTGTGTGTGTGTTCAGATAACAATATAAAACAAGAATGACCAGAACCACAGTGGCGTACACCCTGAGTAGCATCAGATTCAGACATAGGGGTGTATGTATATGGGACATGGGGTGCTGCTACAATTTAGTGTAGTTTAGAGTGTAATTTAGAGTGCCCACCTGCTGAAGCTAGCAGCTGATTTATTTGGTTTATTTAATTAGGTTGTCAGATGTATAACTGATGTGACATTGGTACAATTGGTGGTGGGGGTTTATATGACCCTTAAATTGATTTTGGTTTTAGCCACTTAAAATATTTCCCCTTTATTGAGCAATTACCTTACTGGCTAAACATAACAAAGGAGTTGCATCCATTTTCATAAAGTTGGACTTTTCCCATTGAAACAAAACCATATATTGATAGATGGTATAGCAAAGTTTTAAATGTTTTTTAAAAAATCCAAGTTGAATAAAAATTAATTATTCAGATTATTTTTCTAATTATAAAATTCAAAGAGACAACAAGCATAATGTGAAAACAATATGCTTGAAAAAAATTACATTCTAACACATTTATTAACACGTGTCATGTGTATATTCAAAGCCATATTTCATTACTTTTTGTCATGGCCAGCGTTGGCTTTTTTAGCAGGTTGTGCTGCATTGGCTTTTCTATGGGATCGGTCCAGACAGGCTAGCCTTTGTTTCCATAGGCATACATGGGCCTTAGGTGCCCGTTATCCTGTCACCAGTTTACTGCTATAGAAATTATATTATTGAACAATTCTGACCAAGTAATCTGAGGGGCTGAGAGTCATTTCATGAGCTAAACTCAAAGTTAACTAGATTCTAACACTAGGCTGAATCCCAAATTCAATGGCACTACTCCCCTATCAATGGCACTACTCGGTCTGTGGGACAAGTGCACCCAAGTGCACTAGCCCTCCATTTAACACTAGCATTCAAACCCGGAAGTTAAAAACCCCAAAAGTTACCTGGAGTTGATATTCTAACGCAGAATAAGTGGAAATGTAAAGAGAACTTATGCAATTTACACAACTGTCCACCACCTCTATGTTTTATTCCTTTCATCTTTTAGCTATATATTACTGGTAAGAATTAAACTACTTTCACCGTGTTATTACATTAAAAGTCGGCTGATAACTGTCAGTCAAATCTGCCCATCATAGTTAGTTAGTACCGTCAAAAGGATATGTGTTAGCAGAGCAAATTAACTAGTTAAATAAACAAACAAATCATCAATTGTTGATAATAAATGGTAATGGTATAACAGCACTCCCTCACATGTGATATTGCTTAAATGTTATTCAATTAACCTCGTAGTGGTGTTAATTTTATGGCTGATCAGTGTACATACTATGTGTTCATGCCTCTCAGATTGGCAGATTTTTTTTCTAAGCAGAGATGTCTTTGAGGAGTTTTTCATTAGTGCCTTCACTCTCTTTAAACACAAAGATATCAGAATACTCAATGCATCACAACTAATTGTGTATGGACTTTAGGTTGTTGATCCAGCCTACAAATTCGCCACATACTCAAGCATCCATGGAATGCACCAGACAAAACAAGTCCCTGGATGCCACACCTCACAACCCATAGCACCCAAAGGATGCAACACTAACATTCCCATGCCAGCAACTGCATCACACTCCCAGAGGTCCCAGGGATTCACGACCAAAGTTCAGTGCTGCCCTGGTGGCACAAAAGAAACCTACAGAATATTATGCTTAATGTTTTGTGTATTAATGTTATGCCTGATTGGTATGAACATTAAACAGTCTGAATTTTAACTGGATTTACTGGGACACCAGCAACTGTCTTGATTTCTCTCCATTTGTAAACAATTCTTAATGTTAGAATTAACACTTTGATTTTAAAATTGTTTGAAGATTTGTCTTATACTGTATAACCCTCTCCAGATTGATGACTAGCAACAATTGCTTTTCTAAGGTCATGGAATATGTCCTTTCCTCTTGCCATGATGTAGACACACATCAGATTGGTCTGGAACAACATGCTGCCAAAAGTTAGAACTTAGTAATATAGACAATATCTAAGAAACTGGCTGAGATTGTATTTCTGGATATCGTCCAGAGGCAGAGGTTAAAATACTTTATGACAGAGTTTATTGTCATTAAAGAGAAACTACTTAGCACTTCTAGACAGAATGCAGTGTTTTATTCCTTTTGTTACTTCCAAGTGTCAACCATGAGCTTATAGTCTCTTAATATTTTCATTTCTCCTTCCAAGTCTTTTTCATAGACTTAAGGCACCTTATATGAGCCTGTTATGTCAATTAGCCAGAAGTCTCCCTCTACATTTGGCTGTGCTTCAAGGTTGTACAGGAGGAATTTTCACTACAAGGCAAATGGTGGTGTTTAGGGCAGAAAAGTAATTCATGTCATCAGGTGTTTCTGACTGTTACAGCATGCAATTCAGAGCATTTAAACCATTTAGCAGAATAATTTATGCCAGAATTAACTGTCGCTATGAATAAATACCACCACTATGATTCTGTACTAATTTTGTAATATATTTATTTGGGGGATATAGGTGAAAATAAGTAAACAAATATTGAGATATAAATGGACACAACTACTGTTATAAATATGTAGATTTTTATATAATTTTTATTATTATTTTCCTTTTTATTTATGTGTAGCTACACTAAAATTACTAGGCAAATACACATTCTTTATTGATTAAACTTTTATTTGTAAATTAATCAATGAACTGTGAGCATCAAAAAGTTTTCAGGGAAAGGCACAAAAATGAAGAAAAGTCACTCCTCATCAGCTATGCTTTATCCAGCCTATAGGGTTGCTGATGGCCTGGAGCCTATTACAGGTTCTTGAAGCACAATGCCAATCCATCGCTGAGCACACACACATACACACACTACAGGTAATTTGGGAATACCTAATCTGCATGTTTTTGTAGAAGGAAACCCTGAACCCAAACCCTGGAGGTACAAGGGAACAGTGCTAACCACTACACCACCGTGCCACCGTGATGAAAAACTCACGGTAAAAAGATAAAAAGAGATAATGAAATGGAGAGGAAATTAATTGAAACTTACAGCTATAAATGTAATAATACTAATTCAATATTTTTTTTCTCATAAATACTATTTCAAATATTTCATGTTATACTTAACTATTTAAGCATGCTCTTTACATAATTTGTACAGGGCTGATTCAGGCATGTCACATCTATAACATGAAAACGTCACAAGTGGAATGCTTTCTTTAGTCATCATGGGCTTTTTTTCTGTTTGATGTTCATAACATTAATATATTACTATATATTTTCAGAATGTAAATGATTATATGATTTTTAGTGATTTTTTGTTTTTCACTGAAGACATAACATTAATTGACTGATATGATGTTTGTCCTTGATCAAAGGCTTTTGTTTACCAATATGAGTATAAAAGTCACATTCATAACTCTGGACCTGCCCTTATTTAACTTGAAAGGTTTACAGATTGTATCTTACTGTATCTACTATCCAGTTAATCTACTAGTTTCTTTGTTTCTTTTTTATGTTGTGAAATGGTTTTGACTAAAATAAATTATCAAATAAAAAGGCAGTTACAAACAAACATAATAAATGCACAGGGAATGGAAATGTGTCCCTTGTATATTTCTCTAGTGATATGACATTACATAACTGTCAGAGTCAGGATTCATGGACCATGCTGATAATGATAACATTTCTACCCTTTGTATTTTTTTTCAGTGTTGTCCAGTGTGTCCAAAGCCATATTCATTCAGCGGGTTCATATACATAAAAAAAATATGAAATGGCTCATGCTATGCACACTTGGGTTTCGATCTAGATACAGTTTCAGTTATGAATATTTAGTGGCCCAAACATATACATATCCAGATGTTTATTATTATTATTATTATTATTATTATGCTGCTATTAGGCGCGGTGGTGTAGTGGTTAGCACTGTCGCCTTGAACCACCAGGGTCTGGGTTCGATTCCCCGATCAGGCTCGATTCCCGTCTCTGTGTGTATGGAGTTTGCATGTTCTCCCCGTGCTTGGTGGGTTTCCTCCGGGTACTCCGGTTTCCTCCCACAGTCCAAAGATATGCAGGTTAGGCTAAATGGTGTTCCCAAATTGACCATAGTGTGTGAATGTGCGTATGTGTGTGTGCCCTGCGATGGATTGGCACCCTGTCCAGGATGTACCCCGCCTTGTGCCCTAAGCCTCCTGGGATAGGCTCCAGGTCCCCCGCGACCCTGAATAGAAGGATAAAGCGGTATAGAAGATGAATGAATGCTCCTATTATTATTATTATTATTATTATTATTATTATTAACACCTCTATATTGTACTATGTTAATTAAATCAGGCTAATTAAATTAGCAATTTGAATTTGCAATTTTTCACAAAATTATTATTCTGGCCAGAGCAATTTCTAAGTGCATTATATGGGCAAAACCTTAACGGTTACAGAGCTAAGAAAACAGCATGCGTCTCCCCTAGCTCTTTAAGTCATGGTGTTGCCTTGCAGTGATGTACTTATGCACCCACATGCTATGAGGCTATAACAAACAGGAAGACCCTACTGTTTTATGAGGTCAGTCACACACACACACACACACACACACACACACACACACACACACACACACACACACACACACACACACTAATAATAAAAGATCATTTTGAAATGAGATGGTGTACATTGACTCAATACAAATAGGCAGAGCAGTACAGTGCCCGTGATCTTTACAGTATTGTAAAGAGAAAAATCATGGTTGTAGCCTGTATTGAATGGATTTAAGATGAATCCCAGTTTGTTGGCAGAAGATCTTCAGCTTAGTCTCCAGGGAGAGGAAAACCAGACCTAAATAGTAAACTAGGGCTGTTAAGTAGCTTGATGCCCATAGTGACAGTGTGTTTGTAATATTATAAATTATTCACTGTCAGCTGTAAAGAAACATTTGTGCCACCCAGTACAGCACCAAAAGCCATTTACCTCTGTTCCTCACTGAAGGTACACAATGATGCACACACTTTTGCCACAGACTACAATTAATACATGCCGTGTCTGCACCTGCAGTCATGAAGTTGATAATGTATATTTATTTGTTAAAAGTAAATATTATATACTCCATGGACACTCATGTGTTTGGAACCAAAAATGCAATAACTGGGCAAAATAATGAAAAGCATGAACAGAAATTGAAAAGAAATATTACTGGTACATTTGTTGTTGTTATGGTCCCTGTACATGCCTGGCACATCGGGTGACAGATGTATGAAACGTTGTTTTTGTGGCAGTTATTTACAGGGTCGTGTTGTCAGCTTGACCCTGATTGTGTCTGAGCTCTTCGGGTGATGGTTCTTTGCTCAAGAGTCCAGCAACGGGGCTTGGACCGTGGACCTCCTGGTCAGCAGTATATGATGGAATAATTACTGTATATGATATAATACTTATAATGCAGTAGCCTAAAATACCCCTGATTGCATAGGCACAAAATTAACATAAAAGAAATAATCATTTTTAACTACACTGAAGTTTATTAACTTTTGTACTTAATTTTTACACTTTCAGTGTACAGCAATTGCATACTCTTTTTAAAATGATTTTTGTGGTAATTATTTGTTTCAGGAAAACTGAAAGTTTGGACAAACAGTATCAAGGCGCAAGATGAAGTTAGCTCAGACAACCAATAGTACTGATATAGGACAACATATAAAACAATAAACATAAAAATAAAGCTAATAGACATGTGCTGTATTGTATGGATACAGTGTAAAAGCCTGCAGTTTGGTTCAGTTCAATATTTTAGGCCTAGACATCACTAAGGAACACACTCTGTTCAGCAAACATGTAGACAAAAATCTGATTTATGGCAGCGCACCTTTTTAAGACTAATGCAGATCATTACATTCCTGAAGTGGCAACATATCTCAGGTTATTTTGATCTTTAAAACCCAGAGCCTTAACCTCCTATCATGACCCATGTGTGTCCTTCCACATCAACAATCAGTTCAATCCCTTTGTGCTCTCTATCCTGTTCCCTCTATCTCCCTCTTTCTGCCCCCATTTCTCTTTCTTGATGAAGAAGAAAGGGAGGTTGCGGCTGGGCCACGGTGCCACTGCCTGGCTAATTAGAACCAGGGTCCGTTAAAATGGGAACTTTAGTAAAACATGCCGTAAAATCCTGAAGGGTAACCATAAACCACACGATTTCTTTCATTCTTTCAGAGGGGACACAGAGTGAAACCTGGGTGTAAACTTTTATGAGGACCCCTGGGGTCACCCGTAAACCCGTTAATAGAGATGAGATACGAGGGGGGTTTCCGTGGCCTCCCATTTCGTTCTTCACCCTCCCACCACCCTGTTGATTTTGTTGTTCATTCTTCACAATATTGGAAAAAGTTCAAGTTCTATGTACATGTAGGTTGGAACTTGGGGTTGGAATATTTTGGAAGATCACCAATCCAATTAGGATTAATGCATGTTTGCATGCAGTAACAGCTATTATGTGAGTAGAACAGTCTAATGCCAGGCCCTGGAACTCAAATGATAACCCTGTTTGAATTGGAGCCATAGGTGAAAGTGACTTTATGGTCCTAGAAGCTTTACATGCTTGGCCCATCAGGCATTAACAAGCTTATGTTTTACTTATGTGCTTAAGCCTTTATATTAGATTAACTTTTTTTTTTGTTAAATTCACAATTTATAAAATATCTCCCACTAAAACTTGTGCCATGCCTTTACATTATCATATGAATTTTTATATAAATTTTGTACATCATACCTTTCTCTCTGCTACGCCAAATTTAATGACAGACATTAATCAGTATGTATAGGAAATATGTAGTTTGTAAAACTATTAAATGTTAGAATTCATCTTCTATACTGTTTATCCTGTTCAGGGTCTTTGAGACCTGGAGCCTATCCCTTGAGACTTAGAGCACAAAGTGGGTTACACCCTGGAGATGTGCCAATCCACCGCAGTGCACATACACACAAATGCAGATTACGGGCAATTTGGGAACGCCAATTAACCTAATCTGCATGTCATTGGACTTTGAGAGGAAACCCACTAAGCACAAGTAGAACATGCAAACTCCAAGCACACAGACCCAAGGCGCAAATTTAACCCTTAAGCCTAGAAGTTCGAGGCCACTATGCCATTGTGCTGCCCTACAAGTTAGAATAAGAAGTGTTAATCGTGAATGTTATTAAAAAATAAATACGGCATTTTTATAGCTTTATTCAAATAATTATATTGCTACATTAGAAATAGACAGCATTATGTCAAGGTACACTGAAATTTTAAATCAGGAATTTTTATCATGTGTAGCAGTAGAACACTTAATATTAAATTTTTATTTTTATTAAATAAAAAAAAAAATTATTAGTTTTATAGGAAAAAGCTGAAATTCAGTACATGATATACTTGATTTTTACCATTGATCTTACCATTAATTTCTAATTATTAATTACATACAGTCCCGGGCTATAAATATAGTGCTTTGTTTTTCTTCTTCTTTTTTTTTTTTAACCAACACAAAAGTATACTTGTATATGCTTTTTAGGCCTGAGGGGAAATTCAAACTCTGATCTGACTTGCTACAAATCTATTAGCACAGGAATGATTATTGTGCTTTAAAAGCTGACAAAACTATTAGTTAATTTTACAAATGATAATGATTTTTTGCCTGTCACAAACTTCCCTTGGGCAAAAGAAAACATGCAGCGCACTTAAATGACACTTCTCTGGGTTTACATGTCTCTGTTAGCACGGTCGAGAGGGCAGTGGGCTACATATTTCAGTTCACCTCAAACTATCTCAAATTTCCTTGAATCCTGAGCCATGCTAGCCTTCAAACCACCTCTGATTAATCTTCCCCATCATAGCACTCTTATAATTCGCCATTACTAAAGTCATTAAAGCTGGTTACGGAGCTGCTCATGGCTCCCTGTTGGCCCTTTGCACCTTGGAGGAGTCTCGAGTGAAGCAGGTCCTTAAAGCAGGGTGAAGAGATCAGCCAAAGGAAAACAAGGATGATGAATGGGAGAAAATGAAGCCCTTTTGCTTTCTTTCATCTGGCCTGATTCTGGTCTTCAGTGAGCCATTAACCCAAAGGACAACTGTCCACCGGCTCAGTGAGGAATGAGCTTCCCACGCACACTTCAGGCAAATGTTTATGCCTTAGAAAGGAAAGTGGAACAGGGGGACATTCGAGAGGTAGATGTATTGGAGGGGGTTGCCTTTACTGTTTGGAGCTGGGGGCTTGAACTAATTTTATTGGTAAAGGCCATACCACAACAGATTAATGTCTTTGTTGACATACTGCACAACTTCAAATGTTTATATCACTGAGTTCTTTTAGGTGCCAGTAAACTTACAGCCAATATCTTTATCATACACATGCTGAATATATTTAGCCAACGAAATGCTCCCTAGCTAGTTCATTTTTACATGCATGTTATAAGCATCTATCAACACTGGCCTTTTCTCACTGTCTAATCCACAGTGCATGGGAAACCCATAGGTCAGCAGTTGGACTTTTTCACCTCCAGTGATTTGCTGATAGAAATTTTAAAAAGTGGCAGGTCACAGGGGATGTAAATATTGCTGTGCTCCATGGGAAAAGGCTCGGCTATAGGTTCGGTTCGCAGCAAGTCCATCCACAAGCACCTGCACAGGGGTGAAACAAAATCTGAGCTGAACTCTGACTCTTTAAGACTGAGGCCTGCCAGGAGTCTAAAAGAATGGTTCAGGGTCAGAGAAAAGGAGAGAGAGAAAAAGAGCCAATCTCAGACAATAATGCGTAGTAATGTATTTCAAACCTGTTCCTTCTGCACTGTTAAGAGCTATTTCATTATTTTCCTTTTATCATTTTATCACTAAGGGACATTAGAGTCATTCTCTAACCCTTCCAGACTCAGTACATATGCATAAAAATGTTCCTTGTGTAAAAACATTGTGCTAGAAATATATGTGAACAAGATGTGAGAAGAAATTTAACTGCCCAGCCTCAAGTTTTATGTATATTGATAATGAGCATATTAAATCCTATAAAAAATGTTAGCCACATAACTTCCCCAGTCTCATTGAGACATTTTGACAAAATGTTTTTAAAATATATTTTTCCCTTGATTCTGTGATTTATTTATTTTTTTATTGGTATTGTTATGGTGCGTAAATAAAATTTTAAGCAATCTGAATTAAATTTGCAAAGTAAATTAAATATCACACAGGAACCAGGATGCTATGAGAAAAAATAATTATGCTGTGACCTGAGTAGAGATGTTCAGCCTCTACACATCTCAACACAGGACTCATCTTCAACTCACCCCATGGGCTTATTTCTTAATATGTTCCCCAATATCCAACAAGACCCTTAGATGGATCTATTTTTTTCTCTATGTCTTTGAATGCATCCTACTTTATTGAGATTGATGTTGTTTATAAAGTCAGTCTAAGATATTATTTCCACTTCACGTGGTCACGTGAACTATCTATATGCTGCGGGAAGAATATGCTGGAGTTAAAAGCATCCACACTTAAAGTGACATATGTGAATTATTGCTAAAGTAAATTCTCCCATAAGTGTACTTGAGCTTATATTTGAGCTAGAGGACTGGTGTTGATGAATGTTCATGTGTGGTTGGTCCTCAGTCAAAACTAACATTTGTCCAAAAAAGCCATTGATTTAGTTGTCATTTCTGGGTTAAGACCAGATACAATAATAAGCTTGGCCTCACACGGTAGCAATAAACACAATAAACGCAGGGCTAAGATCTCACCCGTTGACATTATGAAGTGCTGCAGTTATGTGCACGCCAGCCACTGAGTAAAAACAAACCAAATGTCAGCACTCGTGCAGCCGTTTTTTCGACCAGTCGAACGGAGCAGCAGGGCCGCTAATGAAACCCTGCCCTAACTGTTAGCGCTACCTCAACCTTTCAGTTTCTGCCGTCCTGCTGACATTTTCTCCAAATGGAAACAATGAACGCAAGAAAAACTGCTAAAGAAGAAATCTGACTTTTTTCACTCCACTTCACTGCTTTTTATCGATTTGAACCAGTGTGAACTTTGCAGAAGGGTCAGTGTTCAATGTTTGTTAATGCTAACATGCTACTGGACGGCAACAGAGCAAGATGGAGTTTTGAGATTACTATCCTCAGGCTTTCATACAGTACTATAGGTAAATACAGTATAATATTGAGGAGGTCACTTTGCAAGGCGCTTTTATTGAATGCAGTCAATAGCTGCAGTTTAAATGCCTTTGACGTAGACCTATCAGGAGAAAGATAGCTAGGCTTGTCATTATTATTTTGTCAGGATAGTGTTGAAGGTCTGTGATACATAGTATTGATTTTTCTTTTTCCCTGTGTATACAGCATTGATACAATATTTCATTATTCTGAGCCAAATACAAAGAAAGTGACAGGAGTTCTGAAGGTGCTGGATGGTTCAGATAAAGTGGCTGGTTAATTATTCAGGAGGCTGGTATTACAAAAGAAAATCTACTCTTGTTGTTATTAAAAGCTCATGTAATTACTTCAGAGCATATCAGTGTTCCAATAGAAGCTCTAATGCTGTTAGCGGCACCTCCACGTGTAATTGTTGGAAATGAACAATGTGCTTTAAAAGGAGAGAGAAAGAGAGAGAGAGAGAGAGAGAGAGAGAGAGTTGGCTTCATCTCACTTGGTCTAATTATCGACAATGATAATCTAATCTCTAATTCAAGCTGCAACTGAAACAGTTACAAAGATTATAATTTACTGTAGTATTTTAGCAACTGATATGTGTAATTCAGCTATGAAATGCACCCGTGAAAGATCCTACAGTAGCTGTCAATCAAGACTGCTGTGTTGGCTTTGCTTTGAAGGAATTTTTAGGAAATCTTAGTTAAACTTGTGTGCATAGGGTTCATTACAAATGGGATTCATTGATTAATATATAATATAAAAATTGCACATTATTGTTTTTTTTTTTTTTTTTTAAATAAATAAATTTATTTATTTATTTATTTACTTTTTGCTTATTTTTTACATTCGCTGCTTAGTCTTATTAACCGAAAAAGTCCAAATCATTGAAAAAACTACAAATTGTAAGCTTCCTGTGGAAGAATTTATGAAGTAATATGGGTTTGTGTTGCATTTTGGATTATTCTCATGTCTGTAAGTGTTAAGCAACATGTCCCGTTAATAAACACCATACCAGGAAAGGAAGACCAATAGCTCTTTTGTTGCAGGATAAGTTTATTATATTGACCAGCCTCAAAAACAATTTACATCACCTCAGATTAGAGCCCACATAAAGCCTTCTTTGAGTCTTCTTTCTACATCCACTTTTCAGAGGAGACTGTGTGTGTCAAGCCATCATTGTCAAATTGTAGCAAAGAAAAAAGCACCTTGTTTGAGCCAGGAAACGCAGGGAATAGCCATTAGATCAGTGGAAATATGTCGTTTGGTCTGATGAGTCCAAATTAGAAATTTTTGATTATAACCACCATGTCTTTGTTAGACATAGAGATGGTGAACAGACAGTTCATGATTGTTTGGTTCCTACTATGAAGCATGAAAGATGAGGTGTTATGGTGCTGGTGACACTGTTTGTGACTTCAAAATTGCAGGAACACTTAACCAGGAAGGCTGCTGCAACATTTGGCAGAGACATGCCATCCCATCTGGTTTGCACTTAGTGAGGCCATTATTTATTTTCCAACAGGACAATGACCCCAAACACACCTCTAGGTTATGTAAGAGTTATTTGGCCAAGAAAGAGAGTGATGGAGTGCTACATCAGATGACCTGGCCACCACAGTCACACAATCTAAATCCAATTGAGATGGTTTGGGATGAGTCAGAACAGAGAGTAAAGAAAAAGCAGCCAGGAAATACTCTAGGAACTCCTTCAAGATTGCTGGAAAACCATTTCAGGTGATGACCTCATGAGGCTGACTGATAGAATGCTAAGAGTGTGAAAAGCTGTCATCAAAGCAAAAGATGGCTACTTTGAAGAATCAAAAATAGTAAATATATTCTAGATGATTTAACACATTTTTGTTGACTGCATAATTCCATATTTGTTCTGTCAGAATTTCAATACCATTACTATTAATATAATGCAATGTTGGGGCAACAGTTACTGTAAGCCACTAGACTACCGATGGGAAGATCCCATGTTCAAACCCCAGTTCCACCAGGTTGCAACTGTTGGGCCCTTGAGCAAGGCCCTTAACTTATTGTTATTTAACCCATCTTTATTGACTACATAATTCTATATATTTAAAATCTAATTTGGAGAAGGGTGTCTGCCAAATGCTGTAAAAGAATAAGAAGGTGTGTCCAAATGTTTTGTCAAGAGTCCTTCTGCGTATATGTTTATGCATGACATGTCTTCAATCTGCTCTCTCTGTCCTTCTGCACTCTCCACATCACTGCATGAGAAGGAAGGAGTCGCTACCAGATGGTTAAACAAACACATCAACCAACTGCCTATAACTCAACTCCACTTAGCGAGTGCTGTCAGTAGATCTGTGAGCAAGGCAGGGGCCTCTCCTCTGCCATCATACATATACATTTAAACACATACACACATACAGAGCTTTAGGGGAATAAAAACTAAGCTTGAGTAGAGTAGAGGAAGCTGAGCCTCTGTGAGTGTAATTTTAATCAGAGAGTGCATTCATCTATGTTACCGACTCTCTGTCCCATGTGTACTAAATAATAAGGAAGGAGGGGAGGAAGACACCTGGGAGTGTGTGTGTGTGTGTGTGTGTGTGTGTGTGTGTGCGTGTGTGTGTGTGTGTGTGTGTGTGTGTGTGTGTGTGTGTGTGTTTGCATGTGTGGAGCAAGAGAGAGTGTGTATGTGTGTGCGTTGAAAGATGGAGGGCTGGGTTTGTAGGGAGCGTGTGCGGGGGAGTTGTTGGAACCCTAGGGGCAGGGGTTAAGAGTTTGCAGGTCATGAGGTCACTCCATTTTCCTTTCCCTCAGCCTCATCCCTCTCTAAAAGCCATCACTGGTGTACTTATGAGAGAAATTTATTACAGTGCACACTGCCCACTGTGGTCAGGGCACTGTTAAGAGCACATCTCATTTGTTTCATTCATAAGGGAAAAGCATGCATACATCCTTTTAAATAAACACAGAAAAGTAATAACAACATGTTTTTTTTGTGAGGGGTAAGAGAAAGGGACTGGAAAAAAAACTTAAGTGACCTTATTATTAAGCTGCAATGCTTTTCCATCCAATCACAGCAGCTCTGTGCTTGGGTGCATCTGAAATTTGCCTTTTGCCCTCTGGTTATTTGATAAATTATCCTCTACTGGGTTGTTGAATGATCTTCTTAATGGAGTCTACATCGCTGAACAGCTAACAGATGCTCCACTGAGCAGGCATGCTGTGCCGAAAGGTGCTATTCTCCCAGGTGACCAGGGGTCATGATTGCTGTGATATTGCAATGGAATGTTAAATATGGATTTGCACAGACACTCAGCCACTCCGGCATTTCCTCTGTTAACAATAAGACCAGGAAAGTTGAAATGAAAACCATTATCAAATGTCTCAGATGCTGAGATGAGCTGGATGGAAGAGGCAGAAGGAAACATTAACATAGGAATGAGAATGATGTCAGGAACTTCCAAACTTTCAGGTATGTAAGTTCAAATATAAACATGCACTGCCACCTTTACCAGATATTAAATATAATTAGCAGAGGAGGAGCTCATAGTATGGTAACAAATGTACCATAAGCCACAATTTATGTGAGTAGCCAACCCCACCTTCCAGGATGTGTTTGGAAGGAAGCCAGATGAAACTCACACTTGCTAAACATACAGCAAGACCATGATCTGAGCCCTGAATCAAACCAGGTACCCCGGGCCTAATGCACAGGGTGCTAGATGTAATTTTGTATTCTGAATGTAACCTTGGGTTCTTTCCTTACTTGCTCCCGTGCATAGCAAACTGAAGTGCACTGGGTGGTTTGGTGCCTTTCTATTGTAATCAGCATTGATGTTTTTCAACAATTCGTGCTGCAAATTAAATTGAATCACTTTTATGTGGGATCGGACCAGATAGGCTAGCATTTGGGCATGGGCAAGCCTTCCATGCCTATGGTCCTCTAACCAGTTTGCTGATACATAATTGATAATCAGTGTTAATGTTTTAATGTTATATGGTGTTATTGTTATGGCTGATCCTTGTATATATCCCACTATCATGTTTTTTCTTGAATCAATAAATACATCATGTGTTATTAAAGCTTCACAATATAAGTTAAAGCAAGAGTAAATGAGACCAACATTGCAGCTATGATATACAAACCTAAACACTAATGTAGTCTGGAATCTTTACAACTTAAAAAATGGGTCCTCTATTTACTTGCAGCCAGAGACATTTTTCAAATGAAAGCAGTTTTTTAAAATTCATTTTCCATCCAATAAGCATTTTAAACACAATATTGAATCATATTTTTCAAATCAACTTCAAATCTTTTTCCTGAACTTGAACCTGCAAAAAACAACCCCACTAGGTGCATTTACATGGACCCTAATATTACACTAATAATGAGAATTAAAGCCTAATCAGTAACAAAACTCAGTAACCCCTGCAGTAACAATAGTCTAGGCAGATCCAACCTGATTGAAATGAATTTACAACTGAAAAGAGAGAAAGAGAGGGGTGGTATAAAGTGCTCAGTAGGTAAATATTACACATATGAACACCTGATAGTTTCTCTCTTGTCAGAATGAATAAATATATTATTTCTGTGCATGTTTGCCGCATGTGGGAATAACATCAGGTGATGTGACAGTTTTCCAAGCAGTAAACTCTTTCCCACCTGTCTTTATTTCAAATGTTTATCATACTGCGTCTCATTCGCTCATTATGTCATATGTAGTAAAGCATCTACTCAATCATAGATGAGAGTGAAGTCTATAGTTAATCATTATTCAGAAGGTGGGATCAGAAAAGATGAAAAGATATAGTGCCTAGGAGTGACTTTCTGACTACGAGTTTGCTGGATCAGTACTGCACACAAGTCTTGAGCCATAATTAATTTCTTCATATTTTGTTTCCAAAGAGCCAGACTTTATTGTGTGATTTAATGTACTGTAGTCTTAAGGAAAACTTCTCCAGGCTTCCTGAAAGACTTTTTGGCTCTCACTTTTGGCAATTTATTGCATCTCATCTTTTGTCCTGTCCCTGTACCTGACCAGTTTCAGAGAAATGTTGTTTGTTTGTTTGTTTGTTTGTTTAATGTACACAGTGATCTGTGAATCATTCAAGCATAAGCAACATCTAACTTAAAGTATAAACCAGTGAGAAACAGATAAACGATCTAGAGCTGGTTATTAGTATACGGGTGATGCTGAATACATACACTGAGTGGCTGGAATAGACAAGAGGAGAAATGAGGTTGCTGCTAAGATTGTTAAATGAACAACCAATTTTTCAATTGTATCTTGAGGCACTTTGTAGCCTGTCACAAAATGTATTAATCTACATAATTTAATCTACATAATTCACATAAGTTTATTTTACTATGAAGAAATGAGGGCTGGTTCAAGACTAGTGCACAGTACTGTTAGTTAAGATGCAGAAAATAAAAGGATCCTTTCAATAATATTAGTTCACAGATTTTCACCATTTAGCAAAGATCACCCACTGTTAAGCATGGTAAATATCTCCATTCATGAATACCAGTGAATGTCAATAGTCGTTATTGTGCTGCCAGAGATATAACTGAATCATAAACATGAACTGTGTGTGCCTGTGTATGTATGGGTTTGCGTGTACAGAAGGAATTATTATGAAATACCGCTTCTCTGCCAGTTATTTGTCAAGTCTGAACTGTGTTTCACAGACAATCAGCAGCTGATAGGAGTCACAGAGAGAAGAATGGAAAGCTCATTCTTGAAGAAAAACTACTAGGCAGGCTGTCCTGGGCCGTGCTGCCTGTCCTGAGTGCAATGATAAAGCAGCGGCTCTCACGGAGGAGGATAGATCATAAAGAGACGGAATTCATCTCCCCATGCTAACGTTACAGCTTAGTCTTTACACAAAGGCTCTCCGATGATGTCACCCAATTATCCTAACTTAGATTAGACTTAGAAACATTTTTGTAGGGGCTTTGCTATACATTAGGATTTTTCCAGGAAGAACTGGAAACATTAAAATCAAATAAACAAACCTGCACCACAAACACCAGTTAACACAGTTCTTTTGTTGGTGTTGTTGTTCTGGGGTTTGTTTTATTTGTTTGTTTTGCCTTGTTTTACCAAAAAAAAGGCAAGAATGTCTCTTTGGCCAGAATTTAAGAAAGGAAGAACACATCTCACAATGTTGTTCGTCTACCTAAATCTATATGTTCATTAAGGGAATGCTAGAAAATGAATATGTCACTTCTGCATCTGTGATATATAACTGCAAACACTGTTTCTACAGAGCTTATTAAAATGAATTAATTTGGAACTTGAGGGGGAAAATGTAAGTGCATACTGTAGTCTGAACAGATTAAAAGGTTAATTCTTGTCACGGTGAAAAAAAGTCAAAAGTAAAAAAAAAGAAATGTGGCAATGCATTTACTGGCAAAATATTGTTTCTGAAATCAGGCGAAATGGAGATCTTTGTGAATGATCTGCCTTCATGTGCCTTTTGGGTTTCATGGTTCAAAAGCTAATTTCACTGACAGCTGTTAGCTCTTCATGAATGCAAACTCTAAAAATCACAAGAAACACGACTCCACATTTACAATCTGAGTGCTTATGCGCATTTGCACATTTGGCTTGCACGGCTGTGCAGCGGACCAAGAGAGATGTAATGCAATAACACTGTTTTAAACATGTTTCATAATCTAAAGCCTCTAACATATGCATAACAGCCTTGAAATAACGACCATGTGATCAATAGTTTGAATTGATTACACGTCCCGCTTTTCAGTGCAAACACTTGTTGCAAAAACTAAAATAAAATGGTGGGGGGAGGTGAGTGGATTTACCACAGCTCACAAATTCAGCATCAATATTTTGACAGGCTGCTAAAAAATTAATGTGACTTCCAATACAACAATCAGACCTATTGAGTAAAGGTGAGATTGCTGTAAATAATACACAATGTTCAAGGGAATGCTCCATTAATGTCATGCAATGTGGCAGTAAAACTAAAAAGACATAACTGTCTACAGACATCTTTTGGGATTAAGTGTGATTGTACCATGACAGAGGTCAGTAGGTTGAAAGGAGGCTGAGATAGACTGATATCTGGCTTCTTATTGCACTTTTCCACCAGACAAGCACAGAAGGGCATGGTGTGGAGCAAATCAGTGCAGAGTTTGACATTGTTTCCTCGGCTGAGGACTTTTCTATTTAACCCTTCTTGTCCAGGAACTATTCAAGCCAAGTCAGTGCAAGTGAGTAGTCAAATGCTTTTTGCACAAAATTTCCCTTATATGGTCTCTGGCTAGAATCCTTCTTGTTCAAAAAGAGTATAGTATAGCAGTCTTCAGTAACGGTGTAGCAACTGTCTCCTAAAAAAATATTAAATAATATTAAATATTATTATTAATAATATAATACATATTAATAATATAATTAATAATATAAAAAATAATAAATAAACATTTTGCTAGATGTTCAAGTTATTTTAATTTATGAATACATACTCACCCTAAATCTACAGTATTGTATACAGCTATATAGTTTTAACCTTTTGTCCATATAAAAAACATTTTTCACCTTTGTAAAATCACTGATAGATTTTGACTTGATGTTGGTTTATCTTTTAAAGTTAGTATTGTTATACAAATATTGAACAACCATACTGCACTGACAGAGAAAGACAGTGTTTTAGAAAAACAGTGGCTCTAAAATCCAGCATCACAAGAATCTGTATAAGAGGTGTGTTCTCATTCTGTATTTATAAGACACACACATGCATACCCATCCGTAATCTAAGGTTTTCTGTCCCTTGGTGTCTAGGTGTGTAAATCCTTGCACGCACTTTGTGTGTATCACAAAACTAAAGGATCATTACATTATGTCAGAACAAGTACATGGTGACTTGATCTGTGTTTATATTACAAAACTCTAAAAGTACAATATGAAATATTCCTTAACGGTATCACTGAGAGTGGCGTCATTGTCTTGTACAACCTGATGGTTAAAATAAATGTGCACCTAGTGTTTAAAAAAATTTGTTTGTTCAGTCCCTGACATGAAATCCCTCATCGGTTTGTTGTCAAAGTTGCAAGTCCAGGAAGAAGCCAATTAAGGAGCCCTTAACTGTTGCCATGAACATTGTGTGGGATGTGCAGCCAACCAACTTGAGATTACTTGTTGTCTTTCTTTACGAGTACCTCTTGTACTTTCACGAGTAATATTATGGCATAATTATCTATCTATCTATTCATCTATTGAATATGGTGATTGAAGAAGCATTTTCGGTCATAATTGAGATCTGGCTAATGAGTAGTGTATACAAATTATTGTTTAACCATTGAGGTATTGTGCAGAGACCCACACTTTCACAGAGCATTCACAGTTAATGTGAGAGCTGGTGATCATGCAGTCTAAGTGAGACAGAGAGCCAGAGACCATGCAGCTTGGGGAATTGAGGCTCATTGATCTGTCCTCTCCACCGTGTCCCCGAGCCTGTAAAAATCATTAACCTCTCTGACATGTACACGCTAAAGCTGGAGCCTAGTATCTCTGTGAGGTTAATTAAAACTAAACGCAAGGAAGGGGTTTGAGAAGGGGTTACTCTCATGGGACAGCTTCCAAATGACAAAGGAAAGAGTGAACACAGTAATGTTCTGTGTGATGAACTATGCTTATATAGACACAATCACACACACACACACACACACACACACACACACATACACTCAGTGGGGCATGAACCTGGTCATGTGTTGACAGATATGGTGAGATATGATGAAAATCATTGGCTTAATATTTTGATCTCCTCTTTTATTGTTATTAATGCAGGATGATATCTCCCTAGAGAAACATTATATAACTTGTTCAATCATTTTATTGTTTATTTTCATTACATGCATAAAAAATGCTTAGCCTACATTTTTAAAGATTATGAGAATGATAATCAATACTTGGAAAGTTTTTATTTCATTTTCGCTCTGAAAATTAATTTGCCTAAACACGCTCCCTGGTTATTTTGACAGAAAGATGACTTGTATTATTGAGAGATGTTATTTACATCTGTTGAAGTCAGGGAATGCATGTTGCGGGGTATTTTCTTCAGTAATTGACTGTAATAAGAGACAGTGACTTTCTATGATTTGATTTAGAAGGTATCATTATGATGAACCATCAACTGTGCATCAGCTATTCTTCATAAAATAAAGATAATTCGATTTCTTTTTCTGACCAATCCATTCTGCTTGCACTACTCAAGAGCAGAATCATTATACATTTTTAATGACTCTATTATTGAAAAACTCTGATCATGCCTCAAACAAAGACATTTTAATATCCTGAGGTTTAATAACTGGCCGTACAATTTTACATTCTGCAGCACCAGCTTAGATGTGATTACTGAAACACTCTGCAGTCATTTGCTATGAGTTGCTCTCTACTTTCAGCTGGATAAACTGGTTATGCCACTGCAGCGTGGTCAGGAAGGAGACGTGGCTCGACTTTATTGCCTTCAATTGAGTGTGTTTATTGCTTTTCACTCTCTCGTGTGTCAGTCCCAGGTTGGGGAGACGAGGCTGAATGTCTGGCCTGTGTGGTGTGCTTCGAGCTGTTCTCTCTCCCAGAGCAGATCGGTAATTAAAGCAGTACAGCTGAGTCAGCATGACAATCTCACTGAGGGAACAGCACGCTATAGCACTATAATCAGAGATAGGGCTGAGAACGACATTGCTTCCCTGTGGTCTGAGGTATTTTAAGGGTCTGCCATTTAAAGGACACTAAGAACATTGCAGAAACCATTATTTCACACTGGTAAAATTACAGCAGTGATATAAGACTCTGTGTTATGTCTGTTTTTCCAAATGTATTTTTTGTTCCAGAAATTGCAATACAAGCCAAAAGTCTTTCCAGTAGTAAACAGTTAATAATAAAAAAAAAGGTTTATTTTTTTACTTAGAAAAAAACAGCCACAATGATATTTAATTCACATAGAAGCTTACAAACTGACTCAAAATCACTCACTCATTTTCTGTACCACTTTATCCTGTATTCAGAGTCACAGGGACCTATCCCAGGAGGCTTAGGGCACGGGGCAGGGTACACCCTGGACAAGGTGCCATCCATCGCAGGGCACACACATTCACTCACTCACACACTACAGGCAATTTAGGAACGCCAATTAGCCTAACCTGCATATCTTTGGACTGTGAGAGGAAACCAGGGTACCCGGAGGAAACCCACCAAGCACAGGGAGAACATGCAAACTCCATGCACACAGAGACGGGAATCAAGCCTGGCCGGGAATCAAACCCGGACCCTGGAGGTGCAAGGCGACAGTGCTAACCACTACACCATCATGCCATCACAACTCAAAGTCTGTTGTTACTCAATAAAATATGACAAGAGTTAACCTTGTTTCATGAATATGTGTAAGTATTTAAATAAATACAGTACAAGGCAAAACATGTCCAGGGAAAAGCTTTTTACATTGTATACGATAATTCTTATACAGTAATATTTCATGTGACTATTTCTTACATAACCAAAAAACAACCCTTTTTCTGCCTCAGTAGAATTTAATGACTAAAATATAAAATTCATTGCTTATTTTGAGCACGCTCTAAGTATTTAAGCTGCCAGTTTTTGTTTTTATTTTTATTTTTTTATATGGCTGTAAACTCACTGTAGCACTGGCCTATAACTATGAAAAACACAGTGAGGATTTATAGCACCACTGCAAGTTGGTGTAAGGCCAAATTCTGTAAACCATTTTATATGTACATTCACTTAAAATATAGTAGTCTTCCATCTAATATATGACATTACAGACAGGTTACTAAGTTACAAATGTCTATATACAGATTGTGTTTATAACTCAATAGCCAGAGAAAAATTTATGTGATAAATATAATAGTCTATAAAGAAAATAAAGAACACCAGGCTAAAATTAATCAAGATTTTACTAAATCCTAATTGTTAGTAGTTATCAGCTTATATGAAGTGTGTGAGCACACTTTATATTAGCTGCTATATTTTTGTGCTATATACAGTAGCAACAATAAAGCAAAAGACAAAAGCCAAACGAGAATCAGAGAGTGAGACTCTACCATCTGATTCCCCCTGTGCTGGCCGGCTGCTCATTTCTCTATTGTCACACAGCTCTGAATGGGGATATGGATGGTCAGTAGTAGTATTGTGTGTGTGACAGGCCAGGAGTTGTCTGTGATGAATGGGCCTGCCAGCAGCTCTGACGGCTTGGTTGTTCAATACATATGGATACAATACCGCCTGCCTTTGTGACATGCTGATAGACTTTTGTCCCCCTAGTTTCCATACTGTTTAATCTCAGCCAACGTATTGTGTGCATCACCACTGATGGGCAGATCCAACATGTCTGCATTAAGTACCCTGGCTGCCTGCTTTGCCATACAGCCAGTGTAGGGAATCTGTATTATTAACAAACACTGAGTCTCTGCACTGGAACTTTAAGTGAAGTCCGTGGGACGTTCAACGCATGAGGACATAAATGGCTTCAGAGTGAAGATTGATGATGAGAATAAGCATATAACAGAAAAGCATGACCTGAGACTGTCAGTGTTCCTGATTTCTTACTCAGTGACCACATGGTGCAGTATATTATAAAGGATTTGTCTGTCTAGTGTTGGAACAGTCTGTAAAATTAATGGTATAATAACTGTACTACCAAATATCACGGTTACCACATTCTTAAATAAAGTTTCTTTACAGGGATGCCATAGAAGAACGTTTTGGTTTACTAAAGAACATTTTTTCCACAGCTGCCACAAAGAATTTTAGTAAATCCCATAATAAATGTTACAATTATGTGGAAGGATTTTGTTGTAGCAATTGGCTGATTGGTTGATTACACATTTTGTTGAACTTGAGCTTTGTACGGTATTTCAAGCAGTTTGCAAGTTTAGCTTGTATTCTTATATAACATTGTAGGTAATATGTTTTTTTTTTACTTTGAAAGACTTTATAATCTTATCATGTTTCCTACAATTACAATAATAATAATAATAATAATAATCATCATCATCATCATCATCATCATCATTATTATTATTATTATTATTATTATGTGTTTACTAAAATCTTCTTTTTCTCTGCTTTATAATTTATTCTTCTATAATTTTGATTAATACTTGCACACATTTTTTAAAAGGTTATCATGCCAGAAACCAGCTTGTTCCAAATCTAACTAATACAGAAAACATCAATAATAGTGGAGATTACTGATTGGCCAAGAAATAATACCAAGGACTTTACTGCAATAATATTTCTTGAAGGTAGTCTTTGAGCCTTTTCAGCAGTTATCGAAATGTAGCAATGTTTGTATAACTTTACTGTTGTTATATAGGTCAAATTCAGGGGTTTTAGGCATTTTATCTCAATCTTACTGGTGTTCCAGGGGATAAAATTACCAAGTAATAACATGGATCATTTGTCTGTGACTACCCTGAATGAATAGAAGTGCCAGATGATGTAATGTGGAATAACAAACGGACTTGCATTTTTTGCAGCACAGACATTTATCAGTAACTAAAACAAGGGCAGGGGAGTCTTCGGCTAGTCTTCTTCATAGTAACAGTATTCAAGATAAAAGCATATTAGAAAGGATGAGTATGATTAGGAAAGCCATTTGTTTGGTCTGATCTATGGTGCTGCATAAGGAAAAAGTAGTAGTTCTCACAGAAATAGAAAATAGTCAAATGTATTAGGTCAAGGAAGGAAAGGTTATTATTGTTAACAAAACAACAGCAATAATTATAACCACCACCTCAGCATCATCATAATTATCATCATCATCATCATTTAAAATCCTGTCTGTTTTATAGTAACTACATCTAATTTATTAAGGACTTTACTTTTCATCAATATCTATACCATAGGCAAAAGGCAAAACAAACAAACTAATTACAAACAAACAAACAAAATTAATTAATTGCTTCATTAATTAATAGTCTTTTCATTAACATTTTATAATTTAACTTTTTTTTTCTTTTCGTTTATTGTTGTGTTCATTCAGGTTGCTATTTTGGAATATATGCGATATAACATCTTATATTTGTCCACCCTTCCTATTCTACTTTATTTTTTGGAACCCGTCTAAATGTATGGCTGATATTCTGCTAGTTGTGGATTAACTTGGGGGAAAAAAAAAAACATTGTTCCTCCTTTGCTTTAAACTGCCAGAAGCTTAAAGACTTGAGCCGAAGGCCTTGTTTTCTGACAAATTTACCATGTGGACTTAGTACCTCCTTAAGCACTGTCACCTGACATTATTAATTCTTTTCTCCACCAAAACAAAGCCAAAATGCTTAAAGGCTGAAAAGAGCATACCAAAGGACACAAGTCTGCCTTAAAAAAAAAAAAAGTAAAGAAAAGAAAAGGCATAAATAAGAGCCTTCAGTAACAACCGCAGTGAAAGCAAAAAGTACACACAGTGCTTCTGCTGCTGTTACCTGAAAAGAAGACCAGCTAAATCCGAAGCCAGATTTCTGGCCACGGGGGACACATACATGCACACACACAGACTCACACTCACATGAACTCGCTCAGGGACTGTTGCTTGTGGATCAGTCTGAGTGTGAGTCTATTTCTGATATTTATGGGCAATGGGGACACTGTAAGTTATGACAGAGCTGGGGCTAAGACCTTCCTCTATATTTTCACTCCCTTTTTCTTATACTTTCCCCCCTGTTTCAGTTATGCTTGTATTTGTATTTTTTTTTTTTTTTCAAAACTAGTTAGGCGCATATAGCCTCAAAAAAGTCAGCAAAATAAATTGTGTATAGTTAATAATAATAGTATTTTTTAAAAGACACTGTAGGTGCATAGATTAGTTATAAATAGTTTGCATAACTTTTTAACAAATTTTCACTTGCATTAATAAAATGTGTTTAAATGTTTGTCTTAGAGTTCAGTGTTTGATATTTACGTTTCAATTTTGACTTTAATATTCGTGAAGTACTGGACTTGCAAATAGGTGCGTTGTTATTTCTGTGATTCACCATCACCAGCAGCACACACACACGCACACACACTATTCCCCAAGTAAGCAGAGGGCTTTCTCAAATTAGGGGCTGCTCATTTTTGCTCCAACTCTACAGTGTGTTAGTTGTTGCTGTGAATAATGTCACACCGGGGACGAGGTCTTTTCCCCTACGTGTAAGATGTCTTACTCCCAGGCAGTGAAGAGTTTCTGTTTCAAGCTCCGCGTCCAAAACGTAGGGGGTAATGAAGCCCCTGGCCGCGTCTTTACGTCTGGGATGTTCGGGAAATTTATTTTCGTATTTTCGTCCTTTCTGACAGTGCAGTTCATCTGCCATTTCCAATTAGATTCTATTTATGACACTCGTTTGGGACACGATCCTTACGCACAATCCGGGATGAGACTGGTTGACTCTCTTGCTCCTGCTAGACTCATATATTAAATGCTCTCATGTATTCTGCGTGCCATATTATTTCTGTAAACATGATTGTCAACCGAACAAGCTGTAATAAAAGTAGCCCGTGTGTTAATTTAGTCTAGTACTCTAGTGGAGAGTTGCGCGCCTTGGGAAAGTTCACCTCCATCCTGGATATCTACTTATCCTAAATACTGTTTGACCTCCTCGGCGAGAGGCCATCACTCTGGATGGAGTTGAGCACAGATGGATTTTCGTTGCATTAATCCTCCACATCAGGTGGGTTCTGTCAAAGTGCTAAACTTAAATAATCCGGGCCATTCATCTTTGCGCAGAGGCCGGGGTTCTGTCAGCGGCCAGACGAGCTATTTCCTCTCTCTCTCTCTCTCTCTCGTAGAGGACTGGAGTTCTAGAGGAGAGAGAGAGAGAGAGCGCAGATCTTAATCAGTTCCGCATGCAGCACGTCCAGGGCAGAAGTGTGTATTTGTGTGTCCATGGCTATCGGATTATTTATGAATTTGTTCACTGAAAAAAAAAAAAAACATTTGTCCCCGAATGTCTACAGGCTACAGATGTTAAAAATGAATGCAACATTTTACCTGTTAATTGCATATCGTTTTTTTCTCTGTGTCATCTCCTGTTACCTCAATGCTCTTTCACCTCCCTCTAGCTGCTCTAGGGAGCAACTTGACGGGATGAGTTCATTTCCCCTACCCTCTCCCTTCTTCCCATTAGGCGCCCAAGCGGCCGCGTCTCAAATCGCTCTGACTGATTCTGCCGCAGTTCCCACACAACAGCGTGTCCGCGAAACCGTATTTATCTTCATAATGCGCCGATACGAGCCTGGGGTACGCTCCAGATGAAATCGCCTCTTTTTAAAAGCGTAGGCCGCGTCCACAGGAAATCACATTAATCGTGGCTCATATACTGTAGCTGTACCAGCATCCACTCCCATAATTAGTGAAGAAGCACTTATTTCCACACGCAGGATATGTTACAGGGTCACAGGGATGGCGTAACTGAATCTCCATTTGCTTTCTGCTCTGTTCTACAGCATGTCACAAAAACACTCGTGAGTGAGTGCGCACACTTTTAGTAACGGTGGAAGGATATGATTTAAAAAAAATATTTCCGTGTATAGGCATAGCACAATAATACGTTAAACCTGAGGCCTATTGGGATATTTTTAACGCATTGGTCATGGCGCTGCTGTCAGTGGAGATTTTGTGGTGAGATTTCAACTTGCAGCAAACAAAAGAATACTAGTTGCTCCAAGTACCCCGAAAACATCCATTAAGAAAAAATATAGATAAATTAGGTAATATAAAAATCAAACCGCCATTCATTAATAGCGGGCTCGTGTAAAAAATTTAAAGTGTAAAACATACAAATAAAATATTCCAGATGTTGCACTACTACGTTATAGTTTAATGGTATGGCTATAATAATAATAATAATAATAATACATTTTTCATCCATTTACTCTTACAGCGTTTATCTTAGTCCACGTGCACTAATCACTTTACACACCGAGTGTTACTCGTTTCTGTAACTCAAATAAAAGCTGATGTCACATGCACACTGACTAATCACGTGTTTTCATTGCTCCTGGGAGGGTGCGGTGGAGTTATCAGGTGAATAATCATAGTGATCATTATCGTCGTCATCATCATCATCAACAGTACAGCTTTGATCAATTCAAATCAAAGTTTCGCTTTTCCGCCCCACCCAACCTCACCTCGGGTGTTTTCGGAGGCGACAATGATTTAAATGTTTATATAAATTATTTAAATGTTTATGCAGACCTGCATGGTTCCTTAATGTTATATTTTATTCTGCGATTAGATTGAAAATATTCAAAGGATGAAAAAAATACGACAACAACAACAACAACAATAATAATAATAATAATAATAATAATAATAATTATTATTATTATTATTATTGTGTTTTTTTCCCAGAAAATAAGTAACTAGCATTCATTATACTGAAACATGAAGACTGTATGTTAATAGGTAAATTGACATTTTGTCATTGGTGACATGTCTTGGTGACGCATTAGTACAGGCTCCACCTCTGTGCACCGATGTGCGTAAATATGTATGACGTCACCGCGCCACATAGGTGAGGACAACACGAGGAATACAGGACTCAAAAGTACAGTATTTCAGCTGAAGTTTTATCTACACTTTTTGGCAGAAGCTGAAACATGCATTGGGGTTTATTCAAGCAACTACTACAGTTTTATTATAGCATGCGTAGCCTTTAATTTAAAAATGTGAGTGACAGATTATTGCTTGGCCATTACACAGTATAGTAACTAGGTATTTGCGCTCGAGCTGTTTGCTCTCCATCCACAAAATTCCCACGGTAATGTAGGTTACGTTGATGGCTGTTTATCAGTAGTGCTTTATCTGTTTCTTCCTGTGCTCTCTCTGGGAGCGCAGTCTCAGTTTAAAAAGCTCATGGGGTTTACACAGCCTGGTCCTTATGATCTCAACCCAACCGTGGCGAGCTTGACTCCGGGGTCTGGGTTCTAATCCGGCGGGGGCTGCAGAGCGCGCGACCGTTTGTCCGCACCTTGAGCAGGAGGGAGGAGGGCTCCCGGTCGGGAGTCCAAACATTTGTCATCCACTGAAAGAGAAAACATCAACAGGTTACTAAATACTGCTTTCAAAAGCGGCGAGGGATGTAAAGCCAGCGGGCGACGGTAATACTTTTAATAGCTGTTTCAACGAGGTGCAGGAGACGCGTTCATCTCTAACACCACACACACACTCACACAAGCGCCGCTTAATTAAGCCACTTACTGCGCGTGACGTCAGCCAATGAACGTTTCGCACGCGCCAGCACAACCAAGTGACATCGGTCTGAATCTGTGCATTAACGCAGCGCCGGCTTTACTGCGGGTTAAACTAAATGGTGTTTGTCAATGTCGATTAATGGCCAAGCTATTAAAATCTTGTTTTGCTTTTTTAAGGTTGTATAAATATCTGATTTTTAAAGTTTATATAATATATATATATATAAACTATCCAGATTTTTTCATATTTTCGAAGACCACAACTGCAATAACATCCACACAACAACAACAACAACAACAACAATAATAATAATAATAATAATAATAATAATAATAATATATTTGGATAGGTTCCATCGGCAACTGTTGTTTGTATTGTTACTATTATCGTTATTATTATTATTTATTATTATTATTATTAGTAGTAGTAGTAGTAGTAGTAGTAGTAGTATTTGTTGTTGTTGTTGTTGATGATGATTTATTTTAACAACAGCCACAACAACAACAATAATAGTAATAATAATAATAATAATAATTATTATTATTATTATTACTATTATTGTTGTTGTTATTGTTGTTGTATCTGACCACGTTTGCAATGATAAAAAATTATAATTGGTAATAATCGTATTATTCTGTTAATATAACGTATATATTGTCATGTATACAGACGGCAAGTCTGTAATATAGGGGCCTACTATTCCTGAATTATTGCTAAACGAATTAAGTTGTCCAATCTATTTTACTTGAATTGCCGAAACATTATTTCGTTGAACATCACTCCTATTATCGTAACAGCCTTTTCAGACCTACTAATGTTTTATATGGAATTCAGTGACGTGATTGAAATATCCGGAGGTGCTCAGCCCCTCCATAACACACTCACAACGTTACCGTTATTAATGTCACCCCAAAGCCCTGGTTAATACGCTTGTCCTACATTGTTTGTATACTGGAGGTGGTGCAGTTGCCTGAGCAGGCGACGAAAACAAACAGCTGGCAGCGGACAAACGCGCTGTTAGGTTAGCACCGTGTGGCTGTAAACTGGAGAGATTACTCCTCATTGTGGATACATTTTATTCGGATTTGACTGTTTAGTTCGCTTTTTAAAAGTGGGGTGTGCGTGCGTGCGTGCGCGCGTGTGTATTTCCGTTTAAGAATCAAATGAAAATAATCATACACGGCTTTAAGATTTTTATTTCACATTTGCCTTCAAGTCTTAGAGTTAAAATTAAATCTTGCAAATATTTTAAAGGGTTAAACTTGATACGAGATCTACAGGTTGATCGTTTTTGCGGAGAATTAGAGGACAATTCTAATGAACCACGTTAATCATAATCAGTATGCCAGAATATACGTTTATAGCATATACTTAATCTAAGACTGTTAGCTCTATTAAGAACATAAAGGAAAGAATGCAAGAACAGAGCAACCGAGCAGAAAGATGTAAGAATCCCGTTTATACCTGATGATTGATGATGTCAGATGTTCTGCGTCCAATTAACGTTAAAGTCAAGGAAACACCTAAAAATTAGCAGTGCAGTACAGATCTGATGCTGTAAAGATCTGTTCCATGCTTGGAGAAGAGGTATGATTGGGATTATCCACAGGGTTCATAATGCATATAGAGTAGAGCATATGAGACAAATGTAAAATTGGGTTGAATCCATTAAGCGGAGCTTAGGTCTCGCAATGGGAAGCGCTATTATCGGCGTGTAAATGTCTTCATACGCTGGATCAGAAACACTACAGTGCGATGTAATGTCCATGCCTCGTCAGGCCCTGTTTAGCAGTGTTGTCTGTTTAACAAACTTGAATACTGTTTTAGTACGTATCAGAAGTTACCGTTTTTAAAATAATCACTAAAGATTATAACACACACACACACGGATTTCTAAATAGGCGTTTCTCATTCCATACGTTTTATCATTTAAAGATGAATGTTTATTTGGTAAAATTTCAGATATGGTAGAATTTTTGATTAGTTATTTTATATGATATACTGTATATTCTAAATATATATAATATGTGTATGCGTGCATGTGTGATAATATTAAAATATGTATGTTTCTATTTAGCACACTCACTCTCATTCAGATATGATTATACAATATGCTTGCACTGTACATCTCTCTCTCACTCTGTGTGTGTGTGTGTGTGTGTGTGTGTGTGTGTGTGTGTTGTTACTCGTTTACTAGAAAACATGATATTCATCTCGGTTTGGTGTCACCCACGTGGAGTGTCGTGAATCTGCCCTAATAGAATGTCGTGCTGTTTGCTGGGCTTTTGGCTTGCTTTGGTCCCTCTCCTCATGTCACCATATGGTACTCCTGGCACGGACAATGCGATGTGTCGGTGAACTCGTCACACTGCATTGCCGGCGGCTCATGTAAGGCAAGCATCTACCTCGATGAACGATTATTAAAAGCCAGATTCACCTTTTTCCTCTATCATATCTGCTACAAGTGATTTGATTCAATAAACACATAGCTTATTCTTTAGATAGACACTACAAGCTGATGGATGAGCTGAGCATACCTCAACTTTATAAATAATACATGCACTTTCACACATAATATTTTTTTTTAATGAATGTTTATATCATATTCTGTATGTAACGTTTGTCGAATTCGTTACATATAGGAAATAAAATGTAAACATTAATAACGTTAGAATAACGTTAAAAAGCCAATATAAGGGTGTATTATTTTTGTTTCTTTATTTCCAAAATAATCAACACACACAAACTTTAAATAAACGTTTACATAAACAATGTAGTCTAAAATAAAATATATAATTAATACATTCATTAATTAATACATTCGTAAATTGTATAATAATAATAATAATAATAATAATAATAAGTCGTTGTCATGTTGTTTTAATAATGTAACGTGTTCATGTTATTTGGAATTAAAGTCTTGGTTAACTATTTTACTATGGACAAATAATAATAATAATAATAATAAATATTATTATAACACAATCCTTAAAAGATTGCATCACCAAGCTTCTTAAAATACATGAGTGACACTTACCTGTCCTCAGTGTTAACTGAGTTACCCTGCAGACAAATGCAGTAGCAGAAGTCTTCGCCTATAGTTTCAGCCTTTAAGTGTTAGAAGCAGAAAGACCTAAGACTGAGACAAACGCGAGCTGCGTTCCTCTTCTTACCTGCACGTAAAAGGAGAAGCGCACCGTCCCGCTGTCACGCTTACCGGCGTGATATTTCATGGGTTATGTGCAGAGTAACCTAAACCTGCCCTGAAATGTCCACAAGTAATCATCTCTAGACTGTCCGTCTGTCTGTTTTCATTCAAGCGACGATTAAATTAAAGAGAGAATTTTTGTGAAGATAATTACGCTCATTAAAAATGTGTTTTGGTAAATTGTTTTATGAAAACTTGTGTTGAAATTGAGTTTCATTAATGAGATTTGAATTAAATGCGACATTAAGTCCTAAATGCATTATTGAATTAAAAAGACTATTAGGCTTAGTTGTATACTCTCATTTAGCATGGTAACAGCTCCTTGTGTCAAATCACTTTTTTTTAAGAGTCAACGTGTGTTATATTATTATTATTATTATTATTATTACTATTATTAAAAAAGTAATGTAGGCTTACATCATCACAACCAACCCTGATATTTGAATAATTAGCCACGGCAATAATGATCACTCTACTTTTCAGGACTTCTTGGCAAGAACACACATCGTCTTTACTAATTGAGTCGAGGAGACGCTGGTGGTATTCTTGTAATGGGCGCACACTCTCCTTTTTTTCAGAGATGGAAGCGCGTGGAGCACGTGGTTCGTCCTAAGTAGGAGTGGGGTGTCAGATGTATAAACATCTCTCGCCATCTCCCTTCTCTTTAAACTTCGCCATCACCGCAGGGGGAAACTCCTCCTATTCTTGCGTCCAATTAATTATTAGGGTCTGGCCCTTTAAGACGGAGCAGAGGGTCAGCAAGTGGCGTAGAGTTTCTCTAATTGAACTTCGCCCAATCAACAACAACTCGTTAGCGGTCGCTTGATCTCTTCTGTTTTTTGAGCATTGGCTTATTTTTGCGTGTGTAGCGACTCGGCCCCGTGGCCAGTGTCATTTTCACTTCACAAACGAATTCATGGGACCCCTCGGAAAAAGTGGGATTGCTCCAAGCGCGCTGGGGCTCGGGTGCCTGTGAGAGCGCTGCGCACTCCTGAAGCAATGCTGTTGTTGGACGAGAGACTTAGACCGAACGTTGCCAGCGGATCCGTTTAAAAGAAACCGATACGAAATTGTGAGAAGAAGATTTTTATGCAGAAAGAAGCGATCGTGGTTGCTGTTCGAAATAGAAAACTTTTTTAAACACTTTATCATAGGACTGTCATGACCTCCAGTAAAGATATGAAGGCAGGCTCGGTGTTGCAATCGAGCAGCGAGGAGAGGAGACGGGGTGCATTAGATCAGCTGCCACCCCCTGCTAACTCCAACAAGCCTCTAACCCCGTTCAGCATTGAGGATATCTTGAACAAACCGTCCGTGAAGAAGTCGGTGACGAGTCTGTGTCCGCCGCGCGTGCTCGAGAAGGTGGCGGGAGCGAACGCAGTGCGGAACGGTCTGAGCACTCCCTCTTCCCCATTATGCGCTCTGGAAGAGTTAGCGAGCAAAACTTTTAAAGGGCTTGAAGTCAGCGTTATACAAGCAGCAGAAGGTAAACACAATAAAAAATTTTTTAATCCGATTATTAAACTTGAGAGGCCTTTTGCAAATGCCAGGAACATGGACGAGGACATTTTTTAGCCTTAAAAATGTCGCGTGCTCTCTCTAATGACATTAAAATGTGACATTTGGATGAATTCTGCAGAATAAAATATTCGAAATTCCATGACATCTAGGCTCACAATACCAGGGTGTGCGCGCCTAACATTGTTATTGATCAATAATCCTGCTGATCACTCCAAATTCCGGTTTTTTTTCATAATAAACTATTTTCGCACGAGAAAATTTGCTCGTTATTTTAATTACAATTTATTTGCGTATTTTTAAATAACACACACACACGTGTGTGTGTATATATATATATATATATATATATATATATATATATATATATATATATACACACACACACACGCATAGATACAGTTGGAGAGATGTCAAGAGATATATAGCTGTTCAAGGATGTTTGTTATATACTGTTGACTTAGAATTGTACTTAATCAGCCGGTTTGTTTCGCAAAGCGCCCTTTTTTCTCCCAAGAACAGATGTTTTGCAACTGGACTGGACAAATGCGGCCTAATACACCCACGCAAATTATAACAGCATATAGTTGTATAATCACAGTTATATAATAATTTAAAGCTGATATTAATCATGCCTTATATCTAATTATTCTTCCATTCTCTGTGTTTAAATGACAGGTCGCGAGCACATGAACGCGTTCGGCCAGAGACAGGTGTCGAAAAAGCGGCGGAAGTCGCGCACGGCCTTCACCAACCATCAGATCTACGAGTTGGAGAAGCGTTTCTTGTACCAGAAGTATCTCTCGCCGGCTGACCGTGATCAGATCGCGCAGCAGCTTGGCCTCACCAACGCACAGGTCATCACCTGGTTTCAGAACCGACGAGCTAAGCTCAAGCGAGACCTGGAGGAAATGAAGGCGGATGTCGAGTCGCTGAAGAAGATCCCCCCGCAGACACTTCAAAAACTCGTGTCTATGGAGGACATAGAGGATGCGCACGGCGGCTCGGCTCCGATATCCCCGAGCGCGTCACCGCCAGCACACGGCATCAGAGTCTTCCCGCAGTCACCGCCTTCGTCCCGAGGCCAAACCACAGACGAGTTCTCCGAAGAGGACGAAGAGATCGAGGTGGACGATTGAGACCTGACCCAGTCATTTTCTGTACCGGGCGTCTCTTTTTGAAATGTCCTCACTGCTGGCTGCAGCAGAAGAACAGCCGTTTTTATCCACACACCTTTTGCACGAATGTTGAACTCTGCGGAAGAACTTTAAAACTGAAAGGATGTTTTTTCCATCCCTCTCTCCCATGTTTTAATTTATTGCAAGGATTGTAAAAGCATCCAAGACTGACGACGAGCTGAAAAGGAGTACATTTTAATTCAGTAGGATATGAAAAGTGATTAGTGATTGTGGTACAAGATCACGAATGCAACATGTGTATGTAGGTTTAATGGTTTATTTTATGCAGGGGAAAATTGTGCAATTGTTTCGTTCCGCAGTTCGTCAGTGACATCACACCAACTACATTACTGTTCTAGCTGCTAATGATACGCATCTGCCAAATGTGATTTTTTTTCCAACGAATTTCTCAAATATATAGTCATATTTATATTTATACGATGTCAAGAAGGCCTGGGGATTGATATTTTCATTTTTCTGAAAATTAATATTCCCAATCACAATTGCTGAAACATTTTCTCTCCCATGAGCGATCTAGTTGTAATTCTGGTCTTTTTTGAAAAGTCACGTTTAACTAAAGAAAATAGACAAATTATCCGAATACCGGGGGGCAAGTTGTGTGTATAAATCAACTTATGATGCATTTACGCGATAAAGTTATTGTAACATTCTATTTAATCACCATTTATGTAAATAAAGGTTATATGATATTTCAGATGTTTTTGAAGTTTGAAGTGATATGAATCTTAGAGTGCATCATGATGAACATTTATTTTGGCATCTGTGTATTTTTTATGTATTCTTTATATATATATATATATATATATATATATATATATATATATATATATATATATATATATATATATATTTTTTTTTTTATATTTATTTTTTTATTTATTTTGTATTTTTCAATTCGGATGTAGCCGACAAATAGGACAAAAATAGACGATATAATATATTCACACCACGGCAATTTTAACCAAGCAGTCACTATATTTGAACAGGTCGTCTTCTTGTGGTTACACATTCCCTGTCTTAAGTGGTTAAGTGGCTGGAGTTCAATTAGGGACAATTGAACAAGCCCCTCGTCAACACATTCATATGCTCTCTAGAAAAGAAAAGGCAAAGAAAGAGAAAGGGGAAGAAAATAAAACAATTGTCACGAGGACTTTTGAGCTCGAGGCCTGGCAACAAAAAGCTTGCTTTCTCCTTTTCGACATATGGTTTACGAATTTTCTCCAACCCAAACTAGTCAGCATGATTGATTAGGTTAACCCGCCTTTGCCGCGTATAAACAGTCTGAGTCGCGCATCTGGGCCCCTTTAAAATGCGGGTGTTGAAAACGCCCATGAATAGCAATGGATTAGCATGGGGCTCCTAATGAATAAATCTCAATGGGAAGCCTAAAGAAATAGGAGGACTGTTGCCTTTCTCTCTCTCCTCGTATCCGCACTGACCGAATGGCCTTCTGCTCAATATCTTTCGCTTCATTTGGATCAGTTGTTTGCAGATCAAGGCAAAGACGCTTCGCCCGGGAAAAGACAGAGCGCTGCAGCGCACAATTGGCTTAATGGCTTGGAATAGTAGGGGTTAAAAAGTCAAGTAGATTTTTGTGAGCGCATGGCTGGCGGGGAGGAAGCGGCCAGAAACTACTCCACACTGCGGGGAAAGTGCAAGCTGGCCTAAAACCTAACACCTCGGGTTCTTCCCTATAATATATTTCAATAGCACTACACGTAAAAATTATATTTCCTAAAATAGATTTGCATTAGCTATTGGATTTAGCAATAAAACATTAGGGGTGCAAACTTTTCCGCAAAATAGCTCCATTCAGGCCTGCTAATGTGTGACAGACCTGCTCTCTGGAAAAAACTATTCTGAAATCAGGATCACCTTCATATCATGCGAAAATAACTGAGGTATAATAGAGTTATTAAAATGAATGGTGTATGTCACGCATAAACTATTGTACGATTAATTATATTTTTTAGGCTACAGTTTGTTTAGCCGTAATGAAAAATATTTAATGAAATAATAATAATGTTAAATAATTATTTAGTATTACTGTGACTACTAAGTAAAATAAAATTGTGATAAAACAGATTTAGGACCGACAAGCAGAAATAACCATTGGAGGTAAAAAAAAAAAGTACTATTATATATATATATATATATATATATATATATATATATATATATATATACACACACACACACGTGTGTGTGTGTAATTTTGTTCCGCTTTTTATTTACGTACGCGTGTGTGCGTACATATATTCACACACACACACACACACACACACACACACACACACACACAAATAAAAAGCGGCACGAAATATCTTTAGATTTATTAGCCTCTCTCATCACAATTGATCAGTAATTTGGCAATTAAAAACACCGCAGTTAGAAATGCCTTCGCACGCACTGAGCGTTAAAACCATTTTGAACAGTATTTGTTTGGAGAATTTCTTTATAAGCTTTTATTTGTAGTGGCTCCTAATTTGAGATAACCTAAAAGTTTAATGTAATAGTCTTAAACGCTACGGTCTGTCTTATGTGACATTA
This sequence comes from Channallabes apus, assembly GCA_030522415.1. Lineage (NCBI taxonomy): Eukaryota > Metazoa > Chordata > Actinopteri > Siluriformes > Clariidae > Channallabes > Channallabes apus. The sequence goes on from CM060113.1 coordinate 28,137,287, forward strand.
CAAATCCAACACGGCTTAGACTATAATTAACCTTTATGTCATGGAAATGTACGGCTTTGCTGCGTCGCACTTCCGTTCCACGTGCCAATGTCGCCCTTGTGTGTTCACTTTCAGTATCACAGCATCTCATATTTGTCTTAGGACTAGGGAAATGTTACATGTCAATAAGGAAATAAACATTATTGCGTTTATAAAAGATACGAAGTCTTTACACTGCAAGATTTTTTACACTTACATTTATTTTTTCTTCAAAAATACAAAACAAAAATAAGTATATATGCAGAGGAAAAAAACTATTAAAATAGAATATGTGAAATACAAAATATTTACACCAGAAGACACTATTTTATTATCCTATCTTGCTCTCTTGTCCTTAATGGCATAATGAAGAACCAGTGGTTGAGCCTAAAGGGTAGACAAAATTTTTTTTTAGAATAGTAAGCAGAAATAAAGCTAAAATAAGACTTAATCCAAAAACATATTGTCTCAATCATTAAAAGTATACAAGAGGCATAAGAGGATTTCCAGGCATTTTTATGTTTTCAGCTTCATGTTTCAACTCGAATATTGTTCCCCATGTGATTTTGATGGAAAATTGTACAATTTGTCTAACAATACTGCTTTTGTCAAATGACAAGGAAACATTTTTTTTTACTTTACCAAAACAACTTCCTATTCTATAATAATGCTGTATAAATAAACCATATAAAGAACCAGTTTTCCCCAGGAAAAAAAAAAATCAGCACCAGCACATGAACAATATAGACAAATTACAAATAAGACAAAACAGTTTTTGTTTAATAGCTGAACCTTCTGGCTTTGTGAAACATACCTGAAAGTAAACATAAATTATTGCAATTACTGGCATATTGATTTGCACATCAATTAGAGGGATAAAAAAATCTGGAATCACTTACATCTTAATAGAAAAAAGCAATATCATTTGCATTTCTAAAACAAATAGAACACAAGTAAAGTGTAACCTAGGTCACAAAAGAGAGTGCTTTACCAACCTGAACAAGGTGTTGAACTTGGCTTACTGAAAGGAAACACTGTTCCAACAAGAGAGGTGTTAATTTAAACAAATCGAGAGGAACAACAAAGAATCAATTGTGTTCCATTTTGTTCCTTGATAATTTCATATATGTTTTCCTTATCCTCAATGATTTCGTAATTTATTTTCCTATACATCATCTAGAATGTCATTAATACATTTAATTTTATTTGTGAGGTATGTTTCATAAAGTCGGAATATTCAGCTATTAAGCAAAACTTGATTTGGGTCATAAGTGTCATTTGCTTATTTGTTACAAAGTAATAAACCTGCATGAAATTCCTCTAAATATGACGATTCCATGATATTTGCACAGTAACTGCAAAAGAACTTTGAGATTAAAAGATGGCAATACCTTTCCAAACCAGTGTGACAGCCACAGACGCTTCATGGTCATGTGATCTGGTAAAGATTCATTATTAAAAAGCATCTGGACCTAACACAAAGATAGAGAACAGAAAACAGAGCGGTGAAAAAGAGGAATACAGGATATATGCGTGTACAAAAAAGGTTCAACAGACAAATTTTTATTGTATTTTTTTTTACGTTTTTGTTCATTAAATTATTATTACTACAATTGCAGTTCTCTTACTGCTAAACAGAACCATTGCTTTAGAGTCATCTTCCAGTAGTGTTTATGAATAAATTCTTTCTGCAACAACATTAGCAGCAGGTTAGCTTTGCTTGAGGACATAGGCTTTATTTCATATGAAGCCTGTTAATGTTATTACTTCTTGCAGGAGTTTTCTATACATACATGATTAAGTTGTGCCTTTTCTCTCCTGCCTTAATGAAGATGTTTACAGCACAGTTAAAAATAAAGGGAGAAAAAGTGGCAGTAAATATCTGCATTACAACTTTGAGATCAAATGTTTTGAAAAAAAGTTCTGAAAAAAGACCCATATTTGCACTGGGAGAGATTTTCCTGTCCTCCACCCACTGAATATCATTTTGTATTCATCTGCTAAGGCATTGTTCATCACTTCCTGCTGAGTGGGAGGGAAGCTGTCTGCTCTTTGATCTATCCTGAGTCACCTGATTATTATTATTATTGCCCCACAATAATTTTGCCTTGATTAGAAAGAAATGTGTAAAATTGTGTAAAAATCTTGTCCAGTTCTCATGAAGTCGACATAAATTATATAATCTACACGACTTAGCAGCTTTACCTTTAAGGCTCCCTAAAACATTTGCGGGTTGTTAAAAGGTAAGTGCTCCACATCTGACTTAAGTTGCCTTGTCAACTAGAATACTTCCTTGGCTAAAAGTGTCAGAAGGTACAAGCCCTCTTTATTAATAAAAATCTTGGTAAATAGGGAGAAAAAATAGAAATAAAATTCCATTAGTTTCAATTTGAGCAGTTATATAAAATTTCCTGTTCTGAAAGGTGTTCTGAATAAATGCCATTATCAGTCTGGACAAACAGAGACAACCAGTGTCAGTGAGATACTGAGATACTGTTTCAAAAGAAATATTTAAATAGCAAAAAGCATTACTGGACCAATAAATACAACACAAACACAACACACACAAAAGAGAAACGAGGTTTTAAAATCAGAATAATGAATTATGAGACAAACCTGGTGCCTCTCCACGTTAAGTCGATGGCACAAAACTTTCCTCAAGTGTCTGACCTCGGCTCTGACTGAGCACCGCACAAACTTTTGCTGCAGAACAGAGAGCATGTTAACCCTTATTTTAAGACCACATGTCTAAGTTCAAAACAATGAGAAAGCATTTTATCAATACAATTTTATTGATTATAAAAATTCACTCTCTAGGATTGAGATTCTCTAGAATTGATGAGTCTCTAGGATATGTATACAGGTCCTTCTAAAAAAAATTAGCATATTGTGATAAAGTTAATTATTTTCTGTAATGCACTGATAAACATTAGACTTTCATATATTTTAGATTCATTACACACAAACTGAAGTAGTTCAAGCTTTTTATTGTTTTAATATTGATGATTGTGGCATACAGCTCATGAAAACCCAAAATCCCTATCTCAAAAAATTAGCATATCATGAAAAGGTTCTCTAAACGAGCTATTAACCTAATCATCTAAATCAACTAATTAACTCAAACACCTGCAAAAGATTCCTGAGGCTTTTAAAAACTCCCAGCCTGGTTCATTACTCAAAACCGCAATCATGGGTAAGACTGCCAAACCGGACTGCTGTCCAGAAGGCCATCATCGACACCATCAAGCATGAGAAAGAAATTTCTGAACGAATAGGCTGTTCCCAGAGTGCTGTATCAAGGCACCTCAGTGGGAAGTCTGTGGGAAGGAAAAAGTGTGGCAGAAAACGCTGCACAACGAGAAGAGGTGACCGTGCCCTGAGGAAGATTGTGGAGAAGGACCGATTCCAGACCTTGGGGGACCTGCGGAAGCAGTGGACTGAGTCTGGAGTAGAAACATCCAGAGCCACCGTGTACAGGCGTGTGCAGGAAATGGGCTACAGATTGCAAATTTTGCATGTCATTCGGAAATCAAGGTGCCAGAGTCTGGAGGAAGACTGGGGAGAGGGAAATGCCAAAATGCCTGAAGTCCAGTGTCAAGTACCCACAGTCAGTGATGGTCTTGGGTGCCATGTCAGCTTGTCAGCATGTCAGTGTTGGTCCACTGAATTTTATCAAGGGCAGGGTCAATGCAGCTAGCTATCAGGAGATTTTGGAGCACTTCATGCTTCCATCTGCTGAAAAGCCTTATGGAGATGAATATTTAATTTTTCAGCACGACCTGGCACCTGCTCACAGTGCCAAAACCACTGGTAAATGGTTTACTGACCATGGCATTACTGTGCTCAATTGGCCTGCCAACTCTCCTGACCTGAACCCCATAGAGAATCTGTGGGATATTGTGAAGAGAAAGTTGAGAGACACAAGACACAAGAATCTGAAAAAGGATTCCCGACGAAGTATTGAGTGCAGAACTGAACATAATTATTTGAAGGTTGACTTTTTTTTGTATAAAAAACACTTTCCTTTTATTGGTTGGATGAAATAAGCTAATTTTTTGAGAAGGACCTGCACATGGAAAAACAATGAGATAAACACACACCTCCTGTTTTTCTGATTTTCTTTCTAAAATCTTCATGTATTCTGTTTATAAACTAACTCTTCATATTTGTCTGTTATTCATGACTTTTACAATAGTCCTGAGGAGAAAGAAATGTGGTAAGAACCTTCTCCAGCTCAGGGCTCAGCTCTACCCAGGAATCATCATTTTAGTTGCCAACAACAGACACAAAAGACTTAACGAGGTGCTATTCTTAGCTGATTTTGCGAAAATATTAAAGCTCAAATAGTTCTTCTCTGACTGTCAGTGACTCGGCTTCAGATTCTAAAGCTGCAAAAGTTACTAATATAATTGCTTGTTGAATTTAGGCATACTGTCGCTAATGGTTGCTTGTATTGTATGCTGAAGCAGAATACATCTTCTAAACAGTAATTCTTAAAGAATAGATTTTCTGATATACCAGAAACTCACTATGGCAAATTCATAGGCTTTTGGTAGCAACAGATCCATGGGTTGGTCAGCAGCTAACCTCTAATAGTAACCCAACCAAAGAGGCATTGGGGGGAAGTTGGAAAAAGAGTAAGAGAGAAGGAAAATCAAGCATGCAAGATGGTTTTCAGAAATTAACAGACATTTTGGAGACCTCTAATAATATATATGTAAGATTTATGTCCCTGCATTTAATGGTACAATCGAGATAATGTGTCCAATAACAAGAAGCCTACTAAAGAAAGAAATTGTGTGGGTATCACAATGATTGTGGAGGGATTGTGAGGAAAACATTCAACTTACATATTAAAGAAGTAGTGGAGTATCATTGTGGATAAAAATAAATAATAATAAATTAAAAAAAAAACACTATGTAAAATAATGCAAAACCGTGCATTTTCTGTGACATTGCTTCATCACCTTTACCCACAAAACTTAAAAGTCCTCTTTTCGGCAAAGGATTTTCACAGGTCAACAGTTCTTTTCGCAGGGTCATGAACAGATTTTAAGAAAGAAAAGAAAAACGCCCCAGATGTATATTTTTAATAAACATTTAACACGCATGTATATCATATTTCTAAATGAAAATATTATCCAAAAAAGAGACAAACATGCATTATTTTAATCAGTTCTTCATGCTTACCTGTAAAGTTAATTTATTTTTGTCTTTTCCAGATAATGATGAGCTGCAATGACAAAGATCAAATTAATCTCAAATCTTAAAAATGATGGAAACAAGCATACTGCACATAAACTGATAGTGTTTAATTCTCATTCTGCCCTAAGGTTACTATCAAAATATACTTTCCAGTGAAAAAAAAAAAAGGCTATTTCTTTAATTTAAGAAAATACCCAGGAGTCTGCCATTGGATAATTACAACAGAGCGTAATATGGCTCAGTTAACCCTAACTAATGCAGTGAGTAGCTTCTCATTTCTTAACCAACCATGTCAGAAGGCCTACATTAAGAAAAGAAAACACTAAGGAGATTGCTTCAACTACTAAAATTGGGTTAAAAACACTTATTAAAACATGGAAAGCTAGTGGTGAACCATCATCTTGGAGGAAGAAATGTGGTCGGAAAAACATGTTCAATGAGCAACATGGGAGAACAGTTAAAACCTTAGTGAAATCAGATCGTTAAAAAAAAAAAAAAAAAAAAAAGTAGAACTTACAGCTATGTTTAATACTAAACGTAAGAGTATTTCTTTCTGCACTCAAGGGACAGGGACTAAAGAGCCATGTAAACTTAAGATAACCACTCATCAATGAGGCTGATCAGAAAAATTATTAAAATTTGCTAAAGAATTCACCATGGCGCTTTGGAAAAAAAGGCCACGTGTCCAGATTTACTCTGTTCCAGAGCAATGGGTGTGTCAGGGTAAGAAAAGTGGAGAATGAAGTAAGCACCCATCATGCCATAAGCCTACGGGGGCAGTGTTATAATCTGAAGGTGGTTCTGTGGGTCAGGTCACATTATGTGCTCAAAATAATGGGGTCAGCAGATTACCTAAATATACTGAATGACCAGGTTTTTCCATCAATGGATTTTTTTCCCTTGATGCATGAGCAAATTCCGAGATGACAATGTCATGAGGGAGCACGGCACATCATGTTCACACATGAATTCGCCACCACACAGTGTCCAGACCTTAATCCCATTGATAATATTTTGGACGTGCTGGAGAAGGCTTTTCAGCAATTGAATGACTCTCCCATCATCAATACAACATCAAAGAAACGAATGTGATTCTGGACTGAAATAAATATTGTGACATGGTATAAGTTTATCGAGTAACAATGTCCGTGCTGTCCCAGAGCACAGTGTGCTCTTTTCCAAACCAGAACTTCTCGAAATTGAATAGCGCATCATGCCATATCAACTGAAGCATATCTTTTAGGCCAAAAACAAGAAGAAAATGTACTGTCAAAGCTGCTAACATTTTTTTTTTGTTTTTTCACCAATTTTTTTTTTTACATCCAATTGTGCTAACTGGAAAAGAAACAAACTATTACATACTCAATACTTCTAATTAACAGTAAATACAATTTATGCAACAGGAAATCGTCTCCCCTTCTTTAGTGGGATTTTTTAGGTTCTTGAGTCCCATGGCAACTTCTCATAAACAACAAGATTGGTTGCAATATAAACTACACATGACTATTTTTATTTAAAATGAATTCTCGTCATATACAGTCGTGTTCAAAATTATTCAACCCCCAATGCTGTAAAGGGTTTTAGGGGAATTCAGTGTACATTTGTAATTGTGTTCAGAATGAAATTTTACAAGGTCTTTTTAAAGAACCAAATGCAACTAAAATGACATCAATTGTTTTTGTAATACAGTATTAAATGTTTTTTTTTGTGTGATTTCTTCATTGACAAAATTATTCAACCCCTTAAAGACTACCACTCTTAAGAACAGAGGTTCATTCAAGTGTTTTCGATCAGGTGTTGAAAATGGATGTGGATGTCAACGAGCAGCAATCAAGCATAATAAGCACCAATTAGGCAGATTTAAAATGACTGATACTCAGCTCCTTCTAGACATTTACTCGTGTGTTTACAAACATGCATGGTCCAGGAAGACAAGAGAAGAGGTGATTTCTCTTCACAGGAAGGGCAATGGCTATAAGAAGATTGCAAAGATGTTAAACATTCCAAGAGACACCATAGGAAGCATCATTCGCGAATTCAAGGCAAAGGGCACTGTTGAAACGCTACCTGGTCGTGGCAGAAAGAAGATGCTGATTTCCACTGCTGTGCGCTACCTGAAGCGCAAAGTGGAGAAAAGTCCCCGTGTGACTGCTGAGGAACTGAAAAAAGATTTGTCAGATGCGGGTACTGAAGTTTCAGCTCAGACAATAAGGCGCACACTGCGTAATGAAGGCCTCCATGCCAGAACTCCCAGGCGCACCCCCTTGCTCTGTCCAAAGAATAAGAGTCACCTGCAGTATGCCAAAAGTCATGTGGACAAACCACAAAAGTTTTGGGATAGTGTTCTGTTGACTGATGAAACAAAATTAGAACTGTTTGGGCCCATGGATCAACGCTATGTTTGGAGGTGGAAGAACAAGGCCTATGAAGAAAAGAACACCTTGCCTACTGTGAAGCATGGTGGGGGGTCAATCATGCTTTGGGGCCGTTTTGCTTCTGCAGGTACAAGGGAAGCTTCAGCGTGTGCAAGGTATCATGAATTCTCTTCAGTACCAGGAGATATTTGAAGAAAATGTGATGCAGTCCGTCACAAACCTGAGGCTTGGGAGACGTTGGACCTTTCAACAGGACAATGATCCCAAGCATACCTCCAAGTCCACTAGAGCATGGTTGCAGATTAAAGGCTGGAAAAGGATGTTGTACTAAGTAGTAAGAATGAATGGGGTTGAATAAAACTGATAATGATGTGAGCACAGAAAAGACATTTGTGGTTATTTCATTATAAATGTTATGTTATATTTGTCTGACTTACAAGTAGGGTTGGGTACCGAAAACCGGTGCTAATACGGCACCGGTACCTATAGAACCGGTATGTACCGGGCCGAAACAGAACTCAAATTTCGGTGCCACTTAAATGCCTGAACTGTCGATTGAAATATTTGTTCTCTAGATTCATATATTTTTGTAGATTAATAGTTTATTAGATTAAATAAAAAAATTAAAAGCACAAATCATCCGGAAATGAGAGACCATCCGACATGCGCGTGAATGCAGTAACTAACGTTACACTCGCTCTGACGGCAGCAACTTTTAAATCAAAAATTAAACAACTTTCGTTAAACTGCCTAAAACTAAACAGTCGAAAGTGTGGCTGTATTTCACAAGAAAGGATTCAGACACGTGCAGCGGAAATTTTACAGCAGTTGCGTGTAAAGGCGGAAACACGTCAAATCTAATGAAACATTCGAGGGCAGACGGAATAAAGTTAAAAGCAGAATAAATACACGGAATAAAGTTAAAAGCAGAGGGAGGCACCGTGTTTAACAGCTTGTGGACAACAGCTGGCACTATCAGTGTGGACGACCCTCAGTCCCAGTCACACCAACTGTAGCAAAAAGGAGTCACTGATTATGATGCCGACAGCAGCCTTTCCGCAGGTTAGTAGTAGGATAATGTAATGCTAATAGCAAAATGCAAATCTTGCATTCATGTCCTGTGTAGGGCATGCAATAAGTCAGGAAAGAAGTCGTATTTTGACAGAAAAGGCAAATATGGTGAAATTTCTGCAAAAGAATTGCTAAAATTTTAAGCTTACATATTCATATATACTTTAAACTTTTAATATATTGTTAAATTTTAAGAATAAAATTTTTTGTTCAATAAAAATTCATTCTTGAGTCATCCACTATAATTTTGTGGCTTAAAAGTATCGGTTCAGGTACCGTTTTGGCACCGGTACCGTTTTCAAAGTATCGCCGGTATCGGAAAAAAAATAGATACCCAAACCTACTTACAAGTGCCTCTTTGATTTAATTGTAAACAAGATGACTGAAATGATCAAAATCAATGTCAAACTGGCCAAAACACTCAATTTCAGTGGGGGTTGAATAATTTTGAACACAACTGTATTTTAAAAAATGTATATATCTAAACTTAAGGACATTACTTTACCACCTTTGTGACAATACATGTTGTAGAAAACAGCAACTTTTGTAGCATTGTTTCTGTCATGCAGGGACATGATTTTCATTTCGCATGTGCACATGTGCATGCATGATATGGTTATCTTTTCTTTTTTTTGTCTCATCTTTTCTGAGCTGAGGTTTACAAGACCATTGCCTATTTGCATTTAGCAAATGTAATACATTTTGTCAATGTTGTGTCACAGAACACAGCTCTGGAAGCAGCTCTCAAGCAACCAAGACACAGACAGACCAAAAGCTGCACGGTTTAGCTAGCTTAGCAAGACAGATTAGTTAGAGATTACACTGTGTGTAAAAAGATACACTGGCCTGATCATTGTATCTATCAAAAATGCCTATAAAGGGCCATTTTTATAGTTTAAACATTAAACATGCCCCCAAATATGCTCCAAAAAACACTTTAATTTAATTTCAAACTCAGCCCAGCATCCCTTTTTATTAAGGCGGAAATGATAGGCTGCATCTGCCGAAGGCAGGAACTAATCATCAACAAGGAGAAATGAATAACGCGCTCAGATTGGCTACTTTTAAACCTCCCACCTCCCTGTACATGGGGATTTCACCATTCCAAGTTGCATTTTCCACTATGGTTGCTTTGTGTTCTCTCTACAGCAATAAAAATTTATATAGTATTATATTTCATATGAAAATTTAGCTGACTTTCCGTTTTATGTTACAAAATTAGTAAATTATATTGTTCAACAGTTTAGCGTTAAAACGCATGAAATAATAGATTTCCACAAAAAAAAGCCTTATAAAATTGCAAAGGATATTTGTGGGGGGTTCTGTGAATTATTAGTTAAGTTTTAAGGAAAAATCCGTGAACGACCCTGAATCTTGGCTTCACGGGGTAGACTGTAGACACTGTACAGTATAATCTAAAAAACTAAGGATTTTGTCTATGAAGCAAGTAAAAGGACATTAAATGAAAGGAGGAAAACAATAGAATTACACAAGCTTTCTAAAAACCCATTAGGTATTAATTAGCCGATCATTTAGAAATATGAAGTGTAGATTAAACATTGTATATGCTTCAAATTAAGAAAAAACATAGTTCCCATGTTCAGTAAAATATTTTTCAATCAAAATATCTAAGCTTATAATCATATAAGTTTGACAGATCTTTCTCCCATCACCAAGAAATTAAACGCAAGTGAATATCATCTTGTATGACTCATTGCTAATTGGATAATCATTAAGTGCTAATTTGCAGATACACAGCTGACTCACACAGCCATTGTAGTGATGACTGATAAGATAACTAAGCTTTGTTTTCATATAATTACTAATCTATTTTTGCTACTGAAGTATGGAGATAACAGCCAACAAGGTTGTAGTTTCCAGTATAAATAGCACAAGACTTTGCTAGAACTAAAAGTCCTTTTTACACTGGATATGTTGCATGTACTATCAGCATGTAACTTCTAATATGCTCCCATGTTTAACAACATGGACACAAAGCACAATTTTCTTTCTAAGGCACTTTAATATTGATTATTTATGTTATACTGTGCACAGAAGATACACAGTACATAGCTATAATTCAGTTTGTACTGCAGCAACATGGGGAAGATTCTGACACTGAATATTGACTTCAGTAAATGAGTGAATGTTTCAATGAATTATTGTGTATTTAGTGCCTAATAATCTAACAGTCAGTATGGTTAGAATGTTAAATTCATTAATTATACAACAAATGTATTTGAGTTCCGATCAAGTTTGTCTGGCTAAGTTATGTTTCAAGAGAGTGTCTTCTAGTGCACAGAAATGGACGTTTCACTATGTGCATTATTTTGCTCGTCTGTGTTCAGCACATAAAATTTCACTTCCTAGTCAGAAAAGGTTATTACAGAGGTTTTAAAGTCATGATTAGTGGATATGGCAATAAATACAGTACATTAAGAATTTTGGCTTGAAACATGAAAATCAAATGATCAGATGAAGATGAAAAGGAAACAGAAAAGCCATTTTTACCGGAAACACCTTTAAGAACATACAAATCAATATCAATCAATAGCTAGCTAACCAGATAGCAATAGTGATGATGCAATATTAGACAAATGTGTTTTCTTCTGGATTCATTTCAGTTAGTGAAAAAAAAAGAAAAAAAAAGTTTGCTCATATTGTGTAAAAAAAATTTACTTAAAGTTCTCATTTACATAACTATCGTATAAAAGCAATAATTATATATATATATTTTTTATAAAAAAATAATTTAAAAAAAGGAAAACTAAGTTTCAGACAAATTAAGACCATTGAAGCACATAGGGACAACGCGTCATCTATAAGACAGGTCAGAAATGTCTTAGTTAACCCTCCTGTTACCTTCAAATTTACTAACATCTTTTATCCTTGGGGTTAATTTGACCCCAGCAATTTCGACCCACAGAAAATTATCATAATTAAAATTGTTACCCACATTTATGTACAGAAGTCACTGAATATGTAGCAAAAAAATATTTCAATAATTTATTTTGAGACTTTAAACATTTTTCACTGATGCTAAGCTTGTGCAACCAATGAGCCAATTTATTTGTGCCATTACAAATAGCTCAAATATCACATTCATAACACTACAATTACTGTTCTATAAAATTGCTTGTTTTTCACAAAAGAATTACTCTGAACATTCTCCTAGTTAGGACAACAGCTTAAATATGAATTCACACAATCTTTCTACTTTTTTCATATCTCTTTCCTTAACAAGACTAAAGCTGTGACGTACCTTTGTCTCTCGAGACATAGCGAGACTTGTTCATCATATCTGTAAAAATGGGCTTTAGAGTGATCAAAGCTGGTGTATGGTAATCCTGTATTATCTGGCAATGAGTCTATGAGAAACAAACAAAGCATAAATTGGACATCATTAAAAGGGTATGTTTAGTGACATTTTACTGCTTCTTTTCCCTTCAAATAGAATGTAAAAGGTTGCAATTGTGTTTTGCCTTAGAATTGTAAAATGACTTTTGTGCGTGTAGAACAGTCGATTTGATTTATTCCATATTTGTACAAATAAACTGAAAGACATGTAGAGCACACTAAAATGACACAGAGATAAACCTTGGCCCTAGCAAATGAGAAAACCTGTTTGGGAAAACTGACTTCCAGGCTCAAAGTATTGTTTGTGGTTGAATGCTTCTCTTGTCACTCATTTTATAAACATTATGTGAGCAACCCAAGATCCTGGTGGCAGAGATTACTGAACATGGGCAGAAATCATTAAAATGCCATAAAACTGTAATTAAAAAAGCCCAACTCTCAGATAGATCTGCATCGGTTTAAGTCAGATAAAGTAGTTTGATTTTAACATGGTCTGGCTTACCATCCCCTAAAGGTTGTATGATGCGTTCAAGACCTCTTGACTGATAAAATTCCCTGATTCTCTTGTCTTCACCTGAGAAACAGGGGGAAAAAAATGTGACATTCGTTATCACAAAACCTAATATTGTTCTAATGCAGATGAGGGGTACTTACTTTCTTGTAGACCTGGAACAAGTTTGTAAACTATATCTTGCATTACTCTGTCCAGCTTAAGATTAAGCAAGGGTTGTGTTTCATGAATTTTGATGTTACACATTGGACAATATTTGCTGGTCTGGAGGTATTTCACAATGCAACTCTTGCAGACTAGAGAGGAAATAAAAGAATAAAAAATATGTACAATTAGCAGAACAATAATGTCTTGTAAAAAACTATCATACATTCCATTTAGACCTCAAAACTCTTGAATTTTGTTGGAATCAACAAACTAATTACAGTGGGGCAACAAAGTATTTAGTCAGCCACCAATTGTGCAAGTTCTCCCACTTAAAAAGATGAGAGAGGCCTGCAATTGTCATCAGAGGTATACCTCAGCTATGAGAGGCAAATGCAGAAAATCACATTGTAGGATTTTTAATGAATTAATTGGTAAATTCCTTGGTAAAATAAGTATTTGATCACCTACAAACAAGCAAGATTTCTGGCTCCCACAGACCTGTTACTATTTCTTTAAAAAGGCTCCTCTGTCCTCCATCGTTACCTGCATTAATGACATCTGTTATCATTACCAAAGACATTTACATTTAGTCATTTGGCAGACGCTACAAAAAAAGCGACTTACATTTTTATCTCATTATACATCTGAGCAGTTGAGGGTTAAGGGCCTTGCTCAAGGGCCCAACAGTGGCAACTTGGTGGTTGTGGGGTTTGAACCTGGGATCTTCCAAACCATAGTCCAATGCCATAACCACTGAGCTACCCCTGGTTTTAAATTGCCAGAGTATTTTTAAACGCCCCCCCCCCTCCCCCTCACACAGGTCGATGCTTACATGGCAAATTGTCTTTAAATCCCCAAGGTTACAAGTATCTCACTTACGGACGTGCGATACATTTTCAATGGGATTTAATTAACAGTTGGTTAAGCCATGCAAAGCCTTTTCAAGTTATTTTGGATGTATGTTTGGGCTTCTTGTCTGAACCCTTTCCCCAGATTCAATTTCTTGGCCGAGATCAAATTGTCCTCTAATAAGACCTGGCATATCAGTTCTTTCATGGTTCCTTTGGTGACCTACAGTGGTCCAGTTCCATTTGCAGAAAAGCAAGGCCATATCATGAGGCTCCCACCAGACACTTTAATATGGGTATGATGATCTGGCAATCATGCACACAATAATTCTTTCTCCAGACATGTCGAGCTGAATTACTGGCAAAGAGTTCTATTTATGTTTCTGCTGACCAGAGCGTCTCGTACTAAAATAGTTCTGCTTTGTTTAAATGCTTCTAGACGTACACCTCTGTGCTCATTTTTAGCAGGAGTTTGGTGTGTGGTCCAGGAAAGAGGATGACTGCTGTGTATCGTCAAATTATGGTATCATACACTTATGATTTTCATCCAGCATTTTTTAAAACTTTGTAAAAGCTCAACAAATCTCAGATATTATACAAAAATTTTTTTTATACATAATCATCGTTATCACCCAAATGAAGATGGGTTGAGTCTGGTTCCTCTCAAGGTTTCTTCCCATTGCCATCTCAGGGAGTTTTTCCTCTCCACCGTCGCCCTTGTCTTTGCTCATCAGGGACTATCTAATAATTTTGGTTCATACACATTTCATACAAGTTTCCATAATTTATTTTATGGAAAAAGAATTGTGTAAAGCTAAATTGTGTAAAGCTGCTTGGCGACAATGAAAATAGAGCTGGGCAGTATGACCAAAAATTTATATCACGGTATTTTTAAAAATTATATCCATGTCACGGTATTTGACGGTATTTTTTTTTCCATGCATGATTAGGTGTTAACCCCATTTCCTAATAAATTAGAGAATAATTACTGCAGTATATTGGCTTACATTGACCGGACTAGTATTAACCCAGTTTAACTTTGTGATTTGTCTCACAAAATGCTGCTGTTCACAAAGAGGTTACTGTGGCACTCATAATTGTAATGAGGTGAAGAAATCAGAATTCATGACTTGCAGTCAAAATACATAACACTTTATTGTGCAAGTTTTGCAACTTGAAAACATCTTTAAGCTGACTACAATGTAAACAATATGTCCCCTGTAACTGGAAAATTAAAACTTTATCCACTGGAATTTTATTAAGGCAAATTACCTGAAACCGGTAAATACAAAAGGAGTGAAACTTTTCACTTTGTGAAACATTAATAATATTACTTCAAGTCCAACCAGGTAGTATTCAAGTATTTAATATAAAAGAAGTTTAACTTGAAAACTTGCATGTTTGTCGACATGTTCTGGAAAAGCTCTGTGTATAATACTTCTATCTCACCTATGCAGTTCCGCGCGGTGGCCATAAATACGGCTCATCATGATTCACTGCAAGTTTTTGGCGCTGTGAGTACGTTTCCATCTTTCCACGCGAAAAATTAAACATGTTTAATTTTTTTGGCGGGCCTCGTGGAAGTTTGCGGACCTTTGCAAACTTATCAGAACATCGGCGGGTAATCACAGCAACTCACGGTGCCCAACATCGCATCTCACCGTGAGTCAAACCGCACAGGTGAGATAGGGGTATTGTGGGAGGCTCCTGCGGCTACAACTTTAGCTCGACAGCATTTACATATGATGGTTGTTTGATCGTCATATTTTTTAAAGCCGAAGTATTTCCACAAAACGGACAAGGCTCCTCTTTTCGGAAGAAGTTCCTGTTTTCTGTGACATTTTCTTTGTCCATGCTGTTCACCGCTCAACACACAGGCCGTGCTTCCACCGCTCTCATGCAGACGCATACAGCTTGTTTGGTACCACGGCCAAACAATCCCCTTCTCAAACAATGTCCCGCGGCGGGACGTTCCACCACTCTGTGTTCCCGACGCTGTGTATGCACACACTCACCGGTATTGGGGTATATGAAAAATTTATATCATTAAAAAAAATTTAAAAAACACCGGTATTCGGTATGAAATGGTATACTGCCCAGCCATAAATTAAAATTGTTAAAAGTGCTATACAAATAAAAACTGAATTGAACATAAGCAATTTAAGACAGAAGTTAGAAGAACAGTACAACCCGACAAAACCAGAATGTTTATTTTTAGTCTGAGAGTGTGGCACCTGTCGGGGGATGATTAGTTGTTCAACCAATTGTAGTAACATGGATGTTTTTACTTTGGCTTTCCTTTATCTTCGCCTTCACCGAGATTTCTACTTCCTAAGTAGAATCCTTCCAACTGGTGCTGCATAGTTAATCATGCCAAAATGGAAATTATTTAATTACAAAAGGCTGCAATTTATAACAGGTAAATGTACCATCAGGAATTTACATACAGGAATGTGAGGTTTACCAATAATTTAAGTATTTGTTTATTTTTATAATAATTTTGACGTGATAAATATTGGGAAATTTCCTCTTAATCAGATAATTTGCGTTATTTGCTGATAGACAAAAAAAAAAAGAGCCCAATTAATAGTCACATAACAGTTTAAATCACAACGGAACTCTGTGTCAAAATACTGTGCACAGCAGGCTCTGGTGCACTGGACATTCTGATACCTTTCTATAGTGGCCATCAATGACCCATTTCAGTGATTTTTGCAGCATTGATTTTTTTTTTGTGGGAATGAACGGGTCAGGATGGCCTTTGGACCCCACCGGTGTGGGTGAGCTTTGAGTGCTCATAACTTCATAAAATTGACAATTAATGTTGTGTAAACATGGCTGATCGGTGTACAAGTACATTTCATGTGGATATAAACACACGTCTATATAAATAAAAGATATCCATACAAATTGTCTGTAATTGTCAGAACTTGCTTTTTCAATGATATCTTTATGTTTACGTAAGCCACAGAAACTACTGTAATGTCCCTATAAAGTGCCCATATCCTCACCAAATACAAATAAATGCACGACACAGCATGCCTTACTCCAACTGAACCTTCACAGATGTATGGAGAGATCATTTTATCATTATTCTTCCTTTGGGAAATTTAAAACCAGTTTGTCTCATATGTTCTGAAACCGTGGTGCTAATTAATGAGAATTAAGAGAATTATAAAATAAGGGTCGTTAGAGATGAAATAATCCATGTTAAACATGGAGTGTACTGTATGTGGCTGACAACAAAAGATGTACAACTTAGTGTTAACAAGGTGCAAGACACTCAACCTGACAGAAATTTTCCTTGTATTAAAGTGCCCCTATTGTGCCATTTTAAAGATGGCTAATATTGCTTTATGAGTCTCTTAAAACAGGTTTACATATATGCAAGGTCAAACACTTTGGTTTTCTCCAAAAATAGATTTTATTTTACCCCATGTCTAAATTATTCGTAAACGACTCAGTCTGTCTAAACCCCTCCTTTCCATGAGCCCTCACTGCTGTGATTGGTCAGATAGCACAGTCATCCTTTATGATTCGTCTACCGCTACAGCGTGTGTCGGAAAACGAAACACCCATTACCATAACTGAATGACAGCTCTGGAGACCCGTCAATACATAGAAAAGATGGCCTCGATTTTACCCTATCAATTCGAGCCGGAGTCTGACAATGAAACGGTTGAAGTGGCACATCGACAAGAAACTGTTTCGTAAGCACAACTGGAGCAGGACGTTTCTCAGTGGTAAGTGTCATATGTTAACAAGAGTGTGGTAACGTTAATTGTAAGATGGCGGGCAAGTTGTTTGCGATGTAGAACATGGGCGGACATCATGCAAATATGTTATTTAGTGACGTGGATCCGTAAAAGATTCGAATTGCTAACGACTCGTTTAGGCAAATGTGAGCCGACTCATTTTTTTTTTTATAGACAAAAACTTCATTTATCGTGCACTGTCAGTGTCACACCTTTCAGGGATTAAAGTGAAAAAAAAATCTTCTGACTGAACTTTTTTCAGGCCGAGCCATATTCCTTTAACAAACACTTTATTTAAATAGTCGAGACCAATAGCGTTAGGGGAGATTAAACCGCTTTAATATTGCCAGTTTGCATATTTTAAAAGCTATTTGTAATCTTTGAAAAAAAATATACCTTCACAAATAATCAACCATCTACCACATATCTTTTCAGTGCATGTTTTTATTTATCTTATACTGTAACACCAAACAATGTTTTGTGAAACTCTTAATAATTAACAGAAAAAAGTAATAGCACCACCATTAAATTCCAAAAAGTGCTTTTTCAGTGCATGTTTTATGTATCTTCGTTTTCAGCTTAGATGACAAATCGGATTTCCAGTAAGCAGCAATGCCATGTGTGCAAGTAGTAGGCCTGTGCATAGGCTACGTTTACACTGCAGGTCTCGATGCTTAATTCCGATTTGTTGCCTATATCAGATTTTTCTGACCGTCTGTTTACACGTTCTTTTAACTATGACTCATATCCAATTCACGTGTTTACACTCGCCATACCATCTGAAACATCGCGCACACTTAAAGGGAGGTTCTTGCGCTACACACTAGCCAAGAAAGATGAAGGTGAAATATGCTTAACGCGATCTCTGCTATATACAGTATACTCGCGCCCCATGATTTTAAAACAGAGGAGGAGAAAAAAAAAATGGCATAATTGCAGCCTGCGCATATGCTTTATTCATCAAATACTGATTTAATGTTATTTAGCCCAAATAAGCATTAACAGAAGGCGTGTGTGTGTGTGTGTGTGTGTGTGTGTGTGTGTGTTGGAGGGGGGGGGCGTTTTCCTCTTCCACGTCACCTGCGATGTTGTAATTCCACACGCGCTTCCACAGAATAACATTACGTCATTAAACAGCGAAGAAGTGGCAGTTTTAATGACGTACAGAACTCAGGAAATCCGATCTGTCTGTTTACACGACAATCACATCAGCACATATCTGATTTATATCCGATTTATTTCCACATATGAAGGAGGCCTGAAACCGATCTCGAAATATCGGAATGCATGCGTTTTTTTCCTGTTTACACGGACATAGAACATATCCGACATGTGTCACATATGAGCAAAAAATCGGAATTGGGTCACATTTACCTGGCAGTGTAAACGCAGCTTATATAGACAATCTTGAAAGTGCACTCTTGTCTTTGACAACTGATTGCATTAAATTAACTAGTGGTTGTGAGACTGTGAGCGACAGGTCATGCTCCGCTATGAAAGAACATAGGCGCACTTTTACATCGCGCACACGGTCGGCCACAGATGTGTGAATCTCCGTTGTGGTTCTTGTCGCAGCAGACAGGGAGCATGTGTACTGTTAGAGCACGAACCGCAGCATTGTGACGAGCTGCTGACTGATGGCGAACTCGCACTTTGTTTTGCCATTATTGCCATATTTCCTGTGGCATACTGTGCAGAGACACCTACCTGGATGTTTGATTTTTTTTAGTCCACGAACTAAAAGGCTTGCCATTCTCCCCAATTTCGCTAAGCCAAGCCCATCTCCATTTATTATTTTTTTTACACTTTTATCAATCTCCGAAACATCGGAGCCTTCCTGCATTAAGTGTGTCCATGCTATCTTAAATATAGTTATACCTCAGCCTGACATGTAGTTCTTCAAAACTAAACCAAAACCCGGAGTGGATCCATACCGGAGTGAACAAAACGCTTAGAGTGGAGAGAGGAACGTGCAGTCGCTCCACTCCAGGCTTTGATCACATCCTCCTCAGCAGGCTGAATACACTGTCTTTCCTTAACTTAAGACCCATGTAAGCCTATATATATATATATATATATATATATACACACAGCATTAAAATTATGAAAAGTGAATTTTAAACATTAAGGACAGGCGGAACAGTGTGATTGACGGAAATCCGTCGTAACGACGGAGAACTTTAATCCCTGCACCTTTGCAGATAGTTTATGTTCATATACAGCTACATGACACACTGCATGAAAGATCATATTTGAAAATGCATAATAGGTGCACTTAAGTACAAGTGAGGCAGAGAGATCCGCTGCAGATAAAGCTGATCAGCTTAAATGTAGCTTTTATCCATTTCTAAAAATTCTCAATCGTCAATAAGGGGTACTAACGTGAGTATTAAAAAAAAAAAAAAAGTCTAAATATATTTCCCCTCACTGTATGTTCTCTCGCTTTGTGAAAGTAAATAAGTTAGCATGCAAGGAGTAGAAAATAGTCTGCAAATAGTCTGTGGAAGAAATCCTGTAGTAACGTAAATGTTTCTTGACTCCTTCTCTTATTTGCTTTGTAAGCAGCAATGCAGGATAAGCAACAAAAAACAGAACCAATGAGTTTGATTGGCAGATCAGACTACATGCAAGATGCGGCCTGCTTCTGCTAACCTTAAAAACAACATACAACATGCGGGGTGCCCTGTACGTTTATCAAGACGCAGGTTCTTAACGCTTGTCCCATAGTACTCCCATCTGCATATTTTACCCTGCTCCCAGATTCAACTACCCAGCTAATATTTTAGCAATAATATGGATGCATTGGAATAAGGAAATAAGTTAGGAAATTATGAAATTAGAAACGTGAATTTGTCAATGGCCAGCAACATCCGCAAACCCCGCTGGTGGACCTGAGCTATGTCCTAAAGCAAGGTTCTAAATGACTGGAAACATGTAGAAAACATTCAAAATAATTACACTCCTCAAGGGGGCATAGAACTTACAGGTGTGAAGACACTCAGTAATAGTTGTGGCATCAATGAAGTATCCTGCACACAGGTAGCACACAATGTGTTCATTCAGGTCCTTGATTTTTATCTTCACTTCTTCCTGTAAAATCAAATGCGATAATAAGGCAACAGCTCATAAATGATTCCATGTGTGGGAGAATAAATGTAACCTTATTTAATTATTTTTACAATCATTATTGTTTTCTTTTTAAATAGCTTAGTAACACATCTAGTGATTTTCTGAGCAGACATTAAATACTGTTCTGCACTCGTTCTCCAGCTCACATCACAGCTGCTTGTTACAGGAGTTAGGACAACAGGCTCTGTCGCCTCACCACCAGGGTGTAAAGCCTGACTGAGCTTGCTTACGTCAACATCCCCAAACAATCCATGAGATCATCACTGAACAACACTGTTTGTCCCACCCACACAACCTTCCCTTTAAAAACCATTCATGGCTACAGTATACAGTCGTGGCCAAAAGTTTTGAGAATTACATAAATATTGGAAATTGGAAAAGGTGCTGCTTAAGTTTTTATAATATCAATTTGCATATACTGTACGGCGGCACGGTGGTGTAGTGGTTAGCACTGTCGCCTTGCACCTCCAGGGTCTGGGTTCGATTCCCCGGCCAAGCTCGATTCCCGTCTCTGTGTGCATGGAGTTTGCATGTTCTCCCCGTGCTTGGTGGGTTTCCTCCGGTTTCCTCCCACAGTCCAAAGACATGCAGATTAGGCTAATTGGCGTTGGCTAATTGGCGTTACCAAATTGCCCGTAGTGTGTGATTGGGTGTATGAGTATGTGTGTGTGCCATGCGATGGATTGGCACCCTGTCCAGGGTGTACCCCGCCAAGTGCCCGAAGTCTCCTGGGATAGGCTCCAGGTCCCCCGTGACCCTAAATACAGGATAAAGCGGTATAGAAAATGAATGAATGAATGAATTTGCATATACTCCAGAATGTTATGAAGAGTGATCAGATGAATTGCATACTGTAGTCCTTCTTTCCCATGAAAATTAACTTAATCCCAAAAAACCTTTCCACAGCATTTCATTGCTGTCATTAAAGGACCTGCTGAGATCATTTCAGTAATCGTCTTGTTAACTCACGTGAGAACGTTGATGAGCACAAGGCTTGAGATCATTATGTCAGGCTGATTGGGTTAGAATGGCAGACTTGACATATTAAAAGGTGGGTGATGCTTGAAATCATTGTTCTTCCATTGTTAACCATGGTGACCTGCAAAGAAACGCGTGCAGCCATCATTGCGTTGCATAAAAATGGCTTCACAGGCAAGGATATTGTGGCTACTAAGATTGCACCTGAATCAACAATTTATAGGATCATCAAGAACTTCAAGGAAAGAAGATCAATTCTTGTTAAGAAGGCTTCAGGGCGTCCAAGAAAGTCCAGCAAGCGCCAGGATCATCTCCTAAAGTGGATTCAGCTGCGAGATCGGAGTGCCACCAGTGCAGAGCTTGCTCAGGAATGGCAGCAGGCAGGTGTGAGCGCATCTGCACGCGCAGTGAGGCGAAGACTTTTGTAAGATGGCCTGGTGTCAAGAAGGGCAGCAAAGAAGCCACTTCTCTCCAAAAAAAACATCAGGGACAGATTGATCTTCTGCAGAAAGTATGGTGAATGGACTGGGGCAAAGTCATATTCTGCTTGTCAGATGAAGCCGCTTTCCGATTGTTTGGGGCATCTGGAAAAAGGCTTGTCCGGAGAAGAAAATGTGAGCGCTACCATCAGTCCTGTGTCATGCCAACAGTAAAGCATCCTGAGACCATTCATGTGTGAGGTTGCTTCTCATCCAAGGGAGTTTTGCCCAAAAACACAGCCATGAATAAAGAATGGTACCAAAACACCCTCCAACAGCAACTTCTTCCAACAATCCAACAACAGTTTGGTGAAGAACAATGCATTTTCCAGCACGATGGAGCACCATGGCATAAGGCAAAAGTGAGAACTAAGTGGCTCTGGGACCAAAACGTTGAAATTTGGGTCAATGGCCAGGAAACTCCCCAGATCTTAATCCCATTGAGAACTTGTGGTCAATCCTAAAGAGGCAGGTGGACAAACAAAAACCCACTAATTTTAACAAATTCCAAGAAGTGATTATGAAAGAATGGGTTGCTATCAGTCAATATTTGGCCTAGAAGTTTTTGATTGAGAGCCCAGTCGAATTGCAGAGGTCCTGAAAAAGAAGGGCCAACACTGCAAATACTGACTCTTTGCATAAATGTCATGTAATTGTCAATAAATCCTTTGAAACATATGAAGTGCTTGTAATTATATTTCAGTACATCACAGAAACAACTGAAACAAAGATCTAAAAGCAGTTTAGCAGCAAACTTTGTGAAAACTAATATTTGTGTCATTCTCAAAACTTTTGGCCACGACTGTGTGTGTATATATATATATATATATATATACACACACACACACACAAGCATTTAAAATGAATAGTAAACAGTTAGTTCTAGCTCTAAATTGGTTGCATTGAGTGCTGTTTCACAGGTGCTTATATTTAGTATAACAGCACTGAGACGTTTTACAGCTTCTATTACACCACTTGATGGTATTTATTACATTGAAACAGTTACTACAGTCTATCAATCTGTGGCTGTCAGTTTCCTGACTCTTCAAACACACATTGCGTTCTCTCTCCCACTCAAGATGAACTTGTGTTAACACACCTGGTGGTATGCATTAACTGCATTCTAAGAGCAATTTTCATTGTTGCATTGTTGACCCAGTTGTAGGCTCTCTTACTTCCATGTGGAAATTTGATTTCCAGCCAATGTCCAACTGCTATCTCCTATCTTAATATTTGTAATATCTTTAGATTCAATTATTTGTCACAGGTTCTTTACAGAACAGTGAAATTATTATTATTATTTTTTTTTGCATATCACGTTTAGGAAGCTGGGTTCAGAGTGCAGGGTCAGCCAGGATACAATATCCCTGGAGCGGATAGGGTTAAACTTGTGTAGTTAAGCAGTGGCAGCTTGGAAGTGCTGCGGCTTGAACCCCAGATCAGTAACACTGAGCCTTAACTGTTTGAGCCACCACAGCCCCCAGGTCATCCATCCAAAGCGCAGATACAATGAGAGGGTTGCATCAGAAAAGGCAAAACAAGAGTAAATCCTGTGCCAAACTTAATGCAGGTGGGATGGTCCCCACAGCGGAGCATCAGACAGTAGCAGCCGAAAGAACAATGACAGCAACAAAAAGTAATGTTTGGACAAGTGACAGTCTAATAGATCGTGTCTTCACAGCTCCATTTTAAATACAACTTTGTGTTGTACAAATGCAAACATGGAAACCGTGTTGACGTCCAAATACTTATGGACCTCACTGTGTATTATATAAAATAAATATGAACCATTTTGAAAGATTATGCTTAAAAAGCATTAATTTCTCCTCTCTGTGCAGACTTTCGCGATCCCTTTTTTTTTTTTCGTTCTTCATTCAACACGTTTTAATGCAAATCCCCGAATTAATTAAAGTGCACATTAGTTTATTGCGTCACCTAGGCACTTTGAGCACACGTTAGCGACCTTCCCCTCACGAGCTCGAAACACTGGATCGTGCAAAACCTCCACGGACTAAAACGAAAGAAAACAAATTTCCACGTGGAGCGCGGGACATCTGAAGGCTGTAGAAAAAGTGTGACTAAACACCAAGATTTGGCACAATTCCGGCATCAAAATGTAATTTTACACCGGAATCACACCTAGCACGGGTTATAGCTGAGGTACTACACGGTTTACAGTTTAGCGGAACGTAACAGTCATTGTGTGCTATTGAAGGCTTGAACATCGCGCAGCCACCGCGTCTCGTAAGACAAGCGGAGTAGAGAACGGGTCTTGGGGCCAGAGTAAAAAGCTACAGAAATGTATTTTAGAGTTGTTTATTCACTCATGTGAGTGCTATACTGTGGTAAAATCTACTCCTCAGCCTGAAAAGAACTGTAAAATCAATAAACGACGAGAAGGAGGCGGCGGCTTTGACGCCCAAGGATGCACTTGTTCAGTCGTGCTAACCAGCTAACAGACCGAATCTTTACCCGTCGCGAGGATGAACGCGTTCTCTCGATCTCACACGCTGAATTTTACATGGGATAAGGACATGTTTTCCGACTTCATCACAATATATAAATCTCAAAGCGTAAAACAATACCGGACCCTGTGGGAAACAAAGCAAAAAAAAAAAAAAAAACCTCGCGACGGTGAACAACAGCACACTCGATTCATCCACACTCACGCCTGCGCAAAGCCGCTGCATGCTCGCGCAGTCCGTGTCGCTTTCCCCCCGCAGTCCGGACCAGCGCGCTGCTGCAAGAGCCCTATTTATGTCAGATCACAAGCACTTGCTAATTTCCCTGCACGAGCAGCAGCATTGTGTCTCGCTACGCTCTCTTTACTCACCTCGTTTCTTAAAGGATCAAGTTTATAAACGTTCTGTAGTTGATTTCTTAGCCGCATAGCTATCGCCATTGGACCTTGTTCCGCCATCTTTGGGAATTCTGCTTACTTCCGGGTAACGGGAGTGGGCATGTTCGGCGGTGGCGCGCAGTGTGAGAGAACAGCTCCCCGGCATAAAGCTCTAATCTCACTTTAGCTTCTAATTACACGGCAGGCAGCACGTGGAAAAGCACGGCGGTGTTATGATGTGGTATCACACACAGTGAGAAATCCAAATATGGCGCCGAAAGTTACAAAAAATAAAGCCAAAAATGCATTCGTGGAAGTCCCCGTGGTGAATCCCAGTGCTTTAGGTTCAGGGGCAGTGTTGTTGGCTGTCAGTTATCAACGGAATTAAATATGTCCTGGATTAAATAATAAATTCATAATTTTCGATGTAGCAAAATCCTCCAACTCAAACCGTCTCTGGTTTTAGTGGTATTGTATGATTGGAGTGCTGTTTGTGTCTCACTGATTAAATTTACATTTACAACATGGGCATAAATTTCATTTAACAGTAGGGGGGGCGTGGGGGGGGGGGGGGGGGGGAGAGACAATAAATATAAAATTTCTCATGAGCAATTTTTGAAGGGGACACATATAATATAGTCAAATTGTACTTATAAAGATATGTCCCCACAGTGAAAAACTTTGCTTCTATCATTATTATTGTAGTATGGAGACTGCGCCATTATGGTTATTTTCAAAGTTTTTCTCAGGTTCAATGACAAAGCAGATTTTTCAAAAACTATTTATTGCATTGTTTATGTTGTTTACAGTCAAGCCATCAACATACAATAAAATGTAAACATGAGATCTAAACTAAAAACTGTGCTCCCTGTGCTGGTGCTGGCAATATCATCTCTTTGTTCGGCTGTCTCCGGCTCCCTCCCTGGTCCTGAATCTGCCCCTTCCTCTACTCTCACTGTCTCAGAACAGATTGACTCCTGAAGCAGAAAAAAAATGCAGGAAATGATGTTTTCCATACTCATAATAACTAACTTGTTTACATTACACTTATTAAATTGAAAGATCATACTGTAAATTGGTGAGCTTATTACTTTCTACTGAACAGCCACAACTCCGAAAACATTAAATTGTTCACCCAAAAAAAAAAAAAAAAATTTAATCTGTCATTATCCCTTCAATAAAAGCACCACACTTACCCGACACTGTACATCTGATTGACCCTGGTCTACCTGTCCCTCAATAATTTCTGTCTCCTTTGCCTGTGATTGATATTGTGACATTAGTATTTTCATAAGCACCCATTCTTACAGCCAAATTGCCTTAATATGTGAACTTGTTGTACTTACTTGGCGTTTAGGTGAACTGAAAAATGATCTTATGTCCATTTATCTATGACACTGCAAGGCAAGTTTATTTATACTGTAGCACATTTCATCTTTACATAAAGAAAGTAAAACTATCAAAAAATAATCACAATAAAAACAAGGAATAAAAAAAGTTTATAATTGTATTTAAAATGAATTAAGACACTTAGAACAAAATGGATATTGATTATACAAAAATATACAGTTCGGACTATAGTCACAGTGCTCATTTAGTGAATATACTGTACAGCTAAACAATATGCTAATTGTGGCCGTTAATGTTAAGTTAACATTATCCAAGTCGTCATAAATAAAACACGGGAAACGGCGTTTGTCGTGTTAGTTGCAGTGCTCTATGTAAACAAGCTATTGTAAACAAGATAACGTTAACTAGATAAGTAATCATTTAATCGCTAATACAGCAGATTCATGGAAAATTACATCGGTAATCAGCATTTTTGCCGCAACTAATTTATAAATGAGTCTGCATCAACTACATTAAAAAGAATCGCTTTATTTATAATGAATAAAATACCCTACTTCCTGGAGTTCAACATTAATTGAGCCGCAGCCACACACCTGACCAGAACTGGGAAAGCAGGAGGCAGTGGGCCAAACCACTGTGAGGAGGGGGAGGGGGAGGAACTCAACTCTTTCTAAATGCAGTTTTTGCGGGTTTTTTTTTTCTACTTACACAATTATTTTAGGTATACATACATATATTTTTCACAATAGAGAATGTGTTTTTTTTTTTTTGGGGGGGGGGGGGGGGACAACCCGCGGATTGGGGGGGGGGGGGGACATGTCCCCCCCGGGATTTACGCCCCTGCAAAGATGTATGTGTAGTTAGGGTAAATTATATTTAAACGTTGTTCATGTGTTCCTTACAACCCATATTTCATGGAAATAACAAAAATTGTTCAACCCCTATTGAAAATGATTTTTTTCCTCTCTCTTTTTTGGTCAAAATGATTAACTTGCAGCTGTTTGTAATAAATCAGTGAAACATGAGCAGTTTAAATAACTCAACACAACTAATACAGGTCCTTCTCAAAAAATTAGTTCAGAAATTTCTTTCTGCGTCTTATCCTCTTGCTTGAGGGTGTCAATGATGGCCTTCTGGACAGCAGTCAAGTCGGTAGTCTTACCCATGATTGCGGTTTTGAGTAATGAACCAGGCTTTTAAAAGTTTTTAAAAGCCTCAGGAATCTTTTGCAGGTGTTTAGAGTTAATTAGTTGATTCAGATGATTAGGTTAATAGCTCGTTTAGAGAACCTTTTCATGATATGCTAATTTTTTGAGATAGGGATTTTGGGTTTTCATGAGCTGTATGCCACAATCATCAATATTAAAACAATAAAAGGCTTGAACTACTTCAGTTGTGTGTAATGAATCTAAAATATATGAAAGTCTAATGTTTATCAGTACATTACAGAAAATAATTAACTTTATCAAAATATGCAATTTTTTTTTAGAAGGACCTGTATAACAAGTCGTTTGTCCAAATTCAACACAAAAGGCCCCTTTTAATGACCACTGCAGTCTCAGAATTATTCAACCATTAATCTCTCTGAATAAAATCCTTCTTTATGGCACAAATTTTGTAAATCAGGTGTTGTCTCATGCAACTAATTAGATGCTTCAGGTATACTTGATTTAGAAAACATCGAATACCTGGACCTTCTACAGATTTGTTGACTGCATGTCAGAAATGGCTATGTCAAGAGAGCTGTCCATAACATTATGAGAAGAGATCATTACCTTACACAAACAAGGACAAGGATATAAAAAAATATAACAAAGGCACTAAATGTTTCTAGAAATACAGGAGGAAGCCTAGTTCACAAGTTTAAATTTAATGGAACAATGTTTACACTATCTGGATGTGGCAGAAAATGGAAGATATCACCGGCTGCAACCAAATTCCTGACTGAAAAGGACCTACAAAAAGATTTAGTGGCAGCTGAAGTTTCACTCTGCACTAGAAGATACATACTGAACACTGAAGTTCTCCATGCCCACACCCCAAGACATACCCTGCTACTGACCATAAATCCAATATGAAGAAGAAAATTAAATTATTTGTCACATGTACTTTTTACAGCACAGTGAAATGTCTTCTTCACATATCCCAATTAGGAAACTGGGGTCAGAGCGCAGGGTCAACCAGCCTCCAGCACCCCTGGAGCAGATAGGGTTAAGGGCTCAACAGTGGCAAATTGGCGATGCTAGGGTTCAAACCGCCAACCTTCCGATCAGTAACCCAGCCACCACCATATAACGAGACACAGACGTTTCGGAATTATGTTCTATGGACTGAAGAAACAAAACTTGAACTTTTTGAGCCTATGAATTAATGGTATGTTTGACCCTTCCAACAGGACAATGGTCCTATAGATACTTCAAAGTTTACGAAGTCTTCTGGAGTCCTGGAGGGTTGTAAAGTGGCTATCACAATTTCCTGACTTGAATGCAATAGAATATTTTTGCTGGTATTTAAAAAAAGCAGTTGCAGCACAGAAACCCTAGAATCTAGATGCGATTGCCCAAGTGGAATGGGCCAAGATCCCGGGAAATACTGCCAAACTGGCTGGCTATATATCACGTTTACAGCAGGTTATAATTAAAGGGGGCTCTACTAAGTACTAATGTTTCTCAATGAGGGGTTGAATAATTTTTATATTATTTAATAGTCATTAATAGCATTTTATGTTGGCTTTGTAGAAACCACTTGTTATTATTAGTTGTATTGAGCTATTTAAATAATTTTTATTTGACATCCAAAAGTTATTTTGTTGTCCAAATACTTATGGACCTAACTGTGTATAATATAAAATAAATAAATATGAACCATTTTGGATTTTTTTTTTACTTTAAAAGTGTAAATTTCCCCTCTGTATTCAGAATTCTAAGAGCTCTTGTATGTTTTCTTTCTTTTTTCTCCCCCCCCCCCCCCCTTGTATGTACTGTTCCTCTAGAGGTATAGTGATTAGCACTGTCGCCTTGCACGTCCAGGGTCCGGGTTTGATTCCCGGCCAGGCTCGATTCCCGTCTCTGTGTGCATGGAGTTTGCATGTTCTCCCCGTGTTTGTTGGGTTTCCTCTGGGTACTCCGGTTTTCTCTCACAGTCCAAAGACATGTAGGTTAGGTTGATTGGCATTCCCAAATTGCCTGTAGTGTGTAAGTGAGTGTATGTGTGTGTGCGTGATGGATTGGCACACTGTCCAGGGTGTACCCCGTCTCGTGCCCTGGCCTCCTGGGATAGGCTCCAGGCCCCCATGACCCTGAATACAGGATAAAGCAGTATAGAAGATGAGAGAATGAGTGAGTGAGTGAATGTTCGGCCAGACTCTTTTCTGTTCTGGCACCTAAGTGATGGAATGAACTTCCTACCTCTAGATGACCATACAGCTGAGTGTCTGTCAACTTTAAATGACAACTTATATAAAAGACATATCTGTTGCTTCAGTATTTGGGCTATCCCCGAAAAAAAATCCCAACAGTGTTTGACTAATAGTACTTAGTTAGTAACCTAGTAAGCTGGTGTAAGGATCTATCCAATGATGGAAACTACAAAGCACTTTTGTAAATCGCTCTGGATAAGAGTCTTTGCCAAATGCTTAAATGTAAATGTCAGGTTTAACTGTATAAATCAATAAACCTAATTGTCAATGGGGGTTGATTAATTTCGAGTGTAA
Organism: Channallabes apus; assembly: GCA_030522415.1. Lineage (NCBI taxonomy): Eukaryota > Metazoa > Chordata > Actinopteri > Siluriformes > Clariidae > Channallabes > Channallabes apus. Next base: position 28,167,061 of record CM060113.1, read on the forward strand.
CTGTGTGTGTGTGTGTGTGTGTGTGTGTGTGTGTGTGTGCTGTTTTTTGTTTGTTTTTAGAGGTTTAGATTTTGTAATAAATTATATGATGATTGTTACAATCCACCAAAACAGAGAAATGCTAATTAAATAGTGGAAACTTTTTTTTATGTAAGTATGCTTCAAGATCCTCCGGGATAAACCCAGTCTAAAACGACCACTCTTCACACAGATGGGACAAAAATATCAACGCAATAGATGTCAAAAGTGAATCACACACACACGCTTGTCTAATTTAAACTACAGCACTATACTGCTCAACATTTTCAGCACTAAAGTCTCTCAATACTCACATCTCTGTAGGAGGTGTCTATTGTCACTCCTGCAATCAATCAGCCATACTCCGGCTATTTACAGTATCAATGTACTGTACTTTTACTATTGAGCCAGTAGATGGCCTCATGTGCATTCAGTGAAAAGTGTGTGAATTGATTGGAACTAAACGCTAAATCCCATGTAATGTGCGAAGAAAGTCGCATAAGGGCCTCCTGGTATGTGTAACCCTCTTCTCTGTGCTGTCCTCGTACTTAAACTAATATACCACATCAGTTTTATTTTGTAATTGAATATGAGATGAAGGGATTCTGTTTCGGACTAAATAAAAAATTCCCGATACATTTCATATGAAGAAAGGGCTTGTTGAAATGATCTTTACAGTAAATCCTAAAATGTAGACCTAAACATTTTTATTAAGAGTAAAATGAAAAATGAAAGAAAGTGGATTTATTTCCATTTTAATTGACTTTATCAAAATTACAGTGGGTTAAATGTTTGCAATAAGCTGATGGTCTCTTTAAATACTATGAATGCCTTTAGAAATGTATTTTATGTTCCTATTGGCTAGTTTTTATAACTCACAGTTTACCTGTGACCCCTGAGATGGATTGGCACCCTATCCAGGGTGTACCCCGCCTCGTGCCCTAAGCCTCCTGGGATAGGCTTCCAGGCCCCCGCGACCCTGAATACAGGATAAAGCGGTATAGAAGATGAGTGAGTGAGTATTATTAAAAGAAAAATAAAGAAAATAAAATTTCAGAATGATGGTAACATTTTTGCAATCAGTTTTCTACCGCTTGTTTGCATGTTGCATGTTTTTTTTGTCATCGTGTGAGTCAACACCATGATTATACTTTGTGAGTGAGGCAGGGTAATGACTCTGTTGTACAAGAAGGCCGGGAGGCTGCTAGGGGACATCACCGCAGGGATCCCTGCTGGAAGCCCAACTGCAGTGCTAACAGGGAAAAATGATAAAAGGCTTCAGGCCAGCTGTCAGGAACATGGGATAAGTGACATTGTCAGTAGATGGATGGATAAACTTGGCCTTGTGTCATGATAAAATAATAAAAAAAAATTTCACTAGTTAATCTTATTTTCTAACGTATTTCTTTTATTACAGTATATTTTACTTTGTACAGCATATTTTACTAGTTAATTTTATTTTTAACGTATTTCTTTTATTCATATTTATTTCTTATGTATAAGCATTTACTATTTTTAAGGTCACTGGCAGTCATATAAGCATTTCACTGCATATGGTACTGTTTGACTGTGTATGTGACAAATAAAATTTTAACTTGAAATCTTAAAATTTTAGACATATTGTTTGAATCAATGTGTGAAAATACTTGAACTTTGTATTTGATTAGATTTTACTGCATTATTATAGTGACATCATCAGTACACATGGTAAATGTCATTCTTCACGAATTAAATTTTTACTAAAAATATGAAAGTTCATCAGTAAAATGTTAAATCATAGAAGGGAAACTAAATTTACCAGAGCAATTTTAACAGGGTTGTACAAATGAATGTCTATTAGCTGTTCAGATAGCCAAAGGTCTTTGCACTAATGAAGTAAAAGTAAACATACCATTCGGGCATGCTGTGTCCAAAACATTACTGAATTTTATGCATTCTTGCTTAATTGAATGATGTAACCATAAAAAATGTGAATAATGCTTGAGGCTCGATACTCTTGCAAAGCATTCTTATTTTGTGCCTCAAATTTCTCTCACATTCTTATGAAATTCTGAGGCATATCTGAGGCATATCTCACCCATAATCATGTCCTATAATTGTATAACCTATATTTTAAACCATTTTATACACTGTGTAATATCTTAAAGAATACAGACAAAAAAAAAGGAAATGAGCTCATGATTGCTTTTTTATTATTTGAATTGTTTGTTAGTTTTCCTTTTAATCTTTAGACAATCTTTGGAGTACAGTAAAAGCTGATCTCCGCTGAGCTCCTCTGTGGAGATCGTCGAAAGCACCAAATTCCTGGGCATCCACCTGGAGAAGGACCTCAGCTGGTCCCTCAACACCAGCTCCCTGCACAAGAAAGCCCAACAGCGTGTCTTCTTTCTGAGAAGACTCAGGAAGGCCCAGCTTCCACCACCGATCCTGACCACCTTCTATAGAGGAACTATCGAGAGCATCCTGAGCGGCTGCATCACTGTCTGGTTTGGAAATTGTGCCATATCGGACCGCAAGACCCCACAGCGGATAGTGAGGACAGCAGAAAAGATCATCGGGGTCTCTCTCCCCTCTATTGCGGACATCTACACCACACCCTGCATCCGCAAAGCCACCAGCATTGTGGCTGATTGGACACACCCCTCTCACACACACTTCACACTCCTGCCATCTGTAGCATTCGGGCACACACATCCAGACTGTGCAACAGTTTTTTTCCACAAGCGATCCGTCTTCACAACAAAAAGGGACTGGACTGATAAACACACACACACACACACACACACACACACACACACACACACACACACACACACACACACACACACACACACACTATCACTCAGCTTAACTACCTCAAAACATTGAGTCTGGACTGACACAAGCGCAAACACACTGACCTATGTTGTCTGTTGTCTGTAAAAACCCTGTAGCTAGTCTTCCTTAGATAGTTAGTTTCTTTTAGTTAATTTATGTTGTAATTTATGTTGGGTCTATCTGTCTTGTCTTTGCTAGCCAGCTAACTAGGCCTCTTAGTTAGCTAGTTTAGTTGTTCTGTTAGTTTATGTTGTAAATTTATGTTTCATGTAGCACCTTGGGGCGGCACGGTGGTGTAGTGGTTAGCACTGTCGCCTTGCACCTCCAGGATCCGGGTTTGATTCCCGGCCAGGCTCAATTCCCGTCTCTGTGTGCATGGAGTGTGCATGTTCTCCCCGTGCTTGGTGGGTTTCCTCCGGGTACTCCGGTTTCCTCCCACAGTCCAAAGACATGCAGATTAGGCTGATTGGCGTTCCCAAATTGACCATAGTGTGTGAATGAGTGTGTGTGTGTGTGTGTGCTCTGCGATGAATTGGCAGGCTGTCCAGGGTGTACCCTGCCTCGTGCCCTGAGTCTCCTGGGATAGGCTCCAGGTCCCCGCAACCCTAAATACAGGAAAAAAGTGGTATAGAAGATGAATGAATGAATAAATGTAGCACCTTGGTCCTGGAGGAACGTTGTTTCGTTTCACTCTGTACTAACTGTATATGGTTGAAATGACAATAAAGCCTACTTGAATCTTAATTTTATTAGTAGATGTTAAGTAGCAACACAGGTACATGTCCTGTGCTGCTGAGAGCCTTCTAGCAGCCTTTAAGGTGAAATGTTTTCTTGCATGTTACTCAGTGCAGGAGTTGATGGTTAGAATCAATTAAATATCAATTAGTTCTCATGTATGACATACACTTTACTGCTGATTGGATCTCTAAGTGCTTAGAAAAACATATACAAACTTTTATAGATGCATTTTCCCCTACAAATCTTTCTCATTATTTAAAGAAAAAAGTAGCCGAGCATCAACCCATTGTGCTCCACCAGCACTAAACCTATAAAATATAACACTGGATTGTAAATAATCTATTTATCAGAGCCTACATACCTTGCAAAACAAAGTAATGTCGAGATGTTGTACAGTTATATTACAACAGGTGTTTAGTTGCACGGTTTTGGTTTGTTCCAATGAAGTTGAGTGTACGCTGTCATGTGCCCCGAGTTCCCTGGTTCATGGATAGACAAGTGTCATGGATAAACTTGGCCTTGTGTCACAATAAAAATATATCAATATTTTAATTTTAGACATATTGTGTAAATCAAATTGTGAAAATACTTGAAATTGAAACAGATGTTACAGTATTTCTAGTGACATCATCAGTTTACATGGCAAATGTCAACGAATGTAATTTTTACTAAAAATATGAGATCTATGAAATTATAGAAAGGAGGCTAATTTTTCCAAAACAACTTTAACACGACTGTACAAAAAAATTTGTGTTAGCTATCCAGATAGCCAAAAGTTTTTGCACTAATGAAGTAAAAGTAAACAAACTGTTTGGGCATGCTGTGTCCAAAACATTACTTAATTTTATGCATTCTTGCTTAATTGAGTGATGTAACAATACAAACACTTCAGGCTCGATACCTTTGCAAAGAATTCTTATGTTGTGCCTCAAATTACTCTCACATTCTTATGATATTTTGAGGCATATCTCACCCATAATCATGTCCAGATTAAAGTCTGATCTTCAATTGTATAACTTATATTTTATACCACTATATTTTCATCACTGAGTAATATCTTAAAGAAACCAGACCTCTACACTCAACTGACACTTATTCAATAAATGAGACCCTAAACCTAAATTAACAAGGAGAACTGAATCCCGCTTGGAAATGCAATCAATTATAAATTGAACTAAGTACTGGAAGTCTATGACATAACTGTCACCTGTAGTCAATGCACATTTGACTGACATGAATCTGTATCCATAATGTTTACAAAACATGGCCAGGAAATGCTAAAGTACTGCCTAAGACAAAACATGCCTAGGTGACTGAATAGAGTGAGATCAAACGTAAGACACTGAACAACTTTAGTCGCTTTACTGTCTGTGATCTCACAATGATTTTTCTTTCTTTTTTTTCCAGGTTTCTGGCCAGACACCTAATATGCTTTGGCCTCCCTGTCTTCAAATTGAAATAATGGAACTGTCTGATCATGCTGTCTAGCAGCCAAAAGTGAGCAACATGGGGGAGAGACAAGGTAAACGATCATCTGATAAATTGACTGTCCTTCATTGGCAAGAGTTCAACAGAGAGGGAGAAAAAGAGAAAGCTTGAAAATGAAAACACGTCAAGCCATATGGCAATACAGTGTGTTTCTTGTTGAGATTTATTCATGTGAAGGGAATCCAGAAGAAGGTTTATCAACACAATAGTACATGCAGGCTGTGTTCACTATGCTTTGAATTAAAGGCAGGTTGTCATAAGGGGTAACAGTCGATCTCACTGATTCATTAAAAATACAGGGAAGCTCAGTTATAAGAACACTTTTTGCATGAAATCGTTAGTATTTGAAATTAAATACTTCAAAACATAATTTTTATCTGTTGCAAGTACAGATGTTTCCTTGACAACACTTTTATTCACTTTATTTTAGCGCCCCCAGTTTGGACCTGTTCACACTGAACTCTTAAAACAGCCAAACAGCTATACCAAGCAGATGAGAGGGCCTCTCTCTCTATGAGCTATGGGGAGGCCCTTTGTTCTGGGCTCACAGACCTTTGCTTCTCCTCTTGTCCCAACATATTCAGAGAATATAAGGACAGACACCATGCTTTTCATTGCCTCTGGCAAAAAAAAGTGCCAAGCTAATGATGAGAGTATCCACTGTCTGTTCTGCAACCTATCTAGTAAAAGGTATACCCAGGGCAAGGATTTAAAATCTTAAGAAAGCCTGTGTTATAGGATTTATATTTATATTTTTCACACCTAAATATAATTGTACCTGTCTGTAGGCCATTGCGTGATGTTGTCTATCACCCAGTCATCTAGACTTACTTATACAAGGGAGTCCCTTGTATCTTTCCTCTGTAACATGAGATGCATTTGTCTGAAGATCAGATAAATGCCATCTAATCCCAGTAGTACTATAGTACTACATTCATTGCACACAAGTAACTTGATTTACAAGATTGGATGATATAACCTTGGGAAGAAATCCTGGGTTCAACCACAAGGTTATCCCAGAGTCATCTGGCCACCAACACTTGGAAGGCAGGCTTTGAGTTCTCTCACACTTACTGCTGGAATATGTCACAAGACATCTATTTCAGAAGGGCATCTTGCATAGGCTTGTAATAGAATTACAGCACTAGGGGTGACCCCAAGCTCAGCGGATATGTGTAAAATTCCCTTTCCAGAAAGATCAGAATTTTTTTCTCAGTGCCATCGGCCTTTGGGATGCTTTGCATCACACATACATACAGTTTACTATATATAAAGACTGGTTGCCTTCCAGCATTTCCTGGTGAAATCTTTGTATTTGAGAACAGGGAAGAGGGCGGCACGGTGGTGTCTGGGTTCGATTCCCCGGCCAGGCTCGATTCCCATCTCTGTGTGCATGGAGTTTGCATGTTCTCCCCGTGCTTGGTGGGTTTCCTCCGGGTACTCCGGTTTCCTCCCACAGTCCAAAGATATGCAGGTTAGGCTAATTGGCGTTCCTAAAATTGCCCGTAGTGTGTGATTGGGTGTGTGAGTGTGTGTATGTGTGTGCCCTGCGATGGATTGGCACCCTGTCCAGGGTGTACCCCGCCTAGTGCCCGAAGTCTCCTGGGATAGGCTCCAGGTCCCCCGCGACCCTGAACACAGGATTAAGCGGTATAGGAAATGAATGAATGAATGAACAGGGAAGAGTACTGAATCCACAGGACAGCTTTCAAGGGCAAAGAGGTCCATCATGTACATCATGTACATCGTGTACTATGAGCTCTTTGCATTCTGGGAGTGTTTCCTGTACTGCTGGTTCTCAGGCCTCAAGGGTAAAATCTATAGGCATTGGTAATCGGGCTGAGGTTAGACAATTCTCTTCATTCAGCTAGGACAGCAGATTTGCTCAGGAATTCATACTATCTTCTTAAAAACACGTGCTATTTCAATGAATAACCATCCTTGGAAAACAGCATTGTGCTCTGGAATCAGTGGGGCATAAAAATGGGTATCTTGCAGGTCCATTCATAAACCAGTTGTGAGTTCGCGTCATATTCTTTAGTTAAATCAAAAATAGCCACACACTTGATAGTCAGTCAGACAGTGGGAGATGTGGAATACACTGAGCAGAGGGAAATCAGCTAGCAGAGGACCATTTCTGGTCATTTACATCAATGCTTTTTTTCTAGAGATTAACTTTTTACATTTTTTATTTAAACCACCGTGTCCCAATTTATATGTACAGTAGTATATCTCAAAAATTATACACGATAATACACCCCTTTCTGAGATATGCTACATATGATTAATCACAACTTCATATACATCTGTTAATGAAATCATGCTGATTTTAAAATTCAACAACAAAACTGGATCTTACAAAAAGATACCAAATAAATGTGTTTACAGGCATGGTTCACAGACTGTGTTTTTACATCGACTCTGTTTTATTTCATTTACTCTCACTCTAACTGCAGGTGGAATTATGATTTAAACTGTGTTAGTGGTAGAACACTAGTTATTTCCCCCCCGTGGAACTGAAAGGTATGAATAGTGACAATGTGACTCAATTTCTTGCAATCCACCTGTCAGTCATGACCCAGTGTTTGGAAACCAATACTTTAGATGACTAGGAGAGGCAGTGGTAAATGATGCATTTTATAGTGGGGGGAAAACCACTTAACCACACTAGCAGCGCTTTGCTACAGTCCTGCTAGTCAACTACTAGTCAGGTCCAGCTTACTCAACAATGAACAATTTGTAGTATGGTGAGAAGAACTGACTCCAGCCTATAGGTACAGTACTGCAACCTGACATATTCGTCTTAAGTGTGAAAGTAAGTGGTATGGTGGGGGAAACGTTAAACCTTGTTAGTGGTATGCTTGCAGGAAATGCCATTGCAACCAAGAGGTAAATGGCCTTACTCAGCAACAGAAAACAGAAAGTTAAATCACCAACAATGAAGTGTGTCATGATAATAAGAAATGTAAAGAACAGGGTTGTTAAGATACACAAGCTGCTAAGCAGATATCTCCATATGGTGTACAGTACATTGTGTCTTCCATGGTTATCTGTGTGATGAGAATATTTACTGCACTGTAAAACTAGAGGTTAGGAGCAGTAAAATAGGGTTCTATACACAAATAACTTTTCATCATCTCTATTTCTCGTCTATGGTGTCACATTTTATGGAGATTATCAGATATTTAGGAGTTGTTCAATGTAAAATATTTTACCTGAGTGCAATATCAACCAGTGTGATGTTTTTGATCTGGCCAGCAGATGGTGCTGGATAATATGTAACCAGCAGGACAAGGGAAAGGGATCAGCTCAAGACATGCCAAGTGATGCCACCTTTGCCATATGTTTTTTGTGACTTTTTTTTGGGGGGGTTGGGTGTGAAGGTAGTAAAGAATTGCTCTTACACTTGGAACTACTTTTGCTGAAGTATTTTTTATTTCTTTTTGCTAACTGGGTTAACTAAGTGGTGCAATTTTTTTTATTTAATTTTTTTTTTTTAGAAAACTAAATAAACTCATGGTGGCCGCTTCTCTCCCACTTATGATGAGCGTGTTTCAATGTTCAATGTTTCGTATGTTACTGCGATTTGAATACATTCCTTTAAATTATGTTTCTACTGTATCTTTTGCCCTGACCCAGCACTGAATGCAGAAATTGACAGAAAATGAAAATTTTCAGAATTTCTATAAAGTAATATTTCTTCTAATTGATCTTAGTTAATATTCTAATACTTTAAGATACTACATGTTTTATTTTTGTGACCTGTAAGCTGTATTTATTATTACAGCTTACAGGTTTTTAAAATTATTATTAAAATTAAAACTAAAAAAGACTTGAAATATTTCACTTTTAATGATTCTATATGAGTTATATAATGATTCTATATGAGTTTCATTTTATATATAACATTAGAAACAAAAACATAAAAAAAATTATAATTAAAAATAAAAAGTTTTTACTAATTTTTTACTGTATATATATATATATATATATAGAGAGAGAGAGCGAGGCCACTGTCATGGTGGCACAAGGAGAGCCTACACAATATTAGGTATTATTATTTGGGGCTTTAAAGATTTTTGAAGATGAATTCTCCTCAACATTAAATGTTAATTTGCCCTATCAATGGAGACTTGGGACATAATGTATACTGCACTTTAGTTGTATTGCCATTTTTGTTTAATTCTTGGACTGTTTTTCGGACAGTCAAAACCCACTACTATCAAAATGTCTCATAGGAGCATTAGCCCATAGTTGTAATTCCTCCTTATCTTAACTCTGATGTGATATGATCTAATTTTGGCACTCAACCACAGTTACTTGTAAATATTGTTGCTCACATGGGCAATTAATAAAAATTCAATATACAGTACATCTTTTTGATGCCGTTAATTTATCTTGGACATTCCATGGTTGAATAAACTGACATTGGAGGGTAATAAAAATATCCCTGAACTTCATTCCTTTAGTCTAAAATGACCAATGAGTGTGTGAATGTTCAGCATTCAGAGTGATGTCTTTAAGCCATGTAAACAGTATAATCATCCCAAAGGGCCCAAAGGCCCTGTGTGGTTTTATCCTCAGCTATTTATTCATTCAATTGTTGTTAGAAGTTTCTGAATCCATTACTGCCATATGAATTGGTCAATATTACTATACCAAGTGTTTACACCAAAGAAGGTATTTGAGAAACATGCCATAAAATTATTTTTGTGTTTGTATTAACTCTGATTGCGCTTACAGTTCTATTACAATGCTCTGACTTCATGCAGATAATGAAAACAGAGTATCAGTTGACTCTTTGCAAGCCTTTTTGATTGGCGAGTATTTCATCATACAAGTTGCATAAGTGCACATACATTATGATATAATAAAATATAACTAATACATACATTTGTATAAAATGTATATGATATTACCCTAAAAAAACATATAAAGACCTATACCACACCTTTTCTGGTCTATGAAAAACTAAGTTTTCTGTCTCCCTTGAACTGGCCTGGCATTTGCACCCTAAACTCCTATTTACTTAGAGGACTAATGGAGGTGCTCTTCTGGCAACCCCCTGCATTCCTGCAGCACTGGCTCATGTTGGACCTAGCCCAATATAAAGTATATTTTAACATGAAATACCTTAAACAGGTATTAAGGGCGGTACTGTGGCCATTGCGGCAGCAGAATAGCTGTGAATCCACCAAAACATAAACACTTCACAGATGCAACATTGTGAAACACCAAGAGGTCATGCAGTTAATTGTGTATTGTGTTTTTTATGATTGATGCACAAAGAATTCAGAGGAATCATAAACAGCAACTTTAACAATAAATCTGAGATATGAATGCCCTAAATCAGCATTTCAGGAATGCAGGCAGGATTTACTTTACATTTAAACACAATTTGTGGTGTCTACTACAGAGTTATATATGATTTCACGTGCCTGTTATGGTCCATTTGCATATAGAAATTAGCTGATAATTAACTTTGTTTTAATACTCTGATCTATCATTGACTTCCAGCATGGAAACCGAAAATGATAGAGTTGCAGCTTCCTTTCTAGAGTTGTCTTTCTCATTGACTACATACTACATGTCTTATCTTGTCACGGCTGTTTGGGTTCATATGGGCCAAACTAAAACACAGACCTGGCCGAACTAACACGAAACTGTAAAAACACCATCTGGCCACACTTGAACTATGGAATAGGAAATGACGAAATCAAGCCCTCAACTTCATAATCGACACATCTCGCAACAGGTTGCAAGCTATGTACAGGTACTGGCAGATGACAATCATCTTTAATGCTTCAGCTACATTAGTGTTTTTCTTGTCCTTTCACCTTGCCTGAAGAGCTTTGATGAGGGTTAAAAAACACAAGAGGAACCCTTATAGCCCGCGCTAAGTTAGGGGATTGGTTTGCTTTGGAGATTATATTCTGCTGTCTCCCTCGACCTACATGCAGGCGCACTTTCATCTTGCATCTTTCATCTCTTTCTTTGTAGCATGCAACCTGAGGTCTAAGCAGACTTGGACAATGAGAATGTGAAGGAAAAAGGTTCCCTGTCTGTTCCACAATGTATTTCATTTCCATTGAGGGATCTTGAGGGATTTTTTTTTCTTTAGGAGAGTGGATCACTTAAGATACAACAAGCTCAGAGTGCATTGTCTTGACCTGTTATGTTATTTTGAGCAATTTATGAACTTTCTTGCTTGAAGGAGGCTGCAGGTGATACTGCTTTAATAAGGGAGGAGACATATTTGTTACATAAGTTATTGCTGTGAAAAAAGAAAGAGATTAAACAAAGTTACAAGCATATATCTTCAGCTCTCCGATGTGTATAGCAGGCTTATCACACATTGAAATACACATCCTTGTACACACACACACACACACACACACACACACACACACACACACACACACACACACACACACACACACACACACACACACACACTCGTGCAAGATAAGGCTGTCTTACAGTGCAAAATTAAGAAATCATTAGAACCATTCATCATTCACTTTGTAGAGAAAAAATGTTCCTTTGAATAAGTACTTGAAATCCAAAGCTACGTGTAAGGAGATCAAAGTCAGGCATTCTTGGATAATCCTCCTGTGTTGCAAATCTTCAGTAATCTGCACTGTCTGGTCACCACTGTTTGACATGAATCTACAGTATATAGGTACCATCAATTATGGTTAAGTTGTGCCATTGTTTACTTTTGCCAGTTCTGGGTATCAGAGATTGATTTGTGACATATGGCAAATCTTAGCTCTGTGTCTATGTGCCCCCTAGCTTGTGGGATCACCCCAATAAGGGAGTACAGGAGAGATTAGGAGTTAACTTTGTGAGAAACACTTGTTTACTCTGTGTCGAAATGTGTGAGGAAAGGAAGAAGTTGTGCAACACTGCTTGTATCATTCTCACATCAGACCCTCCTAATCCTCACCCCTTTACCCAACCAAACATACACATACAAATAACCCACATACCCTCAAAAACGTTCAGCAGTGTACTGTTGCAAAGACAAAAATCAAAGAAGGGCAGTCATGAGCCCCCTATAATCTTTTTTGTTTGTTTAACCTGCCTCTAGGTTATTAATGCTTCAGATATTGTTCCTGTTCATAGGCTCAAGTTCATAAAGATGCTGCTCAGTATTTAATCAGTAGTTTACAGCCCATCGTTACAATAGCTTTCCCACAAATAACTGTTCTGTTGTCACTGCACTGTATAAATATTGGCCTGTGCATTCAGTGCTTCAGTGTATTTATTGTTCTGTGTCCTTTGTTCTAATTTACTTGTCTCACAGTGTTGTGTATTTTACACTTTATGTAGTCCAATGTATTGTACTACTAGACTGCTATGTAATGCACCACGATCCTGAAGAAAAAAGCTTTTGTTCTTTACTGATAGGAATGACAATAAACCCCACCACTCAACTTAGCTTGAAAAGCTCTTCTGGTTTAACTTAAGTTGATAAAACTGTGTGGCCTGCTCACATGGTGATTGGACAGTGCAAACATTGGTGATGTTCCCACCTGCATAACATTGTGAATAGAAGGTCTTTAATTTTCCTGTAGGTCCTCATCAGAAGGCTGATCAAAGTTCTATGGAGATTAAAGGGCTAAAGCCTGAGAAAAAAAGAACTCTGTACAATACACAAAGTACAATACATGTACAATTTCAGCCAGCAATCAGGTAATTACTGTTACAATTATTAAGTCAGGAACTCCTGCCTGATAAGTGGAAAGGAAAAACGCAATCAAGGGATTGTGGATGCCAGTCTCACATTTTGGTATGTTAGTTCTTGACAGTGATTTGTACCATTCAGTTCAACTGCTGCAGTATGTAATGGAAAGGTGATATGCATAAAAAGACAAGACTGATTCTTAGGTCTTCCCTTGAGCTTAAGATGGCATCCACACTGACTCATTAACCACACCACTAAAAAGATTAATAGGAGAAATCTAAAAAGGCCATGGTGAATTCCAGGTTGAATAACTGACCCCACTTGGAAATGTCAATCTCCAGGTGGTTTTGTGTTTACCACCCACATGAAAAGAGCAGGATATGGTGAACAAGGAAGCAGCACGGATGCCCGAGGGCAAGAGCAGACAGTCCCAACCACTGTGTGGTCAGCTTTTAACGGAACCTCATTTTCCTCCACATCATCCTGGCAGATGACTGCAGCTTTTCCTGCAGCAATTAAGCCTGATTTGCTCATCAGTCGAGCCGAATAATGACCAGGGGGCAAATAAACAAAGTGGAGCTCTTCTTGACATCACCTTTTGCTTTGATTGCAAAATATGCTGCATTGGCCTCACTCCAGGTGGCTGAGACCAGCTTTGATTGAGTCAGTAGAGGCACTCAGCAGCAGCATGGGGCCAACCACTACCAGTGGCACTGCAGTTATTTCAGCATATCTTCCATGTGCTCTTTTGAGCCTTGAGAGTTTAGATTTATTGTGACCATAAACTCTGTAATGACTTTAATTATCTTATTGATATAATGAGAATCACTTATATTGCTTTGTAAGCTTCATAAAGAAGGTGTCAACTTGCTGGTTTAATGGGAGACAGCTTTGTGGATGTAACATTTTGTGTTTGTGATAATAGTTCAAAGTCTCTCTGTAATTTACATAAAGAATAAACAAATTTTACATATAAAATTTTTTAAATGATCTTTTCTGTGATTTGCACATGCCTGCTATTTTTTTAATTAATGTTTTCATTTATTTCTTCTAATGTTGTATTAAAGTCCAAGGTTCCACTAGTTAACATTTTGACAAATTAAATCTGCCTTTCCTAGGCTTGGTTCCTTGATGTACATTACTGTAAGTGAGATGATGGACATTTTTAAATGAAAACAAAAGCATTCTATATAAATCCAAAGCTATCCTGAGTTGATAGTTTTGTAAACCCCCTCATGTAAATCTCACTGTGAGAACCATGGACCAATGCCATATTCAAATAGGCTCTATGTTTAGTTAAATCTTACAGAGGGAGGTGATTAAGTGTGTAAGATGGCGTCGATGGGAGAGACAGGGTTTGATAAGGTGCGGGCTGCAGTCGACAAGCCATCCTGAGTAGAAATTGATTTCCCATTTGGCTGGCCTGTGTGGTTCAATCAGTTACAGGCATGTGTGAAAAGGTGAGACAGAAAGAGATATACGCAATAGTTCAAACGCTTACTGAGAAACTTTAAACTAGATTTTTGTAAGAAGTCTATCGCAACAAACCCATTCCGTATCGAGGTAAATGTTTGGACTGCCCAGAAATTAAGATCAATATTTCTCTAGGCTTTGTTTGACCTAGGACCTCGTAGACAGAGAGTTCTCTCTTCTCTGCTTTAACATCTTGATTCCTTGTCCCCCCCCCCCCCTTGTAGCCCTTAAAAAAATCTGAGTTCAGTGTAAGCTAAAGTAGACCTTGTTGGACATATCATTGTCTAAGCAGCAATTAAATTTTGAGTTACACAGTTGGGGGCAGCCAAATCGTCTGGGATAAAAATGTTTTCGCTTGCCAATGTTGCTGGATGTGCTTCAGATTTGATAACACCTAATCTATGTGTCAGTATTTCACATCTACTGTTACTTGGGGTCTTTTAAAGATGCTAAGTGATGTAATTTAGAAAGTTCCAGAAAATGTGGTAAAACCCTAAATTTGGGGCTATACTGCAAACAGTTAAGTATTTCAGCATATCTTTAATGTAAACTTGATGATGCAATTAAAGAATTTCAAACTTAGTTAAATGCATTTTTGCTAAGCACAAAGTCAGAGTGCTCAACATTATAGGTGGTATAGAATAAACTAGGTGGGCATCATCATGGTGGGCATAATCTTTCTCTCTTTAAGCTGTAATAGAGGTTAACAGTTAGGGGTCAGTAGTTATTTCTGTCTTACTTAGTTTCTCTTATTTTCTAAGCTCTGAGGTGCTTTGTGCAAGTGAGTGAAGTTCTGCATTGGGGTGAAAATACTACAATGTAAGACAGAAACATGGGTGGAGACCTGCAGCTGCTTATGATGTAGGGCATCTGGTGCGTGTGTGTGTGTGTGTGTGTGTGTGTGTGTGTGTGTGTGTGTGCGTGTGTCTTTCCTTATGTAGAGTACAGTATAGAACTGGGATTGACTAGCAGACTTTTTAAGCATAATTTACCCCCTCAGTAAGCCTTACAACATGGAAAATAACATATTAATTGCCCATGCTATTATCACTGGCAGTTCTACAGCAATTTAGAATGTCTTTGCCGAGTACCATGCACATTCCCGAAATCCTCAAGGTATTGTCTGAATAATTATGCCGAATGAATTCCTGTACAATTGAAGAGATTCAAATCCAAGTGAGCATCTGCAATTATCAGTCCCAGAGGGGTAGATCGGCCTAAATCCAAGAGAATATCGTCAGTGTGTTTATGTGTCCTCTGAATAAGGTTATCTTGAACACCGCTAAAGGGACAGAGACTATGGAGAAAGAGCACTCCACATGTTGAATGAGATTCCATGGTAAATATTTATGGGTGATTGGAAGATATTTTAAATTTCTTAGATTACCCACATGAGCATGACGTAGGTACACACGCGCTATGGCACACATGAGATTGTGTACACCCCCACCACACATACAACCACCATGCCCAGACTCTATCTCTATCTGATCCGACTTTGTTTCTCCCTTTCTTTTACGCTCAAATTCTCTCTTTAATAGCATACAGTATTCCATTCTGATTTTTCATTCACAGATCCTCAATGTTAACTCTTGACATACTGTTTGGAAGAATTTCACGTTTTGCACAAATGATATGAGATTTTTCCCCAGACCTAATAACTGCTGCAGTGGATATTAGATCCAATGGAGCACTAGAGAAACATCTGTCATCTGGCTGAAGAAGTCTCCCATATGCATGACTCAGGAAAGCAGGAGCCCCTGGAGTGTGTTGGTACTGATGCTGATGCCGCATCCCCCACTGAGGAAGACAGCGTCAGCATAAGTTAGCCATATCATAGCAGATCCATTGCCTAATGATGAAGATGTAGAAATGTGGTAATTTCTTTATACAACTTCAGACTTTTTTATGTTCTTAGGTTTGTATGCAATTAGATACAAAATAAGGAGAGTGATTGAATACCTACATGAGTATATTGTTTATAGAAGGAACACTTTTGTTCATGCTGATGTAATGAGTATTGTTCACACCATCACTGATGAGGTTATATGAAACTATATTATATCAAAACATGACAGTGACCCCTAGACAGTTTATCTCATAGGTCACTCCAGAATATGCGTCCAAAAGTCTTACAGCATAGATTATCAGCCTTTAGTACAGCCATGACTTCACCAAGGTGTATTCTTTTCTAAGTTCTGATTACGATGATGAGACAGCAAAGATAATACCAATAGATAAAAATGAAGCATTGCTATTGCATGTAATTACTTGTGTCTCCTGTTAAAAGACTTCAGCGATGTGAAATGAAACTCCCACTTGTTCTCACTGTGTCTGTACCTAGATGGCATGCTTCAAAGCCAAAGAGGTGGGTGGGAATTCAATAAATATTTGAGATTTTGAAATGATAATAGTAACATATTTGTCTGATGACCTACAGTTAACAGCATTTTCGAAGACTCGCCCATTTTCTCTCTTTCTGTTATGCTCTCCTCTTACTGTTATTCATTCTTGCTAGTAGATGATGAAATTATTGGTCTGAACATTGAAAAACATGAACTCAGTGGCATCACTATGAACGGTATCTTTTTAACATGGCCAACATTTGCGCTGATCCACACAACAACCTCCCATGGTGGCTTCTTACTTTCTTAAGGATGTTACTGTTATAAAATTGTGTTAGAGCTATATCAGCTATATTATTGTTTAGAAGCTGTTTTATTGACTGCAATCAAGGGGTTCATGAAATGCTAAATTCACTTTTTAGTCATTTTTCCAAACACAGTTGGCCCATAGTCAATATGTACAAAAAAAATGTGGAAATAAAAACATTACCTGCTTTTTGTATTTTGTAAATTTTTGTACTGGCTGGAACTTAAATAAGCCAATTAGGAGTGAAATAAAGAAATATATGAAAAACATGTATTTAAAGAAAAATTTCAGAGGGTTATTAACAGACACACCTTGGGGAACCCATGATAACTTAAGAGCAAAATACGGGACCTTTAATGTCATGTGCTCATTAATTTCTATTATTCAACAATCGTGTGAAATTCCTGGTGGATAGAATTAATAAATGCAATACATTTAATATATCACATGGGTAGATAGAATCAAAATGCAGATAATAAATTCTGTTTTTTTCCATACCATGGATCAAACCGAGCAGCATCTACTGTCAACTCCCTGGTTTGTGAGAGACAGATGTTACTTTTGTTGATAATGTCATTATCTCCATGACTATAATTATGCAGTCTTAGCCCCACATTGGCATGCTTTCTGTATGCTACAAAACATTCCTCTCTATGTGGCTCACAAATACCTGCTGCTGCGTTTTCCTTAATTTTGCAAACAGCTGTTTCTGCCCTCTCCCCCTCCCCACACCCCAGGTTTCTTAAAACATACACTTTGCTCTCCAAATGCCACAATTTGTCCTTTTTCCTGTCTGAGTAGCCTAACTCAACCTGACCATAAAGTGGCGCTGTGTCATTAAACAGGCAACATTGTTTGAGGTGTAATTAGCAGTTTTTTTGGGGAAATAACAAGGATCCTGGTGATGGATTTGCACTCCCCACTGTGATCGAAGTAAGTCACTGTGTTGTGACTGTGTTTTTAACGGTTCAATTGAAAATTTAAGTAGTAAGAACTGACCAGTTTCAAAAACATGTGGTACAGTATACTTACAATTCTTCTTGCAATTTACAACGACAAAATTATGTGTGAATATAAGCCAGTTCAGATTCTGGGAACATTGATCTGGGTATTGGCCAGTATACTAGACCTAGATAAATTCCTGAAAATGTTAAAGGTAAAACTATTATACAGTATATGTAACAAAACACCAAATATTGTCAGGTAATATGTATATACTGTATGTTTATTTATGTGATGTTATAAAGAACTGTAAGTGACATACGGACAGGTGGCAGCAGCAGTTATACTTGAGATCATTGTGGATGTTGCACCCAGGTGATCGCACCATTCTCTGTAGAGCTCGTCTGTCATTCATAGTGCTGTTCCCAAACCAGGTTGCAATGGTTTCTGTCTGTATGTTCTCTCAGTGGTTAAGATTTAAAAGTTCATTAGCACATTGGAAGGCAGTCTAAAGTCCTTCAAGCTTCACAGGATGTAGAGACACTGCTGGGCCTTCTTCAACCCCATTGTTAATGTGACAGGACCATGACAGGTACCGCTTGATGTGAACACTGTCCAACTCTTTCCACTGGGGTCCTGTTAATAAGAGAAGCTTGGTAATTTCTTGCTTTCTTTGTGCTAAAGTTCACTAAAAATTTCTTTGTCTTGCTGATGTTAAGGACAAGGTTTGGATGGTATACAAACTGTAGTGGGTCAAATGAATCATGAAGGAGAAGATAATGCCTCTGACTGGGTTCTTTGGGACAGGAATGGTAATGAACTATTTGAAGCATCTGGGAATAACCACTTGTAACAAGATTTTTAATATCTCTATGAACACAGGTTCTAGCTAATTAACACAGGCTCTACGGACCCTAACCTGAGGTGCCGTCTGGTCCTTCTGCTTTCCTGGTGTTCACTCTTTCTCTTCACCACAGCTTCCATTAGATATGACAAAGACACTCTTATTTTTATTGGTTTACAATGCATTCACTATTTAACACTTTTAGAACCAGATCTATGCTGGTCAAGTGAGATCCTGAGTAAGAACAAATGATGTGACCTGAATCAAAAGCCCCAAGGAAAATGAGCTGGCATCAGGAAAATCGTGCACACCTGCATCCCTTTTGGGTGGAAAAAAAAATCATCCCTGATGCTCTGAGATCTTGCACTGCTGTCTACAATGTTGGTCTTGCCTCTAGGAACATGGAACTGTACAAGACTGTGTCCTATAACGTTCACAGTGCAGTAAGACAGGTAAAGCAGCGCTACGGGAGGAAACTAGAAACTAGTAGGACTAATTACAATAACAAACAAATGCAGACATGTCTCTGGAAAATAAGAGAACATTCCCTTTAAGGCTGCAACCAACAGTGCTAACAATGCTAACAGTGTTAGTAGTCTTAATGGCAGCAGACAGATGCAGCAGCAAAGGAAACGCGTTTATCATCTCAGCGCTTGACATGGGATAGCCTTCAGGAGGGTAAACAAGTTTACTTGTTTCCCTTGGGTTTTTCGAATTTCCTTTGGGTGCTCTAAAGATTACCCTTTTTCCCCTACACAGGATAAGCATTGTGGAGAATGGATGAATGAAAGAATTAAGGTGGTTCAATCTCCACCTTAGCCTTAACATTTTGCAGGGCTATAGACCCACTGATTGCATTTAGGGAAACTGGGATCTGTCCTGACTGTCCTATTGACCTTATCAATGGTGGGGTTTGGGTATATATTTTGTAAACTTGTTTCAGAGTCATATCGACTCTTTTTTTTAGATTTTATTAGTCTGGGGTAAAGATAGAGTGTGATTTACAATTTGACATACAATTTGTCTACATTTTTGGGAAGGAAAACTAAATGTGTTCATTAATTCTTGGATAGCCCATATAAAGCATTGGATAAGAAATATTTCAAATCAATTGTGATGATTGTGTTCCTTCTACTACCTGTACTACTATGTTGTGGTCAGTGTTGGGTGTAACGCGATAGAGTACTTGAATTACTTTTTTGATGTAACACGTATGACACATTATGTCCGCCCTTTTAAGTACTCAGTTATTTAGTTACTTTTTCAAAAAAGTAATCCATTATTCCGACAATTTATGTAATCTGTGAGCCAGACAGCAGTCATTTCCAATCCATTATTGGGTGTGTGTGAAAGTTGTCCTACAAGCCCAGCCCCCGATAACCCGCCCCCCTCTGTTATTTCTGCTGTTATACCCCTATCTCACCTATTCGGTTTGACTATGCGAGGACCTACGCATGGAAAGATAGAAACCTTCTGGAATGGCTATAGGTGTTGAGGATGAAGAAACCACAGAACCAACACTGAAATGTCTCAATGGTATTCTCAAGGTCTTTATGGGACCATAGCACTAGAACTTGAACAATCATCCACAGACTCAGGCCACATCTATTTAAAACACCTCCCAGCCAGGTCAATTCTCTGTTGATACAAGACTGGAGAAATTAACAGAAAAGCATGATGTTGAGGGCCAGTGGTGGCTCAGTTGGTTATGGCTGTGGGTTACTGGGTTACTGATCGGAAGGTCGGGAGTTCGAACCCCAGCATCGCCAAGTTGCCACTGTTGATCCCTTGCACCTTAACCCTATCTGCTCCATATATATTCTTCTTCTATTCTTGAGCATTATTTTATCACATTTAAGAGAACTGCAATACCTTACCGGATACCCTATAATCTGACTGGGACTTTCACCTCATACCATTGCTCACTGGTAAGTCAAGGGATATTTATCTCAATATAAATATGAATGATTCTCTGGATTATGATAAAGTGACAACTGTAATTACATGAAAATATAAAATTAATAATGTTAACAACATTAATACAACATTCTGAGTCTTACAGGCCAAGGTTTAATTCCTTAGAGGTTGCATTTGAGAGTCAAAGTACAGTACAGACAAGGATCTGTATGTGAGGTTGATAGAGCTGTATGGAAAATAGACTCAACCTAAATGTAAAACAATTAAAGAATTTTGTGAAATTATGATCATATAACATTATTTGAAAATGCCTAAGCTTCATGTGTGGATCAAAGGCCATAAAGCTGCTAAAGTTGCCATCGCAGCTGAGGTGTGTATATGGCTGCCTTGAACAAAAAGTGAACATACCACCAAAACTTAGATATTGTCAACCTGATGGTTACCCATTGATGAATATGACAACTGTGGAGATTAATGGGAAGCACCAAAGAGTCTTGACTGACACTGGCAGTACTCAACCCATCATATACAGATGTTAGGAACCATTTAATATCAGATAACCCTTGAGACCATCCCAAATTGTTGTGTACATGGTGAAGAAATGCCTTATCCTCCACTCACTTACTCACTCACTCACTCATCATCTATACACTGAATACACTTTATCCTGTATTCAGGGTCGTGGGGGGCCTGGAGGTTATCCCAGGGAACTTAGGGCATGAGGCAGCATACACTCTAGACTTGGTGCCAATCCATCACCGAGCTGACAGTGGGGTACACTCTGGAGAGGGTGCCAATCCAACACTGGGAACACATACACATACTCATTCACACACTATGGGCAATTTGGGAATGCCAATTATCCTAATCTGCTTGTCTTTGGACCAAGCACAGGGACAACATGCAAACTCCATGCACACAGAGACGGGAATTGAACCCAGACCCTGGAGTTGCAAAGCGACAGTGCTAACCACTACACCACCCTTATCCTCCAACTGACCTTTATATTAAAGTGGAAAAGCAAGCATTTTTGATACATTTTGGAGTAGTTGATCTGGGACCCTTAGAACCTGGAGTAGTAGAACCTGGGAAATCTTGTAAGCCAGCATGGACAAGAGAAATTTAAACACACTGCTGTAAATCCACCAGTAGACGCTATTCCAGATGGTATTTACCTACCGATATAATCAAAATGAGATGATTCAAATTTGTCCACCTGTTGAGAGCAAAAAAATGTGAGCCTGAGACTGATCAGGATAGCCAGAAAGAGGAGAATTTAATGCAGAATGGGATTCTTTTCTGTGAGGATGGTCAGGTTAAGCAGCTACTGGTTCCTTCGGTGGTCTGAGATATAATACTCACCAAGAAACACAAGACCATCACTTGTGTGAATAAAAAGGTATTTATAAAGGCCTGGCATGCTCAATGGTTGCCCAGTTTTGCAAGACCTGCCTTCAATGCTAGAAACCATATGTCAAAGGCCTTGCAAATGATCTTCTCCACTCTTTCCTGATAATTTGGATCCCCCTTTCAACACCTGGAGATGGATATTGTAGGCACTGTAGAATGAAACAGAGTGGGAACTTGCTACATGTTGGTTATCACAGACTATGCTAGAAAGTACAAGTTTTCACCTTGAAATCTATTAAAACAAAGATTGTGGCTTTCTCTTTAGTTCAGTTATTTTCAAGAGTGGGGTTTCCCTGAGTGAGAGTTTCTGATGGAACAAGGTCTTAAATTTTTGCCCACACTGTTGAAACAGGTTTACCAACTATTGGGCATCAAGAGTGTGCAGACTACCCCATATCATCCAAGACAGATGGATTAACAGAGCGACTTAACCAGACTGTTAAATAGCTCCTCCATGAGTTTATGAATGACACCTGATCTGATTGGGATCAGTGGCTTCCTTACCTCCTATTTGGCTTCAGGGAAGGTTCTCCCAAAATTTTTTTTTGAGTTTTTCCCAATTTGAGCATCTACTGTACATAAGGCAAGGTGACCTTAGACTGTTATAAAAGAGACCTGAGAAGGGGACCAGGAGAGGGAGCAGTCTATTCATGTTATTTCCTGTGTTCTTCAAATGGGAGAAAAGCTGCAGATGAAGATTGAATTGGCCCAAATACACATGGCAAAGGCCCAGCAATAATATAAAACCTGTTGCGATCAGCAGATCAAACACACTTTGATCCTGGTCAAAAAGTCTTAGTTACTGTATATGCTACGAACCAATGATAGTAAGTTTCTTTCAAAGTGGCAGGGGCCTTTGGTGGTGAAAAAGAAACTTGGACTCACTACCTAGCAAGTTTCCATTGAAGGGCTCAAGTGTTCAGACAATGTGAACCTATTCAATGACTGGTTTCCAAGGGTCAGGAAGAAAGCAAAGGTTATGTTGATCCAAAGTAAAAGAGGAAGAGAAAGTGAATGATGAATATAAGCCTTTACACAAGTCCCCAGTGCTGTATTTGTCTCTGAAGACCACTCTGAAGACTTACTATCTTCTGGCCTTCCTGGGGTCTATTCCAATTTACTGTCTTGCAAATGGGTTGCAATGGGCCACTCCAACCCTTAAGGGATCAGGTATTCTGTGGTCTTAATTATTCTGCAAGTGCATATCTTGATAATATTGTTGTATACAGTGCAACCTGGAGCAGCACATGGGAGAACTGAAAGAGTTCCTAGAGTTTCTGCATTTGGTGGGATCAACAAATTGTGCCTTTTCCAGAGTTCAAACAGAATATCTTGAATTCATAATTGGAGGTGGGTTAATTAAACCACAAGTTTAAGTTTTTCCGGATATCAGCAATCCCTGAGACGAAACCCAGTTCTTCCCATTACATATTTTGGAAAAAATAAACTGATGCCTCCAAGAGGGGTATATTATAATAATATACAATATATTTTCTATACAAGAAAATATTGTAGCGTTTTACCGCCGGAAAGGATGTTGGAAAGACAAGTGAGCTTTGTTGCTGCCCAATGCAATGGCTTTTGTTATATTGATTGTCCAGCAGCCTAACACATGATGTCGTTATATAACTTCTTTTGTCCGTTATCATACAAATGAGTATGGGTTCCCTGTTGAGTCTGGTTCCTCTCAAGGTTTCTTCCTATTGCCATCTCAGGGAGTCCTCCGCCGTCGCCCTCGGTTTGCTCATCAGGGACAATCTCAAAATCTCATTACTATCTAAACACACTTTTTTCTCACTCATACACACTTCCATAAATTTTCTTTTCTTTTTATGAAGCTGCTTTGAGACAACAGCAATTGTTAAAAGTGCTATAAAAAATAATGTTGAAGTGAAGTGAAAATTTAATATGTTGCTATTCAACAGTAGAAAAAGAACATAGCAATAAAGTGGGCCCTAGACTCCTTCAAATATTACCTCCTTTGGTGGCAGTTTACATTGAAGACCGACCACATGGCAATTCAGTGGTTCAAGAGAATGAAAGATACTAATGGATGGATTACTTGGTAGTACCTTGCTATGCAACTTTTTCACTTTACAATTCATCACATCTCAGGCAAGGACAATGACACTGCCTATTATCTTTCTCGCTGTCTTAGTGAACATTTTAAGGGGGGGGGGGGAGTGTGATGACTGCATTCACTGCCAACACAGCTAAGTTAAATGTTGGCAACTCTTTAAAAATATATATCGTAGTTTCTTTGGTTAATTTATATCAATAGTTAATTCTGGTCTGAGTTTTATTGACTATAAGTTCAATGTTAGTAGATAAGGAATAACTCACACAATCCTTTGTTTTATACAGCACATTAATCTAAACAATATACTGTAATCATAATACCATAGATGTTTCTGTAATACCCATAGTTTGTCAACTTTTTCACTGTGACAAGTTTTCCAAGTGTGTTAAAATGTTTTTTCAGTTATATTCCAGTTCGGAGGTGCCCTCACAATTTGCTTATGTTGGAGGGACAACTTGTTGAGTCGAAGTAAAAGATGGCTCTGAATTGCTGAATTGCTAAATACAGGAAGAGGTCTGCTGGACCAAGTGCCTGCTACATCAAGGAGGAGATTCATTTACTTTGGAGATTTGTTTTTAGTCATATTATGTGTTAAGCAGCTGGAAGTTCTATAACGGATGATGACTAAGTTAATATGGAGTCCATGTCTGCATCTGGGCAGAACTGTCTTCATGTTAAAGTGGAACCGTCCCCAGTTGCCCTATGTATCCCAAGTAGGACAGACTACACGGGTCCTCCATGCAACGAGATTTCCAACCAGAACCGGGGCACCAGGATGAGGTAGACCGGTCCAGAGGGCAGAAGGGTTCTTATCAATGGCAGCTCAGGAGCAGCATGAGTAGCTTGACAGAGAGACAGGGAGAGGGAGGGTGAACAGAAGAGAAGAGCAAGGAAGATAAAAGTTAGGTGTGGTCACAGTCACATAAGGTATAAAGTGAATGTATATTTATTGCAGAGTGCAAGCAGGGACTGCGGCAAGACGAACTATGACAGCATAACTAAAAGGGAGAGGCAGAAGAAAATTCAGACATGAGGGCTCCCTGAAAATAAAGCAATGTGGCTCTTTCATCCCTCTGCTGAAGCTGCCTGTGGCTTTGAAAAATAAATAATGTGCATTTAATTAAAATTTATTTTATTATTTTTTTATTACGTTTTTAAAATGTATTTCTAAATGTAAAGGTTATGATGATCTTGTAACATTAAAATAAAACATGTTTTGTTTTTTGTCGCTCAAAATATGCCTCACAACCACCGATGTGCGACTCCCACCAGCACATTTATTGAGCTTTTCGACCTCCGGTTTTATTCAGGTTCACAGCTGACTGCACGGTCCAGTAAACATGATAAAAGGATGACGGCACACATAAGCAGACACCATTTTTGGTTTGCTGCAGGTGGATAATCTACAGTTTGGTTTTTTATTTCATAAATACGAGGAGGGTGCAAATAGATATTGACAATTTAATTTGAAAGTAACCATCAATCCAGCATCTTTTTTTTCCAGAGTAAAATTTGGTTTACAAATTTCCCAACTTTATTAAGCTGGCTTTTCTTATTTGGTTTTGCTGAGATGTATAACTGTGTATCATCAGCATAACAGTGAAAACTAATACCATGCTTACAGACTACTGTACTGTATGTTGCCCAGAGGAAGCATGTAAAGATATAATAGCAGTGGGCCTAAAACTGAACCCTGAAAATATGTTGATCTACGGTAGCAACACTAAGAGCTTAAAAAAAATAATAATAAATAAATAAATAAATAAATAAATATATATATATATATATATATATATATATATATATATATATATATATATATATATATATATATATATATACAGTATAGTTTAAGACGCTTTCCTTCCATGCTATTTGAAATACTAAGAATTTAGTTTGAAGACATTTACTAATTCTAATTTTCAAGTCTGTTTTAAAGTGTGTGTGTGTAGTTGTTATAACAGGGAGTGACATTCTTATAAATTTTCTTTTAACTGTAGCTACATTATCTAAGGTATAACACACTTTTGACTCTAAATATTTAGTCGCCTGATCAAATTCTGTGGGGTCAGTTGGTGGTCCAATCAAAGTTGATAACACTGGGATATTACTGATAAAGCTCTGTGTGGTAGTTGATGTAAATGTACTTTTAATGCAGTAGCATGGCATTGTGTGTACATTATTACTATGACACCAGCAAGTAAGAGTCGTCACCCACTCGCCCCTGGAGTTGTTGGCTGGCTATCTCCCCCTACAGCACCCAGACATTCCGATATGGAAATAATGCTACTCTTGCACATACAACCCTCTCTAAAGTGTGGTTGAGCTCTTCTAACGCTAATATCTTCTCTGTCAGAATGCTAAAATACAGTCACAAATAAGTTTATTATTAAATAAGTTATTATTAAAATTAAGATATCTACACTATAAGCATAGAAAAAATGGTGAGAATGGATAAAGTAGCCTGTTGGAGATTTACTGAGAGTAAGAGCGAAAGAAAAGTATGTCAGGATTTAGAACATAAAGTGTAAGTTTCCCCTTATTTTATGGCAACATTGTTTATATAACAAAACTTTTTGACGGTACATTGTGCCTTTAAAATAATCACAAAAACAGGCATGTCTTCACGTCAGGGAAAGTCAGTCATGTTTACAGTACATTACTGACATGTTTCTGAATTGGTTTTAGATGTGAGTGTGGCTTACATTAAGCACAACACTCAGTCATTGATTTTCAAGCAGCATTTCAGCACTGAGATGTGAGCTACACTACATTACATTGTGAATTCTAAATAGTATGAAAATGTTAAGTAGTAAAATTTACAGGCAATTTTAACTTTTTAACTTTGTGGCTGCTGATGATCCAAATTGGACCTGATTGATCCCACATAAGCACCATGACACAGCAGCCTATCTGAATGTAGACTAAGAGGCATGTGACATCCAATTGCAAGTGACAGTCAAGCATGTGGCTAACTAGGTAAAAATGTCAGACAAGAGGAAATTGAGAGTGGTGCTCATAAAATAACAGTGTTATTAGAGAAAGAACTTTGAGATAAGCAGAAGCGGATTTAGATACCGGCCACATGGGCAATCGCCATCTTGCCGGTGGCAGCCCAAAGAGCGCACAAAAAATCTGAATGGCAGTGACATTTGTGCAATTGGTCTTTTATTTTTCATTTGCACATTATATACCATGTAAGGCAGGCTACTCTCCAGTGAGAGTGTACAAGATACGCAGAGGACGGCAAGGTGGACACCACCTCAGGTCTCACCACTGGAAGCCTGAGTGCAGGGAGAGTGGTGGGGAAAAGTGTGTCCTTAACTCTGTACAGCAATGCAATTACTATATTACTATCATTCACGAAACGAAACTCACACAGTTCATTCATAACACTCTGAACATACCCTATATACTGTAGTATCGCAGACAGATAGCATTTTTTGTAGTTTGTGTAAAATTGTTAAGAAAAATGTTTTGAAGAATGCTGTACATCCGTGAATGACGATCCCGGCTGACTGCAGTTATTCCCATGACTTACATTTAGTAAGTGATGACCTGATCCTAGAAAATCAACAGATATCTTGTTGTCAACTTGTGAAAAGATGCATCTGTCTGTTGGAACTGTACACACAATTATTCATAAACACCACTTGTACATTGCAGGAATTCTTCCGGGAGTTAGTATAGTCAATATGCAGTGGTTTAACAAACAATAAAAAAGTAATTTTTACTCTCATAACTGTGTTCCGTTATTCTACATAATCAAAAGTCACAGTTTGACTTTAATTCCCAAAGTAATGTAAATTTTAGCATTTTATATAGAATCTTGTGTAGTACTATAATTTGTTTGCGGTAATCAAGTAATTCTAATTTTAATACATTTAAATGCATATTTTTAAAAGAAAGAGAATTAGCAATTGCAATGTACCTATTACTCTAGAAAACAAAAAATACTATGATCTTACAAATGGAAAATATGATTAAATAAATGTGATTTTGATAAACTTAGAAGTATATCTGACACTTTAATTTATTATTAAGGCAGTTGTCTGAACATAAGCTGGTAAATGGAAGATATTAAAGCTAAATGTAATCATTGTATTAAAACTGACATGACATGCATGCTTGCATGTTGTAGTGCAATACTATACAAGGGCTTTACCGAAAGTAATGCAAAAGTCTGCTTAATTTTTATATTACAGACATTGGTCAGTCAAATTACGCATTGTTGGTAGAGTTAACTCTATATAAAGGAAATACCCAGTGTAGTCTCTGTCACAAGTGATGCATTTGTGCCATTGTTGAACCGCTTTGAAAATCTCCTTTGTTACAGTTGATGGTCTACTAATCGTTACAGAATGTTTATGAAGATGGCACCTCTGACAAAAGCAATGTGCACAGATGGATGAAGAAGTTTAAAGAAGGGGAAATCAGCATTGATGATAATCCACACAGTGGGAAAGAAAGGAGATTTACAAAAAGGATTGAAAAGTTGTTATGAATATGAACAAAATACTGTACATCAACTTCTGTACCTCATGCAACAACTTGTAACTTTTAAAAAACAAAAGAACTACTGTTCATTTAGTTGTTTATAGCGTCTGGGAGTTGCCCAATCAGTATGCAATTTGACATGTCCATACAATACTGGTCAGGTAACAAAGAAAAGATGTTGCAGCTTTTAATTATAAGTTGTAGTTGGGGATTGGCAGTATATTTATTACTGTATTATTATTAAGTATATTATTGGAAAATCTTAAGTATCCCTGTTTTTAAAAAATATTATCCAGTTTTACTGTATATTGGAGGTGTCACAGCTTGATTGGCAAAGTGAAAAGATTCAATTTAATATGCCAATAAAATATTTGACAACAAAGCAAAGCAGTTAAAACACTTGTATGTCACTGTGACTATATAAAATACTGTAATCACCTGGATATCTTGTGCACCTGTGAGACATGGAGATCTTCCAATAAGGTCATTTGATGGGATATGTTAGGTGAATCCTTTAGCAGTTTTTCCCTTTCTTCTCTGTGCTCTTGTCAGACCATGATATGGAGCTATCCTGTCCTGCAAAGCTGTGGATAGCCTATCCATTTCAACTAGTTTTCTTTCTTCTAAATGAGGATCATTCACTTTTGCAGAATTCTGATCATATATTTCTAAGGGCTAATTAGATTCTACTGGATTTCCCTTATTTGCATTTCTGCCTTACATTAATTTTCATTTTCCATTCTTGTATGTGAAAGTACTGAGTAGTTTTTATTCACTGTCTGATGAGTGGGACATTAGTTGCATTTACTAAGATCTAATATTCCACTAATAATCAGATACGTCATGTAAGATTCAATGTAAAAATGCATCACATACACCTCAATCAGAACAGTCTGACCTAATTTGGCATGATTGGTGTGAATAAAAAGGAGTTGTTTGGCAATGTGGGTGATGGGGTCATTTCATTGGCTCACAAGTAGGTGATTTGTCACCCACGATAGCCTATCAGAATGGTTCTTGATGGTATTTAAGGCTGGAGTTATTTTACCTAGGATACGTCACGACTAGGACCGCCTTCACGGCGTGCGCGTGGACAGAAGTGTGCAATGGCTAACCGATATTTGGTTGAGTCAGACTGTCTACTCGTTGCCGGTGTTCTGTCGATTTTTGCTGCCTTGTCGAAAAATGTTACCGTAGCACAAATCGATAGCAGAGCCTATCGATTTACGCTACCGCATCACTACAAGTACACTGTAGACGTTAAATGTTAAATGTTATTAATTCAAGTTCAAGTTCAAAGGCTTTATTGTCATTTCAACCATATACAGTTAGTACACAGTAAAACGAAACAACGTTCCTCCAGGACCAAGGTGCTACATGCAACATAAATTTACAACATAAATGAACAGAAACACTAAACTAGCTAACTAAAGAGGCCTAGTTAGCTGGCTAGCAGAAACAAGACAGATAGACTCAACATTGACAGTGCAACGAACACGACATAACATAACAGAATAATATGACAGAATAATATGGTGTTGAGGTTGTGAGAAACTGTAAACATTTCTTAACACAGCAGCAAGAATTGAGGAATTAGTACAAAAAGTAGTCCAGTAATGTTTTTGTGCAAACGAGATAAATAGTGAAGCATTTACAGATTGGTGTGTATGATAGTTTGGTAGTGTAGATCAGTGTGTCTGCGCTTGTGTTAATTAGTCAGTCCAGTCCCAATATTTTGACGTAGTAGAGTTAAGCTGAGTGTGTGTGTGTGTGTGTGTGTGTGTGTGTTTATGTGTGTGTTTGTCAGTCCAGTCCCTTTTTGTTGAGGAGACGGATGGCTTGTGGGAAAAAGCTGTTGCACAGTCTGGATGTGTGTGCCCGAATGCTTCGGTACCTTTTTCCAGATGGCAGGAGTGTGAAGTGTGTGTGAGAGTGGTGTGTCCGATCAGCCACAATGCTTGTGGCTTTATGGATGCAGCATGTGGTGTAGATGTCTTCAATAGAGGGGAGAGAGACCCCGATGATCTTCTCTGCTGTCCTTACTATCCGCTGTAGGGTCCTGCGGTCCAATATGGCACAATTCCCGAACCAGACAGTGATGCAGCCGCTCAGGATGCTCTCGATAGTTCCTCTATAGAAGGTGGTCAAGATCGGTGGTGGAAGCTGGGCCTTCCTCAGTCTTCTCAGAAAGAAGCAAGGCTGTTGGGCTTTCTTGTGTAGGGAGCTGGTGTTGAGGGACCAGCTGAGGTCCTTCTCCAGGTGGACGCCCAGGAATTTGGTGCTTTCGACGATCTCCACAGAGGAGCCGTCGATGCTCAGCGGAAAATGGTCGCCCCGTGTCCTTCTAAAGTCAACAACCATCTCCTTTGTCTTGTCAACATTCAGAGACAGGTTGTTGTCTTTACACCAGTCCGTTAGCCTCTGCACTTCCTCTCTGTACGCTGACTCATCATTCTTGCTAATGAGACCCACCACGGTCGTGTCATCAGAAAACTTAATGATGTGATTCGAACTGTGTGTTGCTACACAGTCGTGAGTCAGCAGTGTGAACAGCAGGGGACTGAGCACACAGCCTTGTGGGGCCCCAGTGCTCAGTGTGGTGGTGCTGGAGATGCAGTTCCCGATCTGAAAGTCCAGGATCCAGTTGCAGAGGGAGGTGTTCAGGCCCAACAGGCTCAGCTTCCCGATCAGTTGTTGGGGGATGATGGTGTTGAATGCTGAGCTAAAATCTATGTACAGCATTCGAACGTATGTGTCCTTCTTGTCCAAGTGTGTGAGGGCAAGATGGAGTGTACTGGAGATGGTGCCGTCCGTTGAGCGGTTAGGACGGTACGCAAATTGCAGTGGGTCGAGTGAGGGGGGCAGCAGGGTCTTGATGTGTCTCATGACGAGCCGCTCGAAGCACTTCATGATGGTGGGTGTAAGTGCAACGGGACGGTAGTCATTGAGACAGGACACAGCAGACGTTTTGGGCACGGGGACGATGGTGGTGACTTTGAAGCACGTGGGAACGACAGCGCTGCTCAGAGAGATGTTGAAGATGGCGGTGAGAACATCTGCCAGCTGTTCAGCACATTCTCTGAGCAGTCTGCCTGGGATGTTGTCCGGTCCAGCAGCTTTACGTGGGTTAACTCTGCGTAGAGTTTTCGTCACATCAGCTGTAGTGAGACACAGCACCTGATCGTTCGGAGGAGGGATGGTCGCCACGTCGTTCTGTCTGTCGAACCGAAGTTGTTTAGCGCATCTGGGAGGGAGCTGTCACCGTCACAGGCAGGTGATGTCGTCCTGTAGTTAGTGATGGCTTGTAAGCCCTGCCACATGCGCCGTGTGTCGCCGCTGTCCCTGAAGTGGTTGTGGATTCTCAGGGCGTGTGCATGCTTCGCCTCTCTGATGGCCCGAGAAAGTTCGGCCCTTGCTCTTATAAGCACCACCTTATCTCCCGCTTTGAAGGCAGAGTCTCGGGTCCTCAGAAGTGCACGCACTTCAGCAGTAATCCACGCTTTCTGGTTGGGTCGTGAGATGATGTTCTTGGAGACAGTGACATCATCGGTGCACTTGTTGATGTAGCTGGTCACTGATGACGTGTACTCCTCCAAGTCAGTGAAGTCGCTGTAAGTTGCAGCCTCCCTAAACATGTTCCAGTCAGTGCTCTTGAAACTCCTCGATGGCTCCTGTTGGCCAGGTTTTCACCTGCTTCAGAACCGGTTTTGAACGCTTGACGAGTGGTCTGTATGCTGCAATTAGCATGACGGAGATGTGGTCTGAGTAGCCGAGGTGGGGGCGGGGCTCTCCCCGATATGCGCCGGTGATGTTTGTGTAAACAAGATCCAGCGTGTTTCCCCCTCTCGTTGCAAAGTCCACATACTGATGGAATCTAGGAAGCACTGACTTGAGATTTGCATGGTTGAAATCTCCAGCAACAATAAATAGTCCATACGGGTGTGTATTTTTGCATACAGTTCCCATAGCGCTTCCTTAGCATTAGCGCTAGGTGGAATGTACACTCCGATAATGAAAGGTCTGCATCTAACAGTCATTAGAAGAGTTGATTGTATTTATTAGCATTATCATACATTTAATCAAAAACACATGTCTTCACGTGCGTAAGCATTTATGTATGAACTAACCTGAATAGTGCTGCACACATACGATGACCACAAGATATTCAAGTATACAAAAATATGTAAACGTAGGTGTTTAAATTTGAGACCCTGAACCAATTTCAAATTACAAGATTTTATTTTCCTCAACCTTAAGGCTCATTCACAACAATTTATGCAGAGACTCATGTTTCGGTCAAATTAAGCAAAGGAAAACGGTTTAAACCCACCGCCAACCGAAGTCTCAGCACCAAGGTAGTATGGATTTATGGGCGTGGCAATAGTGTGCAAACTTGTGGGACTGCGCATGCGCAGATCCGGTAGTTAGCAGAACTCGATGGGTAGCATTTTTCGATTGAATACCGGCCGTGGAGCCTTCTCTGCGCATGTGTTATCCTGCATGATTTATTATGAGCTGTGAGCGACGCTACAACTTGTGTGGCGCAGTGATTCATCCTGTGAGCTGCGGGTGTCTGATGCGGTGCCGGTGAGTCGCTTGAAGGCGGAAGTATTTGCCCTCCTCATCGACTGAGGACGGCGCTGCTGTTTTCTAATCCTATAGAGTTTCTCCTGCTGTTTCTTCTCCTACAGTCTTTTTTTAACCAGATTGTGTGCCTAAGATGTCAGAAATCGGGTCATTTCATTAGAGAGTGCGGTGGGGAGCGTGTACCTGCTCGTCTTTCGTTAACTTCTACAATGCGAACTACTAGTGCACAGTCTGACTCACTTGTGCCGTCGGGAAACTAGTCCCCACCGCGTTGCAGAGTCGAAGCGTGGTTGGAGAGGACAACGGCTCGGGTATTGCCTTATTTCATTTGATGTCTATTTGCCCACATCTTGTCCGTATTGGTAGTGCTCAAGTGCCTTGTTGTCATGGTTACACTAGGATGTGTGTGCAGCAAAGGCGGACGCAAACGCAGGAGAATGACAGAACTCGTCTTTTATTTAATCAACGTTTTATTTAATCAATTTTCTTTAAATCCACAATAACTCAAAGTCTCGTTTCCTTCTTTACTGAAGAAGTTCTCTCCTCATATCTATTTCTTTATTCAATCAAATAAAACAAACGAACCGAAACCAAACAAAACAAGTCCCAAGCCTACCACACACTCCCCCGTGTGGGTAGCCCCCAGAAGTCTCCCCCGCTGCTCATCAGCGCGTCAGGTGCATGAATTGCCTGCATAGGTTTCCAAGCGCACTTCGCTGTGTTTCCACAGATGCCTCCTCCTCGGAGGGCAGATACCGTCCTTAATTCCAACGAAAGACCCGAAAGCAGTCCTTTCCTTTTTTCTCCGTGATCCTGCTGACTTAACGCTGCGTGGGAGAGACGAGAGCACTTTAGCGGGGAGAGGGACACAGGCAGTGACACACATAAACATGACTGTGAGCGGACGAGACGCTACGGGCTTCGACCGGCTTAAATAGAGATACAACAGGATAGGACACAGGTGTAGGTGTTCTTGTGATTAGGGAGACATACTAGGGAGGGAGATAGGGCCAGGGGTAGCTCAGTGGTTAAGGCATTGGACTACGGATCAGAAGATCCCAGGTTCAAACCCCACAACCACCAAGTTGCCACTGTTGGGCCCTTGAGCAAGGCCCTTAACCCTCAACTGCTCAGATGTGTAATGAGATAAAAATGTACGTCGCTCTGGATAAGAGCGTCTGCCAAATGCCTAAATGTAAATGTAAATACCAACGTTGACACACTAGGTGGGGACAAAGTGTCGGCTCAGTAATCCGGAGACCCAGATCTTATTTCCCCGGGCCGCGGTGGTACCGATGTTACACTTGTTTGGTTGACACTGGGTCTATGGGTCAAACGCACTTTCAATCATGGGGTGTAGATCGGTTAAAGTTACAGTGGTGTGGAAAACTATTTGCCCCCCTCCTGATTTCTTATTCTTTTGCATGTTTGTCACACAAAATGTTTCTGATCATCAAACACATTTAACTATTAGTCAAAGATAACACAAGTAAACACAAAATGCAGTTTTTAAATGAGGGGTTTTATTATTTAGGGAGAAAAAAAATCCAAACCTACATGGCCCTGTGTGAAAAAGTAATTGCCCCCTGAACCTAATAACTGGTTGGGCCACCCTTAGCAGCAATAACTGCAATCAAGCGTTTGCGATAACTTGCAACGAGTCTTTTAAAGCGCTCTGGAGGAATTTTGGCCCACTCATCTTTGCAGAATTGTTGAAATTCAGCTTTATTTGAGGGTTTTCTAGCATGAACCGCCTTTTTAAGGTCATGCCACAACATCTCAATAGGATTCAGGTCAGGACTTTGACTAGGCCACTCCAAAGTCTTCATTTTGTTTTTCTTCAGCCATTCAGAGGTGAATTTGCTGGTGTGTTTTGGGTCATTGACCTGCTGCAGCACCCAAGATCACTTCAGCTTGAGTTGACGAACAGATGGCCGGACATTCTCCTTCAGGATTTTTTGGTAGACAGTAGAATTCATGGTTCCATCTATCACAGCAAGCCTTCCAGGTCCTGAAGCAGCAAAACAACCCCAGACCATCACACTACCACCACCATATTTTACTGTTGGTATGATGTTCTTTTTCTGAAATGCTGTGTTACTTTTACGCCAGATGTAACAGGACACGCACCTTCAAAAAAGTTAAACTTTTGTCTCGTCGGTCCACAAGGTATTTTCCCAAAAGTCTTGGTAATCATTGAGATGATTTTTAGCAAAATTGAGACGAGCCTTAATGTTCTTTTTGCTTAAAAGTGGTTTGCGCCTTGGAAATCTGCCATGCAGGCCGTTTTTGCCCAGTCTCTTTCTTATGGTAGAGTCGTGAACACTGACCTTAATTGAGGCAAGTGAGGCCTGCAGTTCTTTAGATGTTGTCCTGGGGTCTTTTGTGGCCTCTCGGATGAGTTGTCTCTGCGCTCTTGGGGTAATTTCGGTCGGCCGGCCACTCCTGGGAAGGTTCACCACTGTTCCATGTTTTTGCCATTTGTGGATAATGGCTCTCACTGTGGTTCGCTGGAGTCCCAAAGCTTTAGAAATGGCTTTATAACCTTTACCAGACTGATAGATCTCAATTACTTTTGTTCTCATTTGTTCCTGAATTTCTTTGGATCTTGGCATGATGTCTAGCTTTTGAGGTGCTTTTGGTCTACTTCTCTGTGTCAGGTAACTCCTATTTAAGTGATTTCTTGATGGAAATAGGTGTGGCAGTAATCAGGCCTGGGGGTGACTACAGAAATTGAACTCAGGTGTGATAAACCACAGTTAAGTTATTTTTTAACAAGGGGGGCAATCACTTTTTCACACAGGGCCATGTAGATTTGGAGTTTTTTTTCTCCCTTAATAACGTAAACCTTCATTTAAAAACTGCATTTTGTGTTCAATTATGTTATCTTTGACTAATAGTTAACGGTTTTTGATGATCAGAAACATTTAAGTGTGACAAACATGCAAAAGAATAAGAAATCAGGAAGGGGGCAAATAGTTTTTCACACCACTGTATGTCGTTGGCTCCAGCTCCGTGCAGCCAATGGGTTGTCAATTTTGTACAGTGGCAGCATGGATTTGGATGTTGAGATGTGTAATCGATTGATTGGTCGATGCTACCAGGAGCCTTTTGGTCAGTATGGTCCTGGTTTGGTTGATTGTCCCTCTTTAGTGGGGGCGCCAAAATTAGTTTTACAGCACTGCCATTTAGCAGAGGATAAGTCCTCAGTAGTAGGTACGGGGAAGGTCAGATTGTGGGGTCGTAAGTCGTGTCGTATTTCAGGTGGGATGTTAAAGCTTGTACTTGCCGTATGCTCTGCACAGTATGCAGAGGGGACTGTTTTGTTTGAGCCTCCAGTATCCGGGTTGCCAGCGGGACTGCTGGCTTCGCCTGTGCTCGTTAGAGTTGCCCTTGGTACAGTCAACTGGGGACGAGCCAGTGAAGGCGTCAATGTGTCCTCAAGTCGTAGAGGCAGTTGCTCCAATCCAAGCTCAAATTGAAGCTGTCGATTTGTCTGTTCTGTCTCAAAGAGTAAGTGAGGTCAGGGCTGTATGTAAATGTAATGTAAAGGGCTGAATGTAAATGTAATGTAAATTTCAGGGCATTGTTGCGGCGATATTGGTCAGATTTTATGTGGCATGAGATACCGTTGCTGGATTCAGTGTCTGTTCATCAGCGGTATAGGAGAATTCCGCCGTCAGAATATGAAGTACTGTAGTTAAGTCACATGTCATCTAGCATCTAGAAGCCAACGTTATTAGAGAAGGCTGCAGTTTATGTGTTGCCCCTAGTACTTGTCCGGCAAAAGGGCAGGAGTCCGAGCATGTGTGTTGACCTATTTAGGGTGGCACTGGGGATTCATTGTGGCACCAGTTCATGGGTGTTTGGGGCAGATGGTGCAGTCGAGGCCCTTGTGGGTCCTGGACTATCAGGGCAGGATTGATCCTGGTTCTCTAGGCGTTGAGGCTGTTTGATGCTTCGTCCAATTTCATGTTTGAACTGTTCAGGCCTTGGGCTTGGGTTAATTGGGTAATCGTCAGGCCGACGATTCAAGAGCTGTGGGTAGATTGTGGCAATGTGGGTGATGGGGTCATTTCATTGGCTCACAAGTAGGCTATCGTGGGTGACAAATCACCTATCAGAATGGTTCTTGATGGTATTTAAGGCTGGAGTTATTTTACTTTGGATACGTCACGACTAGGACCGCATTCACGGACAGAAGTGCGCGCAATGACTAACCGATATTTGGTTGAGTCAGACTGTCCACTCGTTGCCGGCCGTGGAGCCTTCTCTGCGCATGCGTTATCCTGCATGATTTATTATGAGCTGTGAGTGGCACTACAACTCGCGTG
Organism: Channallabes apus; assembly: GCA_030522415.1. Lineage (NCBI taxonomy): Eukaryota > Metazoa > Chordata > Actinopteri > Siluriformes > Clariidae > Channallabes > Channallabes apus. The sequence goes on from CM060113.1 coordinate 28,204,548, forward strand.
GCGCAGTGATTCATCCTGTGAGCTACGGGTGTTTGATGCGGTGCCGGTGAGTCGCTTGAAGGCGGAAGTATTTCCCCTCCGCATCGACTGATGTCGGCACTGCTGTTTTCTCCTCCTACAGAATTTCTCCTGCTGCTTCTTCTTCTACAGTGTTTCTTCTCCTACAGTGTTTCTCTCCTCCGGATTGTTTCTCCTACCGTTTCTTTTGCTTTTGTTTGTTTTGTGTTTCTTCTGCTAACTGTCTAAGCAATTCAGAGTTGCCTTGCTACTGTCCGAAGGCCTGTTTGGGCTTTTGGTTACCTGCAGCTGTGATTGTATTGTGGGGAGTGTTGTAATGTACAGTAGCTTCCAGGAAACTCTGAATGTGATATGACTGATTCTGTGAACAGTTGGCTTAACATTTTTCTTTTGTGTTTTTGTTTAATTATTTTCTCCTCTCTTATTCTCTTATGGTGTCTAATGTTCTTTTTATCGTTTCTTTATATTGTTTTATTTTGGTTAAATTGGATGTGCTTTTGTTTATTGTCTGGTCCGTCTCAGGCACCGTTGGGCCAGGAGGCTAGCTAGCTACCTAGCTCCGAGTACGGGTGGTAGTGTAACGGTGTGGAGTGCAGTGCTGATTGTATTCCTGTTTCACTTTGTGTGAGTGTGTGGATGCGTGTGACGTGCACCTTAGGGTTTGTACCTCGTTTAGCCTGCTCCTGCCACTGGGAAGCCGGTGCCTGAATTTCATGTTTTCTTTTGTATGTATTGTTTTATTTTCTGTTTTATTTTCTGTTACAGCATTGGTGTGAGTATCATCAAACCTACAAAAGCATAGTAGAAAAAGTAAGTGAAACCTTATACTTCTGATGTCACCAAATGCTAGCTGGAGTCAGGTGTTAGCAAATCTGTGGAAGTGTGGTTTGGAGATAACTCAACTTAAAACACTCACAGTGTCAATGTATTTGTATTCACACACAAAAAGACATCTCAAAGACATCCCTACGATCAAGAGTTGTTGATTTTCATGTAGCTATAAAGGCTTACAGTGTTATCTCAAAAAGTTTAAGTATCCATCAGTCCACAGTTTGTCTATAGATGGGAACAATTTGGTACTTTACATTGGCATGGCCACTGAGCTGAGATAATTCCAAAGGGACAACACAGAATGCTAAAGGAAATTAAAAAACAAAACAAACAAAAGAAAACCCTATACCCTAGAATAACATTTAAAATCTTGAAGAATTCAATAAAGCTGGATAACATATCTGTTAATGAGTCAATCATATGCAAAACTTTGAACAAGCATGGTATACATGGTATACATATATACATATGGTATACTGTATGGCAGGACACCTCAGAGGTAGCCATTGCTCTACAGAAAAACATCTGAAGTTTGCTAAGGCCACCTTGACACTCCACAACACTACTGGGAAAATGTCTTGTGGGTAGATGAAACAAAGATAAAATTGTTTGGGAAGAAGACACAGCACAATGTATGGCATAAAAATAGAACTGCATACCAACATGAAAACATCATCCCTGCACTGATGTACGGTGGAGGGAACATCATGATTTGGGGCTGCTCTGTTGCCTGTCAACCTGGACTGCTCGCCATTGTGGAGAGGAAAATTTATTCCAGAATTTATAGATGAATCCTACAGATTAATGTCATGGTGGCTGTCTTCAAGTTGAACCTCAGAAGAAGTTGGGTGATGCAACAGGGCAATGTTCCTAACTACAGAAGTAAATCTACTATGGCTTCAGAGACACAAAATCTGCCTTTTGGAGAGACCAGGCAGAAACCAACCTCAACAGAGATGATCTGAATGATTACAATTGACTTGTTCTCACCAGACATCCTAAAAGTATCACTGAGCTAAGGCAGTTCCCTTTCAAAAGCTACACTCGATGCTGCATGAAAACACGCCAAAAATTTTGGCATATATAACCTCGGTCAGGTGACGTCATTTGATTAGATGCACCTGGAGATTATAAATAGGGATGAACCGGAAACATCCTCAGCTCTTTTTGTCTCCAAGGACTGACATTGCTGTGTGTGTGTGTGTGTGTGCAAGCACTTTTTCAAAAAGAAAGCGAAAATAGATGACCAGAAAGATGGCAGAGTTAGACAGGAGTCCGTCCTTCCGAGTAAAGGGATATCTCGCTGAGGGCGATCTCCACACTTTCTGTTTTCAGTGTTTGGGGGAAGAGCACGCTATCCTTGGGCTTGAGGGAGCATGTGAGTATCGCAAATTTCTCCCTATTAAAGTCCCTCGCGCTCGACTCGCCGTCTTTAAAAAACGAAACCGCGAGCCACGGCGCATTTCTCGCGTGCAAATCTGGCGGAAGTGCACGAGACAGAATCTTCCTTTTCTCTCGCTCACTCGCCGGATCATGAGCCTTTTACCGTCCACTTCTCAAGCGCTCCCTTCTTGTGAAGGGCCAAGGGAAAAAAAAAACTTTCTCTCTCGCTTCTGCAGAGATGGAAACTATCACTTCAGAGCGCTACTCTAGTGAGTGTATTAGTTGTTATTAGAGGTGGTAACACGCGCGGTCGAATGCATACACCTTGATTCGCCGTAAAAATAAATAAATAAATAACTAAATCCCCCAAACGCCCAAAGTTAGACGACAGGTTTCTGTCGGGTGGCCGGAGGAGGGGCCTCAACAATGGCACCTTCCCTTCTTGGCAACTTCCATGAAAAGTTAACTCTTTCATGGAACAAGCCGTATTCATCCCGTGTTTTTGTGATATCGACATTGATTTGTTCGAATGTTGTTGATGCGAAAAGCGCGGTTTTATATGATGATGCCCCAGATTAAAGAGACACTTGTGGGCTACCTCTCTCCTGGGAGCTCATCCTCCCTGAAAAAATCCTCACTCCCCACCAAGCCGTGTAGACTAACATCTTTGTTGGTGTTTGTTTTTCAGGCAGTGGGTCAGGTTGATGCTGCTCTGCACACAATGGCTTTGCAAGCATACCAGGCTGACCTAATGAGAGATCTGAGCACTGGCGGGTCTGTTGATGACGCGGCGTTTGCGGAGCTACGCCAAACCACACATTTATTTCTCCGTGCCACCAATGGCTGTTCTATGGCTGCCATGGTCACCACGGAGAGACAACCGTGGCCTAACCTCACAGGCATCAAGGACGGGGATCGCGTCTTCCTCCTTGATGCCCCTATTTCGCCTTCCGGCCTTTTGGCGAATCCGTAAACACCGCCACCACTAGGTTTCGGAAGGCGAAGCTCTATGAGCAGGCCTTTGTGAGGTTTCTCCCCCACTGTGCTTAGGGGTCGGGACTGTCGGCCACTCAGTTCTGACCAGGTCCAGTTCTCGCCAGGCGTGAAGCGCAAAAGTTGTGCCGAGCAGAGCACCCCCTCGTAGATTGGGGCGGGACTCGCGCCTCGCAGTCCATTTCAAGGAGGCCAGACCTGAGGAGCATCGTCTTCACCAAAAAAAAAAAGGGGGATCCTGAGTCTTACATGCCCAGGACCATGGGGGCGTCTCCCCCCGGGGCGGGGCGCGTAAAAGTTTCCAATAAGGAATATAGACTCCTCCCTGGCACCCTCAGGAGGCCACCACCACTGGTGTTTCGGGGAGCAGCGGTCTCCAGCAAAATGTTAGGTGTTCGGTTCCTTCCTGCCATGTTTCAGGATGACGAACATCTAACACAAATATGGTCCAGCACTGCCTGCTGTAGATCGAGTGCAGGTCAGGGAGCTTGGTGCGGATGGTGCGCTCTGCTGATTGCACCACCCTCTGTAGAGCTCGTCTGCCCTGCATGGTGCTGTTCCCGAACCAGGTTCTGATGTTTCCCGTCAGGATGCTCTCTATGGTGCATGAGTAAAAGTTCCTAAGCACCTTGTAGGGCAGTATGAAGTCTCTCAAGCGTCTGAGGTGGTAGAGACGCTGCCGGGCCTTTTTCACCACGGTGTTGATGTGACATGACCATGACAGGTCCTGTGTGATGTGAACACCGAGGTATTTGAAGCTGTTCACTCTCTCCACTGGGCTCTCGTTGATGATGGGGGTCTGGTAGTTCCTCTCCTGCTTAGTGCTGAAGTCCACTATCAACTCCTTTGTCTTACTGATGTTTAGAAGGAGGTTGTTCCTGCACAGAGATGGGCTGAGTCCCAGGTGATCCAGCTTGGTGGTGAGTGTGCAGGGAATTATGGTATTAAATGCTGAGCTGTAGTCGATGAAGAGCATTTTGGCATAAGTCCCCTTTCTAGTGTCTAAGTGAGTAAGTGATGTTTGGAGGAGATGAGAGATGGCATCATCAGTAGAACGATTTGAACGGTAAGGAAACTGTAGTGGGTCCAGTGTGTCTGGTAGAGGAGAAATGATGAAGTCCTTGACCAGCTGTTCAAAGCACTTCATCACAAAATCACCAGAATCAGGCTATTACAGTCAGTATTTCTTGTTTTCCAAGAGAGAAGGGGGGTTGCGTCCAATTTTACAACTTGTGGGCTGAATGTCAAAAAGTTGACAGCAGTATGACAATCGACCTAAAGGACGCATATTTTCATACGGAAATATTGCCACATCACAGGAAGTTTCTGAGGTTCACTTTCGGCTGACCGATTCTGGCTCAGTCTTAACAGTCTGTCAAATCCATTCTCAATACCCTAAAGGAGATCAAGCTATGCCAGAAAGTAGCTTTTACTACTTTCAGAGAGTGTTTGGTCTCACGGCAGCTGTTTCCACGGTGATACCGTTGGACCTTCTGCACATGAGATCTTGTTGTGGCTAAAAGCCAGGGGATTTCATCCGAGGGCCAATCTCCAGAGGCAATAAGGGTTACGCGCCGAGCGCTTCGTACCCTTTCTATGTGGTTCAGACCCCGGTTTTTGACTCTGGGTCCCACTCTAGGTCCGTGTTGTCGTCGCAAACTGCTAACGACAGATGCTTCCCTCACAAGCTGGGGTCCGGTCTTGGGATCTGGAGAGGTCATCTTCTCGTGTGACACATCAATTGCCTTGAAACGATGACTCTATTTCTACTCCCTCCAGCAGCTGAGAGGCTTCCCTTTCTTAATGCGGGTGGACAACCCTTGGAAGTCTCGTACATAATCACCTGGGCAGACTGTGCTCGCGCCGCTGGGGAAAGCTAGCGCACCAGATTATGCTTTCGGGCACAGGACAAGTTCCTGTCCCGTAGGACGATTTACATTCCAGGGCATATGAATATGGGAGCAGACTTGCTGCTCACGCAAAAAGTTTGGAAACCCCACCCCGAAGTAGTCAGACAATGGCCCATACATGGCCCAGACCGCGTCTTACGTATTTCCTCCCGTAGCTCTGCTCTCGGGAGTCTGGGCAAAGGTCCGACAACAAGGCTTGCGCCTCGTATTGTTAGCACCCCGTTGGCCGACCAGTGTATAGTGTTTAGATCTAATATCTCTCCTGTGAGGAGGGAGCTTCTGTCTCATGTGCAGGGAATGACATTCCATCCCCGGCCCGAGCTCTTCTACCTTCACCTCTGGCCCCTGAGGGGGACCAGTGAAGAGAGGCTGGTCTTCCAGCCAGTGTAATTGCTAAGTGCTAGGACTCCCTCAACTAGAAGAACTTATGCCCTCAAATGGAATGTATTGAAAATTGGTGCATAGTAAGACATGTAGACCCAGTCCACTGCCAAATTGTTTCAGTGCTGGAGTTGCTACAAGAAAATTGATCGTGGGCTTATGCCCTAGTATTCTCAGAACTTACGTAGCCGCTATTTTGACTTGTCATTTCTTTGCCGCTGGGCTGGCCAAAGCTATTCTGCATCTTCACCGCAACCATCTTCCGAAGGTTCCATTCTCGACTCTGCACCCAGTTGTTCTCAAAGCCTCTGTCCTCCACTTTTTACAGCTCCGGAGCAAGAAAGACTTCACTTACTGTCTTCAGTTCGTGCTCTTCAGATTTACAGTACATCCACTGCACTAGCCAGTGACATAAATTAGAGCAGGTTTTTATACATCCCCTTGCAGCAAGTGTGTTGATGCGGCAGGTTGGTCCTCTCCGCACACATTTGTCAAATTTTATAGTTGGATGTCCATGCAATGCTAGCATCCCAGAATTATGTCTGAGACCCCTTTGGGGGACTGTGCGCACACTACACAACCCTGGGGGTCCAGACACTTGCAGTGCGGCGGCGTTGGTATTCTCGTTCCCATAGTGTTTTCACGCAGCATCGAGTGTAGCTTTTGAAATGGAACGTCTCGGGTTACTTTGCTGTAACCCTGTTCCCTGAAAAAGCGGGAACGAGATGCTGCGCTCCAATGCCGCATTGTGGGCGTGACTGGACGTCCTTTCAGACAAAATTGACCTGAGGATGTTTCCGGTTCATCCCTATTTATAACCTCCAGGTGCACCTAATCAAATGACATCATCAACAAACGGAATTCAGCTCCAAACAACTAAACTCCGACACAGAGGTACGTTATCATGTCTACCATTCAGCTCGTTCAGTGTGTAGAGTGCAGGATGTTTAGACATTCTTCCTCTGTCATTAGTGATAATTTTATTTGTGATAGGTGTGTGTTAGTGAGCACTCTGACGGAGAAGATATCAGCATTAGAGGAGTGCATCCAGACTTTACAGAGTGGTAGAGAGTGTGAGAGCAGCGTTATTCCTGTAGCGGACAGTCTGGGTGCCACAGGCAGAGATAATCAGCCCCTGACTCCGGCATTAGAGCCCTCACAGCGGGGCGAATGGGTGACGACTTGGCGGCATACTCGTTCAGCCAAAGCTAACGCTAAGGCTAGCCCGCCGGAGCACACCTCCTCTGCGCTTCACATGTCCAACAGGTTTGCTCTCCTCAGTGATGCACCCGCTGAGAAACCTGAAAGAGCTCTGGTTATAGGAGACTCTATACTGAGGGACGTGAAATTAGCTAGACCTTTAGGGGCGCCAGCGGCAGTGGTTAGGTGTATCCCGGGAGCCAGAGCACCGGACATAGCAGGTAATCTTAGGGCTCTAGGACAGCACAGGTTCTCTAAGATAGTGGTACATGCTGGAGCTAACGATATGCGCCTTCGTCAGTCAGAGATTAGTAAGAGTAACTTTACAGAGGTGTTTAAATTAGCGAAGGCGATGTCCGATGAAGTAGTATGCTCTGGTCCCATCCCAATGAGACGTGGCGACATAGCTTACAGCAGGTTATGGTCACTGAACCGCTGGATGTCCAGGTGGTGCTCCGAAAATAATGTGAGGGCAAAGCTGGCCTGTTAGGGCGGGACGGTGTCCATCCCACTCGGGAAGGTGCTGCTCTCATTTCCTGTAGTATAGCACATAGTCTCAGTAGAGGTCTAGTTAATCGGTGTCAATCCAGAGCCCAGGCCAGGGAGCAGACAGACAGGCTAAACCAACCGTCTGCTAGCTGCATAGAGTCATCACTCAGGGTTCACCATATTGAGACTGTGTCTGTTCCCAGATCTAAGCAAAAATGTAGAAAGACTCAGAAAGTCTGTTTCAATAATCTAATTAACATAAAGACCACAAACTCGGATCATACTGAATGCGCAGCCGGCACCTCTGATCTGAAGCTAGGACTGTTAAATATTAGATCTCTCGCATCAAAAGCGGTTATTGTTAAGGAAATTATCACAGATCAGGCGTTTGATATACTCTGTTTAAATGAAACATGGGTTAAACAGGACGAGTATGTAGCTCTTAATGAAGCTAGTCCTCATGGATACAGCTACATACACCAGCCTCGGTTAACTGGTAGAGGAGGAGGCGTTGCAGTTATTCACAATGATAATCTGTCTATCGTACAAAAACACGGACACAAATTTAACTCATTTGAAATTCTTTATAGTAACATAAGTGTATTTAAGTATATTAAGTCAGCTCAGTCGATTCCACTAATTATAATTTACAGACCTCCAGGGCCGTATTCTGAATTTCTTAATGAATTTGCAGATTTCATCTCAAACCTAGTCGTTTCTGTAGACAAAGTGTTAATTGCTGGAGATTTTAACATTCATTTTGAGAATCCAGACAACCCTCTGAGAACAGCATTTATGTCCATACTGGACTCAGTAGGCGTAAATCAGTGTGTAGTAGGACACACTCATAAAGCAGGTCAAACTTTAGACTTAATAATATTTTTCGGATTAAGTATAAGAAATGCATTCACAATTCCACTGTCTGAAATTATCTCAGAGTTACCAACTTCGATTAGGTCACCGTCTGACCCCACAGAACTCGATCAGGCGACTGAATATTTAGAGTCGACATTTCATTGTACCTTAGATAATGTAGCTCCAGCTAAAAGAAAAATTATTAGAGATAAGAAACTCGCTCCCTGGTATAACGATCACACGCGCACTTTAAAACAGACCACTCAGAAATTAGAGTGTAAATGGCGTCAAACTAAATTGTTAGTTTTTCAAATAGCATGGAAAGAGAGCATCCTGAACTATAGGAAAGCTCTTAGTGTTGCTAGATCAATGTATCTCTCCACTCTTATAGAAGAGAATAAAAATAATCCTAGATGTTTATTTAATACCGTAGCCAAATTAACCAGAAATAAGACCACTACAGAAATCTCCACAACAACATCATGCAATAGTGAGGACTTCATGAACTTCTTTAATAATAAAATTGTATCAGGCATAAAATTGAGGCTTTGAAACCGAACAATGTAATTGATACAGATGTTAACCTAGCCATGTCAGATCGGAACCTAGAATACTTTACTCCTCTTGAAGAGAATGAACTAATTTCACTCATTTCTTCTGCAAATTCATCAACCTGTATATTAGATCCTATACCGACACATTTTCTTAAACAGATAGTACCAGTAATAACAGAACCGCTGTTGAGAATAATTAATTCCTCACTCAGCATTGGTTATGTTCCAAAATCTTTTAAATTAGCAGTTATCAAACCAATAATTAAGAAACCTGACCTCGACCCCTGTCAGCTGTCCAATTACAGGCCAATATCAAACCTCCCCTTTATCTCTAAGATCCTGGAAAAGATAGTAGCGGAGCAGCTATGCTCATATCTACATAGAAATGGCATACATGAACTGTATCAGTCAGGATTTAGGCCTCATCACAGCACAGAAACAGCACTCGTTAAAGTAGTCAATGGCCTCCTATTGGCCTCTGATCAGGGTTGTGTAACTATGCTTGTATTACTCGACCTCAGTGCAGCTTTTGACACCACTGATCATGCTATTCTTCTTCACAGATTAGAAAATGTAGTAGGAATTAAGGGTACAGCCCTCTCCTGGCTCAGATCCTATTTGACCGATCATTATCAGTATATAGACTTAAATGGTGATAATTCTACATGTTCTCTAGTGGAGTTTGGCGTTCCGCAGGGTTCAGTTTTAGGCCCACTGCTTTTTTCCTTTTACATGCTTCCTCTGGGCAACATAATCCGTAAGCATGGTATTAGTTTTCATTGTTATGCTGACGACACACAGTTATATGTCTCAGCAAAATTTGATGAGAAAAACCAGCTTACTAAAGTTGAGCAATGTGTGCAGGACATAAGAAATTGGATGCTAATTAACTTCCTTCTGCTTAATCCGGATAAGACAGAAGTTCTAGTCATAGGACCGCATACAGCTAGGAGTAAAATCTTAGATCACACCGTAACTTTAGATGGCCTTTCTGTTCCATCAAGTGCAACAGTAAAAGACCTCGGCGTGATTATAGATTCCAGCCTTTCATTTGAAGCTCATGTAGATAATATCACCAGTATAACATTCTTTCACCTCAGAAATATTGCTAAGATAAGAAATATATTATATAACGATGCAGAAAAACTAGTTCGTGCTTTTATCACTTCTACAGTAGGTTGGACTATTGTAATGCCTTACTGCCTGGTTGTTCAGTTAGGTGCATAAACAAGCTTCAGTTAGTCCAGAATGCAGCAGCGAGAGTGCTCGCTAGAACCAGAAGATATGAGCACATCACCCCTATCCTATCTTCACTGCATTGGCTCCCTGTGAAATTTCGCATTGATTTTAAAATACTACTCTTGACATATAAAGCATTAAATGGTCTCGCGCCGCAGTATCTGAGTGAACTGCTAGTGTCTTACGATCCGCCATGCCTACTTCGATCAAAGGATGCAGGCTCCTTGTCAGTACCGCGTATTATGAAAACTACAGCTGGGGGCAGAGCTTTTTCTTACAAAGCCCCAAAATTATGGAATAGTCTTCCAATTTGTGTTCGGGACTCAGACACAGTCTCAGTGTTTAAGTCTAGGCTAAAAACCTATTTATTTAGCCAAGCATTTTTATGAATAGATTTGCCATAAGGTAAAGGAGCAGATCTGGGGGACTCATGGACGTAGAGTATTATGGTGAACTGGTATGTTTAGATGCTGTCTTCCTCACTCTCATTTGATCACTCTGTAACGCTTGGATTTAGCAAACCGCTTGGTTACAAAAGAACAACGGATTCGGGAATCTAAACTGGGGCTTGTAAACAATACTTCCGGTATTGCGCAACCGCAGCTGGACAAAACACGACGTGACACAAAACAATTATAATAAATTAAACCAAGTGTATTATACAGACGGAATAAAGAAATAAACAAACACGGTGCACCACAAACCAATATATACAAATATAATACAAATATAATACAAATAGAAAAAAGTGTGTGTGTGATGTATGCGGGTGTGTGTGTGTGTGTGTATGATAGTCCAGTGTCTGAAATATGGCAAAAGTTATGAATGGGTTGAGTTGGAGAGATGGATCGATCTCACCAGATGAAGATGGTAGGTCTGGGAGATCGAGAAACGGAAGGAGCTGGGTACTGAATGAAATTAACAAAAGGTAATCCTCCATACACAGGGAATTGGTTGTGGAGCTAATGCTGCTCACCTGTGGCCTAAGGCGTGCCCTAGCCGTTTCTGGTTCCCCATGGACAGTGGTTTGGTCACCGGGCAAGTTCCCGCGCATGCGCGATCGCGGCGCAAGGGAACCCGGAAGTGATGTGGGTCACATAATCCGGCATAAAGCCGGAACCGGCGAGGTAGCCGGCACGGAGAGATGAGGACAGCGCGCTGCATTTTGTTTGAGACTGAGAGCCTGTTTGTGGATTATTGTGGATTAATTTCATTCAGTACCCAGCTCTTTCCGTTTCTCGATCTCCCAGACCTTCCATCTTCATCTGGTGAGATCGATCCATCTCTCCAACTCAACCCATTCATAACTTTTGCCATATTTCAGACACTGGACTATCATACACACACACACACACCCGCATACATCACACACACACTTTTTTCTATTTGTATTATATTTTGTATATATTGGTTTGTGGTGCACCGTGTTTGTTTATTTATCTGTCTGTCTTGTTTAATACACTTGGTTTAATTTATTATAATTGTTTTGTGTCGCGTCGTGTTTTGTCCAGCTGCGGTTGCGCAATACCGGAAGTATTGTTTTCAAGCACCAGTTTAGATTCCTGAATCCGTTGTTCTTTTGTAACCAAGCGTTTTTTTTAATCCAAGCGTTACATAGTGGTGGCCCGTACGCACGGGGAATCTGTATTTTGGGATATTTTCCGGTTTTGTGTGATGTGGCTGAACAAGATGGACGCTAATGCTAGTGCTAAAGCTAATGCTAAGGCTAATGCTAGTAGTGCTGCTAAGGCCGACTGTGTAGTGGATAATTACATGCCGGTTGATGTAGAGGATGCATTTAATACACGCCGTAACCCTACAACTGAATTAACTTAATTGATTAGTTCTTTACATATATCAGATAGCCATGATAATGACAGTGAGGATGATGATGATATTATTGTTCATGGGACTGATATTGAAGTAGTGCACACACTACGAACTGAACTATATCAATGCAAGATGGACACGGTGGCGCTTACTGATAAAGTGAGCTCCATAGAGCAGGATTATAGACAATCCCTGGACAGCAGTCTCAACCGTGAAATCAGTCTTCGTGACGCAGTGGACGCGAGCCTGGAAGGGCTGCAGCGCTACTGCCAGGAGGCTCTCGAAAAGATGGAGAGAGCCATCGCTGACTGTTTTCTGCGACGTGACGCCATCTGGGAAAACCGGATAAAGAGACTGCGTCCCACTTGTACGCCCACCGCCCACAGGTTACAGGCCTACACCCCTACACCCTCTCATACACAACATCGTCCCAGCACTCCAACCTCTACAGCGACAGCCAAGGTAAAGCTACCAAGCACTCATGCCATCGCCGACGTTCCTACTGGTGTTCCCGCTCACTCCTCGGCTCTGCTCTCCTCCCCACTTTCTTCTCTTCATGCTCATCCATCCATCTGCGTGGAGTTTCCAGCCTTCTGTGACGCGTCAGAGACAGCTGAGGTGAGGAACTTCATCGAGCATGCGGAGAAGTACCTAAAGATCAGACCCCTGACCCGACCTGAGCTGCTGGGAACCCTCGGCACGGTTCTACGAGGGCCTGCTCTCAGTTGGTGGAAGACGGAGAAAGGCAAGGTAAAGGACTGGCAGTCTTTTAAACAGGCGTTCACGGCGGCGTTTATACTGGATGACGACCTCGACGAAGAGGAAGACAACCCGAGGTTTCCGGTACAGCTGCCGGGGCAACGCCTGGGAGACTCCACCAATGATCACCCAGCCCTCTGTCTCAGGAGGAAACCTGATAGCTCTGAGGAAGATCCAGTGGGGCGAGCCCAGGAGAACATCAATACGAGAGTGGCGTTAAGAGGAGCGGCGAGCACCGTGGAAAAGCAGGTGGAGAGAGGTGCTAGGGGAGAGAAAGATCGCGAGGACCGCTTTGATCCGGGTCCAGACGCCATACCCCGAGCACACCCGCCGCTGAATGGAGCTGACACCCCACGTCTACCCACCACGTCCACTAAAGAGGCCTCCAGCTTCCCGAGAGACCTGAGCGAGATCATCAACGCCCAACAGAACGACCCAACTATCACGAAGCTGCTCTCCAAAGATCACCAAAGAGGCACACAAGATCAAAGGGTCACCTTCGAAGGTCGTCAGGGCGTGCTATATCGCCGGGTACCGGTAAGGAAAGGAGAGAAATTTCAGCTCGTTGTTCCCCAGTCTCTAATAAAGAGTTTTCTTCAATACTATCATGACAATCCACTGGGAGGACACTGGGGACAACTGAAAACCCTGCTGAGGCTATTAGAGGTGGCGTGGTGGCCGACGGTGCGGAAAGACGTCTGGCGTTATACCAAAGCTTGCAGCGTTTGCCAACGACACAAGACACAACATCCATCACCACCCCGACTAAGACTTATCACGGAGGAGGGCCTACAAGGAGACAAACCATCCAGATCCACACATGCCAGATATTAAAATACCCGGAGGAAAGCAGCGCACTTTCAACCGGGAGATCTGGTTTGGGTCAGAACTCGACCTCTCTCCTCCACAGCCAAGAGAGATTCTGCAAGGCGAGCGCCCCAGTGGGAGGGTCCAGCAGAGGTAAAACACAGAAAAGGACCAATTAAATACACAAGGTCTTGGGCCTACCCACAAAAAGCCGAGGATTACAGTGTGGCGAATTTAAAGCGCTTGTGCGGACGTTCTCCTCAGACGCCGGAGGCTTGGGGGGGGGTCTATGTAGCGCAGCCACACAAAAGGGACTCCTTCATACACAGGGAATTGGTTGTGGAGCTAATGCTGCTCACCTGTGGCCTAAGGCGTGCCCTAGCGGTTTCTGGTTCCCCATGGACAGTGGTTTGGTCACCGGGCAAGTTCCCGCGCGTGCGCGATCGCGGCGCAAGGGAACCCGGAAGTGATGTGGGTCACATGATCCGGCATAAAGCCGGAACCGGCGAGGTAGCCGGCACGGAGAGATGAGGACAGTGCGCTGCATTTTGTTTTGAGACTGAGAGCCTGTTTGTGGATTATTGTGGATTAATTTCATTCAGTACCCAGCTCTTTCCGTTTCTCGATCTCCCAGAACTTCCATCTTCATCTGGTGAGATCGATCCATCTCTCCAACTCAACCCATTCATAACTTTTGCCATATTTCAGACACTGGACTATCATACACACACACACACACACACCCGCATACATCACACACACACTTTTTTCTATTTGTATTATATTTTGTATATATTGGTTTGTGGTGCACCGTGTTTGTTTATTTATCTGTCTGTCTTGTTTAATACACTTGGTTTAATTTATTATAATTGTTTTGTGTCGCGTCGTGTTTTGTCCAGCTGCGGTTGCGCAATACCGGAAGTATTGTTTTCAAGCACCAGTTTAGATTCCCGAATCCATTGTTCTTTTGTAACCAAGCGGTTTTTTAAATCCAAGTGTTACAACTCAGGTTTGTTGACGGTGAGGTGATTGTTTGCTTTACATCTCAGGGAGCCCTCATGTTTGTGTTTCCTTCTAGCTCTCTCTTTTAGTTATGCTGTCATAGTTAGTCCTGCCGGAGTCACTGCTTGCACTCTACAGTAAATATACATTCACATTATACATTTGTGACCATACCTAACTGCCATCTCTCCTCTTCTTCTCTTTCTCCCCCTCTTTCTCTTTCCTCTCTCCCCCTGTCTCCCCCTTTCACACTTTCTCTCTCTCTCTCTCTCTGTCGAGCTACACATGTCATCCCTGAGCTGCCAGTGATCCAGACTCCCTCTGCCCTCCGGACCTGTCTGGCCCATCCTGGTGCCCCGCTTCTGGTTGGAGGTCTCGTCGCATGGATGCCACGTGTGTGTCTTTGGGATGCGTCTGGTGTCTGGTGATGATTCTCTCTACTTAGAAGATGGTTCTGGCCTCGACTGGTGTTAGCAGCTGTTTCTCTGAGGACTTGACAATTCGATAGTTCAGGACTGGAACTTTCTACAAGTCTATCTGAGTCTCCAAAAACTACCTGGATTCCATTTTAACATCAATTAAGATCAACTATTATAGCTGAACTGCCTGCCACCTAACACACTGTATAAATGCAGATCATTTCCTGCTATCTGTTTCACCCAGATGAGGATGGGTTCTCTGTTGAGTCTGGTTCCTCTCAAGGTTTCTTCCTATTACCATCTCAGGGAGTTTTTCCTTGCCACTGTCGCCCTCGGCTTGCTCACCAGGGACTATCTGACCATTTTGATTCATACACATTCACATTCCATACAACTTAAATAATTATTTTGATTGTGTAAAGCTGTTTTGAGACAATGTCAATTGTTAAAAGCGCTATACAAATAAAATTTAATTGAATTGAATCACCTGACCGAGGTTATATATGCCAAAAGTTTTGGCGTGTTTGACACACCATGCTTCAACAACCGGTCACGCAGAGAGCGTTCCCATACCGTTTTCACGCAGCATCTCATTCCCTTTTTCAGGGAACAGGGTTACAGCAAAGTAACCCGAGACGTTTTGTAAGAAAGAATGGTCCAAAATTTCTTCTGAGTCTAAGTAAGACTTGCAGGAAGTTTTTTTCTTGAGGTTATTGCTGCCAGAGGTATATCAACCAAATATTAAAACACAGTTTTGCTTACTTTTTCCACTATCACATTGTAAGTTTGATGGCTCAAATCACATTTATTGACCAATTTTTGCAAAAAATTAAGAAATTGTAAATGGTTTTCTTAAATTTTCTTGCTACTGTAAATATTAGTCATGTAAACACTTGATCCAATTGCTTCTTGAAATACATATATTCTTTCTGCACATGCTTTCCCCATGGAGGGGTAACATTTGGTGATTCTGGTTGGTACATTTTGCTTTTATTTCTGATTGATGAATAACATGAGACCAACTCTCTTTTAATTGGATTGAAGAAATTCTGTCCATGTAAACAAATCTAATTAGTCAATGTTTATTGCTAAGCCTGTTAATTTAAGAAGTAGCTTCTTCAAGAGTGTATTCCCACTTGGATTGGATTGCTGAGTGAGAGGCCACAAATTGCCATGTTAAAAGACTTGTGCAACATTTGCTCATGCAATATCAGCATTTACATTAATATCTATAACATTTGTAAGAAGCCCTTATCAGAGAACTAGCAAGAGTGCATTGTCATGGCCATCTAAAATATACTGCTCAAAAAAAATTAAGAGAACACTTAGTTCTGGTTTGACATGAACGCCCCTCATACTGTATGTAGTATGTATATATGTGTATGTAAGGTTCAATTCAAACCAGGACTAAGTATTCCCTTTTTTTTTTTTTTTGTGCAGTATATATATCCGGATATCCTGTATGTACAAATGGGTCAATGTTCAAGAGTACTTTCGAACTAAAAAGCTGAGCACATCATCACTTACAACACAGTCCAGTACGTAACCATGGAAGAGTTTGAAGAGAAAGTACATTAACTTCTCCACTTGTTTGGTTCTGGTATGCTGATGATATATTTACAGTATCGCCAGGACATATTATTCAAGATTTTACTAAGCACGTCAGTGCCTTGGATACATACAGCTTTCCATAGAGACAGTAAAGGGTGGCTCCTCCCTTCTTAGATTTATTAGTCACAGACAGGGACGATGGCTTTATTAAGACCTGGGTCTACTGCAAACTGACTCATACAGACCAGTATTTCACTTGGGACTCCTAACTACCATTTAGAACATAAGAGATTGGCAAGCAGGACCATATTGAAAAGTGCTGACAGACTAGTGACAGAGACAGAAGACCAGATGGAAAAGGTATAACGTAAAAAAAAAAAAAAAGACTTATTTTAAACATCCCCCGAAGAAAGAGAAGAAGGACAAATGAGTAAAAGTGTTGCGAGCAACCGTACTATATGGAAGCTCCATCAGTCTGCCCTTTATCCCAGGTGTTTCAGAGATGTTTTAATGGGTGTTCAAATCACAGCATTTAAACACATACTCTAAGCCCATCAAAACTTTGAGAAAACAACTGTATAATTCCAAGGACAAGACACCCATAAGGAAAAAAGTGTGGAATAGTATACACTGTTATCTGTGGCAATTGTATGGCTGGGTATGTAGGAAAAACAGTGATGACACTGGGCAAACAGACAGGAAACATACTCACTGAAGATGGAAATGTGAAATTGCTTAAAAGTTCAACATTCTAAGTTTGATGCTAACTGTCTTCCATTAGCATATGAGGTACTGTAGAAATTTAGTCATTGTTTAAAGAAAGCCAGTGACTCACCTGTTTGGCCAGGGGAACTTTACTCCACCCTCTGGGTGCCAGTACAGAGTAGAGCCTTGATAGATATCTTCCTTATATTCTGAGGGATGGTGGGTTAGGTCACAAAGAGAATGTCTTGCAAAGTGGGACTTCATAGGTGCTTTCATATACTTGGGGCTGATTAATTTTTGGCTTTGTTTGTTTGTAATCTACAGGAAAATCAGATACAGAAATCCAGTTAAGGAAACACAGCAATGAGGTAATGTGGGTTAACTCAGGGTTATTGAAAAAGTCCTGCAGCTCAGTTCTAGATGGGTATGCATTGCCAGGGGAAATAGTGCAGTTTAGTCATGCTGGGATTAATTTTAGATGATGAGCTGCCATCCATGATGAGATACCCGTCAGACATGCTGAGAAAGACAAGTACATAAGTGTCTGAGGTGGTATGAAAAAACATGTGAGAATATTACCTCATTGAGAGAGCTGGCATTGAGAGAAAAGCGAAAAGGTCCCAGCACTGAGCCTCGTTCATCCAGAGGAAAGTCTGCATAGAGTAGATGTGGATTTCCTGTGATCTGATATGATCTGATGTGATCTGATATGACTCTCCAGATAAGAAGCTTATCACCACCATGCTGTGCCACTAATTTCAAAGCTTGTGAGGATAAGCAGGATAGTTTTGTGTTGTAGGCTGCTCAGAGATTTTTAAGGCATAGATGGGTAACAGCTATGTGCACACTGCCTCAGAATTTACCATTGTAAGGCTGCTGTACATGACTCAGACATCACCTGCACAGAATAAGGGACACGGTGCACTTAAATGAAAAAATTGATTCCAGGTTCAGTCTAGCCCAAGCCTCTCTTGATAGTGGCAAACGCCTAGGCCTTGCAATGAATGATAATCAGAACAACAAGTACAGAAAACACTCTGAACTTCCCTCAATGTAATTCAATCAATGTAATGGCTCAGCTGACATGAATAATATAGTAGCTGAGACTGTGCAACATGAATGATTGTACATATAGATCAGTGGATAGGTCAGACGTCTTGCCCCTTATCGGAAAAACGTGAGCATATGTAGTATGTAGTTGTGTCTAGAGAATTCTCATATCTTCAGAAATGTAGTCTGATTCTGGGTCTGTTTCCAGCTGGCAGGAGCCTACAAGAGACTCTAAGCCATGACAGCCACTCTGAAGATGGCCATGTCCCAACTATTTGCCAATTTGGTTAATATGATGCAGCAAGAAAAGCTGTTTTTTTGTTGCAATATGCTTATCATTCATACTTCAACATGTTTTGAGTTTCTCAAAAGAATAAGAATTTTACCTCAGTGCTAAGTGCACTGCCCCACTACTGAGTACAGATTCACTGATGACCCCCTGGTTACTTACAGTATGTTTGGTATGGATATTTTGCTGCTAGCATAGGAACTTTCTGAATCAGTTGGTTCACCTATATATAGACAGGAAAGAAGATTTTTGACAGTTAGCACAACTTTGTATTTGTAGTGGTTTTTTGACCTCCAGTCGCTACTGATGCATGCCTCATTTTAAGGTGAACCTCCTGCTCCTGGTCCATACAGGTATTAAAAAGTGTGGCCCACTTGGGCATGACCATGCACCAGCTCCTGATTCTCTAACCTTAATCTGCCATCACAGTGATGTAAGTGCAACAGTCATCTCTGAAAATCTTTCAAGGTAGTCTTCTGCTTCTTTTTGGTATGCATAATCAGGTATTTTACATAACTCCTGGTGGTACCAAGGGCTCACAAGTAACAAGCCAATTATAATTCATATGTATGTAGTCAAAAGCCTTTGCCTTGCTCTTTGTGAAATTAGTACGCAGTTTTTGTCACTTTTGTTTTTCTTTTCTATGATGGTTAAAGTTCCCAAAAGCGCAATAGGAGTACTGAATGACTCATAATTCCTCAAACCCTTGTAGAACCCACTCAAAATGTGACTTTTATTGTTCTTTGTGCCACTTGAATACCACCTCCATCTCACCCATATGAAGTAGACTCTCCTTTTCTTTTAACTTTCCCACACATTTCTCCTTTTTTTCCACAGCTTGAAGCCTCCAAGAGGTTGGCACAGATTCAAATGTTTCTGGTGGAGACATATGCATATTTCTTCTTGACAGACATGAATAGCCAGCAAAATAAACAATGTGAAAATGAACCTTGCTATCTGTACCCAAATAGCTCATGCTGCACTTACCATACGACAAGCTTGATTTTGAAATCTTGTCCCCCATCGCTGTGACATAGTTTTACTCAGCTTTGGACTGCTTTGAATGATTTGTAAGGCTTTTGTGAGCCTGACAGATCGATTGACTGGCATAGTGATGGCTTGCCTTGCACATGCTCAGGCTTGATCTTGATATGCAGGAAAAAAAGAAAGCACTGCCAAGCATGAGGCTGAGAGAAGTCTTGAAAAATAAACATAAAAAACAGACATAGATTTGGACTAGAAAGTGTATTAGGTTAAGAGTGAAATGCAGTACTGTAGAATCTTTGAACCAAGAGATCGATGTGAACAGGAGTCGTGTGGCATCGGCTGTGATTTATCAGCATGACAGTGAAGTGTGAAGATACATGAAAAGGGTCACACATATAGAAAACACCCATGTACTGTATACAATAAAAGCATAATGATAAATGAAAAGAAGGGGGAAAAATGTACATATACATACACTACCGTTCAAAAGTTTGGGGTCACTTTCTAACTCCATGATGGTTCCTGATTTTTATTTCTTTCTACATTGTAAAGGAATGCAGAAGGCGTCCAAAAATGCATTAATCTCCTTTGAACAGTTGATATTGAGATGTTTCTCCTACTTATGCTCTGTAAAGACTTAATAATAACGCCTATAATCTGACGTGCTGTTAATTGGTCATTTTTGAGACTGATAACTCTAAATGAACTTCTCGTCTGCAGCAGAGGTAGGTTTTGGTCTCGCCCTCCTGGGACGGCCTTCATGAGAGCCAGTTTCATTATGGTGCTTGACGGATTTTGCAAATGCAGCACTTGGCAATACTGTTCTTGCAAGAACTATTACAGAAAGGCTGATCTCTGTGTCTTAAAATAACAACTAACTGTAGTTGTTGTTATGTAATTACCTAATTCCATATGTGCTATTTTATAGTTTTGAAATCCCCAGTATTGTTGTAGAATGTAGAAAATAAATCACTAAACAAAAACAAAGAAATTTGCAAGTGATCCCAAACGGTAGTGTATGTATTTATTCATGCATAGATTTTGGTGCATTATACAACTGCATGTATATAACTTTATAGTGTACTCATAATTAGGAGGATAGACACACACACACAAGATCTGGGTGGGCCATACATATTGAGTGAAAAATCCCAGCACATGAAAAGTAAAACACTGTTATAGGGGGGGAGAGAGAGTGTCTATGTGCATGCATGTTACAGTATGTGCCTGCATGTATGTCTTATCCACAGAGATTAATGACCACTGGAGGTTAGTTTTCTCTGACCAGTCTGTATTAGCTTACAGTGAGGTATAGCCTCTACTGTATATCACTGAACAAGTCTGGAGATGGGTGGGCCTTCTATGTCCCCCACCCCACGAAAGATATAGCACATATTGCACTTAATTCTACCATGATCTCAGTCAGTGTTTGTCGTGCTGGGAAAACCACCCATGCTCCTCGCCACTTGAATCACAAATGACTCAATTCTCAGACTCAAACGTGATGGTCAACCTGGACCTCTCCAGTCACAGTGACATCACTGGTCCCACCCAGGCTTAATCAGTGGCAGATTGCTGAGAGAGAGGGGACACACAAAAACACATCGACTTAAATCTGACACAACCTTTTCAATGAAGAGGCTGGTTTAGATATGATCTAAACTTAAGAGTCAGTAGTGTTCAGTAGTTAATCAAGTCTTTTAATCATGGATTAGATGCTAGTTTATCATACATTTCAACATAAAAGTATGTCATGGAATATCTGGGAAACAAATCAAACTTGAGCTCTCTGTATCCTACGCAAGTGTGCATGTGTCGTTTTCTATCACGTTACATTTCCCATGCAAATGGAAGTTCTCTGGAGGTTATTGGGTGGTGACTAGTGATAGGGCTCCCCCCAAAAAAGGAAAACTACTCAAAATCATACTCAGGGAAAAGAAAGAAAGGAAACTAGGCATATTTTGTTACAAAATGCATGATGATGTAACATGTCTCTTTTACAGGGTAACAAATTAAGCTTCAGAAAGATTGTTTTAATTGCAAAAGTGCAAACGTATACAAATGTGACAGTATTTGTGTGAAAATACAGGGAAGCAAATTAATTAATGGCAGCATACACACCTAAATTGTGGCAATAAATTTTACATTGTTGAAAGTACATGAAGGTAAAACTGTAAACTTTAGTAGATGACATAAAAATAAACCAGAATGGCATATTTTTTTTATTGATGAATCTCAAACAGAAGAGATCCATGGCACACAGACACAAGCAGAAGAGGCATAAAGAGTCAAATTTCTGTACTATTTATCCTGAGTCAGCTTGCATGGTACATTGTAATTGGTACTTATATTGCATGGTGTTAAAAATTTGGAGAGCATTCAAACACATAATACAAGAATTAATCGAGATGATTATGAAGGTGTGATTTTCTCCTTCCAAAAACTCACAACTCATGTCTAATTTTGGGCACATAATAATTAGACTAGCTATTAGACACAGTTGCACAATGCTTTTATTTTGAGATTGCTTTTGTACTTGATATCAGTTACATTGGAGTTAATATGATGCCATGATGATTTTGATTGCGGTCTTGTCCAGTTGATTTTTTTTTCTTTCTGGACGTTACCTTGCATGATGTGTTTGCACCTGCTTAACGAATTTAACTCATGAGGCAAACACACTAGTGTTTAAGACACCCAACCCAAAAGATGTAGGTAATGTAGGTTATTTGAGACCAATTTAGTAATATAAGAACCATTCTCAACACTGGTGCTCCTTCCAACAGACCCAAACGAGAGGAGATTCATGGCAGCAAGGAGGAAACCCAGCACTCATAACTAATAATAAAAGCCAAAACATCTCGCCTCACTGACAGTAATGGCTTGTGTGAGATTTAAATGCAACAAAAAAAGAACCTCAAAGTTTAAGGATGAAACCAAGGGGTGAATCATTGTTCTGGAGGTTTGATGGCAGCTTTTAGGGATGATTGAGTATACCTTGTGGGTGTTCAAATAAACAATGTCTGGTTACAACCAAATTCCATTCCTGTCGAGGGGTTGGAGCACCACCTTAGTTACAGCAACATCCTGTGTATTGCTGACTCGCTGCAGTCCTGAGATCCATGGGAAGCATAAATATTCCATCATTACAACACATTTCTTACACACAAAACAGCGTTTAAAGGCCATCAAAATATACTTAGAAGCATGCCAGGTGGTTCATAAAGCTTAGAGATTTATTAGCTTTTATGTAATGACTGCATCACTTTCTGTGGTGCTTGTGGCTTGTGTGAGGTGTCTGTCTGTGCAGGTGACTGCAGCGCAGCACACCACTTAACCTCTTCGCTCTCCAGCGAGCCGTAAAGCTCCGTCAACTTTATGAGAGAGAAAAACGGAGAGGACAGGCCTTAAAAGCTTGTTTATGAAAAGCGAGTGTTTACCTTGTGCTGCTAAATGGATTTCAGAGGAGAGCACGCAACAAAAATAGGGGAAGGGTGAACAAGGGGCTTTAGAGGAGGGAGAGAGACAGTAGTAAAAAGACAGCAAGCCAGAATTTACAAAAGGATGAGGAGAGTGATCAAGTGAGATTTAAAGAGTGAAATATAGAGACAGGAATAAAAATGGGGACAGAGCAAGCAGGAGAGGAAGGATTTTTCAGTAGGTAGCACTTATTTGGAAGAGAGCTTGAGGTGCTGGATACGTGGATCTGCTGTTCTCTAAACAAATTCTCTCCCTGCACTTTTAAACAAGAATTAATATAAAATCCAGGCATTTTCTTGCACTGTTTCTGACGTGCCATCTCACCGGCGCACTGGAATCTCGTAGGGGTGTGTGAAACGTGCAGTAATGGCATTCCTACCTTGCTACATGGCTGCTATTTCCCAGCCATCAATCAAGGGCCAGCTCAGAGGTGTTAGGAGGAGGGAAAAGGAGGCTGCAGTGGCGGATAGGGAGGGCAGGGCAGCAGATAGTTGCTGATATTAGTGAAAGGACACCAATTACACAGCGATGGCTCTTTAACACTTTTAACTAAAGCAAGTGAAGGCCCTTAATTTGATTTGGGTGTTCAGGTGAAAAAGCAGTTCAAACTAAATAGGTTAGAAGTGTACGTGCATGGATTTTAACTTCTGAAATCAAAATGCTTTTATTTCAGTGACACGTATTATTGTTGACTTGACAAAAATGACAGCACTCAGCAGTTCCAACCTGATTAACAAATGAGCAGTATGACATTCCCAGGATATATCCCAGTATAACCAAACATTATTATGTTTATAATATTTGAGCTGATATTGTAATGTTATAATTAACATTATAATTAAATGTGATTATTACGATGAGAAGTCTGTATGATATTTTGGTATGACTTAAGCACAATGCACACACAGTCAACAGCATTTACTTTTTACAAAGCCAGTTTTCTGTAGGATAATCTGAGATACAACGCTAGTCTAAGAATCTCTGTTGTACATGGGTCTTAAAAAGAAAACTAAAGCTTGAATCAAAACTCTGTTTCGAGATCTCTGCTAATCCATGACAAACAAGATTACAGGGTCTCCTGCCTACACTCAGGAGCCACCCTGGGAATGATTCCGTAAACCCCTGAAAGCAGTCCAAAGGCCAACATCATTAATGAGAGTGTTGACTCAAGACACATAAAATCATTTAACATCATTTTGACGGCTCTATAAAGAACAAGACCAGCTCTCAGGTGAGGATGAGGGACAATTGAATCATTTCTTTTGTTTTTTTTTCATAAATTACTAGAAATATTTGTTTGAACAAAACTGACTCTCTATTCTCTAATGTAAACGTCCTTCATTTACTTTGTCCCTTCTCTTCCTCTGTTTCTGCCAATTTTGATCCTTCTCGCTTTTCTGTCTTTACTTTTGCATCAGACCTGCTCAGTGATCCATTACAATGCACACAAAGGATAGATTGTACCAGTCCTGAAGAGCAGGGGCTACCAATGGATGGAATATTAGTTTATTTTATATGGAAAACACTAACACAAGTCAACAGCAATACTCAGAAGTAAAAAAAAAAAAAAACTTTGACCAACAGCACCATTTCCCACTAAGCTTTTTTTTTTTCTTTCTTTTTTTCCTTTTAAGTAAAATGGTTGACCTCTTTAAGTGCCTTGCCTGGATCAAAGTAATACTGTAAAATCTTTGCTAATGGAGGGGTGAATGGTACATTAAGGGGTGGCTTTTTACTCAGTCCCCTGTATGCTCACTGCCCCCCTTCTCTTCAATTTCTCTTCAAGCCTTCAAGATTCAACGGAACCGTAATGATCCTTTCTGTTTCACCTTTATCATGCTAAAGGTCTAAAAGGGCCGGGCTTTCACTAACAATTAGGTTGGTGTAATATCAGCACATTATATAGCATATGTGATTATGGGTGTGCAAAAATAGACCTTTTAGTGGTGAAGGGACCTGGAGGGGTTGATATGTGCAGAATGTCCTCAAAGCCTTTGATATGGACTGTTTTCTAATTGAACCGAATGTTCTTGAAAGTTTATGTTGCTTTTAGAGACCCATTACTCTTCTAATCTCAGACTATCATCAGACAGTGTTTACGCTAGACACACAAAACCTGCTCCGCACTTTGAAGGGTGAGGATCTTCTCATCATTCAGAGGGAATGCTTTCAAAAGCATTGAGAGATTAGTCCAAAAGATCCATCCAACCACAATGGTAATCCTAAATTATTCCTAACCCCGACCTCAACCCAGATTTCTTTATACCAATCACCTATATAGTTCATATGCCAGGGTTTATTGGTCAAGATGGCACTGAGCATTAAATGACAGTGTTTTTTTTTTTTTACCTGACAGCACAGTTTGTTCGGCACGGTTAGAACCAAGGTACTGTATCAATTGTTACAATTCAAGCTAAAAGCTTGTCTGGATCTTTATCTGAGACTGAATAATCTCAGCTTTGTAATACTCAATTCCTCCTGCTTCCCTAACATAGCTGCCTCCCAAACCCTTTTCTAATTTTCTCACCATCCATATTCTTAGTCAAGAGCACATGAATGTCACATCTGCTTCACTTGAGCAATCAATTATTTCCTTTATTCCACGTTTGGATGTAAGAATGCACTGGCGGGTTGGAGTAGTCTCTGAGGGCTAACAAACTTCAGACCAAAGTTAAAGTGCACAGGAGGAAAGCAACAGGACATAAGGTGCTAAATGGTTGTAATATATAAAATATTCTCTCTCTCTCTCTCTCTCTCTCTCTCTCTCTCTCTCGCTCAGGGAAATGATAATCCATGTCCCATTTTAGTTTCTGTTCAGATAAGACATTTTTATGTAGCATTTAACAGCCCACATGAGAGCATATTTGTAGAGTCTTCCTGATCTCTACTTTCATGTAAATCTCTCCACGACAGAATGCTCTTTCAGCCATAAGACAAGAGTATATGGTAAATTAAAATTTTAATCCAAAACCCAGGATTTAGGACCACTGTTGTGAAAGACTCTCAGCATGTTTTCATTGTCAAAACAAATTCAGTCAGCAAGCTCTATCTATGTTCGTCATTAAAAGCCTGGGTGACGCTAACAACACTAAGCCTTATCTTTTTACACATCCTCACATAATGCCCAGAAGGTGGCAGATCCTCTCCACAATATGCCATTAATTTTATCGTCTAGGATGCCTTATCAAAATATTTTCTTCGACTTCCATCAAAATATTGCAGTAACCTTGGAATCTGTCAAAACATTTGGATATTTTGGAGTTTACCTGTCAGCCACTGACGATTTCCCATCAGAAATAGTTGTCTGAAATATTCTCCACGTCACAGATTAGAGAGCTATTTGCTTTTAAACAAAGGGGGGTTTGATTGTGAACAGAGCAGGCGTGCTCTCCACCTCACAGTGTTACATAAAGCATGAGCTTTCGTCTTGGCACGGTGCAGCTACAGACTGCTGGGTGAGAACATGACTGAGCAATGCTGGAACCTCTGACCCCCCCACCCCACTTATCTTTTTTTTTTTTTCCAAAAAGTCTTGATAGCTTATAGTACAGTCCTTGCATCAAGATATTATTCCAGTACTACCACTGTATCACTGTTGCTCTAGGTGATGCTTGCTCAACTCATATATTTACATATATCAGGTCAAAGGAACATGTTGGATTATGTAATTCATATAAAGTTGTAACTTTACAAATTGCTGCAGTCTTTATGAAATGGCAGATAAGAATTAGATTTTAACACTTAGCAATCTATATATGCATGATGAGAATGGTGGATTTTTTTAACCCAACGTCCCTTTTCTATAGTAGAATCTTCTGAAATCCAGTATTTCTCCTTTTCTTTTTTCATTAAGCTTTGTACATTTGTGTTTGGCTCCAGAGCAGCTGCTCCTTCTTAAACATTGGAGAGAGATTTTATTACAGTCCATCTCTCCTGGGGAAACACCTCCTTTCAATTTAAGGCGGCCACACATCAAGCCAAAGCCACAAGCTCTCGTTTCAGCTTAGCATCTGACCAGGGAGGATCTGCACTCTCCGCTCTTGAACCCCAGCCAACGCAGCCGTTCTGTAGCTTAGGGTTTAGCACCAGTTCACATAGGCCCTTGAACCCCCTTCCCTCAGTTGCAGAGCGATCACTGTCTGCTGTGCAACTCAAGATGAGGGGATTCTTTAGGGATAGAATAATCGCAGGTGAGTTAGCAGTCTGACAGCGTAGTGAAATATCCCTATATTGTACAAACATTACATCATTGTTCTTATAAGCTGCACCTGGCAATAGTCCACATGTTATTAGATTGAATATGGGAAGCAGCTTGTAACCACAGCATTAGCAATGTTAACTTTTCCCTACAACAGCAAGCAACCGCAAATAAATGTATAAAAGATTTCAAAATCATAAACTCAGAGAAAAGAAAGTATGTATGTGCAAAAGAAAATGTTTAGAAAGTTGTAGAAGGTAAATTCCTCACTATAAGTAATTTCCCCACAGTGGGACGAATAAAGGTACCTCTTATAAAGGTTTATCTTATCTTATTTTTTCCATCAGTACATGCATAATTATGTTTGCATGCAGTTTAAAGATGAGATTGCATGCTGGATTTTAAAATACTGTTATATAATAAAAATCATACTGTAAAAAAAAAAAAGTATCCCTGCTACCACTACTTGCACTGTTGTCACTTTGCCACACATCAAATTGCAGATCTAGGTTGCATGGCAATTAAATTCATTCACTGCTTTGTTTATATGCTTCTTATTTATCTTAACAAAAAAAGGTCTCTACAGTCACCGGACCTGAACCCAATCGAGATGGTTTGGGGTGAGCTGGACCGCAGAAGGAAGGCAAAGGGGCCAAACACCTGTTGTAAACCATTTCAGGTGACTACCTCTTGAAGCTCATCGAGGGAATGCCAAACAGGGAGTCGAGGGAGTGTGCAAAACAGTAATCAGGGCAAAGGGTGGCTATTTTGAAGAAAATAGGATATAAAACATCTTTTCAGTTATTTAAATTTTTTTGTTAAGTACATAACTCCACATGTGTTCATTCATAGTTTTGATGCCTTCAGTGAGAATCAATGAATGTGTGAAGGTGTGTCCAAACTTTTGGCCTGTACTGATATATATATATATATATATATATATATACACACTACCGTTTTAGATCACTTTCTAACTCCATGATTGTTCCTGATTTTTATTTCTTTCTACATTGTAAAGGAATGCTCCTTTGAACAGTTGATATTGAGATGTGTCTGCTACTTCTGCTCTGTAAAGACTTCATAACGCCTTTAATCTGACGTGCTGTTAATTGGTCGTTTTTCAGGCTGATAACTCTAAATGAACTTCTCGTCTGCAGCAGAGGTAGGTTTGGGTCTCGCCCTCCTGGGACGGCCTTCATGACAGACAGTCATTATGGTGCTTGACGGATTTTGCAAATGCACTTGACAATACTGTTCTTGCAAGAACTATTACAGAAAGGCTGACCTCTGAGTCTTAAAATAACAACTAACTTGTTTTTTTGTTGTTACGTATAATTCCATATGTGTTATTTTATAGTTTTGAAATCCCCAGTATTGTTGTAGAATGTAGAAAATAAATCACTAAACAAAAACAAAGAAATTTGCAAGTGATCTAAAACTTTTGAATGTCTCTCTCTCTCTCTCTCTCTCTCTCTCTATATATATATATATATATATATATATATATATATATATAGAGAGAGAGATAATATTTAATACAGGTACTTGTAAATGGATATATATAAATGGATATATATAAATGGATATATATATATATATATATATATATATATATATATATATATATATATATATATATATATATATATCCATTTACAAGTACCTGTATGAAAAGTAAATAATGATGAAAAAATTGCACTATGTTAATTTAACTACTGTATGTATGAGTGTAAGCAATGTAAAAAGGAAGAGAGCTAAGCAGTGAATCAAACAAAGATGCCTTGAGTTTCATGTTATATCTTGGTTACAAATGACATGGCTTAGCCCAGGATAGAAGACAATGGCATCATTTAAATTTAATCTTGCCTCAGGCCTACCACTCCTTGTATTTGCAACACACTTTTGACACAGTAAAGTGTTACTGCCTTCTATGATTAGCATTTGACTGACAGCCCAAGCCAAGGAACAGCCAAAAATGGATTTCAACTTTTTAGCTCATCTTGCTTTATTCACTGTACCATTATAAGGCATCTACATCCTTGAGTTCTGCTGTCCTTAATCTGTATCATTAGATTTCTTTGCATAAACATACATTGCAATGCTTTAGTAACTTTAATGGTATGTGTTAATAGATTACTGTAATGCATTCATCAAAGTCTGTACCATTTATCCTGTTTAGATTTATGGGGGCTGAAGCCTATTCCAGGGAACCTAAATCAGCGCACAGGTGTGCACATACAGTATAATCACACACTCAATCGCTTAATATTAGCACTTAGGAAACACTAATCAGCATACACTTGGACTGTGTGCTAATATTAAGCTATTGAGTGTGCGACTGCTATCAGAGTATGCAGAGGAAAGTGCTAAATTTGTGATAAAGTATCGGGAAAGGAATGATGCAAACAACACATCATTAAAACCTGTAATATTAGTGCTGAACTGTCTGAAAAAAATCCTGTGAAAAAATTGACCTTAATGGGAAATTACCGGAATGCTTAGTAACACACACACACACACACACACACACACACACACACACACACACACACACACACACACACACACACACACACACACACACACAATCTGACAAGAACTCACAAGATTGGGACTTGGGGCTGTGCAGCCATAACAAAACCATATTTTGGTGAAACTCATCAGAAAAAAAGCTTACATTTTCTAGTGAGCATGGGGATTGAATGGATTTGGGTTTTGGATCAATGGAAAAATATTGTGTGGTCTGTTTAGTCCAGATTGTCCCCATCCCAGAGCATCAGCAAAAGATGGGAGGCACCCTTCACGCATACTGCACAATGTACAAACATATGGAGCCAGTGTTATGATAGATGCATGCCCTAATAAAAGCTAAAAGCAGTTGAAATATTAGATTGTGGGGTTTTGTTTGGACATGCAGTGTATTCCCACCCCACACCCAAACTGTGCATAAATTTATTCCAATGTTATTTTTTTTATCTTCTACTGTTCAAAATATGTATTTGTTAATTTGTCTGACTCCACTTTCTAATAATCAGTGTTACATATAAATTTACACTTTTGTGTTTTTGCTGCTACAGCAAAATATGGTATGTGTATTGTATTGTACCAAATTCATGTTTATTTGCACTTGAGCTAGGAAAAATGTCCTATTGTACTAATACTACACATGTATAGTCTGGAATGATAGAGCAAATAAGAACAAATTCAACCTTGAATTTCAACTTAATCTGTTATTAATTACTGACACAGAATGCAAGTGAATCTAATACCTAGCTGTTGCTCTTACATACACACACATCTAAATACATCTACTTCAGTTCCCTCCTGAGCAGCAAAACCACAGCCCTCAACAAAGTAAACAAAACCCAAAAATGTGTCATCATTAATCACTTCCAACATAGCTACATGACGAAGCAACACCTACAAATTGGCTTTGAAAATCTAAATCGTGAAATCAACATTTTTGTGGAGACAGGACATTCTTTTTTCCCCTCTAGGGCAAATCTGACAGGAGTCTTTCTAATGACGAGTTTAGGTTTGATAAATGAGCAAAAATGGAAAGTCCCGATTATACAGACAGCAGCAGTCTGCCTTTCAAAAACACAATGATCAACTAATTAAAGTGGAACTGCATGAATGCCCTTAGCCACCTACGTTTTCCTGAATTAGAGCAAAACACTCTTTTTTTCTCTCAATTTATTGCATCACCCCCCTTCCCCTCCGGTTCTGTGACCAGGTGTGCATTCAAATGACGGACACTTTTATGTTGCTTGATTGTGCAATTCTGGTGGTACTTTTTATCTGCACATTACTAATTTTACTGTCATCTAGATATTGCTGTGCCTTTCTACACCTTTTATTCTGGCAAAACAGAATTTCAGTTGAATTTCCTCTGTGATAATCATAACCTTATGCATGAAATGAAAAGGAAAATTAATAGTTACAGCTGACTGCACTTTGTATTGCAGAAACAATATTGATTATTTGGTGTACTTTTATATTTAATTGTGTAAAATGTTTAAAGAAACAAAGTAATGATATTTGCAATTGTAATCATCTTTATCGCACTTTGCACTTAAAAGCTCTAATACATATTATGAGCGTTAGCTCTGAGAACTATCGCTGTATGGTGATCTACACTGCCTGCTTGGATGTTGTCATGTCATTGAGCCACTGTGGCTCTATATACATTTGTCCTTTTTTCATTAAATGCAGTATTTTACATGCTAGCTACACTGATGTCTATGTGTACCCCAATTCTCATCCTCTCATCCTTGTTGCCCTCTCCCTGTCAACCCTGTAACCTAACCCAACATTTAAAACAAAAAGAGAGACACTCTTCAACAAGCAAAGGGCCTTTATCGTCCGTCAGAGTGGTTTTGGATATCAGCTTCTTGAGATAGCATCTCCCCTCCGCTATTCAAAAGTGTCACAGCTTCTTTTCATTTGATCTTTATTTACACCGGCCATTGTGTGCCAGCAGCCATTTAAGGGAACGGGCCGTGAATTGATGGAAAGCTGAGGAGAATGCCTCCATCCTGCATTCACTCTCCTTCATTAGAGAGCTGTCCACTCGTAGTGATGAATGAGTGAAAAAAGAGAGAGGAGAGAGACAGAGAAAAAGAGGAAGGGACAGAAGGGGCTAAAGAGGAGGACCCAGAGAGGCACTAGAAGGTAAGAGGATGACACACCTCATCGAATACCATTCAAATCAAGACTTGAAGGCAAAGTCAAGCTCTGTTTCCCTCAGACAGAGACAGAGATGGCACAGATCCATGTGAAGGAATGAAGAGAGAGAGAGAGAGAGAGCACTACAAATTGCCCAGTGTGGGAATTTCCCCACTACTGTGAACTGCCAATCAAATGTGTGTGTGTGTGTGTGTGTGTGTGTGTGTGTGTGTGTGTGTGTGTGTGTGTGTGTGTGTGTGTGTGTGTGTGTGTGTGTAAATTTTTTATTTTAAGACATAAAGGTTAGCTGTTCTTGAATAGTTCTTGCAAGAGCAATATTGTCTACTGCATTTACAAAAACCATGATGAGACTGATTCTCATGGAGACCATCCCAGGAAACCAAGATGAAAACCTACCTTTGCTGCAGAGGAGAAGTTAATTTAGAGTTACACGCCTTACAAATTACCAACCATAAGCAGCACCTTAGATTAGAGATGTTCAAAGGAGATTATTCCATAGTTTAGATGCCTTCAGCATTGCTTTATAATGTAGAAAGTAATAGAAATCAGGAAATACCAAAGAATTAGAATGTGTGTTTAAACTTTTTCTAAACTGGTATATCTTATCTCCAAATGAATTTGTTACATCATATTGTTATTTGACAGTGTTGATTATGCAATAAGTAGTTGTCAGTCGGTGGCTCAGTCAGTTAAGACTGTGGGTTACTGGGTTACTGATTGGCAGGTATGGGTTCGAGCCCCAGCATCACCAAGTTGCCACTGTTGAGCCCTTGAGCAAGGCCCTTAACCCTATCTGCTCCAGGGGCGCTATAAGCTGGCTGACCCTGTGCTCTGACCCCAGTTTCCTAATTGGGATATGCGAAGAAGACATTTCACTGTGTGGTAAAGTACATGTGACAAATAATTGAACATTCTTCTTCAAAACCTGAAAATCATCAGGTTGGAGAGTATAGATACTGTTATGCTTCAGTTTCCTCACTTTATTTTTCGATTAATAATCACTGATGTTTCATCCATTGCTTTTGCTCACCACTGGAAAGGAGAAATTCTTTATGATGATTACAATTTGGTCTCCACTTAGTTTCTTCAAATGTTCACACCTCTTACAGAAGACACTAAACAGCTGCTGCATAAGTAATGGATGTCAAATAATAATTCTTTAGGTTTGTTTTTTAGTACAAGTAATTTAGTATTATTTAGTAAACGAGTATAGACTGTCTACCTGATGGCCAAGCACTCCTTCTCGCATCAAAAGCTTGTGACTTGCATGCAGCATGATGCACTCCTCTGCTAATTTATAAGTTAATATTTTGGTTTAAGTTGGCTTAAGCAGCCAATAAGTTGATTTGTTGCACAAAAGGAGAGAAATGTCAGAAGAATGCGAACAGTCAGAACAATGGGCCCCCACATAGCTTTGTCCCCTGGACCTGATCTTATACACACTTTTTAGCAAGGTCAGTCGGTGGGCTGGTTACATCCAAAAAATAAGGAACAAACCATCTATGATAACTAGCCAACCCCAGTATATACTTCACCCCTTGCTGGTCTTAGGTGTCAGGCTGTAGTATGTGTAATTTGAGAATGCACTTGCCTATGAAGTGGAAACCTGAATACCCTACAGTACCACAAGCCCAACTGCTGTGAGCCCTGCCAGCCCAGCAATCTCTGACAGCCTTTAGGTATTGCAGGTGTCACTGGCAGTCATTACTATAAATCATTATATCATCACAACATGCCACAGGATACATGGCGTGTGGCCAAAGGGTTCTTTCAATAAGATGCTGAAATGGAGCCCAAAACAAAGCGAAGAGAAGTGTCTAGAATTGGTATAATTCAATTGGTGTGGAAAAGTCAGGGTTTTTTTTATGTGGAAAAAAAAGGCATATTCTTTTTAAGGGATTCTGACGATTTCCCTTAGTCAAATCCAATGTCAAATTAAGAAAAATAATCCACACCTAACCAATCAAACAGTACTGGGTAGGTAGATCAAATGTAGCTGCTGCATTGACTTTTCTATAGTCCAGGCTTACACCCATACAGATATTCAAACAGAGAAAATCCCATGGAGGCTTGTAGGGCCTCTTGAACTGCAAACAATAGGGTCTCTAATCCCAATTCCAAGCACCATCATGAATAAATTAGCTATTTTTTTTCATTGTCTGATTAAACCATTTGATCAGACCATCCATCTACAGATGGTAACCACTGGTATTAATCAATTTACAGTAATTCCCAAAATTTGCGACTTCAATGGTGCGAGTGCAATTGTGCTTTTGGGGTGGACAAAGGATAAAGGACTTTTTTTTCTCTGAATTTAAAGGTGTTGGGAAAATTTAAATAGTGCATATTTATGTCCCTGTGTGCATACCGCACCTTTAGAAATTGTGCATTCCCCAAAGCCGTGCATGGAATCAGGCTTTCAAAGACCGAGGTCTGATTGCATCCAGAGTATACCAAAACCTGAAGGTTATCCCCTTGTGTACTTGCTGTCATTCTTAAACATGGTACATTGGCTACCAGGGTAAATGCGCAACCATTTCCATGCTGCAGGGGTAGAGGAAGGGGAAGCAGAAATGAAGGGATGAGAGAGAGAGATAGAAAGAGAGAGCATGAGAGAATGAAAGAGTGAGAGAATAAGAACAATATAGGTATATACAGTATGTGCCCCTGCATAACCCACCAGATGGTCCTTAGCCAGCTGTGTTTGCCTTCATGACGTTGGCACTGGACCATCAGCACTGTGTCTTACATGCCCCTTGACATACATCCCAGAGTTGTTGGGCAAACATGAACAGATTTCCATGTCCACTGAGGACAGTGATGGGCATGTGCCCAAAATTTTTCCCTCCTTCTCACTCTGAAGGCTCCCTACTGAGGCAGCATCCCTGTCTGTGGGCCACTCAATACAGCATTGCTGAGGCGAATGATGGAATAAATAAATCGTGCGCTCCCACCACGTTATAAAAACAGCATATGGAGCTTTAAGCAAGGTCTGAAGTTTAGGACTCAGAGCCTAAGGTTGTGCTTCCAATGCTTAAGGGCAAGAGCGGCATGTTGGCTCAGCAATGTCACACGCACCAAATTCTTCAAAGGCGAGTAAACTGAACACTGCCGATTGATCACAACATGAGAGAGAACCTGACCTGGCAGGCATTCCAGCGCGTAAGCTCTAATGTGCTCTAAGGCACCTTTCATCCATGCTAAGCACCAGCTATTGCGATCCAATGAGTAAAAGGGTGTTCCTGTGCCCAGTCGGGGTAAGCCGTCTGGTTGGAGTTGCAAGGGCTTACACTGAGGCCACGCCTATTGGCCGGCTTGGCGGGGCCACCTGGGCGCTTCAGCAAATGAATGAGTTAAGTTGCATTGAAGCCTACACGATATGCTGACCAAGAGAAATCACTATGCTGCTCTAAAGTGACTCTCCTGCACATGCGAGTGGCATGTGAGCAGGGTGCAACACTGTTGATGCACCAGCTTAAGCACAGCACACTGTTGTTGCACCAGCCCACACATTGTCCTTCTTCCTGTCTCAGCTCCTTTTATGAGTGCAGCCACCATACCTGCTTGAGTTTGAGCTGTCACCTGCACAAGTTCAGCATCTGTGACCTGTGTGCCATCCTGAGCACAGTCAACCCACCTGATGGAGCCCATGGCTTAAAGACAGCCAGAGGGAACACTCTCACCTCACCTGTTTGAGCTCAGGGCGGAAAGGCGGGTGGACTGCCTACCGCCGATCTACAGCATAGGGATGGCTAGACAAAATGGAATGACATCCTGCGAAGACTTGCATAAGGCGCCACAGCATTGCTCATACCTGTCAAGTGCCTGCCTGCAATAAAGTGATGAGAAAGGTTGTTGTGAACGCTGCAGCTGTGTTGAGGGGCCGGTAGGAGCCGCTACACATTTCAACACATGTATGCAACCCTTATTTTCTTCCTCGCACCTCAGGTCTGTTCCATTTTACCACTATCCTAAATAAAAGTAAGACCTGTGTCTGTGTCTGTGGTGCCACTCGAGTCAGAGATCCAAAACCACAGAGTTCATTGTGTACTTTTTGACATCAAAAAACAGCATATACTTAAGCAGAACATTTTCCCACCTACCAGTTCCTGGGTATCCACATTTACATTTAAGCATTTGGCAGACGCTCTTATCCAGAGCGACTTACATTTTTATCTCACTACACATCTGAGCAATTGAGGGTTAAGGGCCTTGCTCAAGGGCCCAACAGTGGCAACTTGGTGGTTGTGGGGTTTGAACCTGGGTTCTTCCGAACCATAGTCCCATGCCTTAACCACTGAGATACTCCTGACCCTCACAGATCAAAGGATCTGTCCTGGCACCATAACACTTCATTCCTGGTTAGAAAAGTGCAATAGTACCTATTCCTTTTAAAAGACTGAAAAATGTTTATCTGTCTCCACAGACCCTAAAAAAGAGTTAGGGTTGTGGGGCAAGAAGGCCCTGGCCCTAACCCTGTAGGTCCAAAGGTTTCTGCAACCTCTCCTGGATGGACAGAAATCAAACAGTCTGTGACTCAGATAGGAAGAATCCCTGATGATGCTGCGTGCTCTGTGCAGCCACCTACTTTGATAAATGTGTTCAGTGGAATATAAGTGGGTGTGTGAATGTGTGTGCCTGTGTCTTGTAATAGATTGGCAACCCATTCAGGGTGTCCCCTGCCTAGTTCAGATTAATGTTTTTGATGTGGTTTTTGATTTGTCATTAGGATTGGAATTTTGTTGACACCTGCCAATGACACCTATGAGCTTCTGCAAGCCATTCTTCTGGTCGAGCTCTACACTAAAGCAATACACAAGCTTCACAAGCTTTTTGTTGTTTCAGTTTGCTGGATGCTAAGGCATTAACCTATTTAAGCTTTCTCAAAAAAAAAACTTTTTCAGATCAGTTTTTATGTTCAGTTTTTAAAAAAAATGTGTTCATATTTGGTTACACCCCTATTGTTTAATGCAATATCATCTGTATCTGTGTAATGCTTAAAATATTCGGATCTGTTTTTGTATTTGGATTTAAACTGCATGGAAACTTTCTATTGCATTGAAAATGCTAAAAAAAATAAAAAAATAAAATAAAAACACTGCATTCCTGTAAAATCATTTTTAATTCACAAATGAAAAAATAAAATGTAGGGCCTAATCTACAGATCACAGCTTTATTCAGCTTATTCAAACATATGCCCTGTGGTACCTCCTGACAAGTGGGTCTGCCTTGTAAAGTGACTGAGTAAGTAATAATATTTTTTTTTATATCTTTACCAACTTAAGCAATTATATATTCAGATTTCAGTGCTTATAGAGTAGATTTCATCATCAGTGTGTTGATAAACTGTAAATCAGTAAAACTGTAAAACTTGATTACAGTTATTTGATTTATCAGCCTTGATGGTTTTATCTATGCATTGTGCAATATTTTCAAAAAGGACATCATTGTCCAGACAGACATTACAATGAAATTAATTAAATGAAAGAAATTAATATGAACTACATAATTTGTAGAACTGTAAACTTGAAAATTGAACTGTGAATGTCAACTCATTCATTTAATGTATGAACTTTACTGTGGTCAGCTTGTGAAGGTCGAACTTGCACAACAGTATTAAACGACAACTTTGAGGTATGGTATGTGTATAAAATGGGTTTATTTTTTATGTTGTAAAACTGCTTTGAGTTTTTAATACCAAAATTCTTGAAACCAGCCTTAGCAATAAATGTGCAATTCTTATTTATTTTTAATAAATCTATTTAATTCCCTTTTTAAACCCAGGTAAGATATGGGTGGTATAATAGATATATAAGTGGTAAAGTACAGTAGATAGCTTCCATGGCCTTGCATCTCTGGCCTGTGTGCATGAGGTTTGCATGCTGTCCCTGTGTTTGGTGGGTTTTCTGGAAGTCCTTTGGTTTCCTCCCACAGTCCAATGATATGCAGAATCCAAATGCGTTTGTGAGTGAGTGTGTGCTTGTGTGCCCTGTGATCGATTGGCACCCCATCTAGGATGTCCAACTTTTGCCTGAGTTCTCTGGGATAGGCCCCAGGCCTCATGCAACCTTGGATAATGATAAGTATTATTTATACAGAATGAGAGACAGAGAGAGGGGGGGGGGGGGGGGGGTAAGATATGCTACCCTGTTCACAGCACACATTGTGCTAATCAGCTCTTTAGGCTAGGCTACTGCAGAAAACACTAATAAAATAAAATAAAATAATCACATGCTCTATATATCCTGATTATTGCTTTATATATCCTGCTTATTGATTTTGCTTATTGGAAATACAGCAAATCCGAATTGTGCATCACTGTTATCTTGCTCCCTGAAAAAAGGAAGGGAAATGAAGAAAAATGTATCTACAATTTCATATGCTTAAAATGTGACATTCCTGTATGGGCTAGTTTGAAGTCTTGTGCAGTTTGTGAGCTATAATTGGAATGGTTTTGCTGTAAGAACATTGCTCTTAGTTCAGCAGAATCCAAATGCACACAAATTAAGGTTTTTATTTGAAGTTTTCTATCCAATTGTCTATAATAATATAGAAATCTATGCCTCATAATGTACGGTATACTGTATCTGTATTTATACTCATTCAGGATGCTTTAACTTTTTAATCTAAATAATGTATTTGTATTCGGTTATATCTCTATTACAGGCGTTATATGTCCGAAGCAAAAAGCCAAATGTTTTTATACAGGTGCTGTTCTTTGAAGCATTTAAGAATGTGCAGTAAATGGGACTTGACAAAAGACAGAACAACAGGTTGGGAAATGTTATCCAGCAGCTGAACTGTTATTTCTGTTGGACAAGATACTGTACAATACAATGTCCAGGATTGTCCTCCTTGTGTTTTTTGGAGACAAAATAGAGATCTTTTGCATAGTCAAGCATAACATTCCATATAGATTTATTAGATATATATTTAAGTGAACAAAGTTTCCATGGATTTCCAGGCATCTGGATAGGATCATGTAATTTGGCAGTCTTTATTCAAATAATGTATGATCTTCAATGTCCCATCAAAATGTTCATGGTCAATAATTGTAATGTGAAGACTGTAAAATAATTGGGAGTAAGCCTCAAAGGTGTAAATATAAGCGCTTTAGAAGTTAGGTCCAAACTGATAATTATGTTAATGACTTTTTTATGTTGGAATGATCAGGTAAAACAGTCCTTCAGACTTTGTTTTCTGATTTTTATGTCTCATATGCATCTTAATTAAATATAGATGGGTTCGGGCATGAGCCTATAAGTGATTTGTACCTGATAATATCACTGTGTAAAATTCTAATCTGAAAATGTGAAATGTGTGAACATGTCATCTGTTGAAGCTAGTAGCTCACAGTGGGTCAAACCCTGATGTGGTCGCTGACACATTCCAGTGTAGTGCTTGATAAGAGGCAGGACAGTGAGCAAGGAAGTCAGCCAGCGGTGGGGTCTACAGCAAGACAATGATTAATCAGACTGAATCATTAATGGTCCTTAAGCTCTCACAGACACACATAAGCACACTCACAGATGGAGTCCAGCTCTGAAATGCCTATATGCTGACAACAAAGAGGTACAAAAAAAAAAAAAAAAAAAAACAGTAAATGTAGCAGGTTTCCCAATCATGTCTCATTAGGACACTAGAATTATCATAAACCACATGCCCTTTTTGGCATAGTATGTGCCTTTTTCATCAAAGTAGAAATGACTCTGATAAATTGAACATTGTTCATTATTTCATCTTTCATTAAAACCCATCTGTTGGTGTAAACATAAGTCTAAATTATGAATAAGGTTTGCAGTTTTTGCAGCATGGTGCCTCCAGATTTGAGAGAGGACAGCTGCAAAGTCATGGCAGGGCCCCTACGTTATGCTGTCCTCTGCAACTCCGGCTGCAGTGTTTTGATTAGTGGACGTTGATCTGTTTCATTAGGTAGAAACCTAATCTGTGTGTCTGTGATGGATTCCCCCAAGCAAGCCACTAGTGCACACAGGGAATAAATGGTGGGGGGGGGGGGGGGTGCGGGTGTGGGGGGGGGGAGAGGGATTGTGGTTCTGTTGAGAGGTGAGAGGCCTGGTACCATTTACTATAAACAGACATGGGCAGAAGTCACAAGGTCATACAGTGTGTGTGTGTGTGTGTGTGTGTGTGTGTGTGTGTGTGTGTGTGTGTGTGTGTGTGTGTGTGTGTGTGTGTGTGTGTAAAAATAAATTCATACATTCATGTATCTGTATAACTTTTCTTCCTTTCTTTCTTTCTTTCTTTCTTTCTTTCTTTCTTTTTTTCTTTCTATCTTTCTAATTTTCTTTCTTTCCATCCA
The DNA here is from genome assembly GCA_030522415.1 of Channallabes apus. NCBI lineage: Eukaryota > Metazoa > Chordata > Actinopteri > Siluriformes > Clariidae > Channallabes > Channallabes apus. The sequence continues at coordinate 28,244,487 of CM060113.1, forward strand.
ACTGGCTTTTCACACTGATTAAATCAATATAATTTTTCACTGAATTTATACAGGTCCTTCTCAAAAAATTTGCATATTGTGATAAAGTTCATTATTTTCTGTAATGTACTGATAAACATTAGACTTTCATATATTTTAGATTCATTACACACAACTGAAGTAGTTCAAGCCTTTTATTGTTTTAATATTGATGATTGTGGCATACAGCTCATGAAAACCCAAAATCCCTATCTCAAAAAATTAGCATATCATGAAAAGGTTCTCTAAACGAGCTATTAACCTAATCATCTGAATCAACTAATTAACTCTAAACACCTGCAAAAGATTCCTGAGGCTTTTAAAAACTCCCAGCCTGGTTCATTACTCAAAACCGCAATCATGGGTAAGACTGCCGACCTGACTGCTTTCCAGAAGGCCATCATTGACACCCTCTAGCAAGAGAAAGAAATTTCTGAATGAATAGGCTGTTCCCAGAGTGCTGTATCAAGACACCTCAGTGGGAAGGAAAAAGTGTGGCAGAAAACGCTGCACAACGAGAAGAGGTGACCGGGCCCTGAGGAAGATTGTGGAGAAGGACCGATTCCAGACCTTGGGGGACCTGCGGAAGCAGTGGACTGAGTCTGGAGTAGAAACATCCAGAGCCACCGTGTACAGGCGTGTGCAGGAAATGGGCTACAGGTTGCAAATTATTCCTGTCATTTGGAAATCAAGGTGCCAGAGTCTGGAGGAAGACTGGGGAGAGGGAAATGCCAAAATGCCTGAAGTCCAGTGTCAAGTACCCACAGTCAGTGATGGTCTGGGGTGCCATGTCAGCTGCTAGTGTTGGTCCACTGTGTTTTATCAAGGGCAGGGTCAATGCAGCTAGCTATCAGGAGATTTTGGAGCACTTCATGCTTCCATCTGCTGAAAAGCTTTATGGAGATGAAGATTTCATTTTTCAGCACGACCTGGCACCTGCTCACAGTGCCAAAACCACTGGTAAATGGTTTACTGACCATGCTATTACTGTGCTCAATTGGCCTGCCAACTCTCCTGACCTGAACCCCATAGAGAATCTGTGGGATATTGTGAAGAGAAAGTTGAGAGACACAAGACACAAGAATCTGCAAAAGGATTCCCGACCAAGTATTGAGTGCATAACTGAACATAATTATTTGAAGGTTGACTTTTTTTGTATTAAAAACACTTTTCTTTTATTGGTCGGATGAAATATGCTAAGCTGTATATGAGCTGTATGCCACAATCATCAATATTAAAACATTTACATTTAGGCAGATGCTCTTATCCAGAGCGACTTACATTTTTATCTCATTATACATCTGAGCAGTTGAGGATTAAGGGCTTTGCTCAAGGGCCCAACAGTGGCAACTTGGTGGTTGTGGGGTTTGAACCTGGGATCTATTGAACCTTAGTCCAATGCCTTAACCACTGAGCTACCCCTGGCCCCCAGTATAAAAGGCTTGAACTACTTCAGTTGTGTGTAATGAATCTAAAATATATGAAAGTCTAATGTTTATCAGTACATTACAGAAAATAATGAACTTTACCACAATATGCAAATTTTTTTAGAAGGACCTGTACAACACTAATCAGGTTGTTGAAAGAATATGTGTGTATGTGGTTGTGTGTGGAGAGTGGTCGAGTGGATAAAACTTTACTGTTGTGGATTTCAGTAGTAATTCTTTGGCCTCCCCGAGGCGTGAGGTGCAGAGGGAGAGTGTGGCGAGCCGAGCCACAACGGAGAACGGATCTGAGGACCATTTTAAATGAGAGGAGAAAGGTCTCAGGACCGTGAGGGTGTCTCTCCAGGGTAACGGAAGGTGTTCGGTCCCTTCCTCTCATGTTCAGGATGCCAAACACCTAACACACCCGTCTAGCCGAAGCGTTGAAGCTCGTGCACCTTTTTAGCGAGGTTGGCAGCGGGGAACCTACTGCCAGCTATGTCTCTTTAAGCACAAAGCACTATGGAAGACCATGACCCTCAGGAGGTCGGTGTTCAATTCCCGGCGCCACTGGTGTTCCGGGAGACAGCGGTTTCTGGCAAAGTGTTAGCTGCTCGGTTCCCTCCTGTCGTGTCTCCAGGACACTGAACACCTAACAGCCACCACCATCACCACCACTCCTCCGCCTACCAGAGTACCGCCCCTATGGAGAAGCCAGCAGCGTGTAAGCTACTGCCAAGCATGTCTCCTTGGCTACAGGATTCAGTCATTGTGTTTCAACGCCACCAAGAAGACTAGCGCACTAGGTTCTGCTTTGAGAACAGGATAAATTCTGTCCCTCAGGATCATTTACATTCTATAACATGGTGAAACATGCAGACCCAGTCCACTGCCGAACCGTTTCAGTGCTGGAGCTTCTGCAAGAAAGTTGACCTCTGGCTTACGCCCTAGTACACTCAGAACATACGTAGCCACTTCTGGCCTACGTCCTGACTGATGGGGCTTGGGCAAAGCACCCCTTAGTTGCCGGCTTATTCGCGGGCCTCATCAGCCTTCCTATTGTGCTTAGGCTTTTCCATTGGCTAGCTAGAGCTATTCTGCATCCTCACCCAACTACCTTTCGCAGTTGTTCTCGAAGCCTCTGTTCTCCGCCGTTACAGCTACGGAGCAGTAAGACATCATTCACTGTGTCTAGTTCATGCTCTTCAAGATTTACAGTCTTTACTAGACCACCGCACTGGCCAGTGGCGTAAATCAGAGCAGATTTCATATGTCATGGCCGAAGGGCAGCCGCCATTAGACGAGTCGGGTTAGAGATGCTAGTGCCCTAGCCTAGGAGGACAGGAGAAATCCTGTCCCTCAGGATCTTTACATTCCAGGACATAGAACATGTAGACCCAGTCCACTGCCAAACTGTTTCAGTACTGGAAGTTTCTGAAAAAAAAAAAAAAAAGCCGTTCTGCATTCTTACCCAACTATCTTCCACAGCCGAAGCCTTCTGTCCTCCGACGTTAGCTCCGGAGCTAACGTCGCTGTGTCCAGCTCATGCTCTTTGATTTACAGCGCACCTCTGCATTAAAGCCAGGGCCGTAAGTTAGAGCAGGGTTTCATATGTATGGGGCCGCGGCCGAAGGGCAGCCGCCATTAGACAAGTCGGGTTGGAGATGCTAGCGCCCTAGCCAATGAGGCTCGTGGCACACTTCGCCTCTAGTGACTAGGACCCATTCGACCAGGAAGCTTACCTCACCAATTGCTCTGGCAAGAGGGGTTTCCAAGTATGTCATGCGGCAGGCTGCCTTTCCGCAAGACATCTGTCAGGATTCATAATCGGATGCCAGGCTCGCGGGTCCTTGAGTCAGCATCCCAGAATCATGTCTGGACTCCTTAGGGGTACTGTGCGCATACTACACAACCCTGGGGGGTGTAGTGGGTATTCTCGTTCCCATAGCGCTTTCAGCGCAGCATCGAGTGTAGCTTTTGAAAGGGAACGTCTCGGGTTGCTTTGCTGTAACCCCGTTACCTGAAAAAGCGGGAACGAGATGCTGCGCTCCAATGCCTCACTGCATGCGTGACTGGACATCCTTCAGACAAAATTGACCTGAGGGTGTTTCCGGTTCATGCCTTTTTATAACCTCCAGGTGCACCTCATCGGTTGACGTCACCTGCCTGAGGTTATACATGCCAAAATATTTGGCGTGTGTTTGACACACACATGCTTCACAACCGGTCACGAGGAATCGTTTCCCATAGCGCTTTCAGCGCTTCTCGTTCCCGCTTTTTAAGGGAACAGGGTTACAGCAAAGTAACCCGAGACGTTTTTAAGCAAGATGTTTCGAATATGTAGCTGAAAGTAAATTGTGTGTACTTGACTGTGTGTACTAGTGAATCTGTGCATGAAAGCAGCTTGACAGGCTGTTCTGGGTCTGTACATCGAAGTGTATTGTATTTAGTAGGCTGTAGTTGATCTGTAGATTGAAGAGGAAAATATGCTGTGTTGAGTAAAATGCGGTCAATCTGTAGATGGAAGTGAGTTGTGTTGAGCAAAATATTTTGTATCTGTAAGAAGACAGGTTCTGATTCTCAGACTTCCTGCTAGTTTGAGTGGTGTGCTGAACAGTGGGGGGTTACACTGTGTTTGTTTAAACTCACAGAAGTCCCATTAAGCCCTTATTCTTCTCATTTAAAACTTCCAGTTGGACATGGACCATAGCCATTGGGAAGCGGCATGTTGCAAAGGACACCAATTATCATCCCTAGGACACTGATGTGCCTGTTTCTGTTCATGGCCACTGTCACGTTGTGAGACAGCCGTTCCTGTCAAACCCATTCAACCTAGTGCTCTGAGAGCCATCCTAATTGGTGTTGGGCAAACAGATTTTACACAAAGTTGCAAAGGAAGCTAAGTAGCTGAATGTTCACATTGTCCAACCCCTGACCTACAGTTAGGGCCTGTTCGGAGATTCATTATGCTCCATTATGTTGATTAATCATCTCTGACTCATCTGTACCAACACAGAAAATCCAGGGCACCAATTAAAAGAAATATTCTGGCAACAAGCAATGGCATAAATAAGAAATGGCCTGTCCTCTCTCCAGGGAGTGATATGATAGTGGCAAGGGGTAGATTTTGGCAGAGTCGAAAAACTGTTAGGGTCTTTGGGGGTCCAAAAAGTTTAATTTGCGTATGGCCTTTGGCTCCTAATTTGGGCTTCTCATCTCTTTTTTTCTTTCTTGCCCACCCGCCATGATCATCCCTCCCTCTTCATCCACTACCAGAACCTTTTCATTCTCTATAGTAGAAAGGAGATTTTGTAGGGAATCACTTGACATCATTAGTTTTGGAGAATAGCCACAATGACTGAATGCTTGTCTTGGCTTATGAAAACATATGTCAGATCAGCCGTCCTTAGACTGTTTCTCGACCTCAGGTGAAAGGTCTACCCTCCTTTGTGCTTGCTTTTATTCTCTTTTCTTTTCACTTTTAGTCTTTCTCATTCTTTCTCTTTCTTTACTTATTCATTCGTCTTTTTCTCGATCTCATATTTGTTCTCTCGACAGGTTTCTTTACCGGTATTTTCTTTAACCTAACAAGAAGCTGTCAGGTAAAAGTTGATATTTTATAGTGCCACCATGATGTCATACACTATTGCCATTTTTAAAGTCTAATCTTCTTTGAGTTGGTCTTTGAAATCAGAGGCAAGGATTTATATAATCACCAGCGATGATTATGGATCTGCACCATAGGAATTAGGCTAAGCACAGCTCATTGGTTTTAACAAAGGGAACTTTAGATGTTCACTAAAACAAGTGGTTCATTGTGGATTTCTTCAAAAAATGAATAAAGTTCTGTACAAGGGTACCCTGTAATAAGAACCCACTCTAAAACCACTGTTGTTCATGTTCTTCATGTTCTGGTAGTTCTGTAATTCTAGATAATGCTGTTACTTGATATGGATGGCTGAATTTCCTGATTAATTGTGTGAAATGCAGAAGAGGATGCTGTGGGAAAAATATTGCTTTAAAAAAGTAAACAACTGGATAACTATATAACAAAAGACCAATAATTTTGGCCTCATGTGTAAACAACAAATTAATGATCTCCATTTTCTCCTGTCATTACCAGGTCAGTTATTATAAATGGCTAAACTCAAAGAGTAATTAAGTGTGAAAAGACTGATATGGAGCAAGAGACTAAAAGTGATTTGAGGATTAAATTTTCTTTATTAATAATATTATTACCATATTAGTTGCCAAAATCAATATATATATATATATATATATATATATATATATATATATATATATATATATATATATATATATATATATATATATATATATATATATAAATTATTAAATTAATAAGTTATTAATTAATTAATTAACTAACTAACTAATACATAAATGTATTGTCACACCATTTTGATAAACAGTTACTACATTATGCCTTGTCTGGTGCTGTATGAGTCCCATTAAATGGACTACTCCAGAACCTAAATAAAATAGATGCTGGGCCAAACACTAACATGATGCAATGGCATTTACACACAAAAGACATTCCTTCCAAGCGTGTGTGGCCTATACACTGTGGTTATTAGGAGAAGGCAGGAATGGTGCTTAGCTACTGAGAGTGGAGAGTCAAGAGGCTTTGGCCATCAGTGGGAAAGGCCTGATTAAATGTGAAGAGGTTCTGTGAGAAAAAATGCCCAGCACACAATTCACTAATTACAGGCCCGCATAACGCACAACAAAGAGCCATCTCAAATCTTAGTAAAATAAGAGAGAAGGGGGGGGGGGGGGCTCACTACAGAAGGAAGGGAAAGAATGAGAGTTGAGAGTGAGTGAGAGAATGTTAGAAATAGACCCAGATGTAAAATTTAAAAATGAGAGATTGAAAAGATTTTAAGTCACTATACTGTGAAGTGTGCAGAACTGTATGGTGCTTCGGCAGTGAGAAAAGATTTAAATGAAACTTCAATTGAAACACTGACTTCTTTTTGCATATTTCTTGGGATACCTGCACGCCTGGAATAAAACATTTCATGTAATAACAAGTGAGCAAAAGTAGTCACTCACACAGTAAAGCTTGTAGACCTCCATTTGCCTATGCAAAAATCCTGCGACAAAGTTGGAGGCAAACAATTGTACAGAATGTCTTTGTATGTCATTTGTATGGGAGGAATGCTAGTTTTAAGATTTCTCTTCACTGGAACATCACTGGAACAGAGGCCCAAACCTGTTCCCCCATGACAATTCCATTCTGTGCAAAGCAAAGTTTGCCATGGTCGGTGTGTAAGAACACAAATCATCTGAACACAAATCATGCAGTTATCCTTAAAAATGGGTCATGGCAACATCTAGGGACAGCTTTCCCAAATGGGTGGAGGCTGTTATAACAGCAATTAAGAGGACCAGCTTAATTAATTTTGGATATAAGGCATGATGGTCAGGTGTCCATAAACTTGGCCATATAGTTTATTTACATAGACCCACAAAACACTTTAGTATAAATATTATACTAATACTCTATGGCCTCTTTTTTTCTTAAGAACAGCCTCAAATCGTTGTGCCATGGATTCCATAAGATGTTAGAAGCATTCTCTGAAAATATACATACAGTCAGCAATAAAACGCTTATAGGTTAAGGGTTTCAAATGATGACTAATTGGTACTACCATGCCCAAAGTTTAAAAACAAACAAACAAAAAACTTTCTACACAGCATTCCTCCATCCTGGACTGTTAACATAAGGCAAGTTGGTTATTGATATGCTGTTGGTGGCAATTTTGACCTTACCATCTGTATCAGCCCACATGACACTGTCAAAAACAATTTTTTTCCTCATTCTGATGGTTAATGTAAACATGAAGTTGCATTAGTGCACTGCTGCCATACTGGCTGAGTAGATAATCGTAGTTCAATAAGGGCAGTGGTGGCTCAGAGGGCTAAGGCACTGAGTTACTGATCGGAAGATCGGCAGGTCGATCTCCAGCTCCACCAGGTTGCCACTGTTGGGCCCTTGAGCAAGGCGCTTACCCTATCTGCTCCCGGGGCACTTTATCATGTCTTTCCCCTTCGCTCTGACCACAGTTGCGCTGGGATATGCGAAGAAGGAATTTCACTGTGCTGTAATGTATATGTGACAAATGAAGGCTTAACTTAACTTTAACTGTATGAATGAGTAGACGTACAGGAACCTTCCTAGTTATGTGTCCAAAATCATATTAATTCATATTGTGGCGTGGGCGGGGCTGGCGACCGCCGGTTTTGGGCCAGCATTCTGTTTGTGTTCACCCTTGGTGGGACATTTGTTTTAGGTTAGCGGCTTCGGCCAAGTTTAAGCATGTGGATGTGTGTGCTTTACCGGTGTGTACAGTATGTGTGTTGTACTGAGAAATAAATTACTCCCAGTCATTTCATTGGGTAGCCATCAAGCTCACTCGTTCTCCAAGATCCCAGCTAGCGTCGAAAAACGCTACATTTGGTGTCAGAAGTGGGATGGAGATGGGATCTGAAGAAGATCAGAGAGGGCCGCCGAGTGGCAGCAGCACTCCAACAGAGGAAACACCTTCCGGACAGTGCCAGCACCAAAAAGGCTGCGCGGCAGAAGCAGAGCAGCGAGATGAGGGTCCCGGCACTGGATCTCGGGGCGGAGCTTCCCACAGACCAAGCCCCGGCTCTGTGCGCCGCTAACTGGCGAAGCGACTTACATCTGCACCTTCCTTTCTACTACGGCGCCGTCGAACCCTACGCATTTTTTGCGCAGGTAGAGCTCGCCCCCGACTTCGCGGGCTGGTCCCCAGCGGAAATCGCGGTCCGTGTAGTACTCTCGCTTGAGGGCGATGCACTTCGGGTGCTCGAGGACCTCCGGGCCGAGGAGCGGAAGGATTGGGCGGAGCTGCGGGAATAGCTCCACTTCCGGTTCGGCGGACAGGGCTACCCGTCACGGCCAGGCTACGAGCAAGACGCTGAACTTCCGCGGCGACGCAGAGGCCCGTGACCGCAGGATTACAGCCCTAACGTTCCGAGGCGCGAGGACAACGTACCCCAGCAGTCGTTAAACTAGGTCCGGGAGGCAGCGAGGGGAAGCCACCTCCCGTGGCCGATTCTGTTTCCCCAACTGGCGGAGTCGATCTCCGTTCGGGACGTGTGGGACAACGCGCTGGGATCTATGTGGATTGTGTGCTGGACGGCGTCCCGCTGCGGGCGCTTGTGGACACCAGCTCCACTGTTTTACTACTCCGCAACGGAATGTTGGGACCAGGCGAGCGCGCTGGCAAAGTGCCCAACCCAACCGTCAGCATCCGCACCTTGTCTGGGAGCCATCTGAAGATACGGGCTCGTCGCTCGGTGTGAATCAACATAGGTGAGCACAGCTATGTTCATGATTTTTTGCTGGGGATCATTGAGGATGGCTGTATATTGGGGCTGGACATTTTGGAAAGGTGGGGTGCGGTGCTCAGCCTAACGGACGGGACTCTGTGTGGGGACTTCGGCATAGCTAGGTTGCTAACACCTAAACCACAGCCGCATGAGAAAGTAGCACACACCCGGGGGGCGGAACTTCCGGAGGCTGCGCCACACAAACATCCGGTACACGACCGATCGAGCATACTAGACGAGCTTTTGAAACGTAGCAGCGCGGGGTTGAATTTGACACAGACCGACACCTTGAGATCGTTCCTTAACGAATTCGTGAATGTTTTCGCGGTAGATGAGCGCGATTGCACCCATACCAATCTGGTGCAGCACACGATTGATACGGGGAACGCAGCTCCTGTTTGGTTGCACCCGAGACGCCTCCCATTAGCTAAACGGGCTGTCGCCGAACAGAAGCTGCATGAGATGGTCGACTCAGGCGTCATTGAGCCAGCGTCCGGACCATGGTCTTCACCGGTTGTGCTTGTGCGTAAGAGGGACGATTCTTGGCGTCGATTACCGGCGATTAAACGAGGTGACGCGAAAGGACTCATACCCGTTGCCGCAGATAGATGATGCGCTGGAACATGTCGCAGGCTCGGCTTGGTTTAGCTCGTTGGATCTGCGTAGCGGATACTGGCAAGTAGAGCTCGCTCCGGAAGACCGCCCTAAAACCGCGTTCTTGATCGTATGATGCGTATGCCTTTCGGTCTATGCAACGCCCGGCTACGTTTGAATGGCTGATGGAGAAAGTGCTGGTGGATATCCCTCCGGGATAATCTCCGGGAGGTATTTGTGGCTATCCGACGGGCGAACTTGCGGCTTAATCCCAGGAAGTGCCAGCTGTTGCGGCGAGAGACCGCGTTTCTGGGCCACATAATTAGTGCTAACGGGATTGCTACCGACCCAATTAAAATCACTGCAGTGCAGAATTGGCCAGAACCGGTAAATGTGTCACAGCTGCGCACTTTCCTCGGGTTAGCCTCGTACTACCGCCGGTTTGTGAAAGACTTCGCCACCGTCGCAAGTCCGTTGCACGGGTTGACAAAGAAGAACCAGCCGTTCCGCTGGGAGGTTGTACATGCGCGCGCGTTCGCCCAGTTGCGTGAAACCTTGGTCACGTGTCCCGTCCTCGGTTATCCGGATGCATCGCGCGCGTTCATCCTTGACACAGACGCGAGCGATGTAGGGCTGGGGGCCGTACTGTCTCAGGTTTCCGGTAACCAAGGAGGGTGATCCTGTTCTGCATCAAGTTCTGGGTTGGGTTAAAGCGGGCCTGAGACCGGATTATACCGCAATCACTCATCTGGGGCTAGAGGCAAAGGCTCTCCACTCGCAGTTTACCCGCCTAGCATTGCGGGAAGGTTTACTCTACCGCCGCTGGGAGCGGCCGTGCAGCGCTGGCGAATGTTTTCAGCTTCTGGTACCAAAAACTTTGCGGGCATGTGTGCTGGGGTTGGTTCATGGGCATCTGGGTTCGGGACACTTCGGTGTGACAAAAACTTTGCGGCGGTTGCGCGCTTACTTCTACTGGCCGGGCTGTCACACTGATAGTGAACTCTTTGTTCACAGATGCGACTCCTGCACGGCGAAGATGGGCCCTACCCAGCGCTTGTGAGCCCCGCTGCAGGACTTTCGGGTGGGGGCACCCATGGAGCGTATGGGCGTGGACATTCTTGGACCGTTCCCCGTTTCCGATCGGGGTAACCGTTATGTGCTGGTCGTCGTGGATTACTTCACAAAGTGGCCGGAGGCTTTCGCTGTGCCTGATCAGAGCGCCTCCACCACAGCCCGAGTGCTAGTGGATGAGGTGTTCAGCCGGTTCGGCGCTCCAGAGCAGTTACACAGCGATCAGGGGCGCAACTTCAAGGCGGAGGTGTTTGCGGCGGTGTGCGAACGCCTCGGGGTGAAAAAGACCCGCACCACGCCACTTCATCCACAAAGTGACGGCCTCGTGGAGCGCTTTAATCGGACGCTCACTACACAACTCGCCCTACTTACCAGCGATCGGCAACGCGATTGGGACGAACATTTGCCTCTCGTGCTTTGGGCATATTGCACAGCAGTACAGGAGTCATCGCAGCTAACGCCAGCTGTTCTAATGTTTGGTCGCGAGCTGCGCACTCCAGTGGACCTTGTTTTCGGACCACCTCCACAATAGGATTTACCCACGGAACCTGGGTTGGATTATTTTTGTTCTTTGAAAGAAAAACTGTTCCGTGTTCACGAGTTAGCGCGCAAACACTTGGCGGACGCCGGTGTTAAGCAGCACCGGGTTTATAACACTCACACTTTACATACCTGCTCTCCCAGCGAGACTTTGCGCCGGGAGAGCAGGTATGGGTTTATTCCCCTAGAAGGAAGAGAAGGCTATCACCCAAACTCATGTCCCACTGGGTGGGACCCTGTACGGTGATCGCTCAGCTTTCGGATGTCGTCTACCGGGTGCGGCTGGCGGGGCGAGTGCGGATGATTGTGCTTCACCGAGACCGTCTCGCTCCCTACCAGCCGCATGCCGGCGAGACAGCAACTGCTGCGGAGGCCGGACCGCCTCAGGCTAATGTTCACGTTTCTTCTACAGCAGGGCTCCGGCGTTCACAGCGCCAGCGCCGACCGCCTGCACGCCTCAGAGACTGAAGTATTAGGGGTGACCGGGGACGGTCACAGCTCGGGTGGGGGCAGTGTGACGTGGGCGGGGCTGGCGACCGCCGGTTTTGGGCCAGCATTCTGTTTGTGTTCACCCTGGGTGGGACATTTGTTTTAGGTTAGCAGCTTCGACCAAGTTTAAGCATGTGGATGTGTGTGCTTACCTGTGTGTATGTGTGTTGTACTGAGAAATAAATTACTCCCAGTCATTAATACATTACATAGCCATCAAGCTCACTCGTCCTCCAAGATCCCTGCTAGCGTCGAAAAACGCTACAATATTAATAATTCAAGTTTGTTACTTGACTAAAGCCCTTCTAGTGAAGATCTGGTACACATGGCAGCAATGATGAGACTCCTCCCCCATAACACTTACACATCTGTGCAAGATGTTTGAAAGGTTTTTATCTCTGATGTAGAGGATTTACTCCTGCAGATAGTGAACTAAGAGGACCATCACTCCCTGTGGAATAATCTGTTTTCGTTGTTGGCACAATGGGTAGAAAAAAGCATTGCTATGTCCCAGTTGACATTCATATACATTTCAGATTGTAAAGAATGAAAATGTATATGAATGTCTTTTTTTTCAGAGTCTTTATTGAAAACTTACAGTAAATTAGTACATTTTCACAGTATGCAATGTACTGTCGAATAGGAATCCAGGTTCTAAAACTTTTTTATAACTTTGTACACCATCTTCTTTAAATATATTTTATCAGGATAGAGCAAATCACTTACTTTGGTAGCTTGCCATCCCAGGTTTGTCCAGTAGACTGTGAGAGATTTCGAACCACCAGAGGTGCAGTGTCCATGACCACCAGCATGAGGACACAGTCTGACACTCACCAGTCTACCACCAGCAGACATCAGCAGACATACTGTAGTCAATGGGCATTCCTCAAAGTGGGACAAAATTTTGAAGCAGAAACCTGTTTGAGTGACAGAATTTGAAGAAAGTCCCAGTCTAACTCAAAAACTCAGAAACTTCATTCCCAAAAGGCTTGTCTGAGCAGCTAATGCAACTACTGTATATGTGCCACCTAGCAAAACAGCACACCTAACCCTGGAAATCATGAATATAATGCCCCATTCATACATACAAAAGTCTGGTAATAAATTATTTCATCAACCTGGGAAGCTAGCCTCATTCTCACCATTATATACTGTACAGCACTGTGCAAAAGCCACAAGCACCGCCCCCTTCATTTCTTCATATTTTGCTTCCAAATAGCCAGAATTTGTATTTTTAATGTAGTCTTGAGAAATAGTTCTCCAGGCTTCCTGAAGGACTAGCTTTTGACTCTCATTTTCTGTTTAGTCCCTGTACCTGACCAGTTTCACAGGATTTTTTTGTTTGTTAAGCCACACAGTGACCTATGTATCATTTAAGCATATAATCCATCTTACTTAAGACATAAACCAGTGAGAAACAGGTGCAAATGATTACAGATGATCAGACCAGTTATTAGTATTCTGGTGATGCTGAATGCTGAGTGGTTGTTACATAAAAAATATATATTGTTTAGGCAATTATATATATGTATCTTTAGGCAATTTGCAGCCTGTTGGAGTAAAAGATTTGTTCTAATTTTCTACAATTACTAATTTTATAATTTTGGTTAGCAAGATCATGGAAGAAAGTAATCGTCCCTTATTTTAATAGTGAAACCCAAACTTTTTATACTTACTGTATATAGTGTTTTCTCCCTTGAGGTGCGCATGGGCGAGCCAATCAACACGATTGAGTATGCAGAAGACACAGAAACGACAGTAGTGCCCCTAGAGGCTGCCAACATCCTCAAGAAACAGAAACAAAAGCACGACACAGCAAGGCTTAATCCAAAAATAGGAAAGTAGAATATGAAAACTGAACCTTCAAAGGTGAATGGACAGATAAATTTATGTTTATTCTTGCTGCAGAAAGTTTAACACAAGTTACGTGAAGCGCCACTATGTCTGACCGGCCAGATTATGGCACAGCATCACACAAAACTGGCTGAACAGAATTTATTTAAACTTTTGCTTAGATATCTGCCTGAAGTTTAACCTGCACCATAAGTGAAATATAAATGTTGAATAAAAGCAATGTTATAAACATTAATGTTTTGGATTTAATAATCTACTTTAAAATAAGATACAGTAGTAATAAGATACTTGCTCAATGTAAATAAACACCTGCACCAACAGATATTAATTAGAAAGATAAACTAATACTTAATGAAGTGGTGTAAGTGAATTTTAACTCGAAGAGGTTGTTTTAATAAAAAACTTAATCTTACTCTGATCTACTTTTTCGACTTCTCATTTGTGATTCACTCTCCGATTACCGATTTGCTGAGGACTATAGAAGTACAACTTAGCGTAAACTTAGTCGTAACATAGTCAACCTTACTTTTTTTCCCTTTGTATTAATAAGTTAGGCAGAGAGTTCTGCCAGTCTGAAATAATAATATAACTGATTACATTAAAGCTGATCAACTTATTTTTAGATTTGATTTATACATTTATTTATTGATTTATAAATAAAATTTACAGTAATAATAAGAAGAAACATTGACCAAAAAAATATTACACATATGTATATTAGACTTACAGCTCATAAGAGTGATTTGAGTTGAGTAAGCCAATTTAGTGGTCAGGTTTTCCCCCTGCTTCAGGCGTGCATAGGCAGGTGTCTCCCAATATTATATCTTCATGTGGTGTACCTCACTGCCACATCTGCACACCTGTGCTTATAAACCTGATGAAATGACACCACACTCAGGTGTGTTCACTACTCTCACAGGGATTGTAATAATATATATGAATACCTAACAGCAGGCATTGCAAAGTCATTGCAAGTGCACAATAAAAGCTGATTATATTTTGTCTCCTGTTTCTTGGTTATGCCCTGTGAAATAATACTAGTATTAATTACTGTTACATTATCAGATATGCAGATATGCTCTTTTGGGGGATAAATGATCATTTATCATTATTCTTTCTGGGCAAATGGAAAGTGCTGATTCAAGAGAGACATTTCAAACAATTTCCCCAACATAATACATAATTTGCGGTGGTACCCAGTTACTCTCTTTGGTATAATAGGGAATAAAAGACTTTATAGTAAATATGGATTTTTGTATTGCATAAAATATAAAATCTTGATTGTCATCAATTTCTTTTTGACAATGTCATTAAAACATTGAATGCCCATTATGTCTCAATACTTCTGGCTACCACTCAGTACACGCTAAGAAGTAGGTGAACAACAATGTACTTGCTGATTTGAGTGTTTGTGAGTTACTATATCAAATCATTCGTAAACTTTGTATTATATTTAAAGAAACACTACCTGGACAGTAGCCCTGTTATTTTTGAGGCATAAGTACAGGCTACAGAGAAGGTAAACCATACAGTATTAATGTTTGTTGCAACTGAAGAATTCACAAGCCCTTGTTCCACCCCCTTTGAAATAAATTCCAAAGCAGATAGAACTCACCACTTCTGGAATGACTTTCAGAGAATATACAAGATGGCACTGGTACACTTACCACATATGTATGAGCTCATAGAACATGTTTTTTTTTTTGGGGGGGGAGGCTTCCAATTTTCTCCCCAATTTAGTCATGGCCAATTCCTCCCCGCCGCTAGGGGGGCTCCCACATTAAGGCTACTACTACCACTCAGTCGGGAGGGCGAAGACTATCCCGTGTTTCCTCCAAACCGCGTGATGTCAGCCGACCGCATATTTTCGAACTGCTTGCTCACGCACCATTAGGGGCGGAATAACACAGTCGGAGGAAAGCGCTAGCCGCTCCTTCCGTGTGCACGAGCTCACAGACACCCCTGATTGTCTGTAGAGCCGCGATGAATGTGGGAGCGCAACTGTGCCTCCGGCTGTGAGAGGAAAACAGCATCACCCGGGGTTCGAACCAGCGATCTCCGGATGATAGGGCAAGCACTTTACCACTGCGCCTCTCGGAGGCCATAGAATGTGTTTGAAGGCTTTGTGAAGAACTTGTGTGAAGGACGTTACCTTGGGGCTCACAGTCTCTCCTGCCTCCAAAAGATTGGCCATTGCAACTCATCAAGTTGTGAATATCACCTTCCAGCCCCATTCATGCTTCACCATCATATACCTACAAGATGCTATTTGTACTGATAATGTTGGGCCAAGCTAGTTGTGTATTTAAGATTAAGATCCAAAAGTTTATTAAAAGGCACTAGGGGGGTTTGATTGAACGTCGGTCAAAAAAAAATTTTAATTTTTTTTTTTTTTTTTTTTAGAACTTTATTAATCCCAGAGGGAAATTGCTCATTTCTGGGCCTTTCTGGGACTGGAGGGTTATTACTCCTGGTTTGAGCCTAATGATGTCTTTGTGGCCTCCTACCGGTTAGATCTCACAAAGGATGTGAAGTCACAGAAGGTAACAGTTGGGTTAAAAATCAATGCTGCAAACAGGCGTTGAGAAATGTACTGCGCCATTAGAACGGATGGGTCTTAAACAGTACTCCAATGGGGAGTACAGGATACACTTGATATGTATGATAGGATACGTACTTGGGACTCTTACTCTGACTCTCATTCTTAGCATGTGATGTTGCAGTGGGCATTTAAAGCCAAAAATTTCACCAGCACGATCACAAGACAAATTCTGGATACCTTTTACACACTCATTATTTGCACTATGGGTCAAACATTAGTCAGGTTCTGAGCATGGTAACATTGGTGCATGCCTTCTATATGCCTTTCTCCAACAACACAAACAGGGACTAAATAAGGCAACATGAGGACCTTAACTTAGTGTGCCAAGATTTTGGAAATTTGTCACTGTGAATATAGTAACTGGAAGAGAAGTGCTAACAGCATTACAAACAAGACTCATATGCATGTGTGTGCACCTGAGGCAGAGCAGTAAATGGAGAGTTAGAGAGTAGAACAGTGCTAATTGTGTTAAATTGGCCAGCTCCCTGTATATGGGAGGATGAAAACAAAGGATGTACTGCATAAGAGGATAATATGTACTTATAAGTTAACGCCAAAATTGTGTACATCAACATTGGGACTGCTTGGTCAATTCCACTATATGGGCTTTATTACATTTCCTGCTGTGTTCAGAGTTGTCTGAGACTGTCTGAGATGGGATTTTTACTCACTCATTGACTACACTGCTTTATCCAGTCACGGACAGCCAGTCAGGGTCATGGACGGCCTGGAGCGTATATAAGCAGACTTAGGGAACAAGACAGGGTACACCCTGGAGAGGGTGCTAATCCCTCAGAGGGCACTCACACAGCCACACACTCACACGCTCATTCATACACTATAGGCAATTCGGGAACACCAATTAGCCTAATCTACTATTCTTACTGGGGTTAAAATGGGATACAATGATTGTTTCCACTATGGAGAATGGTTTGGAATTTTAACTTGAAAGTACTTTTAATATACTTTCCAACAAATTTGAATACATAATACAGTAGAAAATTATTTATAATAAATAGATTAAATTATCTTGTTTTTATGGTAATTGAAGAGGAGTTAATTTTTGCCATCAACCTTCTGCCCTGTGTCCTTAGTTAGTTATGTCTTTACAAGTAAATCCACTATTTATAGGTAAGTGAAGATTTAAAATTAAAATAGGTTAAAATTTGGTATTTGATTTATTAAAATACTTTATTTTTACACTCCTGGCTGGCTCACTATGGGTCGTATTCAAAGTTGACTTGCACATTCATAACTGTGAGTTAATAGCAAAATGATGTGCTGCCTCGACACGTAACCAAACAAAACAAATGAATGAATGACCTACCAACAGTGAGCTTTTAAAAATTATTATTATGACAAAATCTCTTTTGTAATATTGTCTCAAGTGAAGAGAACTAAAATGCCAGTTTCATATAGGTAAAATATTATATGAATAATTATATGACTTGGGATGTTCAATTAATCAATCAATCAATTAATCAATCAATAATAGGTATGCTATTTAACCATTATTCACTAAATAAATGTGATACAATTAATTATTTAATTAATAATAGTAATAGAATGGAATTATAAAACAAATAAAATTAGATATACTAGGAGCAGCACTTTCTTAAATGGGACTGTAAGTATGTTGCCATGTCAATTCTTAGTCAGAATAACTTTTAAGCTGAAGAAATATTATATGCACAAAAAAAACACCTAGAATAGACCACAACAACCACAACCATACAGACAAAATAACTCAAGTCCTAGTATCATCACGTCATGCCAGGATGTTGTAGAATCCTGTTGAAAAGGTTATCACATGTAACCTTGGTGAAGTGAAGATGCATTTGCTGAACAAATTTAAATGACAGTACTTGACAAAGATAATTACTAATTCACATACATTAGCATTATCTGGCCTATGTTTGCATGCTGCCATTAATACATACCAGGGTGGAAAAAAAGAGCCATAAATAAAGTGCACACAATAAAGCAATCAGGAGCTGTGATTGATTCACTTTTGGCTCACAGTTTAAAATATATAAAATAAATAAGGAAGGACACCCAAAAACATGTATAGGTTAATGCATTAACGTAAACAGAACGTTTTTTTTTTTAGCAAAACGTAGACACAGATCTGTCAAAATGACAGATCTCAAAAGTGAAAAGAGAAGTACTGAGTGACATATTCTTGCTCACAGTTTGAAATGCAAACAATATTGACTATGTTGATTATATGAGAGCTGAGTCATCCTGGAAGAAACAATGATGTGGGGAAACGTTGTATGGTCAGATTTTCATACTTTGGTCATATTTCACCATCATTTGATGAAAAAAACAGGAGGCAATGTTTTGGGTGTTATTTCCTGGCATGGTTTCGATCCACTAGTCTGCCTAGCGAAATGCGTCTAATGAATGGAAATGAATACAGAAATTCCCATTATCCCATCGGGATAAAATCTTTCCTTCATAGGAGAAATGTTATCTTTTAGATTTTCTGTATTCATTTCCATTCATTTGACATGTCTCTAGGCAGGCTAGTGGATCCAAACCATGCCAGAATATAAAGCTATTTTATTTATGACATTTTATTACCAATCCTCTCTTTTTAAAGTTTGTTACAAAACCTGGACAAAATAGTGATCAAGAGAAGCAATAGTTTAAATACATTTTGAACTGTTGGTTTTGTGAGAAAATGGGGGAAAAACAACAAATAGGACATCATGATGTACAGAATGTCTATTATCAAAATGCCGTATCTATCCAGGCGTCCTTACCAAGTCTTTCTGTACATGACACACAATTCTTTAGATATTCTTTATATCTCTATAAGTTAAACTGTCAAAAATATTTTAGCTATATTTTTTGCAATTATTTTACAGGTTGTCAATTGAATTTAATCATCAGAACTGGGTTTGTGTGTTGTTGTGTATAAAGTGCCATATAGCATGTGACATAGTGATATAGACTGTAACCAGTCAGTCACAAAGCAGAGATGATGCCTTCGTCTACTATTACTGTTGGTACCAGTTCTGCATGTATGGAAATCAATTAAGCATTTAAAGAACATATAACAGTAATATGCGTAAAGAATCCTGTATACATCTTTTTAGTCTCCAAAGGTGAACCTGTATCATCTCACTCTTAATTTGTGCTATTAAGAGTAACTATTATGTTATGTTATGGTCGTGGAACATAACGCAGGCATATAAAAACAACCCTCAGCTATAGATGAATCATAAAAACATACTTTTGTATGTCCCAGAGTAAAAAAGGGAGCAGATGCATGCGGTTCACTGGGGAGACGAAAGCTTGTGGTGTCTATACTTTGGGAGGAAAAAAGCACCGCACAGTGGTGACAGTTAAGATCATATTAGTGGTCAACCATTATTTTAGTTCCACATGTTTCTTGCACCTCACAACCTCAAGAAGGACATAAGTAATATTTAAGCAGACAAAGTTGTTCTGTGTAGGGAATTGCTGGACCACCAGATTTCTGTTGACATGGCCTTTCATTAAATATGTGGTTGCTGAAGAGTGCATTTCAGTGGGCTTGTGTCCATCTGTCACATTGTTCCACTGCTGACAGAGCCACTGAACACTTCAGCAAGACAGTGACCACTGGCCTAATATATACACTTATTTTCTGCCTGTCATTCCACAGAGAAAACAAGTGTTAATCTGTTTCCTTTGGACATGACCAGTGGGGAAAAAATGAGTTTTTCCAAAAAACAGCACTTAACTGCACTTTGTTCTAAAACTACACACAATAGACCAAGCAAGTCCGCTCAAAGCTAGGTCTCTGCGCAACCTTTCACTATTCTGACCTCCTGTAGTGGAGTCAGAACTTCACTCCGTTCGCCTATGAATAGCCATCCGTCGGCAGTAATGAGTTCACAGACCTATCATCCTGAATGGGAGGAGTGCCACAGAGGGATGTTATGTTTCATTTCAGCATACTGGGCCTGTTCCAGGGCCATCCTCCACTGATCAAAGGTTAAGCAAGAGGAGAGGTGCTGGCGGGAGCCCTGCTGTTCTTTAATTTTCAGATGTCTGGATCTTAAAAAGTCTGTATTCAACTTTCTTCAGCGCTGTCATCACAGAACGGTTCCATCTACGTGGCCATCAGATACATTTAAGGTTGCGTCTTATCCCTAAGACAAAAAAACATGTCTGTAACAGACTCTTTTTTTACTTGTGTTTAAAGTATGAGGTTAATCTGATCCTGATCTCGATAGACTGGTGCCATGAGATCCTGGTGATGTGTACACATTTTACAGCAATAGTAATACTCTCTCTCTCTCTCTCTCTCTCTCTCTCTTATCAGCATTTGCATGGACCCTCCTTTCCACCCTGTCTCATCAAAAATGTGCTAGACAAAAAAATGCATTTGCTAGAAAGAGAACACACTGAGTGTTTCTTTAAAACTGCGATGTCCAGACAGCTGTCTGTGTGAAAATGACGGGATATTTTTCCAGCTGTCTTTTTTGAGTAATGAAGGCCACATACTACAGATCACTCTACTTTCCACCTCAAGAAAGAATGAAAAATGCAGATACAGAAAGAAAGATTGAGAGGTTGTTGGACATTTAAATCAGACCATGTCCTACAGTCGTTGCCCGTCGTAGGTGGCTATATAGCACTAGATCTGATAACATCAGTGGGAAGTTAAACAAAAGGCATTTTTTACTCAAAACGGCTATCTTTCAGGCTGACTGCTACTGTAAACACCATTCCTGAATACAACATTATAAGACATGCTATCCTGCATTCCTTTTCCTCCTCCTTTAAAGAAACAGCTCAAATAGGCCTGCCAAAAAGAAGTCACTAAGTGTAAGAGGAATAGAGTGAAAAAGATTACAAACAGAAATAAATACGTAAAACTTCCAGACATTGGACTGCAGCATTTTCTGTACGTGAAAAGTGCAATGCGCGAGCATGTCTGCTAATGTCACGTATTGAGACATTGAAATCTAGAAGAAAAAAAGTGTTTCTCTCGAGGATAATGTAGTCAGTCTAATGAGGGTACTGTCTTCCTCAAAAGTAATGTCTTCCAGAACAAGATTTCATACCAGAAGATTTGAAAATCCATTTGGAAAAGGAATAGTTCCATTAACCTTAATACCTTTCCGAACATTCTCTTTGAACATTCCTCTACTCCCTCTGGTTTTAATTGATTTCATAAAAAGAGGCAATATGTAAAAGCGAGGAGGGAATCTGTTGACATAACCTTGAGTCTAAACGATCCTTGAATTCTCATGTTGTCTGAGAATCTCTTAGCTGTCTTTATGTGCCTCATAACTTAATTATGACACATTTCCTGGACCCTGTTGCTCATTTCTGAAGTGCAATTCACCTTTTCATAGCCTGTTAACAACTCAGATGACGAAAAAAGTGTCCTGTCCTGAAGTGTCTTCAAAGGATGAGAAGTAAAAGCAGCCTATTTCAGGGATGAAATCTACTGTGTCCATAAATGAACATCCTGATTTTTTTTCTTTTTCTCTACTGACATATGGGAGAGTAAACATATGTTTTTGGAAAAATAAGGTACATGTGCATATGGATGAAGGTTGAACATATGGATAAACTTTTTGAGGATTTTACAAATCTGGAAATGAATTGGTTCGAGGCAGAATGAATAATGTACTAGACTTTAGTATTGAAACATCTGACATTTAAAAAAAACACAACAATTAATTTTCCTTTTGTCCTTTTTAATATAGTTCATATTTTTATTAAGACGTCAAATAAATTCATCAGGTTGTATTTACAGAGAAAGGCAATAAATATTTTTTTAATAATAGTCATAAAATTATTATTTTTGTATACGCTTTTTTTAACCATACATGTGTCATGTTTGTTAGTAGTATCTCTTACAAAACCTGTCATGTGACAAAGGAGTATATAGATTTGTTTACACTACAGCGACATATGAAGGGCAAACCTTAGCACAGGTGAGTTAATGAAAGGTGCCCCACCATCCCTGTGGTAGCTCAGTTCAGAAGGTTCAGATATAAAGCCTTAGTGGACATAAGTACATACATAGCACAATGATGTCTAATCCATAATAGAAGAAGTTTACAAATGGAAATCTGCAACACAGTGAAATCCTATAGCGTGACAGAAAAGAGGTGACCCTTTACATGCTCAGAGAAGAGCACATTACTGTAAATTGCCAGGGAAATAAATTATCATTGACCTTAAAACTGTTTGGGTGATAATTCTTCAAAAATGACTGTATAGTTCTATGAATTCCTGTAACACTTGAAAATAAAAAAGTACATATGTGTATGTGCTAGTGTCTGAGATCAGGCCCACTACAGTTAATTCTTGCAAACCTTGCACCAAAGTACAACAAGAAAAGTCAAAACGTTCTCATCAGATCGTCAATTCAAACTCTAAGCTTCTATCCATTTGTTTTAACAAGACTACCGCCATAGCAGATGCTGATGCCTGGCTAGTCAAAGCATGTTGTGCTCTGCTGAATCACAGGTTGCACAAAAATGTAAAAGGAACCATACAATTGCTGGGTGTGATTAAGCACACTTCACCCACATACAGGCCTAGAGAGAACACTCAGACTTCTCACAGAAAAATCATTGACGCCAAACAATGGCGATGAGATGCTTCACGGAGGACCCATCAAAATATTGCACTCAAAGCTAGTGTTGTCTTGTGATGAAGCTGGTACAGAGTCCTGTCATGTGCTCCTGTTATCCTCTTGCATGTAAATGATAGCGCATTCCGGTCAGGGGGTAAAAAAACGCATCTGTGCTGTTTTGGCCAATTCAAAACTAAATATAGAAGGGTTTTTTTTCCTTGGGAAGTCAAATATCTCCTTTTCAACAGGATGCCTGCTGCTGTAAACTCGTCAAAGTGGGAGAACACAGTTCCTTTTTTGTCATCCACAGTTTATCCAATATAAATAACAGAAAGTAACAGACACAATATAACATTAATGATAACCCAGAGACATTCAACACCTAAGAGATACTCAAAGATTTGAAAATATAAAAATAAAATATCTTTGAACTTTTTTAAGGTTTTTGTCTTTTTTGTCTTGTAGCCATCTTTCGGTTTTTTTGTCTCCTGCTGCTTAATCACAAAAACCTTTATGTTTTTAAGGCAAAACATTTGAGATGTCTATAAAGGAAGAGTGCATGTTTGGTCCGTGTCACTTCAGTTTGTTTTGTGGTTCGGCCGTAAGCGCCGTGCCCTACGCGTCCGTTTCGTTACAGTGGTGAAACGGAACTCCTCCTTAGGGTCCACCTTGCCCTTAGGGTCGCGTTTCATGAAATGCACTTCCTGCTGTGTCTGTGTGGTCCGTGAGCCTTTTTTGGGCCGGCCGCGGCGGTTGAAGCCCAGGTACCAGCCTTTGTACTTGGCAGACACTAATGCCGTGTAGTTGTTTTCCAAGAACTCCTCCACGAACACACACTCTGGGTTACTCCCATTGAGCTGCAGGGGAGAGAAAATAACATGTCAGATGAAGCCCACCTGTTGAGCAACTCTCCCAAACCTGTCAGCTGGGTTCTCTTGTGAGGTATTAAAGCTATCTGGAATAGAAAGGTATTAGGGGTAAACGTTAAAGGGGGGGAATCCATAATGTATTTGGTTTTAAGTTCCAGCAAATAAAAACTGGCCTCCTTTAAAATTTCACTAAAGAGTCTATAATGTAATTTGCTGTTTCTGCAAATGTATTTTGTCACGTTTGTTTTTTACCTTATACAAAGCAAGTATATGAGGTTCAAATTACCTCTAGAGGAATGCAAAATAGAAGGTAAGACTGGAAATGTTACTGTTCATGTCTAGGGTGAGCATCAAGCCAGGCAGAAAATGAAGACTAAATGAATGGGGTGTTGCCCTTTCTATCTTGAATGTGCATATCTGATACTTTTTCACTAGACTCAAGCACCCACTTTGATTTAACCAGACATCTGTGAAACATAAAACGTTGGCTCACTCCTTTGCCAGAATTGCAGCTGTTTGGGTCTTTTGAAAATACATGTCATCAGCTTTACAGTACAGCAATATGAAATAAAAGACACTGTCACTGTTTTTCATAATTTACATTCATTCATTCATTCATTCATTTTCTGTACCGCTTTATCCTTATATACAGGGTCGCGGGGGACCTGGAGCCTATCCCAGGAAACTTAGGGCACAAGGCGGGGTACACCCTGGACAGGGTGCCAATCCATCGCAGGGCACACACACATACTCACATACACACACTCATTCACACACTACGGGCAATTTGGAATGTCAATTAACCTAACCTACATGTCTTTGGACTGTGGGAGGAAACCGGAGTACCCGGAGGAAACCCACCAAGCACGGGGAGAACATGCAAACTCCATGCACACAGAGACGGGAATCGAGCCTGGCCGGGGAATCGAACCCAGACCCTGGAGGTGCAAGGCGACAGTGCTAACCACTACACCACCGCGCCGCTCATAATTTACAAAATAATAATAATAATAATAAATAATCCACCAACTTGCTGACCCCTTGTATGACAATTAGAAGAAATGTTTAGGATAAATAAAAAATTTGGACTCATTAAGAAGGGAATGCTGTGTGACCGAGTGGCCTGATGAACGAAATACATCATTAAGCTACTCTGTGTGACGCCTCTTAGTGATCACATAGCAAAAAAGCTTTTAGTTGGTTCTTAACAAGGCTGGTAACGGACAGCATCATAAGTTTCTGTGTCAAACTGTAGATGACAAACAGTTTAATCAGTTAGCCTCAAACTGGAGAAAATAAACCTGTTTTCACATACAATATTTACACTAGTATAATTTTGATTTCTACTTTGAGAAAGATATATTATGGCTCCTAAATCTTAACTCATTATGATGAAAATCGTACCTTGCCAATGATTTTGCCATTCTTGTTCATGCAGATATAGTAGCCACTTTCATTTCCTTTTATCCGAACATGACTCCCAAACGTCTCTGTCTCAACAATAAGGAGCGCTGGAAAAAAAAAAAGTATTAACATTAATGCCATGAAGACACAATTGAAGACAAATGCCCATCTAACAAGAACGTGCCAGTCATATGCCTGTTTATCTGTACAGTTAGGGGGTGTATTAGTATGAATACATTTGATTACTCCATATTGGGGACAAAAATGTGGTTTGTGAAAAAATATATAAAGATTGATCAATAGCACACACACAAATGGTGAGAATCGCTCCCATGACCACCCTGAACACACTCTCTCTCTTGCTCGCTCTCTCACCCTCTCAGTGTTTGGGCACCTTTGTTCAGGCTCACCCCTCCCAGGGGGAGCTATCTGCCAAACCTCTTGGAGCAGTTAAGATCCCTGGGGATTGGGTTTCCAGTCGCCTTTAGTCCCTGCTCACTCAATCAAAAAGTTAAGATGATCCATTTGCTTAACACACAGAGCTATTCAGTGGAGCTCAAAGGCAGGGGGCTCTGAGGGCAATGTGAAAATTGTCCCTTTTAAAAGCAACTCATAGTACAACAAGCAGGGGAACCAGTTCAGGCAGAGCACTTGAGATTTGTGCAGGAGCAGGAGAAATAGCCCTTTACCTTGGATAAGGAGATGACTTCACAAAGCCACTGCTAAAACAGCAGAGTGAAAAAAAAAAACAGAGAATAAGCAACAACCTTCATAATGGATGCAGGGGGTATGGAGTGCACTGGGAGTCGTACACCTGTTTCACTCAACTTTTTATTTTAAATTATAGATATGACATATGTCTAGACTTCTTAAGAAGTTTCTTCTCTGTAACAAGCAAATGCTTGCTCAAGGCATTTTTAAAAAATATATCTGACATACTTCTTGTTCTCAGGGCCATACATCTGTTTCACATGTTTGCCAGAGCAGAGCATGAAGCAAGGTTTCTGCAGGAAAAAATGTTGCAACGGTTGCATTTGTCACAAACGCTTTATGTTAGACATGTTCTGTATACATACAGAACATAACTGAAATTAGTTGGCATTAGGAAAAAAAATTTAAAGTACTAGTAGTAAGTAGTGAACTATTATCCTTTGTGAACTGATTATTAGAACACTAAGCTGGCGTATTGAATTAGTGCCGTGTCTTTGTATTGCTGAGAGGCAGGCAAGCTCTCAGGTGCCAGGTGTGGGGATTTACCTGGATCTGCGTTCAATCCTGCTCACACAGGGACAGAATGACCTTTATGTCTGAGCTTTACTCACAATGCTTTACAGTTCACACTCCAAACCTAACACCGGTTTGACTGCTTGAACAAAGCAGGATGCTGTGTTCTAGTCTTTTTCCAAAACCGTAACCAAGTGCCGGTTGCCACTATGTAGAGGCACTGAACATGCAAAGCAGGCATAGGCCAGTCCGCCAGCGTAACAGCGCGGCTTAAGCTGCGTGCACGTTGGGGAGTTACTACAACGGCACCGAGCAAGCCTCTGGCTGACACGGTCAAAAATGAGCTCGGATGTAAACACACTCGTATCACTCAGCACAGCTTAGTTCAGTATTTACTGCGCTTATGTCTACCGACATCCAACAAAACACCCCTCAACCACCACCCCCTCACACACTTTCCCAGGGAAAAAACTACACATTTGTCAAATATGTAGACCACTTCGAAGCGTCTATTGTCACCAGTAAGATCTAAACCCATGATCAATGATCAAAAACGGACGCAAATTGCTTCCAGGACACGAGCAGACAATGCTATGCCGGGTCATGCTGCTCAGTAAATTAAGCAAAAAACTTCTAGGATATAAAGATGTAAAGAACACAGGGATGTATGTGTATGTGTGTGTGTGTGTGTGTGTGTGTTTGGTCTAAGGCTATCAGATCTTTCTAAAGTCGCGAAAGAGCACAGGAATGCTCCCGTACCGTACTTGCCCCCATCGTCTCCGTTAGCATTGATCTTCTTGCCAAGGATCTGTACATGCTTCCCTGTCGTCCGACTGTACAGCTGGTATATCCGCACCTGTTTCCGACTCACGTCATCACGGGTGTGATTCTCGATGTAGAACCGGAAGTCGGCAGAAGTCTGATGTGACTCCTAGACACAGAAAAGCAGAGGGTCAGAGTGTTTAACAAAACTTTTACACACTAAAGTGTTGAGAGGCTGGATATCATTACAAGATATATTAGTTGATAGAAATTGTTCTAATTTCCTTTTTTTCTGTCTGGTCATTTTGTTCAAAAGTAATTTTGAAGATCAAAACTTTTTAAAGAATGTTCAAGATTACAGGCAGTTTTAGCCAATCTGCGTAGCCTTCAGAAAGACAAAGCATGATTTCAGGTTAGTGTTCTCTTTTCATCTCTTCGAGTAAAGCAGCTGAATACTATGTGCCTGGAGCTAAACCGAGAAAACAAGTATTCCATTTCCAATAGCAAGCCACTAGCAATTATCCACCTGAAGAATCAGGACCTGTTTCTCTGTCATCAAACAAATATCTGCCTGAGGTCAGAATTACCCTCATAAATCACACACATGCAGACACACACATCTGCAGACATGCTAACAGACATTTTACGCAGACACATCTGCAGCGAGATATGTGTACACACACACACACACACACACAGACACATGCACGCACAAATATAAAACTATACAACCTTAGGGATCTTTCAATACCCAGCATTCATTTTCATTCACATATTTTATTCACTGTGCCAGTTACCTGAGGCTTTCTCCCAAAAAAATATTCGTAGCCAATCTTTTATCTGTTATCCTCCTTAACTTTTCTCCCCAATTCTCTTCTACACTCCTTTCCTGCCATCCCTCCATATGAGGAAAACGTATACTTTTCGAACCCCTGGAATCTAAGCCCAAGCCAAGGCTGCTCTCCTCAGCTGTATGAGTGGTAATTACCCAGTAATGGGCTTTTATGTGGCTGCTCTCAGGTGGCTAATTATATACACATTACATACTCTGACTCGCTGTTATTTTAACCTCAGCAAATTAATGACATTTAGAGTGTGTGAGGGGAAATGCACTCATGGCAGAACAAATCTTCAACACTGAGATGAGAAACAAGGCGCTTCCACTAAGCTGTGTGTGCACTGGACTGTGAGATGCATGGGCTCGTTCAAAATACTCGAAATATAAGGCACAGCATCTAAGGTACAGTTTATTGTATTTACCACCTAAAACTTTGCACTGAATTATCTATTCAATTGATTGATTGACTTAATAAAACATTAATTAAACCACAACAACACTTACACAGACGTTTGCAAAGCAATAATCAGTTAATAATACGATTATAGAAAATTAAGGCCCTTTAAATATCACGTAATAAACATTTAATATGAAAACTAAGAATTTATGAATTATTAATAAAAAATAAATATCCAATAATGTCATTATAATTGGTAGCATAAATTTACACGAAGGTTTTACATTTTACATTGAATCTTTTAGGTAGATTTGTGTTTATCATACAAAGACGGTATGACTTCTTTTCTAGAGCAGTTCTGTCTTGATAGAAAGCCCACACACACTATGTATATGTGGGAACACACACACACACACACACACACACATACACAAACCTCTCCTTTGAGGGATTTGCTCTGAAATCTCTCCATCTCTAGTCAAACATTGAGGTGTGTTTGGCAGACAGTTGCATCTCAGCGCAAGCAGGAAAACGGGACATGCCTATGCAAAACATTTTTATCATGCTGCCTGTCTCCCTTCAAAGCCATCCTAGCAAAATGGATATCATTTGGACTTCAAAAGATCGGCACCATCCTTGCTAAGAAGCTGTGCACTCTTGCATGTCCGATAGGGCCCTATCTGCAGACACCATTCTCCTCCGTAGCTCAGGAAACAACGCATCAATGCACTGCCACTTCAGCCCTGCTCTTATAGACTTATCACACCATTGATTTCCCAGCATTTCCTCAAAGAAGAAAAGGACTAAACCCATTATAAAATACTGAGTGACGAAATGAGGGAGAGAGAAAAAAAAAAAAAACAGGAAGCATTTATACGCTTGCATGTGTGACCTGCAATTAAAGCACTAGTATTGTAATTACTGACACAAAACGCTGAGGAATCAGACAGCCTGCACTATGGTCTTGTTTGCACCAACAGTTTTGGAATAAAGCTTAGCGTGCAGGATTGTATAACCTGCTTTAGTTCTATCCACTTAATATAAACTGCTTTTGTTCATTAATTGAGGGTGTATTTGTAGATGCCTGCTGTTGGCATGACATGTTAATACAAGATTTTATAATCATTGCATTAGCCTATCCAAAAGAAACAAAAAAGGTTTGTGTGTATTTCAAAAGAAATACACACAAACCTTTTTTGTCATTTCTTTTGAAAAACACACAAACTAAATATTTCAGAAATACTTAAAAATCTGTTTAAAAATTTGGCAATTTAGTAGCTTTGTTATAGAATTATTTAATTTTTATTTAGCTTAATTGTTTGGAATAGAGAACTTACATTTATATTGTGTCTGTCTTTTGACTGAATAAAGAACATGTGAGAGCAAAAAAGGAAATACTGATACAATGTTAAATAAATAAATAAATAAATAAATAAACACTTCTAAAAAAGAATTGGTGATACTATATTGTATTGTTGCATCCATTATTGCACAATCATATGATTTCGTATTACTGATTAACTATATAATGAACTGAAATATCTGCTTCTAATCTGAAACATTCTTGTCACTTTGATGTTCATAATTATTAACAAATCCCAGTTGTTTTTGATATCTCCAGATGTGCTTGATCTTTTTAAGCTGTTTAGTGCAACAAATCCATATAGTTTCCATGAATTGTATACAAATGTTTCATTAAAATATTTCATTTCCAAATATTTCAAGTTGAAAATTCAACATGTAATTAGTTATTAGTTGGAATCCTAATTCATATCAGTGAATGCAACTATGATTTCTCTATCTGTATATTAATACTCTTACTTTTACATTTTTATTATACATTTTAATAACATTCGTGTAAGTCTTGGTACAGTTTTATGATCAGTCAGACCTACCTGTAACTGGAAGTAGAGGACCAGAAAATGTAAACACCTGGAGAAAGACAGAGAGAGGGGGGAAAAGAACGGAAAGAAAAAAGGAGGAGTAAATCACAACGAATTAGACGAAATCAAAAAGCCCATCAGCACAACACTCTCACATCTGGCTTTGAGCGACTTCTATTGGCAAGAATGCTGGGATTCGTGAATGAAAACAGCTTTCTTACACGTAGCTAAACCTTGAAGGCAGCACGGACATCTTGGTCAGATCCACCTGTTTCCAGCACTCGCCGGTCCAGTCTAAACACAGCGCCGAGGCCTCACGCGCAAAATCCCGGGGGAGACTCGCGCTCCCAGTGACACGAGAGATCAGTGCAGTAAAACTGTGCCGCTGGGAGCCACATCAGGCTCTTCTTCCTCAATGTGCCTGGTCTGAATGGTAACAACCGGCCGTATCTCCGTCCGTTTTCCCCCGTTCCTGATTCCCGCACGCTTTGCGGTTTGGCTCCGCTGCGCGCGCACGCCGTTCTCTCGCTCCGAGCGCGGAAAGATTCAATTTGCACGCGGGATGTGTCTCTTCCGCGCTCACTGCAAATTCCACAGGCGCTTTTTTTCACGCTTAGGGAGTGTCGGTCCGGTATTCAAAAAAAAGTTCAATTCCGCTCGTACCTGTCGGTAAAGTCCACCTCAGCATGGGTCAGTGGGTAACTTTCCGTGTCCGGTGGTTGTCGAAGTCAAAAAGAAAAGGGGGTTCGGAGTTGGGTTACTAGTTGTGGCGAAATTAAATATGAATATGTATATAGGTATATATATAAATGAGACTTAGACTTTTATACTTTTATGTAGATTTAGAGAGTTATCCGAGATATCCGTGCAGGCGGAGTGCGTTACGATCCGGAGCGCGTGTCAGCGGTTGATGTGCCGCGGAGCCTCGGTGCGCCGCGAGGGGCTTTTTTTTTTGTTGCAAGGGGGTGGAAACCTGTCAGTGGTTTTTGCACCTGATAGGGCGAGTTGCAAAGACCATCAGTGCATCAGAGAGGACTTTTTTTTTTACATGCTTTCTGCCTTGACTTAGCCGAGTTTTCTTAACTCTTCTTTCGCTTAATTTTTTTTTCATGGAAATTCTTTGCGATTTTCAGTGAAACTTGGCGAGAACACCACGCAGGTGCAGGTCTTCAACGATGCAAGCCAGATCGTGATATGGTGAATTTTGGTGAAGGAAAACGAAAGTTATGAAACTACTGCGAATAATATTACAAAGCATTATTATTATTATTATTATCATTAATAATAATAATAATAATAATCTCATTACTGCTGGTTCTATCGAGGGGTCTTCTTTTTTGTACCGTTAATATCTATCTTTTACCTGTCAAGGTGTATGAAAATCAAATGCGCTTTTTCTGCCATTTATAACTATAAAAGCTGATTAAGCGCATATAATTTATCCAATGGTACACTATTGTATTGAAATCATCATAGAGGTACACACATACATATTACTATATACAGTAACTTAATACCATAAGCACACTGACAAGGATAGTTTATGTTGCTCCTCTTTTTTTCTTCAGAAAGAGTAACATAAAGATTCGGATGGAGCTCATGAGCCTGGTGTGCATCAGCTGCTCCTTTCCCTCCGTTTTAAACCTGTTCTTTAATTTCACACCTGATGTGTGCTGATGATAGGCTGCGTGCTGGAGTTTCAGTGGAGCTCGTTGGTCCACTTCCGTTCGGGCGCGCGGGCTTTGTGGATTCGCCGTTGCGCTCCCAGACACCATTCACATGCAAGCGCTGGTCGAGCTCGACCTGCCAATATTGTGTTATAAGTTATCAGCCATTGAAATGCGAGCGAGGTGTGAATGCGTTTACGTGCTCCCTCTGAGCATGAATCTCCCTCCTGCCAGCTCTGAGCATTCAGCTCTCATTACTCGAGATTCAACATCTCTCTGTCTCAACAAAAGGAGGCTTTTGAAAAGACAAACAGTTTACGACTGTATTTGTGTCTTTTTTAAATAGCATCACACGGAGTCCTTTTCACATAAATCAAAAACTCGGCCTTATGAATTTGCCTTAATTTCCTTTTTTATTTATTCATTTATGTAGTATAAGATCATACTCATTTTTATTAAAGTTATGCTTAATTATTCTATTGGACGTGGGGTTTGTAGAAAAATCTAGAGAGGGTTTTGCAAACATTAAACATTAATTATCCTTGCACTCTCCCTCATCTCAGGTATGAATCTTAGAAAATGGCATGAAACCACACCCAGATAAATCCCAAACCATATATTATGAGGCAAAAAAGTAGGTCACATTAGTCTACTACTATAGACAGCCTTAAGTATCTGACGTGCTTATTAAATAATGTGTGTGGCAAGAGCAGAATTAATGGAGACTGGGCAATGATTACAGATCAATAGATATTGGGATGTACGTATAGAGCATGCTTTGGCACTGGTGAAAGCTTTGCAGCATGGCTTTTAACAGATTTACAGTGCATTGATGTGGAGAAAGGCAAAGTACAGAGAAAGAACTCCACATCTTCCAGAGTATCTGTATTATTAGAGTAGGTCTTTGCAGAGTGTTAATCATTATCTTAAAGCATGCAGGAGCAAAATAAGTTTAAGTTGAAATATCTATTTTGCAGATAATTGTAAGTTGATGTGCAAAAGGCTGCAGTAAATTACTAGTCCCTGAAGAAATAAAAAGGTGTGTGGAAGGCGTTTTTCTTTTCCTATGAATTGCACAAATGCAATAAAAAAGACTTTAGGAACTCATTAAAAGTGTTATAACTCAAAGATATTTTGCTTAAAGTTTTTACACTGACCAGGTTGTAACTGGTCAAAAAATAAATGAGATTTAAAATTGGTTCATGTAGAACTGTAGATCAGAATAATTATGCATCTCTAAATAAGTGTCTAATTAGCTAAATCAATGCTTTGCAACAAAAAAATGTAGAAAAGAATAATGACTATCATAAGCAATATATAATGGATAAAAGAATTTCATGAATTTATAATTATTAAGTGTTAAGTGTTTTGTTTCTGGTCGTATTTTAAACAAATTGGTGTCGTGTTCACCATGAAGCTTGTGATGGCATTCTCAAAGTAGGTAAGAAAAGTTTTTTTTTTTTTTTTTAAAGAGCGAGATCTTTAAGGGGCAGTGACACTCAGTTGTTCAAAGGTTTATAAAGCCTTTTAAAGCTGACAAAACAACTTCACAGTTCTATAAGTAAGGCCCAATATACTATGTTAGTGTCAGAGCTCACTCTATCACACACATAGCTTCCCACCTATTTCCTCTTTCATCTCTGACACAAACATATGGACTGAGAGGGGGGTGCCTGGGGTGGCATCTGCATCTTATTGAATCTGAAGGTGAGGCAGAGGCCTTGCTGGATGTTCTGTATTCAGGGACCTTTCTGACAGTCAGACGCATTTCCTTTCTCACTCCTCATCTTCTCTACGTCTCGTCACCACCCACTCCATCGGACCTGACTCCTTGCACTCCTGGGGAGAACCCAGCTAACAAAAGCATTGCGAAACTGGCAGTACTCAAGCTGGGTGTAAGTATAAAGAATGCGGCAAACGTTGGCAGTAAAGAAAGCAGTAAAACTCAAACTGAGTATCCGATGTAGGTGTAAGAGTTTTAGTGGCATCGAGCAAGGTCACCCAGGGGTCATGACCCTCCAGAGCGTGACAGACAAGGTGTGCAGGAGAGAGGGTCACTTAAGACTGCCACACTGCTTTTAAGGACATGTGCATAGTCCTAATTTGTCTCTGTCACAACCTGACTGCATGGAACAATTTAGAACTACTAAAGCGTGGTATTTGGTGTGGGTGATGTTGGTTGGGTGTGTGTGTGTGGGAACAGGAGTAAGTGTGTGTGAAGAAGTAAGTGGGTGTGGGTGGGCTTGAAGTGTTTGCGCGGGAGTAGGTGGAAGTGAGTGTGTGTGCTAGCATTTGCCCCCTATTCGAATGTGAGTGTAAAGAGGACTGTCTGTGAACCTGCATGCCAGTGTGTGTGTGTGTGTATGCTGAGAGGGAGGAGAAAAAGGTGGTGGTGTGGGGGAGGAGGAGGGGGCATGCTGCACTGAGGCTTCTTTGGCTGCTGACTTTGATAATTATCCTGTCAATCCAGTGCAAATACTGGCGTCCATATAGAATGCCTTCACAGAGGCCTATGAGTGAGCTGCACAGCACGCTGCTAATGATGATATTTCCTCTCCTTCTCTCCGAACACTGTCCAACATCATAAACACTCGCTACGGCTCCCTCGCTGCTCAGCGCTAACATATGTTTTTATTTTCGCGACTGCATCAATTTGCATGCCTCACTGCACTTCTCGTTCCTTAATTATTCCACAGCTGTTTGGGGAGAGTATTTGCTATGGAGGTTAATAGATTTTAAAGAGCCATGCTGTCAGAGAGCCTGTCACAATAGGGGAAAAGCTCAAAAACAAGGGTGCATAATTGGTTCAGGAATGACTGGTTTTGTTCCCCACTTTGCTGGCACATTCAGCCTGTCTGGCAGATCAGGGCTGAGGAGCCTGGGCAACAGCAACTAATAACACACACTCATTTGTCTCATCAGTCCTCAACAGTTGCTGAAAGATGAGGTCTGTGTTATAATGATGCAAGAGCGCAGGCTTTAGTAGTGGGTGGATGATGTCTTACAAAATGCCGCCATGCTTAATAGCCCCCAACCCCCAATTTTTTTGCTTCGCTGTCATTACCTAATTGTTGTCACGAAAAAGTACACTTACAGGCATTTTAAACATTAGTGGTGTTGATGGCTTCTATTACATTTATACTGAATTACTCTTGCTTAGCCATTTTTTTTCTCCATCTCCATAAAACAACGCATACCAGCCTGGAAGCTAAAGCAAAGCGTTTAAAATGTCCAGATGTGCAGAATAAAATCTAAAGTAATCATGAACAGAGCATGTCCAAATCAGTATCAAAACTTTTAACGTACATTTAACACATGCTTTGGCCCTGCAAAAATGGTTAAGTGCAAATAAGTCATGGTTCTTTAGTTGAATTTGATACCTCAGATTTCTCCCCCACCCCACCCCACCCAATACATTCACACACATACACATGCAGCCAATAAACAGCCTTGCTTGCAGGTGTATGTGGACGTAGAGGTAAATGTTCCCCTCAAGCTAGTTCCAACTTGTAGGCCAAGTCTAGTCCAATAGGCTAATCCATTCCCCGCTCTAACACCTAATGGGTCGGTCCAATCCATTCCCCTGTCTAACACCTCCTTAGAGCTTGCGCTTCCTTTGTTCTGACAATACACAAACTGCCATTCACATGGCTACTCTGTAATCAGTGAAATACTAGCCTCTGGGCTTTCTGGAGGGAGGGGGCTAGAGAGAGAGAGAGAGAGAGAGATTCAGTCATGACCAATCCACTCTAACTACCTGTCTGGTTTCTAGCTGCAGATGTTATTTGAAAGAAAAAGACAAAAGGTGCCCATACCAGGTGTAAAATTCAAATATCAAAGAAAGAGAGGCTGGCACAGCGAGTTACAGGGTTTCATACCTTACTGAATAATACCTTTGGTGAATAATAAGGAAAGATTTTCAAAGAAAGAGTTTAAGTGGTGTTTTGGTCCCATCTATTAGCTGAAAGCCTGAGCCATTCTGTCCTCATTGACCTGAAGTTGCAGTAACTGCCAGGTTATCATATATTCAATGACCTAAGCCATTGCAGTTGCACACAGCAAGGGGAGGACACTTCAGAGAAGAGCAATAAATATCTTATGCACAGTATTTACTCATTACTTGGACAGAATATTTCGCAATTCACATTCAAGGTCGAATCAAATTGAGATTGTTGTCACTGTTTCCCCGAACATACAGCATGTTTGTCATTTTCCAAAGATGCGCTACACTTACCGTGTACTGTGATTGATCTGAACTGTAGTTTGGGGTCAAGGCCCAATCTGTTAACATGACACTGCTGGCTGATTTTAGTTTCTCTGCTCCTCATATATCGTTGCAGGTTTGGCCAGTTAATAGCACAAACACACATCTGTTGTCTGAATCAGCTTGGACGATAGACAGAGGAGATCATGTTGGCACAAAAAGGCTGTTAATCACGGTTTGACACAGACCATTTAGCTGCAAATGGGCTCAATTCATCTTGATAAGATGCTCCAGAACACACTTATGAGTACAGAGTAAAAAAGAAAAAAAAAGTTTGACCTACACCGAACCGTTCTACAGGTGCCCCATGCAACCCTGGCAAGAGAATGCGTTTGAAGTGCAGCACTGCTGTAAACCTCGAGGGTAACAATCGCCTTAAAAATCCCACTTTTTCACTTTGGAGATGGTTAGAATTGATAAATTGCGCTTTTTAGCTTCTCCATTTCATAAGAGGTACATTAGCGAAAAAGGTCTGTATATGAAACATGACCTCAGATACTGAGGCCACAATGAAGGGAGAGCCACGGAAAGGAGGGAGGGGAATTGCGAGGAGGGGGTTTACAAAGGAAATCTCCAAAAGGTAAAAGAGTCCTCCTTTCCTTCATTTTCCCAGCCTATTACCGCTCATTATAAAGGGCACTTTCCAGGCTCTCCTGGGTTGGCGAAGACTGTCACAAAAGACAGTCAGAGTATTAGCCAGTCTGAATGTCTGTAACTCTGTTACTGTGACAGCAACCTTTTGCATAAAGTTGAGTCTAAGCACACAAATCAGAAATAAAAATTTAAATGTTTATTGCATCCTCTAATTAAATATGTTGTCCTATTATACAAGGTGTAGTCAAAAATGATACATACATAGAATTTATTCAAATTAACATTTGATTATCAGTTAATCTTCGTCCTTGCAGGGCTTCAGCTCTTCTAATAAGCATTACATTGTAACACAGCACAGCTGATTGTTGAATCTTTTCTGATAATGTTCCAGTATTGGCCCTTGAGAATCCCCCCAAAAATGTAAGCATCAATTTTCCAGCTGATGGTTGACCTTTTCTTGGTTGGCGATTGAGGACGTTTCCACTCTGCCGTTTACTCTCAGACCTGTAGTGATTAATCTACTGTTTGTCTTGTGACCGGTAATGATTCTCTTTAAGTAACTTTCATCTTCCTTAGAGATATATAGATCTAAATGTTGTACCAGACCTCAAAAAATATAAACAAATCACTGCATGCAGCTTTTCTTTCGCGCAAATCACAAGTGGGGCATTTATTTCGGCTCGCACAGCAGTTGCAAATGAACTGATGTAACACGTACACACCTGCACAGCAGTGACTGGGTAGACGGTAGCCATGAACGCAAAGCGCTGATAAGACAGAAGTTTTAATATAACCGGAGAGACATTTTTGACTCATCCTCATACAGTAACATGCAAACATTCCATAAGGAACCTGAAGCATCAGACTTGAATGAAATTTTCTTATACTCTTAACATTAGTATACTATAACAGTGGGTTTGATCCAGGACACTATACCTTTATGATCTGTCCTGCTCCACATGTCTCTGTCTCAGGCTTATAAGGTTTTGGGGAATAAGGACAGGTTTACTGTGGGTCGTGGAATGCAACGTACATCTTTGCCATAGCCAGCCGTGCAGGATATGTGCTCGCGTGTTAGTGCATGTCGAAGTGAGCGCACCCTCTCTCATATTAATAGCACCAGCAGTACCAACACTCAGTGCTTATCTGTTTTTCGCTATGTGAGAGAACAGTGAAGACTGTAACCTGCAATCATCAAACAACAGCTGCAATGTTTTGCCTCACCTTTTTTTTTTTAATAACCATATTTAGTTTTTTCCTTTTATGCCTCACTGCTTTAATGTGACAAAGATCAGCTGGGTGACTGAGGGTCCTCTGTGTCTTTCCTAACAGATTAGAACAGGTTAGACAGTCGGAGAGCTGAGGCAGGGAAAAAAAATCCCTGACAACGACAATGATGGCTTCCTCTCCGACTAATATAAACATACCAGCATGATCAGTTCTTTCCCCCTCGGGCTGCAGTATTGTTCCACTTCTATTTCGAAAGCTCTCCACAAATGCTTGAAATGTTTCCTTGCTTTTTTTATTGCACTGTATCTAGGCAATGTGTTAACTTGTCAATTTTGATGTACGTGACTGCCAACAGCTAAGCACACAGAGTTTGAAGTGAGAGATTGTACTCAAAGACACAATTGCGCGCACACACACCTTTTACATATACGCAGACACGTGCAAAA
Source organism: Channallabes apus (assembly GCA_030522415.1). Taxonomy (NCBI): domain Eukaryota; kingdom Metazoa; phylum Chordata; class Actinopteri; order Siluriformes; family Clariidae; genus Channallabes; species Channallabes apus. Next base: position 28,282,632 of record CM060113.1, read on the forward strand.
ACATGCACTTTCCACCTTTACCCAGACAGACTCATCTGCCGTATAGATGGATTATTAGGGTTTAACACGTATGTATTTGTTACATGGTCCAAGAAGTGCAAAATCCCCATCTAGCCATGTTGCTCTTGCACACTGCAGCTCCCTCGAGATCATCGCTGGAACATTTGCAAAGTACTTCATTCATGCATTTTCACTCATGACAGTACATCTCACTCAGACTCAGGTGAAAGCACTAAACCCTAACAATAAGTCCACTGAGAATGAAAGCAAATCCACTGCTAGCACTTGATAGGATGTGGTAGGGTGGGATGCATACAGACATGAAATATTTGCTCCAGTGCTTTCGGGGCAGACTGCCCAGACTGTGAAGAAAAGTATGAAAGCATATCCTACCTATGCTTCATATATTGTATAGCCTACTCCAGAAGCAACAAACTCGACCTTCTGAGTCCATCAATACGACGTTGTTCTAATGTTGTGCAGCTGTCGGGCCGGTACTAGCTTTCCCACAGTCCTCTGCTGTGCCTGTGCTGATGTGAACTCTCTCAGGTAGTGTGTGTAGGGTTTGGGAGGAGTGGGTTGCATAATCCTTTCCTTGCCAGCAGAAAGAAAAAGACGCCCTGATGAATGAGACTAATGGACTAATTATTCTGTATTGTACCACGCTGAAAGTGGCACAGAGGCGAAGTTAGGTGAAGTTGTTAATTAAAAGATTGGAAATCATGACACACTCATTGCATTTCTCGACGAAGAAAAAAATTCCCGAGAAACTCGTATACGTTTCCACTGTAGTTCACCTGACTGTAGCTAGGATTTTTTTTTATTTATACATAAATCTCCCTGGATGCTGCTGGACGTTCAGCAACATTTAAGGGAGAAAAAAAAAAACACCCTGGAATTAATACAGCTCATGCAGCAGATGAAAAGAACTCTCTGTCTGCAGATTCAACTCTTGTCATCCTGTCCAATTATTATCTGAAATGTTTAGGATTTCATCCAATTTTTTTTTCCCCTCACAAGATGATGCAAAAAGTGTCAAAGCAGCCAACACATTTTTCCCTAGACAGATCCTAATCCTATAAACTGCCCTCAGTTGTAGCATGCAGTGCATCAGAAGCGACAGGAGCCCAACACTTTATTGAGACTGTGTTGATTTTAGGAATAACAGGGCTATATTGAGTCATAACAAGAGTTTCAGAAGGAGCATCTGGAAGAATAAAGTATTCCCAACCTTTAACAAATAACAGCCCACACAAACAACCACAAGAGCTTGCAAAATTCTTAACTGGATAGAACCAACCTGACTGTCAGGACAACAAATACAGCTGTAAGTTTATGTTAATGATCAAACAGTAAATTAGAAAACATGTGCAACAGGGCCCCTTCACAAATATGTTACATTAATTAGGGAAACGACAGACTTTTATTAGGAACACCTGTATATCCACACATTCATGCAGTTATCTACTCAGCCGAGCAAATGGCAGAATCGCAAAACAAACAAATCAGGCAGATGCAGGTCCATAGTTTTTAGTTTCTTTGAGTCTATGCCCATGATCGTGCATCAAATGTTTGATTCCTGGCGGTCAGGAGTTGACCCTGATGTGGGTCTTGTTTTTCCTGTTGTGACCCTCCCACTTCAAGATAAGATGTATTGTGAATCGTGAAATGCTTTTCTGCACACCAGGGATGTAAAGAGTAATTATTTAAGTCTGATTATTTGTTAAGCTCTCTCAAGAACAAGGTCTTGGTGAAATTGAGTATCTAAAATAATGACCCAACTCTGCCAAGTCTGACCTTTGATGTGAACATTAACTGAAGCTCTTGCCCTGTATTTGCATGAGTTTATGCATTGTGATGTTGTGACACAATTAGCTGATTGGATAATTAAGCGATTAAAGTGGATATGCTGCTATTCTCAATGTAGGTTTCCTTATATTTCTATTTTGTTCACAGTTTTTACATTACGCTACCTAGTTCAGATTCACAATTCTCCTATTGCTCCTGATGTATAGCTAATCCTGTATGTACTCTATTAAAGTTATTGCAAGCTGACATTCATCTTCTTTTCCATTCAATTGTTTTACCATGTTCCTGCACATAGCTTGTGTGCTGCATCATGATCCGAGGCATAGGCATATGCTCATGAATAAAAAATAAATGGGATTAAGAAAACCTTTCTGATAAAAAAAAAAAAAAAAAAAAAACGCCTCTTGTCAATCATATTATATAAAAGAAAATTACAATGTGCTTTAAATTCTGATAAAGTTTTGTATTAAAAAAATGTTTTAGCAGGTGTCTAACAGAAAAAGACAGTGGAAAATCACTACGACTTTTAGCATTTCAACTTCAGACCGGCCGACAGAACGTTTAGAGGCCAGAGCCACCTTTCTGACCAGTTTCCCAGGGCCAACAGTTATCCCCTCTTCACATTACTGGATAATCCTGGAACATGCAGACATGCACTTTATGAAGTCACTGAATGTGAACTACATTTTACACAATTTTAACATCTAATGATCCTACTGTAAATTTCATTTACAACTCAGACAGTGGATCAAAAATGCAGCACTTCAGGTGAGTTAGACTTGATTAACCATAATGTTTTCGTAGCAGGCAGCACAGTGGTGTAGTGGTTAGCACTCTCGCCTTGCACCTCCAGGGTCCGGGTTCGATTCCCAGCTCTCTGTGTATGGAGTTTGCATGTTCCCTCCGTGTTTGGTGGGCCCAGTTCCTCCGGTTTCCTCCCACACCAAAGACATGTAGGTTAGGCTGATTGGCGTTCCCAAATTGTGAATGAATGTGTGAGTGTATGTGTGTGCCCTGCGATGGATTGGCACCCTGCCTTGTGCCCTAAGCCTCCTGGGATAGGCTCCCCGCAGCCCTGAATACAGGATAAAGCGGTAAAGACGATGAGTGAGTGAGTTTTGTTAGCATGTGTTTTGAGCAAGAAGAAAGAGGGGGAATTCCATACGCCTTGTGGTTTTATATAGAGCCATGTCTACACATTAGCCTAGTTCAATTTCTGAGCACAGGAATACGTATGTAATTCTAATGGGGCACTAGGACGTTGAACGTGTATCTAGGTAATGGGTCGTTTATACGTCTACATTAGAAGACATAAATCATATCTCACCACCATTACAAGCTATTATCGCCACCACGTGGTGACAAAATGGTGATGTAGCTCATCTCACTTACGGAGGCAAAACCGCATGAGAAATTATGCAATAAAACCCACATAGACTATAACTTAACTCAGGCCAGCTGTGTTACAGCTTGTTCACAATGAATGAGTAATGAATTGTATGTTTAGGCAAGTATGTGTAAAAGGAGTTGCAGCACATTAAGGAAGTAATCTTCATCCCAATCCGAATCCATTTTGGCCAAGAGGCGAGATGCATTTGCCACAAGTGCCAGCAGTGACAGACTATGTGTACTGCAGTGGTCATAAAACCTGCATGCACAATAAAGACAACAATGCACAATCTGGAGCAGTTTTATTTATTCCGGTCATGCCAGTGAAATATATATGCAAATAAAACCAAAAAAGAAAAAAAAACATTGAAATGTCAAACAATGTATCTCACATGAAAACAAGAGATAAAGAGTATTGAGCTGTGTTTTTTATAGCACTGTAAGTTAAGAAAAGGCATTAGTTGTCACATATACATTAAAGCACATCAGAGCATGATACAGTGTCGCAGGAGAAGAGAGGGTTAAGGGCCTTTCTAAAGGGCAGTTTTGAAGGGCTGGGGCTTGAAACCCCAACCTTCTGATTAGTAAACCAGAGCCATAAAGCACTGAGAAATTGTTGTGGTCACATTAACGGTCAGGTTAGTCATAAAATCAATTACACAAATCCATTAGAAACATCATGGCTCAATGGTTAAAATAATATTCACATAAGTAACAATAAGGTCACATCCTCTAAACCATGCTAACTGTTAAAACTTTAAACATTCAGGGTTAAACTGCCTTTGAAACACCAATGAAAAGGTACAACATTAAACAAATACAATTAGAAGATGTAAAGGATTAAGTAATCCTATTTAAAATATTACAGTAGAAGTACAACAAAAGACAAACTCAGGAGTTCATTAATAATATGAAATACTAGAAAAATGCTGAAAAGATAATGCACATTAGCATTACCTCTGGAATTCGATGCATTAAATGAACTGGAATGCTTCTGTGAAATCGTTTCCCAATTTAAGCCATGGATATTGGATATGGATTTTTTTTTTTTGCTGTCATTTTTTGGCAACAGATCGCTAGAACCCTTAAAAGATCACTTTATCTGATTACAGTACCTAGGCAAAGATACCTTGGCTCACCAAGATTTCCACCATACAGAGAGCTATAGAAGGATAGCCAGATGGGATCTTCAGAGCTACAAGGCTTACTGTGAGCCAGATGGAATCCTCAGTCAGACGGAACATTTCGAGCCAGACGGAATACTCAGAAGCAGACGCAATCTTCGGCTATATTTCAGTTGCCATGTTTTTACATTAAAATGAATAGTGCCATTTACAGCAAATGACGGACATTTTAAAACTGTTCCAAGAAAAAGCTGCCGAGAAGCAAAAGGCTAACCTGCTCAGATACACTGGGAGATTCCTTCATAAATATTCTTCCAAATTGTTGTTTACAATGCAATTAACTCCACGGATGTATTTACACGAACTACCCAAGCTACTCCATAAGCTGTCATACAATATTTACCACCATGATTGAAATCCTATGTCCAACACATCCACAGTGCATTGGTTGGCAAGATAACGAGCCCTCTTTAACTACTTGGTGTCTTTCTATTTTCAAAGTCTCATTACACACATAGGAAAGTGGACGGTTTCATTAAAGAAGCCAGAATTCACAGCTGAAGGCCATCACTGGATAATCCTCTGGTACATGGGGGGGACGCAAAAGGGGGGATGAGTTGCAAAAGCTGCCATTACTTTTTCAGTGTTTGTACAAAGTTCCAGAGGTCTTTGATCACCTGCACGGAAAGAAACAGAGAGAAAATGGAAAGATCAGGGCGGAGAAAAACAGGCAGAGGAAGAAAATAAAAAAAGAAAGAGAGGATCCGTTAGTAAGAACGAGTGCCTTTTATATAGGGAATCATTAAGATGCTTAATAATTAGAGCAGCATGACTCAGTTTTTTTTTCCTTTCCAAAAAGACCTGCATTAGCGTTGCATTAGGATAATGGGCACTGAAAGAAAGGAGAGGAGGGCCGACTGCTCTTGGACATACCAGAACATATGACTAGTGCCTCACTCTCTCATATCGCTGCCTGGACCAAAGTGCTTCCAGAGCTAGTTTTATACTCATGCGTGCACACACACATACACACGCAAGTACACCTGCTCTGCTCCGAGGTTGAAAAAACACGGCCCTGCAGTAATGGATGCTCTGTTACCCAAAGGTCAAAATGCGTCCTCATAACAAATAAATGGAGCTGACTCAAAGGGCCCATCTTTGAACATGTGCGTACACACAAATACAGATGCGAGAATGCATGTGGCCTCCTGCATGTACACAGTTTAATGCAAAGATGCATGAATAACATGTATGCGGTTTTGGAATCAGTCTGAGCAATCTTTTAATGGATAATGATGTAATGACTAATACAGATTAATACAGTCATCTACAAGTGAAAATCTGTCCAAATACTTATTATCTCTAATCTAGAAGCAAGTCAGTGAGGCCTTGAATATGTTGAACTGCCTGGTACCAAGAGCATACTTTTATCCAGTTACTTCATTAGACAATGCAAGAAACACTTCAAGAGAGAGCGAGTGAGAAAGAGAGAAAGAGTGAAAGAGAGGGGCCAGTAAATCATAAGTAGAGACGTCAGCCTTGGCAGCTCCCTTGTCTCTGTGCTGTGAGAGGTGCAGTCTTAAGCATATTTCATCAGTTACTCCACAGGCAGCGAGCAGCTCTGGAGAACCAAAACAACAAGAAGGACGAACAGAGGGAGGAACAGGCCGTGTCAGAAGCTCTTTAGCATGTGGCCCCTATGCTGCGAAAAAGTCAAGATGCTAATGCACTGGCACTCGTGGATTTGAGAGCCTACTCATCTTTCAAGTGGAACGAACTTGGTTTTTCAAGTGAATTGAGTTACTCTTTAAATACACACCTTTACAGGACAACAAGGAAGTATCAATGTTGAAAAGAATAATGAACCATAAACGGCTGACTAGAAGGCATAATGATGGAGATACCTACTTGTTTATCAGAGATCCTGAAAGTGTTCTTGGCGTAGTTCTCAAATTTCTGTTCTGTTTTTGGAAATGGCTTGCCCTGTGCGGAGAAAAACATTTTTTAAACAGCATAATTTTCAGCACCTCGCTCCTCCACTGAGCTTAGAGATCTTGCTGAATTTCAGCCAAATCATCATTCTATTGACGAATAGGCTCAACTGCAGGGTGCTGAAAGGTCACACTCTTCCCGTATCTAGGTTCTAATTCAGTTTACGTGACTGTTCAAGTAAACAACTTGAAACATCCATATCTACATTGACCCATTCTGGTACATTAACCCTATTTGAAAGCAAACATCTTCATTCTTTATTACTGTTATGATAATCTAAAAAGAAAACTGCATGCAAGCACATTTTCTAATAATTTCCTCATATGCTCCATAGTGGCAGAGATTTGGTCAATACAATCAGTGCAATACTTCATAGTCATGACTCAATACCTGCTCAACTGGACTCTAGGGATTCAAGGTGATGGTGAGGATGATTATCATGATTACTCTCTGTATGTAGCCATCATCATCAGCTCTTTGGAGCTCATTTGGCGAGGGGCACCAATGCCCATCTCAATATGAAACGTCTGTGTGTGGAGGTCAGCTCTGATCACTTGTTGATAGGCTGATTGAGGAACTGACTTGGCTGTTGGCCGATGAGATGAGACAATCTCAACAGCATGAAGATGAGAGAAAATACTCACTGAGTCTCAGGATAATGAAAAGAATTATTAACATCTGAAGATCACACTGGCTCAGTCCTAGCAGCTACGTCATTTACAGTAAGTTCAAATTAGAACCTAACACCTGGCAAAAGATAATATTCTGAGATTCACAGATAAAAAGCTTCTGTTTGTCACTAACAATGTAAAACAACAAACAATGTAAAAGTTCAGTTCAGTACAGTATGGTCAATGGATGACCATATACGATCCACTTCTCTATCTGAATTGTCTCAATTTCTTATGTTAAATCCTCTCATTGCAATAATTAAAAAAATCTTGCAGAATGCCTCATCCCTGAATCATCATCAAATAAATCCAGCTTGTTATAACACACTCACTCATCTTCTATACTGCTTTCTCCTGTATTCATGGTCGCAGGACTTAGGGCACGAGGCAGGGTAAACCAAGGAAAGGGTGCCAAACCATCACAGGGCACACACACATATACACACTCATTCAAACTACATGGAATTCTGGAACGCCAATTAGCATAACCTGCATGTCTTTGGACTGTGGGAGGAAACCGGAGTACCCGGAAGAAATCCACCAAGCACGGGGAGAACATGCAAACTCCATACACACAGAGACAGGACTCGAGCCTGGTCGGGAATCAAATCCGGACACTGGAGATGCGTTATAATACATTGCCTATTCTAAAAATAAATAAATAAATAAAGTCACTCTAATATTTAGTCTGACTGCATTTAGTTGTGATTACAGCACCCAATGAGCAACCCCAGATCATAACACTGCCTTTAAAATCCTGTACAGTGGGCACTACACATGAGGGGTGCATCATTTTATGAGCTTCCTTTCTTGCCCTGATCAGTCCACATGACCCATTTTCATTACTTCAAAGTCCAATCTCTATGCTCTTTAGAAAAAGAAAGGGGGGGGGGGAGCCTTTTTTCCTATTACCCTCATTAACAAGTGGTTTTCTTATGGCCACATGACTGTTTAGTCCCAATCCTATGAGGTTGTTTCATACTGCATGCGTGTATGTGTAGAAATGGTCATACTGTACCTCCACTGGAACACAGTTGTGATTCTTTAGGTGACTTTTACGATGCAACGTCAACAATTATTTACACAATCTCTCATGTCATGTCATTCTTTTCAAAAAAAAAATTTCCAACAACATTTTTAATGAACTTGACAGTTCAGCACTATCCTTACAGATTTATAAAGCACTACACAGTTCTTAACCCAATTCCAGAATGCTTTATGTTTGCTTTGCTTGATGTTCATGCTGACTAAAACATCAGGTGGGAAAATTAAGGCGTCAGAGGATATAAAACATTTTAAGATGAAGCAACTGACAACTTAACTTAATTACAGGTTAATGTAGCGACAGGTGAAGTATGATAGTTGTTTTTTTTACCTCTTTAGCAGCAGTTGCTAATCTGTTCTTGACCTCACTTATGTTGGGCTTGCTAGGAGTCTTTCCAGAAGGTCCTGCGCCAGTCTTGTCTTTCCCCTTTATTGCAACCTGTGAATAAACAAACATCTAAATCTGTCTGCAGCTCTCAGGAAAGGCCTAAGTGCAGCTCTCTTGTGTATGCAGGTTTACTTTCATAATGTTTAATCAATCATACTGTCTACATACATGTGTAATGTTTTTGTGTCGCACAAGCACATACAGAAAAAAAAGTGTTTAAATTACGTAGAAAACAATTTACAGTGTTAAACAGTACTAAGCAGTTTTTACAGAAAAAAAAACTAATTTGATAAGTGATTGAAATGTTGGCACAGGAGAAATGCCAAATAGTGCTGATCTCTCATCATTCCTATTCTCAACAACCTGATTCCTGATTTATGTTGAGAAAACCCCAATGGCAAAGACTGGCATTGTGCTGTTGCCAGGAATCAGTCACTAAAATCAATCTAAGCTGTTCAACAGTACCAGGCTCTGTTTAGTTCTATTAACTAATAAACCAGTCAATCCAAGCAGGGGTACTGGAGTTGGATTAAAGCGAAAAAGGATACAGAATTCTCTACTAATGACATGACAGCACCTTCTGACAAATATGGTGGGGTACAAATTATCCTTTTATTGCTTCTAAGCAGGAAAGGACAAGCCCAAACCGCACAGCAGCAAAGAGGGTAGGGACTCCATGCCAAGAGAAGACATAAAGGAGTTGTTTTTCAGTGTTGGGATCCTTGTTTCCCAATGCCCCAGAGTGCGAAAGAGGTCATATGCTCACAATCACAGAAACATGAGTGAGAAATAGAGATCACTAGTAGTGAATATTGAATGCATGACTACTGAACAAGTTATTAAATGCTAAATAAATATTCTGAAATTCTTAATGTATAGTGATTACAAAGCCTCAAGATCACCACTTAAATATACACTGTGTAAGCATTGAGGATATTAATTTTATTACAACAGTAAATTAGACTTAATGCTATATAGCTGTCATGAAATCACCTGCAACACTGCATATACAGATGCACAATATATATATTTTACATTTATTTATTAATTTTTTTAAACGATAGTGATCATGTGAAGTCATTAAATATCACAGTTGTTTGATTCCTTTTTAAAACCTAATGAGAACTGAAATCACCCAAATAACCCTGATCAAAAGTTTACATATCCTTGAATGTTTGAGCGCATTATAAATACACAGGTTGACACAGGTTTAAATAGCTATTACGGGGAAGTTGATGCACTGACTTGGCTGGATACCACCATGGGGAAGACAAAAGAACTGCCAATGGACCTGCGTAATAAGGTAGTTGAACTTTATAAAGCAGGAAAGGGATGTAAAATGATCTCAACACTTGAAAATGCCAGTCAGTACTGTTCAAACTCTGATAAAGAGTTGAAAAATAAGAGGTTCTGTTGATATTAAGCCATGGTCACAAACAACTTTAAGAGAAATGCAGGCTGCTCTAGAAAAAGAAGTGATGGTGTTGGTTCAAGGAACACAATAAAGAGGGAATTGAACAGAACTGGTCGAGTTGCCAGGTGAAAGCTGTTACTGCTCCCATACCACAAAACGGCCCACTTGTAGTATGCCATGCAGCACCTAGATAAGGCCCAAAGCTTCAGAAATCATCTGGAGTGATGAGACCAAAACCCTGTGCATGGAACACTCTTGGATGTTCCAACATGACAATGATACAAAGCACAAGGCCAAACTGACCCTCCAATGGCTACAGCAAACAAAGGTGAAGGTTCTAGAGTGGCCATCGCAGTCTCCTAACCTCAATATCATTAAGCCACTTTGGGGAGATCTCCAAAATGCAGTTTGTGCAAGAGAACCAAAACATTTACAGGAACATTTTGCCAAGGAGAAAGGGCAGCTATACCACCTGACAGAATTAAGGACCTCATGCACAATTATTACAAAAAACTAAATGCCATCATTGATACTAAATGCGGTAATACACAGTATTAAGAACTAAAGGAGTAGCAAACTTTTGAAACCGGGATCTTTTCCTCATTTTCTTTATCATCATCCCATTCTCTTATGCCTTACATATGAACTTAAGTCCTATAAAAATGAAATAAATTAGTTTGGACTTCCCACTCATGTTTTCTTTATTTAAAAAATTGATACAGCTTGCAAATTCTTCCAAGGTGTGTAAACCTTTGAGCATAACTCTATGTTTGATCCCATTTTCTGTTCATAACAGGAATTGATACTGCCTCATTAAAAGAATAATTACATTATTAAAAAAATTAAAAGATTATAAAAGATTCGGTAACACTAAGAAGAAAGATAAATGCTCAGATAAAAAAAAAATGCTAATGCTGTTGTACTTCAGTATTTTCTTACGGTATCCCTTGTGATCCTATTTGGAGCTAAGCCAGTTACCAAAAAGCAATCACTTTTTCGTAAATTAAAGTCTATCCCTAGTAAAGGATGGCACATTCACAACCCTTGCGCGTTACACAAGTAATGGCCTGTCTATACATGCTGCACAGCCTGGAATCCACTCTGATTGCAGGGTTTCACTGATGGACAGATCCATGTTTTTAAACCAAGAGATCGGTGAATTAAAAAAGAAAAAGCATGATAATTAATTATAGAAGTTTTTATATCTTATCTTAATTCTTGACTAAACTACATTGTTAACCGCAACCTCTAAAAAATCCTTTCTTCTCTCTTTAAAGAATGACGGAGATCAAAAGGTATAAAATTGTGTCAGAGATCAAACAGTATCAAATTAAAGGACAAATGCCCATGCACACAACACATGCACACGCACACACTCTTGCGCTGCTGGCTATGGGCCATGGAGGCCTGTTGTGTTGCAGTCATTATAAAGCTGGTTTCCCCCCCCCCCCCCTTGGTAGAGGACAGCTGGGGAGCAAAGACAGCTGATAGGCAGAGAGTGCAGCCAGCTTTTTAATTTGCGCCAGACGCTGATTACAGATGCCAGGGGACAACACTTAATCACTAGCATGCCAGCATTTGATGTAATGGTCCATCCTGAGCACATATACACATACACACAGGCCAAGACATATCTCTATGTCCTCTTTGACACCGCTGAGTGCCAATTCATGTGGGTTTTTGGAAGTTGTAATTGGGAGCAAAATCGTGGAACTTGTTTCTAGCCAGAAATTGGGAACACTGACGGGAATCATTACGATCATGGACCTGATTTATGATGCTGTGCCTGTAAAAGATGTAAGGTTAAAGTGCCTTGACCTGTTTATTTATATAGTACTGCTGAGTCACAGGGCACCTAAGCAAAGCCAGCCAAAGATTTTTGGCATGTTTTTATACCTGTAGCGAATGAATGAAATTTTTATTGCCATATTGGTAGGTGTTAAGTGACTACTCCTAGCTACTTCCCAGGTCACAATCAAACAATAATTACTGAGTGGTCTACTTGACCACCTTACAATAACTAATTAAATCTGTTTGGATTCTATAGCTTGTTTTATGGTTATGTGCCAGTTATAGTTTAGCCAGTACTGTATGTTAATATCAAATGTATAGTGCTAACATTGTTTAAAAAAAGACTTATTAGGTTACACTATCATATTAAAAATAGGTGTGATGTGTGTTAGCGTTCCATTATTCTGAAGAGAATTGTAATCACCAGACAGCAGTTTTACTCCAGTACTTGATAAGCACTTTATGAGTCTCCCACCTGTCCAGAAACAGCGACGTCATTCTTCATCTGTTTCTCATCAACTCTCTCAGAAGAGAGCCCAGTCGCTAATGTCTGCTAAAAGAGACCCTTTAAAAAAATAAATAAAAAATAAAAAAATAAGGCCATGTACCCTAAACAACTTGTTTTTGGATCAGCAGTGTATCGCTGCTATACATGTCCGAACTAGTGAGACTAGTTCATTCAAGCTCATTTTTGGAATCTCATGGAACTTTCCCGCTGTGGTCTGAACAGTTATCCAGCTCAATGGACATACAGCAGAGGGTGTTGAGTGTTAAGAAAAAAGGTTGTCTGACGCATTATAATCACAGAGTACTGGGTTTCCGCTGTCCTCAGGGCCTGCAGCAACATCAAACACCAAACTCTAATGAGGACTAATGGCAGAGGAGTGTCCCATCGGAAATCACTCTGTGTGTGTGTGTGTGTGTGTGTGTGTGTGTGTGTGTGTGTGTGTATATGTGTGTATATATGTTTTTGTTTTAGAGATGGATGAAATGTTTAAGCTTGCTGGTATTTTTTTTAAATTCTCTAAAAAAAAAACGTGCAGAATAACTTTCTTTATAGTTATCTCAACATGCACATAAAAGCAGGTGCGCATTCACGCACACACTTGCGCACACACATTGCTCCAGGCTGTAGCAGGGAATTAGCACTCTTCATGACAAGCTTCTCTCAAAGCAAATAAGGTACGAACTTGCCCTTTTTATTGTTAGGTCAAGTGAAGAACTACTAGAAGAAACAGAAAACCAGGTTGGTTAAGGGGGAAAACCAAATAATATGGATGTATGGTGTCAGTGTAGTTATTTGTGTGTATGCATCTATATAAATGGAGAGTGTTTAAGGTGTTATAGCTAAGCATTTCACAGGTCTGGCTTGGCCTTGTAAGTGGAATGTCTGGTCAGGTTTTTGTCTTTTCTCCTTAATTTCACAAAGTAATGACATTTTTAACTGCATTTAATTCAAATTAAAAAACTGAAGGCAGTTAATTGGCTTCATTTCATTAACAGCTTTGGCTTATTTATTAGGCATCTATGAACCTTTCCACAGTTAGTAGTTCTCACATGTTCTGCTTGGGGATATATTTGGACAACGTCTAGAACAGAGTCTGTTCTTTACAATCCTGAAAGCCCAATATGGATGTGAAAAAGAGTCACTTACACCATCCATCTCTGTATGTCTGATTTAAAAAATCCATTCTATGGAACATAACATCAAACAAAAGGTTTGTCCATACGTGCAACTATATACTGCAAAGAGCGGGTTTCTGGGGATCAGGATGAAGTCTGGGAAATTTATTTTAGCTCCAGAGAGTCAAGCACCTCAGCCAGAGCTTTGAGGCTTTCAGACCCCCCCCTCCCCCCCCCCAAAAAAATATATACTTTCTAATAGATATTTTTGGAGCACAGACACAGTCATTACAACACTTTTGCAATTATAACCTAGTTTTAGTATAAAGATCTGAAAGGAGAATATTGAATGGCATTTCATTCTTAAAAACCAGGGCTGCTTCTGTCAAAACTACTAGATTTATCCAATTTTCTCAGCACTAACAACAATTTCAGGAATAAATGACAAGTTGTTTGTTTTGCCACGCTCCAGTGAAGTTGAAGATGATGTTGATCAAACCCACATTGTTTGGGGCCGAAGTCATGATGCCTCCAGTCAGGTGCAAGTTTGCTTCATACATCCTGGATATAGAGCTGACATGAGAACATGATATACTGACGTATGTAGGTTTCATCACTAATACAGTGGCACACTTGATGAAATACATTCATCAATGAGCACAGAGTTCCTGCAGGCAGCCTTACAAGCTACAGAAGCCATGGCAACAGGGTGTGGCAAATCACTGCGATTGTTAATGCAGGTAAGAAAGTTAGGTTGACACATTTGCCACTGTCAAATGTGAAAGACTGGTAGAAACACACTGTGCCAGCTGCTGTTGGTATCTGGACAGGTCTTTGGCACACAGGACCAGGAAGCATTAAATGAGTGCCTCCTCCTGTCTGAGACGAGAGCAAAACACATGATGCAACAGATTGCCCTTAGGCACTTCACTGCACAGGTACATTATTCCCACAGAATTGGGTTTCAAAGGCTGCAACAGTGGGTGGTAAACAAACATGGTTAGTTTAGAACTATACATCTAAAGTATGCATGTAATTCATAATCTCTAATGTGGAAGCTCAAGGATTGAAATTCAATTACAATATCAATTGCAAATGTGATAAACCAAAATGTATATATTTTTACATTAAGGGTGTCTGCCAAACGCTGTAAATTTAAATTCTATTTCCAATTTCACCTTGTTAGTATTGTAATCCCGGTTGACCCATCATGTTACAGACCAAAACAACCAACAAACAAGTTAGGTAGCAGCAAACTAGTAGTATGTTGAGCGGTTAAAACCTGTGCAACTTTACAGTGCTGAACATTTTGTACAGGCTGTACATTTGATTTTTCTACAAAACGAGATGCATGCCATCCCATGTGTCTGCCTAAGGCGGATGACAATGATGTATCTGTTAGCGTCTTCTTCCCCCTGTTCCACATTTTGTTCGATTTCCAGGTCAAAAGCCTGGAGCGGGAACTGTGGCTCATCCCTAGAACACCTAGGCTGATTGAGTACCTGATTGAGTTACAAAGAATAACTGTAGTCCCAACCTTATTATCTGGGTGTGCTATTCGGACTTTGAAAAACTAGATATAGTATGACTATGATTTAGTATGACTAGTATAACTATGTTTACATTTATTTTAGATTAGATTAACAAGTAGTCAAGCTAACACAACGTCATGTAAATATACTGATTGTCTTTCGGACCAGAGTTTGAACACCAGTCTGTGGGCAAACTAAGCAGTACAGCAATAAATCTAGCCCAATGGGGTAGTAACTACCAGTTGGCAAGTCGCTGACCAACTATTTGTGTGCAACATAAATAATTTCACTGTCTATGGACATGTAAACCAATTGGGTGATAATTGTCACAAGCATAACTGAAAGCAAATGCAAAGATGGTCATTTAATGCCCTTTGATATGTGCTATACCTACCTCCTAGGCAGCACGGGGGACTGTTGCTTGTGTAAATTTGTAATGCGACAGTATGGAGCTCAGGGTTGCATTTAGCAGATTTTACATATAATATCGCTCTGTCCAAAACCCATGTGCTCTCTGCTGAGGTCATGTGTTCCTCATCCTCATTAACCATTAATACAACATTAAGACCTGTAATAACACAATTCTCCTCAATATAAGGCAGTAATAATTCTCATCCTTAATAAGAAACTATAAATAACAATGTTCCTGACAACAAATGAAATTCTGATACAGGGCCTCTCGTAAACGATACAGAAAGGCAGATTATGTATGCAATCACAGTTCTATGATTTGAGGAATTTTTGGCTTATTCGAGTTGATGAGAATGGCCAGAGAACAAGCATGACATGGTGGGGTCCTATTAAAGGCTACAAACATAACGTCACGATCACAAAGTGCTAATTTTTGCTATTAGTAATCACCAATTATAACCAGCAAATTAGAAGACCAGACTAATTCCAAAGAAAACCACCCAGGCGGTCCGCCACATACATAATGCTCTTTCCATTTCTCAGATTTAAATTCCTTTTATTATTACCATCATTATGTTTTTGTAATTTTTTTTGGGGGGAGGGAAATGCTGCCAGTGTGATTTTGCTTACTCAGTTTTTTTGGCACCCAATTGGCCTTAGGTCGACCATGCACACTTTAACGAAACACACACTTTTGCCAAAACTGAAAAGTGTTGTGATCAACTGGATTACTCCTCATACTCCATAAACTGTTGCACATTACACAAGATAAGCGCAGATGATCAGCACAGAGTTCTGCGAGGCAGAAATGTCAGTCCTAATAAGGTACGCAACTGAGAAGTTTTTAAAATTCAGCAGAAGCTGAGAGTTGAAATCCCAGGACGACTGGCTAACACAATTCCCAGAAAAATTCCAGGAGAGTTCCTGTGTCAAAAGAAGGCAATACATCATTATAATGTATACATACAGTATGAAAAGTTTGTTGGCCATTTGTTCCCAGGATAAAAACATAATTATCAAATTATAGCACAGTTATTGGATATGGTCATTTTAGAGTAAAATAGCACAAGTACCCGTCATTGACGGGAAAAGAGTATTTAGAAATAGTTAAATTTTAAATTTTAAAACAGCTTTAATGTAATCAGTGATGATATTTTAGGTTGACGCCTACATACATGTCTGCCTGTCTTTCTGAAAGGCAGAACTTTCTCCCTAATTTATTAACACAAAGAAATGTATTTTTTTGAGGTGACTATTTTACACCTTGTTTACTTTTATCATCAACCAAATACACTCAAAAGTCTTGTTGAATTGTCGCTCTACTTATGCAATTGCAAGTAGACTGCAAAAAAGCAACAAAAAAAATGTAAATAAAAAAAAGATAACCCAAAACATACAATAAAAGCTTCCCAAGGCAACGAAATGGGATATTCTTCACCATCCAAGTCAGTCATCTACTCTCAACTCTTTTGAGAATGCTTTTCACTTACTCCAAACTTTATAGACAGCGTTAATAGGAGCATGCACAACTGGATTTCTAATGAACTAGCACTGAGAGTGTTCTTATGACAATTTATAACATAATGCATTCTGATACATTATTATGGTAACACTGTGATACATTTTGGTACACTATTTAGGCAACCTCAATTTTTTAATACTGCTTGTCTATTGGCTTGTTTGTATGACATGTGTGCTCATGTTGCATTTACATCGTCTTATTTTGCACTTTCTAGGTTTTAAGATTATTAAAAACAAGCTAAGGCATTTTAAGCCTGTTGGCACAAAAATAATCATAATAACAGCTCAGCTGATCTAGAACCGCAGTGTCCTAGATGAATCAGTTTTAGCTCTGGTGTTCATTTAAAGACTGATTTCTATTGTACAATATTATGTTCAAAGACCATAGGTCTTTATCTTTATTAGTCTAATCCCTGACAGACATCGGGGAACATTTTTTTCTTACTTGAAACTGATGAAATGTTGGCTTGTCTGAACAAAGTGCAAGGCGTCAGCTTTCCTATTGAGACTGCATGACTATAGACTTTAACGCTATTTCCTAGCGAAATAAAGAACTTGGTTGTGAAAATTAAATATAAAGCCTAAACAAGATACACTGAAACGCTTACCTGCAAACATGTTAAATAAAGAAAAAAAATCTTTTCGATTTTTGGAAGCATCATTCAATTAAGAGAAACCTACCTGGCTCTGAGGCTTCCCTGGTTTGTCGTCCTTTTTTCCTGGTGAGCCGTTCTGTTTGTCGGCACTCTTCTTTTTCTCTGGGGCCTGCGCAGAAAGACAGCACATCACAACCCTTCTATCCTGGACTTAAACAAAAGAACATGTTTCAGAAAGAAACAAAGAATCCCTCCAAGTGTCAGCCTAGATGTCTATTATGTCAAACAGTGCATTGTGACAGAGACCCTGAGGTTTCTGAGATTCTGATTGACTCATTCTTTATCTGTGTAATTGAATACCCTTTTATGATCTTTTTCAGGAAGGTTGTCAGTAAGGAGTGATAAAAGTGCTTTGCAATTTGTGAAGTGTGTTGCCTGTCGAGTCATGGCCTGAAGGGTTTACACCACACTGTCACTCCTCAACTCTATGCTGAGAGAGGAGGGGAAAGATGCAAACAAAAGACAGTGAGAAAAAGAGAAGGAGAAAGGTGTGGTTACATGTCAGGAGTTGGGGGGTTAACAGAGAAAGTGTACAGGTATGAAAAGTCCAGAAATGAGCTTGATGTAGACTAAGAGTAAGACAGAAAGAGAGAGAGGGAGAGGACTAAAGGAATGACAGGACAGCAAGGAATGAGAGAAAGACTCTCAGTTAAATAAGTGTGTGAAAGCAGTGTTCAGCTGTCAACCCAAACCCCAACCCCCCCGCCCCACACACCCCCTTTAGGGCAGGAATCAGCACTCACAAAGCAGGTATGCACTCTAAGTCTTTGATCTCCTCACACACACACACACACACACACACACACAATTTCTCAGACGTTACTGAACATACATCTCCTTTACCCCATTTTCTTGCTAACACACCACGCCTCCCACATGCTAATTCACACATAGAAGGAACACACATGTACGTGCGCACAAAAAAAAAAAAAATACATGGTCCACAGACAACCCCAACCCCACTTCCAGACATGCCAAACACAGTCTAAACACAAAAGCCAGGTGCTGAAGGAAAGACTTAACTTAGTGACAAGACGGAAGAGGGGATGGAAGGAGCATGAAATGAGAGATTGGAGGGAAAAAAAAGGGGGAAAATGGGGTGTTGAGTAATACCATGCTGTGCTGGGTGACTTGTGGCCTCTTACAGTATTTTGTGCGGATACCTGCTGTGTGTGTCTGACAGACCAGTAGGCATTTAGTCAGATTAAAGAGGACTTGTACACAGTTGTTATGCTCCAAACAGCATGCTAAGAGTTCAAAACCAGATGGGTCCAAGGGTTGGATCAAAAGTGTTCATCAGTACTAACATATGCCTCTGATCACTGTCCAAAAGGTTCACTTGGACAAATTTTTTTCTTAATCTCATAAAAAAAAAAATTATAAAGCATGACATAATATGATCAAAATGTTTTGTGTCAAATGAACATGAGGAATGAGTTTGTTACCAGGTGTTTTAAAATGGTGCCATTGCCAAATTTGGGTGGAGCAATTTTGTAATATTGTACAAAGTTTGAGTGGTCAAAGTATATTGCATGGAAAATGATTTTGATGGCATATCTGGACCAAATACCACAATAAAGACCTGCCTACCATGACTCTTACCCTTGTGCATAATGTACTTGGGTGTACAATTAGTGTCCAGGGACCTCAGTAACATGTACAATCACAAAGGTGCCACTGTATTGAAACAAATTTACCACTATAAGAACGTCTTGGAATGCTTGTGACAGGGCTATCACACAAAGAATAAAAAAAAATAATAATAAATTATACTGATGGCTCAGAGCTCAACCCACTCAGCTTTTAAATAAAGTTGGCTGTTTTGGAAATCATCGACTTTCATTTGGCAATAGTTGTAAGCTTTCAGCTAAAAAAAAAAAAAAAAATGCATGGCCGCATATTGTTAGGGCACGGTAAGAGATTTTGAAGGGCAAAGGTTAAAGAGGGCATTTTTGACATTCATTTAAATTATTTGTTTGGTCTAAGGAAAAAATTTGCAGTACATAAAATCAGGACAAAGCATACGCTGTATGCGAACATTGTACTAAAAGACAGGCCTGAACTTTAGTTTAAAAATCTCAGTTCAGGACGAAACCCAAGGCAACCAATTCCATTTCACACAGGTATATTACTACTATCTAGATGGCACACAAAATATGCAATAGTCTCCTCTGAACAGTTGATATTGACATGCGTCTGCTACTTATACTCTATCAAGCATTTAAAATGGCTCTAATCTGAAGTGCTGTTAATTGGTGATTTTTGAGGCTGGTGACTCTAAAAGGATTTCTCCTCTGAAGCAGAGGTAAGTTTTGCTTTCCTGGGACGGTCTACATGAGAGCAGGTTCCATCATGACGCTTAATGGGTTTTGTAAATGCACTTACAATGGGACAATACTGCAATTCTTGCAAGAACTATTCCATTTACACACACATGTTTAAAATATTTTTAACAGGTACATGTTGATTAAAATTTAATACAGAACATGGATTTAAATTGCTATAGTTTCTGGTTTCAGTTTGCCAAGTAATTTTGTAACACCCTAAATGCTAACATCATAATGTCAAGTGACAATATTGTTTCTAAACAAAAAAAAAAAAAAAAAAACAGCTAGTATGCGCTGACAGTCGGGGGTTTCTGTTAATAGTAAGTGAGGAGAGTTCGAATTTTCAGACATAAGAGGTTCTCTCTTCTCTGCTGATCTTTATCATCCCTTTTTCTTCTCACAGATCTAAGGCACACACTGTCACCTGCTGGACATGTTTAAAACCAACAGTCTCAACGAGAAAAACTGTGGCCTTCGAAACCATCTCTTTTAAAATCATTAGAATAACTAGAGGGGCTTTAATCAGGGTTTCACCTGAATCGGAATCAGCCAATCAGACTTATGTTTCTGTGGGGGTTATTGAAATCTGCCATTTAAAGTGTTCTATTTATTGTGTAGTAATGTTTATTTATTTGCTATTTATAGCCATAAAATATATAACTATTCTAAACAGCAGTGCACAAATATGATTAAGATCATTAGAATCACTATAAGATCACTTTTCAACCAGCATCACTGAGAGGTATGAAGAAAAACTTCAGTCAGAGCATGTATTTCACCTGAGTCTGAAGGAAAAAAGACCCAATAATAATGACTTAAAAAGCTGTGGTACAAGCATGGAAAAGCATCACAAATAAATGTAAAGGGATTGGTGATGCTGGTTGATTGCTATTGTTATCCCAGAACTTGTATATACAGTTATAAATTCATAATCTTCTACCGTGTACACTATTGACATACAGTCACTGAGCGCCTCTGCCTAGTTGGTGTAAAAGGTGTCTTCCACATTTATTTCTTTCGACTGTGCCCTCTGACATTATAATTAAGGACTTAATCAACATTAAAATATCAATAATTAAAATACTGTTGATTTAAAAAGACTTACTTTCAGTGACGGTTTGATTGGGCTTGGTGCAACTGGCTTTTCATCTTCATCATGTCTAAAATATACAAAATAGATCAGATTAAATTATTAAATGTATATGCAGTTAATTAGACATCCTTAAACAGATAGATCCATAAGTATTTGGACATGGTTAGACAAACTGTCATCACTCAGCTGATATACTGGAGTTGGGGGGGGGGGGGGGGGTGCACTTACTATGAGGACAGAGAAAGTGTAGGTGTTCTTATTAAATGTTAGGGTAATTTCATACAAAACAGGCGATCAAGGTTTTTTTTAAAAATTATTATTATTATTATTTCCCTCAATTTTCTTTTTAGTAACAGCCTAACTGACAGTACTGACAATGAAATCAGTTTGTCAATTTTAATGCCTGGTTGCAAAGACCATCTGAATGATGAGTTTCTTTCCTGGTGTTGCCACATCAGCCATATATTCTGGTCATGTAAATAACTTGGTCACTGTAAAACATCCCACTTCTTTGTTTTAAAAAACTCTTGGGCTATTTTCATTCTTATCTGTTACATCATTGTCCATATGGCTGAATTTGAGCAGACAATACTAAATGTTTCAGCTTTTACTCTGCTGCTTTTGTCAGCAGTCACTACATCAATAATTAGAATGTAACCATACACAATAAGTAGGTCATACATAATTGCAACATATAGTGAGGGGATACACTTAAAAAAAAAAAAAAAAAAAAAAAAAAAAAAAAAAAAGCACAGTTTCTACTATTTTCCATAATCCTGTCTTCCCATTATGCTGGTGCCCATCAACCTTTGTTTTATCTGTCCACGGGATATCATTCCAGAACAAGCTTTTTATGTCGTCAATATGGCATACCCTCCTGAAGGAAAAGGATTATTTAGCCATTTACAGTTATTTTCCAGGTTATTTTTCAGATCTTTTACTATTCCTGAGATCAAAAATATGTCCTCTCTCTTTAGATAATATGTCCAGATGTAATGTTCTATCTGTATCTCTAATAGGTTTGTGTTGGCAGTTCAGATTAATAATGTCTTGACAGCTTTTTGGACTCCACTCATTGGACTTTGGAGTTAATAGTAACAGATAGATCTTGCATCATTTTATTTGTAAGTAAAATAACCAGAGGGATAACACACAGCTGGCCATAGAACATAGAACGCAACTTTTGAAATACTTTTGGTCGCTTAAAATACGTACTATAACCACCGGTAATTGCTGTAATTACTACGCCTGATTTGGATGCAAATACCCTGAAATTTCAGCTGATGCGTATTTACAGACCTGACTGCACATACTCACGAATTTGTGTAAAGGATTTAGAGATCTCTCACTCTCGTCTATTTATTCAATACATACAATGTTAAATATACAACTCCATCCATGAAGGCATAAATTCTCACTCGTCACTATCATCTTCATCTTCACTATCATCCTCCTCATCTTCATCCTCCGAATCCATTTTCAGCTTTTTCTTAAAAGAAAATAAAAGAAGCATAAAAGAAATAATATTAACTATAACATTAAACAGAATCAACATAAAAACAACATGGATAATTTCAGGAGAATATTTAGCATTTGTATTTAAGAATTTTTAAAAAACTTTAAATTCTAATCTGCTTGGATAAAAAAAGGCATATTAATTATTTCTGCATTTAGCTGAGGAATTATTGGCACCACCGCATGTTATAATTATTTGCATGCCTTGAAATTCCTTTGAATGAAATGTTACTAAAGCACGTTCACATTTAGCTTATATTTTTAAGTGATTAAGAACTCTTAAGCAATCATGATGACTTCCTGTTTCACATGGATATAATTATGAGGTGACACAATGGCCAAATTCATTTAGCCATTCATCAACATGGGAGAGATTAAGAATACACAAACAAAATGAGGAAAATAAATCAAAGAATAGCTATAAAATAGCTAGATGGCTAAAAATAACCATACCCACTAGCAATACTTTGAACACAAACAGAGCTGTAATGAACTCTCCTGGAAGGGAAAGGAAGTGTCAACAATGAGGTTCATTAGAAATCCAACAATTTTTCAAAGGATCACGGTTGAATTCTTGCAAAACATTTTTGCATTTTCAGATCACAACTTGACTAAAAGTTAGACCTTTTTTCAGATTAAATTAACTCCAGAATGCCCTGATAAATTCCAAGTCATTTGTAACGTTTCTGAATTAATCAAACATCATAAACATTTATCTACACTCATGCCTTGGTTATAGTTTAAAGTATTTTTAAAGAATACGATACATCATGCTCAGGAACCTTGAAACGCAGTGTAGATTTTATATAAAACCCAGGCTGACTGTTAAGTGGCTACAACTGGGACATAGTCGATCATATTTTAAGTATTTTATTACCAGTGGCACTTTTCCAGAGACCATGTTGGATGGTCTCTTCACAGGTGATGTGTTATTCTCCTCTTCTTCTTCCTCATCATCAGACTCCTTCATGCCTAAACCAAAAAGGAAGTTTACACGATGCATGTTACAGAAATGAGATGCATTTAAAAAAAAGTGTAAACTACTAATGCACAATTAATTTAATCGCACGAGGCTACAATTTATTGCAAGTAACATATCAATAGTTGAGAATTTACGTAGTTTGTCAATATATTAAGAATTTGTTTCATTTTTATATAATCTTGGAGGTAATAAAGAAATATTGGCAAACAAATATTCCGAAACAATTTGTCCCAATACTTACTGTTATCCTTGATAAATCTGTCTGAATCCAAAATGATACATATACAAAAGGTACATATCGCAATTTAAAGTGCAATCATAACCTCAATAATTCCCCCCCACACTTTTTTTAATAATAAAAAATTAACTAGAATTAAAGAATGTTAAATAAAAACTGATAGAATATGAGAAATGAGACTTACTGACAAAATGTTGCCCACTGATGTAGACTGGTCCGGCTCCAGACTGCAAACGGAATGTGAACGGAGGAGTGATTTCAAATCCCCCTAAACTTAGCTAAAATAAATAAATAAATAATAATAATTTTATAAATATAAAAATAAAAAAAGATGATTAACATTTAATTCTCAGCATTATTATTATTATTATTGGCATGTTATTACCTGTGTGATATTTATTCAAGCTGAAGTTTAGGGAGCTAATACTTACATGCATTATTTATATATTGATAATTGTTTCAGTTGATGATCTTTAATTACAGAGTTGATCCCAGGACATGTTCTGGAGACCAACCATAGTGCAATGACTATAGAAACCAAATAAATTATAAACGGAAATGGGTATGTCAGTAAAAGAAAACAAATGCGATAGTGCCTGATGGTAAAAGCACCTGCCACTTTCATGTTTAGTCTTAATTTTGACAAAATGATGAGTTCCAAAGCTCTGAGACATTCTGAACATCACATACCAGTAGTCCTCAAATGGACCTAGTGTTAAACAAACTCTTCTGCAAAACATACTTGAGTACTTCTGGAATCTCAAAATCCAGCCAAAGATTTTGAATGAACATTCCAGGTAAAGGTAGGATACATGTATCCATAGCAACCAAATGTAAACAGCTAAGGGCGTGCAAGTGTGTTCTGTTTAATGTTTACGTGACAGCTGTGTAATTACATTATACAGAAAGACAAAGAATACTATTATCCAAAATCATTCCATAGTCTCAACCAATTCCTAAGTATGCACAGTAGCCTGTAATTTAGGTTTATTTAAAGTTTATTAATATGATTCTTTAGGGTCCTAATGAAAAGTTTGTAATATACTTTAATTAAAAATTCTCAATTGATGTGGAAAAAAAACATTACTTTTACCTGGTAAAAAGTAGCTCTGTTCTCAGCAACCTATTTCAGTACATGCTCCTTTAAATGTTAATGACCTCTACTGAACCCGCCCCCCAGTTCTGTGGGGCGTGTCTTCACAATACAAGTGGGGTATAGCTTTGACAACAGTTAAAAATATTTTAAAAAACAGTTAAAAATAATTTTACATGATGTTAGAATTATTTTATATATAAAGGAGTTATTTCTACTCTCTTGCTCTCTTCCTCATAGATTAACGTGTTAAATCTTCCCTGCTGCTATCTTCCTGTCTCCTCTTGCATCTGTTCATTCCCGCTCACCTTCCCATACTCTGTCTCTCTCTCTCTCTACCCCTCTCTGTCTCCCCCTCTGTCTCCTTCCACCTATCCATCTTCCTCTCCTTTGATTCAAATTTTATTTGTCACATACACAGTATGATATGTAGTGAAATGCTTATACGACAGCCAGTGACCTTAAAAAGAAAATAAAAGCTTATACGTAAGGAATAAATATCAATAAAAATAAATACTAAAGAAAATAAATTTAACTAGTAAAATAAACTGTACAAATGAGGGCATAATAAAAATATTACAAAATATAGGGGAAATATATATTTCCCCTATATTTTGTAATATTTTTATTATACCCTCATTTGTACAGTTAATTTTACTAGTTATACAGTGGTGTGAAAAACTATTTGCCCCCTTCCTGATTTCTTATTCTTTTGCATGTTTGTCACACTTAAATGTTTCTGCTCATCAAAAACCGTTAACTATTAGTCAAAGATAACATAATTGAACACAAAATGCAGTTTTTAAATGAAGGTTTACGTTATTATGGGAGAAAAAAAACTCCAAATCTACATGGCCCTGTGTGAAAAAGTGATTGCCCCCCTTGTTAAAAAATAACTTAACTGTGGTTTATCACACCTGAGTTCAATTTCTGTAGTCACCCCCAGGCCTGATTACTGCCACACCTGTTTCAATCAAGAAATGACTTAAATAGGAGCTACCTGACACAGAGAAGTAGACCAAAAGCACCTCAAAAGCTAGACATCATGCCAAGATCCAAAGAAATTCAGGAACAAATGAGAACAAAAGTAATTGAGATCTATCAGTCTGGTAAAGGTTATAAAGCCATTTCTAAAGCTTTGGGACTCCAGCGAACCACAGTGAGAGCCATTATCCACAAATGGCAAAAACATGGAACAGTGGTGAACCTTCCCAGGAGTGGCCGGCCGACCAAAATTACCCCAAGAGCGCAGAGACAACTCATCCGAGGGGCCACAAAAGACCCCAGGACAACATCTAAAGAACTGCAGGCCTCACTTGCCTCAATTAAGGTCAGTGTTCACGACTCCACCATAAGAAAGAGACTGGGCAAAAACGGCCTGCATGGCAGATTTCCAGGCGCAAACCACTTTTAAGCAAAAAGATCATGAAGGCTCGTCTCAATTTTGCTAAAAAACATCTCAATGATTGCCAAGACTTTTGGGAAAATACCTTGTGGACCGACGAGACAAAAGTTGAACTTTTTGGAAGGTGCGTATCCCGTTACATCTGGCGTAAAAGTAACGGTTTGTAGGTTTGTAGGCATGTAGGTTTGGACTTTTTTTCTCCCTAAATAATAAAACCCCTCATTTAAAAACTGCATTTTGTGTTTACTTGTTTTATCTTTGACTAATAGTTAAATGTGTTTGATGATCAGAAACATTTTGTGTGACAAGCATGCAAAAGAATAAGAAATCAGGAGGGGGGGCAAATAGTTTTTCACACCACTGTATATATATATATATATATATATATATATATATATATATATATATATATATATATAGGGGGAAAAAATAAATAATTTAGGGGAAATATATATATATATATATATATATATATATATATATATATATATATATATATATATATATATATATATATATATATATAAATTATTTATTTATTTTCCCCCCTATATACATATATATTATATATATATACATATACACACACACACACACACACTTCCCCTATATTTTGTAATATTTTTATTATGCCCTCATTTGTACAGTTTATTTTACTAGTTAAATTTATTTTCTTTATTATTTATTTTTATTGATATTTATTCCTTACGTATAAGCTTTTATTTTCTTTTTAAGGTCACTGGCTGTCGTATAAGCATTTCACTACATATCATACTGTGTATGTGACAAATAAAATTTGAATCAAAGGAGAGGAAGATAGATGGTAGATAGGTGGAAGGAGACAGAGGAATATATATATAAAATTTTACATGTGAATCTGGTTGTAAAACTTTTTTGACTTCCCAGACCGGGAATCGAACTCATATAAATATGTAGTGCAAAAAAGCATGTACCTTGAGCGGGAATCGAACCCGGGTCTCCCACGTGAAAGCGCCGAATCCTAACCACTAGACCACCGCACTACAGCAAAAAACTGCACACCACACTTGTGTAGGTGCCATTTTGCTCTAGCGTAGAAAAACAATGGCCGACGGCTTTCTTTTCACTCGGGGCGGGTCTTTGACACTGGTGTTTTAGCAATCAACTATAGTGGGAGCGGCCTCTATTTATAGTGGGAACGGTGTGATGTCACACCGACAGGCTTTTGAAAACGGCCTGATTTCAGAAGGGGCATCTTATATTATTAAATTAAAAGAAAATCGCTGGGCGGCTCTTTATCATTGTAGAGTGGTTGTGTACACACTCTCCTAATACACAATGCAGTCCAAAGCTTGAAAAAGTCCATGTAGCACCGTATGTCCCCTTTAAATGACATTTTAAACCAATTTGACATTAAAAGAGTATAAGACATAATGCATGTTCTCACTTCAGGGGAACAAAAAAAGACAGAGTGATCATTAAAAAAAAGAAGAAGAAGGTGTAATGTGGCACGGCACGAAGTTACATGAAGTTACTCATACCACCTTGAAATTGACTATTTTCCAACCACATGTTTTAAAGTGTTTTGTTCCTATTTAGGACCATGTCTAATATTACATATTGTCCAAGAAATGTACTTCTTTTTATCACTTACATTAGAACAACTACAAAGAGCAAAACTCACTACCCTCTAACTTTTCCTGGCTCATGAAGTCAATAACACAAAAACAATGAAGCACATCTTGTCTCTCATTTTCTTCTCTCTGCATATGAAATACTCAACAGCATGGTTATGTGCAATTTTATTGTCAGCCTATATAGCTTTTTTCAGACATGCACCACTTTTCATAAGTCTTACTGAGATTTACGAGGTTTGGTTCATGTCTGAATGCAATCAGCTAATACAAATAGTCCCTGAAATCATACTAGGAAATGTTATTAATGACTTTTATCCCAGTGTTCTGCATGGAACATTTACAGATAGGAATGAACACACTGTACTGACAACGTATGACATAGTACTTGAAGTGAGCAGTAATCTAGAAAATGATGCAGTAAAATCGCGAGTCGTGTTGCCAGATTGGCCAGGTTTAGCCGTTTTGCTACTTTTATCATCATCTTTGGGTGGAAAGTGTTCTAGTACAGGTAATAAAAAGTAATGCTGTTTTTAACTCGGTAATGTTGAAACTAAGGCTTATCTAAATGGTCTTAATAACCCCAACCCTAAATCTTTCTACAGAACAATATGTGTGGCTTGTCCACAGTTCATACTGTAAAAACAATAATAGAACAGGTTAATGTCTCTACCAGCTTTGCACATCTAGAGACTGAAATTCTTGCCCATTTTTCTTTGCAAAACAGCTCCAGCTCAGTAAGATTAGATGGACAGCAGTTTTCAGATCTTGCCACAGATTCTCGATTGGATTTAGATCTGGACTTTGACTGGGCCATTCTAACACATGGACATGTTTTGTTTTAAACCATTCCATTGTTGCGCTGGCTTTATGTTTAGGGTCGTTGTCCTGCTGGAAAGTGAACCTCCTCCCCAGTCTCAAGTCTTTTGCAGACTCTAAGAGGTTTTCTTCCAAGATTGCCCTGTATTTGGCTCCATCCATCTTCCCATCAACTCTGACCAGCTTTCCTGTCCCTGCTGAAGAGAAGCACCCCCAGAGGATGATGCTGCCACCACCATATTTGACAGTGGGGATGGTGTGTTCAGAGTGATGTGCAGTGTTAGTTTTCCGCCACACATAGCGGTTTGCATTTTAGCCAAAAAGATCCATTTTGGTCTCATCTGACCAGAGCACCTTCTTCCACATGTTTGTGACTTCTTATGGTTTTCTGTTAACAATGGCTTTCTTCTTGCCACTCTTCCATAAAGGCCAACTTTGTGCAGTGCACGACTAATAGTTGTCCTATGGACAGATTCCCCCACCTGAGCTGTAGATCTCTGCAGCTCGTCCAGAGTCACCATGGGCCTCTTGGCTGCATTTCTGATCAGCGCTCTCCTTGTTCGGCCTGTGAGTTTAGGTGGACGGCCTTGTCTTGGTAGGTTTACAGTTGTGCCATACTCCTTCCATTTCTGAATGGTCGCTTGAACAGTGCTCCGTGGGATGTTCAAGGCTTTGGAAATCTATTTGTAGCCTAAGCCTGCTTTAAATTTCTCAATAACTTTATCCCTGACCTGTCTGGTGTGTTCTTTGGACTTCATGGTGTTGTTGCTCCCAATATTCTCTTAGACAACCTCTGAGGCCATCACAGAGCAGTTGTATTTGTACTGACATTAGATTACACACAGGTGCACTCTATTTAGTCATTAGCACTCATCAGGCAATGTCTATGGGCAACTGACTGCACTCAGACCAAAGGGGGCTGAATAATTATGCACACCCCACTTTGCAGTTATTTATTTGTAAAAAAAAAAAATAAAAATGTTTGGAATCATGTATAATTTTCAATCCACTTCTCACGTGTACACCACTTTGTATTGGTCCTTCACGTGGAATTCCAATAAAATTGATTCATGTTTGTGGCTGTAATGTGACAAAATGTGGAAAAGTTCAAGGGGGCCGAATACTTTTGCAAGCCACTGTACCTAGAATAGGGCTGCAACTAACGTTTATTTTGATAATCGATTAGTTGGGCGATTATTTTTTTTTTCGATTAATCGATTAATGTGATAAAGCTGAACGCTATAAAAGTAAACTTTAAAAAATGCAAAAGCCACATATAGAGTTTAATCTTTAATTTTGACATTTAAACCTTATTTTATGTAAATCAACATTTTAGTTTTTAACAAAAATTGCAGACGGCAAGTTGACAGTGTATATATATTATATATATATATATATATATAGAGAGAGAGAGAGAGAGAGAGAGACCATTTTGCTACACTAGACATTAATCTTATTGTTTTAAACATTCTTGTAATACGGCGACGTAGGGAGAGAAAAAAAAAACCGGGCTACTGGGTTCACTCTCTTTATTTTGCCCTTTTTCCGCATTTCCCTGTGTATAGCGTGTAGGATCATGGCACATATCCGGTCCTCCGAAGCATAAAATGAACGCGAAGAAAACGAACTAGAAGTGTTTTCCTTGCGTTCGTTGGGATTTGGA
This sequence comes from Channallabes apus, assembly GCA_030522415.1. NCBI lineage: Eukaryota > Metazoa > Chordata > Actinopteri > Siluriformes > Clariidae > Channallabes > Channallabes apus. The sequence goes on from CM060113.1 coordinate 28,312,745, forward strand.
CGGCAAGAAAAAGCTGCATGCAACGTTTTTTCTTTTTACGCCGTATAACCCGCGCAGCCGGACAAACGCACGTCACCAAAGCCCGTGTGAACACTCTCACTGACTCCTTTTTTTTTTTGTCATGGCCAATACCTCCCCGTCGCTAGGGGCTCTCACATGTGTAGAAAACCCTCCGCGCTTCATCCGCGCTCACCGGACACTACGAACGGCAGAAAACCGCTCGATTTTAATGCCCAATAAGAGGTGTTTAATGTAAATTGCTCCCATACCTTGGAGGACTTGGGGCGCGTGCGCTTTTCCTGCAAACGCTTCTGTAACCTCCATTGCGCGAGCGACTGTGTATCTGTGTGTATTTGTGCATCTTGTGGTCGCGCACCTCAATAACGTGAGCAGCCCAACTAATCGATAACGGCATTCGTTGACAACGAATTTCATTATCGATAATTATCGATTTTATCGATTAATTGTTGCAGCCCTAACCTAGAACACACAATATAAGAATAAGCATCATTTATTTTAGATCAGCTGAAAGTTATGTACAGACTAAAGAAAAGCACTGTGTGTTTTGTCCTGTCAACACAATTTTTAATCACACAACCAAGATACTGCACATCTAATCATTCTGGTACAGTATTTAATACTAACACACACACCCCGATGAGCAATAACATCAACCGCCACCAGGTGATCTGAACAACACTGATCACCAGTTATATACCAGTAAAGCAATGACAGGATCAGGGGCACCCAAGGCTCACCCATGCCCGTCAGGACAAAAGGGCAGACTATCCGGTCCAATCAAACAGAAAGTCAACGCAACTCACCCGAAAATGTCAATGCTTTCTATGATAGAAAGGAATCAGATCACCCAGTTCACCACAGTCCCAGCAGGCAATGAGCCCAAGGCTGCCAACTCAACCTCCAAACTCCTCAGATCCAAATCCCAATCCTAAGGGATGCACAAACAAATGTGACCCCCAGAAGAACTGCAGAGCCACATTCCAACCACAAAACCTACAGTAAGTAGTTTTTAATGTTAAGGCTAATCGGTGTAGGTTCTGTGAGTATACATCCACATGACATAGCATTCCCTTTATTACGGAATAAGTTATGTTTTTCACAGGACGAGTGATTGGTGATGTCATGGCCAGATTCCACTCAGCCCAACCCTTACATGACCATTCAATCCTAATACCCCTATCTCACATATGCGGTTTGACTCACGGTGAGATTTGTAGTTAGGCACCGTGAGTCGCCGCAATTGCCTGCCGACATTCCGCGACGTTCTGTAAGGACCGCAAGCTTCCACGAGGACCGGCAAAAAAGTGGAAACGTACTCACAGCGGCAAAAACTTGTGGTGAATCATGATGAACCGTAGTTATGGCCACTGCGTGAAACCGCGTAGGTGAGATAGGGGTATAACTCTACCTAACTTCAAAGATGACACATTTTTCCAACATGCTTAAAAAAGCACAGCTTTTCAATGACAGAAATTATGCTCTTCAGAAAAATACTGATCAGTGCGGACATTTAAACTGTTTTAATGCACAGACAAGTAATTAAGACACTTTTTTATATTTTAAGAAAAAATAAAGATGGAAATCATCTCCAATTCTCTAGACTATTTATTGTTCTTGATCCTTATTGTTTTTGTGACTCTTCTGTACTTTTGTTTTTTTTATTTTATTACAGATTTTGTTCTTTGGTTGGTTTTAGGGAATCAATTAATTTAACTGATTAATTGAATCATTTAACAGTCCCAAATGGTGTAAATTCAACATATTAAAAAATTATATATTACTACAGTGGTGTGAAAAACTATTTGCCCCCCTCCTGATTTCTTATTCTTTTGCATGTTTGTCACACAAAATGTTTCTGATCATCAAACACATTTAACTATTAGTCAAAGATAACACAAGTATAAACAAAATGCAGTTTTTAAATGAGGGGTTTTATTATTTAGGGAGAAAAAAAATCTAAACCTACATGGCCCTGTGTGAAAAAGTAATTGCCCCCTGAACCTAATAACTGGTTGGGCCACCCTTAGCAGCAATAACTGCAATCAAGCGTTTGCGATAACATGCAACGAGTCTTTTACAGCGCTCTGGAGGAATTTTGGCCCACTCATCTTTGCAGAATTATTGTAATTCAGCTTTATTTGAGGGTTTTCTAGCATGAACCGCCTTTTTAAGGTCATGCCACAACATCTCAATAGGATTCAGGTCAGGACTTTGACTAGGCCACTCCAAAGTCTTCATTTTGCTTTTCTTCAGCCATTCAGAGGTGGATTTGCTGGTGTGTTTTGGGTCATTGTCCTGCTTCAGCACCCAAGATCGCTTCAGCTTGAGTTGACGAACAGATGGCCAGAAATTCTCCTTCAGGATTTTTTGGTAGACAGTAGAATTCATGGTTCCATCTATCACAGCAAGCCTTCCAGGTCCTGAAGCAGCAAAACAACCCCAGACCATCACACTACCACCACCATATTTTACTGTTGGTATGATGTTCTTTTTCTGAAATGCTGTGTTACTTTTACGCCAGATGTAACGGGACACGCACCTTGCAAAAAGTTCAACTTTTGTCTCGTCGGTCCACAAGGTATTTTCCCAAAAGTCTTGGCAATCATCGAGATGTTTTTTAGCAAAATTGAGACGAGCCTTAATGTTCTTTTTGCTTACAAGTGGTTTGCGCCTTGGAAATCTGCCATGCAGGCCGTTTTTGCCCAGTCTCTTTCTTATGGTGAGTCGTGAACACTGACCTTAATTGAGGCAAGTGAGGCCTGCAGTTCTTTAGATGTTGTCCTGGGGTCTTTTGTGGCCTCTCGGATGAGTTGTCTCTGCGCTCTTGGGGTCATTTTGGTCGGCCGGCCACTCCTGGGAAGGTTCACCACTGTTCCATGTTTTTGCCATTTGTGGATAATGGCTCTCACTGTGGTTCGCTGGAGTCCCAAAGCTTTAGAAATGGCTTTATAACCTTTCCCAGACTGATAGATCTCAATCACTTTTGTTCTCATTTGTTCCTGAATTTCTTTGGATCTTGGCATGATGTCTAGCTTTTGAGGTGCTTTTGGTCTACTTCTCTGTGTCAGGTAGCTCCTATTTAAGTGATTTCTTGATTGAAACAGGTGTGGCAGTAATCAGGCCTGGGGGTGACTACAGAAATTGAACTCAGGTGTGATAAACCACAGTTAAGTTATTTTTTAACAAGGGGGGCAATCACTTTTTCACACAGGGCCATGTAGATTTGGAGTTTTTTTCTCCCTTAATAACGTAAACCTTCATTTAAAAACTGCATTTTGTGTTCAATTATGTTATCTTTGACTAATAGTTAACGGTTTTTGATGAGCAGAAACATTCAAGTGTGACAAACATGCAAAAGAATAAGAAATCAGGAAGGGGGCAAATAGTTTTTCACACCACTGTATACATATTTATTTATTCCACCTTTGTTACATATTTTAGACCTGAATGTAAGAATTATGAACATGGACAATGCATTCCCTTTTGCATATTTGATATTTACTGTAGATAAAATCTAAATTCTTATCAAGCCAAAAGCATTTGACTTCTCACATACAGTATTTTTATATGCAACTGCCTTTAAACGCAGAACATTATCCTTATTACTACATAGTACACATTATAAAGCACTAGTTACTTGAGTAACTACACAATAACTACACAATGCCAGAGCTCAATAAAGGCAGTTTATAAACATGACTTGATTCACTATTGAAATATCATGATAAAGTACTTACAGACGGAAGAATAGATGGCTTCAGCACAGCAAGAGGAATTCTGGTCGTCTTACCATCGTATGTCACTCCCTCAATCTCCACTGTATGTAACTTATCCTCTGCTTCTGCTCCCAAACACACCTGAGAAAATGGGCAAAATTGCAAAAAAGGTAAAGAAGCACTGAAACAATATAAAGGACCCTCTCAAGAGCTCTACATGAAGTATGGGAAAAAAGTGACAAATCTGTGTTTCTGCATATTTTTGTAAATTCATGAATATCCTATAGGACAAATCAAACCTGTAATACACAAAACACAAGTAAACAAAAATGATAAATGCAATAAAAAGTTGCTTAACTACGCACTAATAAATAAGTATTTTCATTGTTGGCACTTCAGTGAAATCAGCGTCTTTGCATGAACTTTGCCTTGGCATGTTCTACCTATAAGGATCATACATGTATCTAAATATCAAAATTTAAATGTGTTGAAATACCGCTTTCAATGACAGCTGATGGTCAACTTCATCATCGTCTACCTCGACTTTGTGCTCTTTTTTATCAGCCTTTAGCACACACCCTGTGCAACAAGAAAATCATTAGCATTAGCATCCGGTACACCTGGACTATACAATGCACATCTAGCTAAACATATGCTGGAATCAAAACAGGACCTGATTTTAGGCATTGAATTTGATTCAGTTATGAATCACGATTCATTTGTGTGCCGATTCATGTCACCGTGATTTTTTTTTAGTTATTACATTTAAAACAGGAGCTGCACCTGCCGATCAGTCAGTGACTGAAATTGTAAGTTAAAAAACTGAAAGTTTTTCAGCTTGGTCATTATGATCGATGACGTTGGATATAACGGATTCTATGCACAAGTGCACAAAATTCTGAGCAGTTCAACAGACACACTTTTATGGTGTTACATTATCAAAAGATACGAGTAAGGTGATGAAGAAGAAAAAAAAAAAAAAAGAACTAAACATTCTTTGGTGTACAAACATGGCCCTTACTACCACTATGTTTTATGGGGGTCAGAAGTGTACAATATAGAGGAACATATCTTTTTTTTTTTTTTTTAAAGCATATGATTTTTTTTTTTATCCTAGGCATATGATGAACTGAATTTTATTTCATTTTAATCAACTAGGCAAATGTGACTGAGCAAAAAATAATAATAATAATAAATGGGTCACACAGTCAAAAAAATAGCACAGATTAATAAGAGCACTGGTTCTGTGGCCAAATAGTAATTAAATGCAGCCAGTTCCTTATAACATTAGGTACGAAAACCAAGAGTGGAATTTAAATAATACAAACTAACTTCAAATACAAGAGCTTAACATTTAACTTCAAATTCAATTAAATAAAAACATGCATTTTTCAGCATAATTATTATTACCATGATTACTATTTCTAATCAAAAAAAAAAAAAATGCACATAGGATGCCAATGTGTGAATAATTAAATAGTATAAAACCTGTTGGAATTATTATTTTTTTTAAACATACAGTGGAACCTCGGATTACGAGCATAATTCGTTCCGGAAGTGGGCTCGTATTCCCAAACTCATAAAACAAATTAAATTTTCCCATAGGAAATAATGGAAACTCAAATTATTCATTCTACAGCCCAAAAAAATAAATACATAAAAATAATTAACACAAAATATAAAGTAAAAATAAAACAAATTAACCTACACTTTACCTTTAAAAAAAACTTAAAAATAAATCCAGATAAGTGAAACAGATAAGTGTTTCCGTTGTGTGTGTGTGTGTGTGTGTGTGTGTGTGTGTGTGTGTGTGTGTGTGTGTGTGTAAAATGTGCGTGCACACACACACACATTAATGGAGAGACAGTTTTTAAAACCATTTAAAAATTAGCAAGGAACATCGCTAGTCACACTCGCATGAGCGCATACTAACGGAATCACTGCTGTAAAGTAAAACAACAACAAAAACTAACTCACTGCTAACTCAGTTGGACTCTTGGATTGTTTCGTTCTTCGATGCGCTTCTCGCATTTGCTGTCATAGCAACATGTCCGTAAGCTTAAACCTGTAAATGGTAACCTGGTTTATTTCATGTAAATAGGATTTAGGCTGCGCTCCTGGCGGGTTATGATTGGTTAAAGAGCACGACTGACGTGGACTGACTCACGTGGGAAAAGAAAAGTATCTTTTATACATATATGTAGATAGATGTATTTAAACATATATATGTATACACGTGTGTGGCTGCGGTCATCATTTATATATCGCTGTGTGTGTCTAATAATATGTAATATTCTATCCCCCAATTGCGTCTATTTTCTCACCCCCAGGGATGCCCTCCACATTTGGTCTGTTACTATTGAAACCAAGGGCGAGCTCTTCTGCTGGGGTTTAGGGAGAGGGTGCCGGTGTTATGCGCTAAAATGCCCCCCTGCCATGGATTGTCCCCTCCACATAATCACTATTAAATATTATATTAGTACATAAATTCATAGGTTTATTATTATCATCAAATATGATATTACCATTATAATAAACCCTAGGCACGAGACAGCCTCAAAACCATTAATACAAATTCATGTATAATGTTTATTTTGTAACATTTATTTTTCAGGGGTTTGTCATGAATATGCAAATAAATATTTATATATAATAAAATTGTTTTTATAATGAAAATTGGATGAAAATTATTTTATAATAAAATTGTATTTATTATAAAATAAACAATATAAAACTATACATGCTTTATTGTCTCATTTAATTTGTAAACCATATGCGCAAGGAATGTGCATATTATGTTCTAATATAATATTTGATAGCGATTATGTGTGTGTGGTGTGGGGGAGCCAAGGCAGGGGAGCATTTCAGCGCATAACACATGGGGGGGGCATTTCAGCGCATAACAGGTGTTACAAAAAAATTGAGCTGGCTCTTTTGTCATTTCGTCAACCAATCAAAGTGGTTGTGATCAGTGTTTCTACTGTCGATGCATATCGCCTTTTAAACCAACGCACGAACGCGTAATAATCTTAGACAACTCAATCCAGTCATACTAATCATCAACAACAGGTGTGCTCAAAGAACCAACTTAGCCGGATCGTAATTAGCACGATGTGTCAGTTAATCTCGGATGTGTCAAGAGACGTACGAAGACCCCTGGTTGATTAGATTTTTTTTTGTTGTTGTTGTTTTACTTTACAGCAGTGATTCCGTTAGTATTCGCTCACGCGAGTGTGACTAGTGATGCTCCATGCTAATTTTTAAACGGTTTTAAAAACGGTCTCTCCGTTAATGTGTGCGTGTGTGTGTGCGCACGCACATTACACACACACACACACACACACACAGCGTGTGTATTCACCCAGCAGGGGACACGATTACCTACAATTCCGCAGCGCAAGAGAGAAAAACCGTTGGCTCAGTTGTGATGACGTAAAGCTCGGCCTCAAAACAAGAAGCGCATGCGTGATACATGATACTCAGTGCTTGTAAACTAAGACAATGCTCGTTTTTCAAGTCAAATTTTTTTTTAAATCTTTGCTCGTCTTGCAGAACACTCAAACCATGTTACTCGTAATCCGAGGTTCCACTGTACTTGGGCGGGCCAAAGATTAAATGTTAAACTCTTGTGTTTGACGTTTATTGGTATCGCACTCGGTTTCACAGGGAGAAACTAAGGGAGAAACTAATGTTAAATAATGGTATAGGAACAGACTATATTTAATTACTCATGTTCAACTTAGCTGTGAATCTGTTAAATGAAGGTTAAAAAAAAAAAAAAAAAAAAAACATTCGAGTTTAATTTATTATATACAGGTCCTTCTCAAAAAATTAGCATACTGTGATCAAGTTCATTATTTTCTGTAATGTACTGATAAACATTAGACTTTCATATATTTTAGATTCATTACACACAACTGAAGTAGTTCAAGCCTTTTATTGTTTTAATATTGATGATTGTGGCATACAGCTCATGAAAACCCAAAATCCCTATCTCAAAAAATTAGCATATCATGAAAAGGTTCTCTAAACGAGCTATTAACCTAATCATCTGAATCAACTAATTAACTCTAAACACCTGCAAAAGATTCCTGAGGCTTTTAAAAACTCCCAGCCTGGTTCATTACTCAAAACCGCAATCATGGGTAAGACTGCCGACCTGACTGCTGTCCAGAAGGCCATCATTGATACCCTCAAGCAAGAGAAAGAAATTTCTGAACGAATAGGCTGTTCCCAGAGTGCTGTATCAAGGCACCTCAGTGGGAAGTCTGTGGGAAGGAAAAAGTTCCCTCTTCTCGTTGTGCAGAAAACGCTGCACAACGAGAAGAGGTGACCGGGCCCTGAGGAAGATTGTGGAGAAGGACCGATTCCAGACCTTGGGGGACCTGCGGAAGCAGTGGACTGAGTCTGGAGTAGAAACATCCAGAGCCATCGTGTACAGGCGTGTGCAGGAAATGGGCTACAGGTTGCAAATTTTGCATGTCTTTCGGAAATCAAGGTGCCAGAGTCTGGAGGAAGACTGGGGAGAGGGAAATGCAAAAATGCCTGAAGTCCAGTGTCAAGTACCCACAGTCAGTGATGGTCTGGGGTAGGGTTGCACGATATTAGGAAAATATGCGATATGCGATATTGTTGTTGAAGACTGCGATAACGATATTTCTTGCGATATAACATTTCCCTAGAGAAATGCATTTTTTTATTATTGCCTATTTTTTTTTATTATTTATTTATATGTAATGATCATAATAAAATAAACAGGTAATAGATATTCGTCTGATGTAATTAAATCTAATTCAGGCTAAAAAGAAACTATATGTCAAGGAAGTTGCAAATATTTAGACTTCAAAACACTATGAATGACTTAAAACCCTCAGCAGATATTCTGACTTCTGGTTTGCTGTTACTATAAACCTGCCAACACAATATGAATTACTTTCAAACATTACTGTTTATTTAAGTGGAACCATACACTCATCATTAGTGTCTTAAAACAAGAGCATCTTTTAAACAAAATATTCTCTTTGGCTTGATGGTTTTTTTTTTAAATAAAAATAAATATTATTAAACAAAAATAAAAATAAAAAAATACTATTTGTCGCGCACACACACACACACACACACACGCACGCACGGCGACCGGCACTAGGACCCAGAAGTAATGCGGGCGCGAACCCGGAAGTATAAGAGGAGTAAACAAACTAGTGCATACAGCTTAGTCACTGTGTTCGCCATGTCGGTTCAGATTCGAGTGTGTGTTTATAGGACGCGGGTTAAATGTGTGTTTTTCCCTTGCTCCCCTTCTGTGAGAGTCCTTAAACTAATTCGCGTGGTTATCCTGCCTACTCGCTTGCTTCCGCGTTTGGGTTTACCGTCTGTAAAGGGGTAACGGCTAATCGCGGCTAACGGCGGCTAACGGGTAATCGCGGCTAACGGGTAATCGCGGCTAACGGGTAATCGCGGCTAACGGGTAATCGCTAAATCTTCTGATCATCCGGGGTTAGTTCGCGACAGAATGAAGTATAAAGATATATATATATATATATATATATAAAGATATAAGCGGGTATAAACATAGTAAGGGCCCATCTGATTGGTCAAATTTGGACACACAAATGCTTGGCAAATAAAGTATTTATCGCAACTCGTTGCGATATGGTTATCGCGCATGCCATTATCGCGATAACGATATTTTTTCGATATATCGTGCAGCCCTAGTCTGGGGTGCCATGTCAGCTGCTAGTGTTGGTCCACTGTGTTTTATCAAGGGCAGGGTCAATTGCAGCTAGCTATCAGGAGATTTTGGAGCACTTCATGCTTCCATCTGCTGAAAAGCTTTATGGAGATGAAGATTTAATTTTTCAGCACGACCTGGCACCTGCTCACAGTGCCAAAACCACTGGTAAATGGTTTACTGACCATGGTATTACTGTGCTCAATTGGCCTGCCAACTCTCCTGACCTGAACCCCATAGAGAATCTGTGGGATATTGTGAAGAGAAAGTTGAGAGACACAAGACACAAGAATCTGCAAAAGGATTCCCGACCAAGTACTGAGTGCATAACTGAACATAATTATTTGAAGGTTGACTTTTTTTGTATTAAAAACACTTTTCTTTTATTGGTAGGATGAAATATGCAAATTTTTTGAGATAGGGATTTTGGGTTTTCATGAGCTGTATGCCACAATCATCAATATTAAAACAATAAAAGGCTTGAACTACTTCAGTTGTGTGTAATGAACCTAAAATATATGAAAAGTCTGTTTATCAGTACATTACAGAAAATAATGAACTTTATCACAATATACAATTTTTTTGAGAAGGACCTGTATTATATATATTAAATCTGGATATTTGTAAAAATAAATAAATAAATTTGATGTTAACAGAATCACAATAATAATGGAATCGACACATGGTGATGATGTATCGGGTGGTCACTGGTGAAGAGTTAAACAGGCAGACTGGAAAAGGCGCTCAGGTGCAGAGAGGCGTTTGGGATTCAGCCACACTCACAGGCTCCATACTTTAGTATCGACTTGAAGATGTACAGGATAACCCTAACCGTGCACAAAAATTATAAGCACTGGAACATAACACTACAAGTGAGTACACACTAGGTGCAAAAATCCATAAAAAATTATATGTTGTATACATATTTAGGTTTGCAGCAGACGTCCACTGACTCCACGTTCTGTTTCTGCAGGCTATAGCTGAGTGGCTAAAAACAAAGGCAAAACAGGCTAACTGTCCTGCTAGCTAGTATTTCTATCATGTAAAGTTACTACTCACAGGCTTAGTATTTACCCAGGTTGCATTCTGATGGAAAGTAAATTCATAACAACGCCAAACTGGTTATGCAACACAATATTGTATCGAATGAACTCACCAAATAAAAACATCTGCGGTCTGCTTAGGTCTTTAAGGTTCTCTGCCATTTTTGCGCTACACAACGACTTGGAAGTAACGCCTTGCTTTATGATGGACGGCTTCGTGAACTAATCGGAGAGCAGCATAAGAATGCTTGACGCGCTATCGTCCAATAGTATGCTATCCTAGTGGCCGGACTTTGTCTTTTTCTTTTTTTTTTTTTTTTGAAAAGTTTAACGTACTATATTTGTCCACTAGATGGTGCAATAGCAAAATGAATGGCGAGGTCGCGTAATATTTCATTCCCACGCAGTTTAGCAACAGAACAAAAGCTAAACAATAACTAAGAAATAAACAAAATGTTAGTTATGTAATGTCATTCATTTAGCCATTTCTATTTCCTATTTTGTAATTCTTGTTATTAGGTACTGTATGTCTCTAAAGGACACTATTCACTACACTAATATTCTGTTTTGGATTTTTATTTTTTTTTAAAGGTGTGTACAATTTTGGACACAGTAGAGGTATTTAGCACGGTATGCATTAAAAGCAGAGTTGAGTGACAGGTATGAAGTGCAGAACAGAGGAGGTACATGCTGGTGTAGTGTTATATTCAAATGCTGGTCATGCAAAACCTACTCAAGACCTGTTTTTACAGCTTTTGCACAGGTTCAGTGAGACACAACGCATACGTTTTCTACTTCCCATATTTCATCATGCTTACATTGACATAGATTCTCACATTATTTATATAAAGAGGGGAAAAGTCATTCATTCATATATATACATACATACATACATACATACATACAGCACATACATACATACATACATACATACATACATACAGCACATACATACATACATACAGCACATACATACATACATACATACATACATACAGCACATACATACATACATACAGCACATACATACATACATACATACATACATACAGCACATACATACATACATACAGCACATACATACATACATACATACATACATACATACAGCACATACATACATACATACATACATACATACATACATACATACATACAGCACATATATACATTCATACATACATACATACAGCACATACATGCATACATACATACATACATACAGCACATACATGCATACATACATACATATATACAGTACATGCATACATACATACATACATACATACATACATACATACATACATACAGCACATACATACATACATACATACATACATACATACATACATACATACATACATACAGCACATACATACAGCACATACATGCATACATACATAAATACAGCACATACATGCATACATACATACAGTACATACATACTGTACATACATACATACATACATACATACATACATACAGCACATACAAACATATACAAACATATAAAACATGTTGGAAGCATTAAAAAGACAAGAGGTCAATACTAATGAGTAGGATGATAAAGAAAAAAAGATTACATGAATTTGCAATAATAATAATAATAATAATAATAATAGCCTGCCTCAGTGTTGTAAATATGAATGTATTCTGAAGTCCACCTTCTTTGCACAGTTTCATGTCAAGAACACAATACAGATCCAAACCTGCAAAACTGTTGAAGCTGTGTTCTGTGTTGTGATTGGCTTTTAGACCTCTCTGCTGTGGTGTGACTGGCTTGTAGTCCTGTTTGCTGTGGTCTGATTGGCTAATGCACCTTTGCATTCTTTCGATTAGCATATTGAACAGGTTTGAACAAATAACATTGTGCAATTATTTGTGCAGGTGTGCGTATGGTGTCTGTCTTTCCAGCATATTTCAGTCCACCTACGTAAATCTCCCTTAAATATATTCACCCAGGGTACATTATGTGTGAGACGGGAGCACTCCCCCTGATGGGACATGTAGGGATGAAATATAAGGTGGGAGGAAACTGGTGAACCGACAGGAAAACCTGCTTAAACACAGGAGGAATATACAATTATATAAAGCTTAGGATTTAACTAGGCATTGCTGCTGTGAATCAGGAACACTACTTACTGCAAAGCTGTGTCAGCTCAATTGTGTGTTTTTAGCAAGATTTTGTGCCATAACAAGTCAGAGGGCGTTTAGTGTGCCCTGTCCCTGTCTCTGGAACTTTACATGTTGGATGAACACCATTCTTCCAAATACAAATAAACTGGTGTTTGTGACTTAAAGTTTAGATGATGGTGGTGTTCAATTGTGGTGATAGGTGTTCAATTTAACTGTTGCAGTTTTTTTTATAACTGTTCACATGAGCAATTATTGTATATTTTGATATATTTGTAATACAAAATAGTATTCTTTTGTTTATATGTCATGTAATTCATAAGTATTCAGGGGTTTCTCAACTCTGATCTGTGTGTGTAGAGTTTGCTTGTTCTCCTTTTGTTTGGTAGGATTCTTCCAGGTAATCTGGTTTCCTCCCAAAGTCCAAAGACCCGAGTTGGCTGAGTGGCATTTCCAAATTGCCTATGGTATGTGATTGGGCGTGTGAGTGTGAGTGCTTGTGCCCTGTGATATTTTGGTAACCCATCCTGTGACCTACGTTCCCTAAAATAAGCTCCAGCCTCCACATGCTAATAAATACAAAATGCACAGTAGTGTATACTTGACAATAATAGATAAAACAAGAGTATAACTAAAATTGCAGCAGTGTTTTTTCCCACAGTAATAAATTACCAATTTACAGTATAATCCTTAAAAATATAACCACACTTATTTAAAATACACTATAAGCATTATGTTTCAACAAGTAACCTTGTACGGATGGTGAAAATATTAATTATCGTAACTGCTAGTCTGCTCCTAGAAAATTGCTGTCAGTTTCCTGCTAGGTTTTTTTTTCCAGTGTGATGAACGTTTAATTTCCTTCTTTCTTAATTGCCTTTCAACGTTATGAAATTAATCAATCAAACAATGAAACCAATGTACAGCGAGGAGCACAAGGGATATCACACTAGAGGTATAATGATATACTGCACAGTAGGCTGTAATAAGATCAGTTCAAATACTTTGATTTCATGTTATAGTGGTGATGTGTACTCTAAGATTAAAAACAGAATAATCTAAAACCTAAAAATAGATTAGAAGTATTATATTACTGGTGATTGTTTTCAAAAAAATTTACATGTATGTATAAAAATGGCAGCACTGGCTGTAAACAAATAACTACTGTACCTGTTCTGACAACACTATGTTTGGATATCACAATAGATGGGAAGTTGTGATACCGGATCCTATGCGGTAGGATTTTTTTAAATCCAGTTCCACCTCATGTTAACTCCCGCAGTGTATGTAAACATGACTTTCAATTTCAGACTGCTTTTTTTTGAGTGACTGTTTTAGCAGAAGCCTGTGACCATTGTGTAATGTATGAAAACATAGTATACCTTTGGGGAATAAAGTATAGTGCACAACACCTGTAGCTACATATAATACAATGAGAAAAAGGATTTTGTGTGTGTGTGTGTAAAAGATCCAAGTCACGTCAGCTATGAGACAGTGAGTGCTAATAGTGGTTGAGGGCTAGAACAGGAAATAGGGGTCAAAGAGGTAATCAGGCAGCCTGCTCATACTGACAGAATCGAAACTAGGCAAGACAACTATATATATGGCAGACAGGTTTTTTTTTTCTTTCAGGTGCACAAGCAAACTAATGTGTCATACTGAGTAGGACGGAATATTCAATTGCTGACATGCAAACAGTTCAGGACATAGCTAGAATTACCTATTAACCATATATCTTACTGTATATCTTATATACCATATAATTTTTCTTCATGCATAAAATGACAGGGTTTGGATGCGTTTGGTTTACATAACCATTACTTTGAACACCAGGTAATGTGCTTTTTTAATTCACGTTTTAATGTCTAAAGGTTTTGAGTTTCATTCTTTTAACCCTTCAGATATAATTTTCCGAAATTTTTGTTATTTGTTCATAGCAGATAAACAGTTTCAATTCATTATACCTGTAGCAAGACATTGAATTTTAAATAATGCCAAACACGCAGTAAAATTACAACTGTTAAATTAACACCTCCAGTGTTTATCTGCATCCAGCTGGACTGTAGGTGTTAAGTGTTCACTGGGGATTTTGCTGAGTTCAACATTTCAATCATAATGACGGAAATTAAGGAAATATGAAACCTGATCTTAGATGGAATAATCTTGTAAGAAAATTTTTATTGCCAGAGGTTCATGTCCTGGAAACACTAAACTGAGAAGGTCATTGCCCCTTAGTTGAGTAGGCTGAGGATTGCTTTCTTAAAGTTCATTCATTTATTTTCTATACCGCTTATCCTGTACAAGGTCAGCCTGGAGCCTATCCCAGGACTTTGAGCACGAGGAAGGGTACACCGTAGGCAGGGTGCCATGTAATATATATATATATATATATATATATATATATATATATATATATATATATATATATATATATATATAACTATAAATGACCACTAGTGACATCTAATATTAAGACGTCAAAAGTAGATTAAAGACTGGAGTAACCAGAAATGAAAATGTGAAAGAAAACATGCTTTGAGCTTTTTGTCATTAAATAATTTTTATAAAAATTCTGGGATTTTACAAATTAACATTATAAAATATTAATAAAAAATATATATATGCAACTTTTTTAGGATGTAAAATAAGTCAGTTCCACCAACAATCCATTTGAATATTTCCAAAAAGATAAATGTTAAATATTAAATATAATACTGTCTTAAAAGAGTTCTTTAAAGGGAAATACTTTTTAATAGTGTATATTTAAACTTGAAAATTTCAACCATTATCAAGAACAAGAAGAAACTTCAAATAAACTGTTTTATTATTATTATTATTAATTAGGCAATCCTTTATATGTTAATCTGTATCTAGATAAAATAGCGTTAAGAAAAGGAGTGTCCCAGAAAGCCGATCTAATGTTACATAGATAACGCTGACATTTCTATTAAACATAGCCTGTTTCCCAATCCAAGCAGCAGCCTGTGATTTATGTTGCTGTGGATTCTCTGCTGTGGGCCACGGACTGCACACCACACACTCCTCTAATCAGTTTACTTCTTCAGCATTTCCTGGGAGAGGCAGCCATGTGTAGTGTGGAGTGTGAAGGCTCATTTGGCGCGGAGAATACAGCAGAGCTTTGCACCCCTCCTTGAGAGATTAACCCTGATAGCGCTGTGCTGTGGCATCCAGAGAGGAAATGTTTTGTTTTGACTCACTCTTCTCTTCCTTTTTAAATTTGGATGATAATACATGCTTACCAGCACACACATGCACTGGAAGGACACGGGTCACGATCAACAAAACACCTTGCCATATCAGGTTTTATACCAACCCCATGCAAAGCCTCCTAGCTACAGACAGTGACACTGGAAAACATTACAGAGTAAGTGTATTGTTGGGTTCAGTTATCGGCACAATTATCTGTTGGTTTTCATTATCAGTTTTAAGCAAAGGACAGAGGTAGACACAGTGAAAAAAATGTGATTCAAAATGATAGCCTTTTTAGAAGTCACAATCATGTTTAATATAAAACAACTTTTGAATGTCATATCATGAAGAATACATAGGGAGCACTTCTGTAATTGCTTGCAAAGTCCAGGTGAAGAAGGACTCCAGGTCTTCAGTCCCAGTCTACACACAAGAGACGCGGTGAACATGCATCACAAATACATCTTACGGAGCTCAAAGCAAAACAACAAGAACAAACGAGTCAGTGGTTGAGTCGGCCTCGTTGATGCCAGATGGCACGTAGGCAAACAGCCGTCTTGATGGGCGAAATTCATCCACGCTTTTGGGTTGGAAGAGACAACAGGATGCCGCCCTCTGTTATACGGGCAGCTGAAGGAAAAGGAGTAAAAACGGAGTGTAAGCGATGAACTAATGACCAGATTCAGGTGGGAGTAACAATATTTATCAGAAAAAAAGGAGTGTGTTGGGTTTCAACCTCCATTACAGTCCATTTGGGAATGAAGAAATGCAACACACTCATTTGTCACTGACCTCCCCCACAATTCTTCCAAGTCAGTATTATCTCATTACAAAGAGGAAGCTGATTCCACACCATCATATAAAATAAAGCATTTAAATGACTCAATTCTTTCCATATATGAGCAGCAGAGAACACAAATAGCAGGACAGTATGAAGTGAGATCTCTGCTCAAGCTTTACAAAATAAATATGCTTAACTTATGGCTTAGAACTGAGGATCCTGATACCAGTCCGAATATGTGTCTGAAATCCACCCAAAATGTTTCCCTAAATTGTGTCCCATTATCCTATTAAACCCTGGCTATAAAATCCTTTATTTTCTCATTAGCCAATACAAATAGGGAGGTGTGGGTCAGACAACGGATGCGACAGAGGTGACAGAGGTCACCTTGTTGTCCTCGGCCCATGGCTGGAGGTTCTGCAGGGCGTACAGAGACGAGTTGTGGAGGCAAAGAGGGTCGGGCTGGAGTGGTTGGCTCAGCGTCTTCTGGAAAGCCTCCTGCTGGAGCTGCAGCATTAACCGGTTTGCCTGCTGCCTCTCAGCCTCCCTTTCCTCAGCCGTTTGTCTCCTGTGAGCAGAGACAAAGAGATTACTTTTATGCGAATTCTAGCACAATGTTCAAAAACCTATGTTTCTATATAGCTTGTCTCAGATGTTTGGCAATTTGGCAATAGTGACATGGTTTTCATGGTTTTAGATAAATGTGCAAACATGAACAGGTCTGAACATATTTGATTTGTACAGGTCTGATGAAAAAACTGTTTGTAATACTTAATATTTACTTAAACGCCATTAAACTGTTAAAGGTGTTTGAAACCACTCAGCACATTTATTTTAATAACCTGATCCAAAGCTGATTATACAAATTAATATGCACAGTAATGTCTTTCTATTCCTAAACTTTCTACAAAAAAAGTTGATAGAATTTACAGTTTACTGAGATATGAATTACATTCAATAAATTTAAGTGACTGATACAATACATTTGCATTTACTGTATAAAAGCTTGATAAACAGCACTGTATAATATACTAGGGATTTGTTAAGAACTGGGGAGCAAGATGGCTTAAATAATTTAACATTTGACGGCCTTCATTACGTTTGAAAAGTGGTGTATTATGGAATATGTTACTTTCATTTCTGGCATAGAAAGATCTTTCTGTAATGTTTAATATTTATTGGAAGAGTAATGTTTGGAAATGTTTAAAATTTTTAATTACTTGCCAAATAAAAAAGAAAAAAATCCAAATTTTGGACACGTATACGTTATTCATACAATTTTCTACGTTCTAGAGAGAGAAAAAAACGGCAATAACCACTATGAAATAACCCATGAAATTAAGGAGTGAGCAAATCTAGAGAAACCCCAATCGCCCCCCCCCCCCCCCCACCAAAAATTTTTATATTTTAGATTCTTAAAAGTAGCCACCTTTTGCTTTGATGACAGTTTTGCATACTCTTAGGATTCTCTGATGAGTTAGTCACCTGGAATGAGTCTTGAAGGAGTTCCCATACAAGCATTTGTTGGCTCCCGATATTGTGTGGCGCTGTTATCAACAATGTTATCGTAATGGTGGCTACATGAAGAATCTAAAATATTTATAGGATTTTTTGATGCCTTCAGTATTGTTATAGAATCAATAAAATAGTCAAACTTAACCCTAAATTAGTAGGTTTGTTCAAACTATTGACTGGTATTAAAAGTACCCTTAACAACAAATCTATTATAGGAGTCACTACAGAAAATACTGCTAACTCTGTAAGCATGTCAAATAAAAGAGAGTTTTCTTTGTATGTAATCAGGAAAGAAATAACATTATATGTGTGATTAACACAAATCAGATCTAAATTCTATAAGAAATATTTTAGAAACAGTGCATTCATCATTATCAAAAACATCAAAAAAACTGTGATAATTCTAACTGACCCTAATTAAAGGCCTTGATTTCAGCATGAGGTCTCTTATATTTTCATTACTTTGCACTAGGTTTTTAGAGAAATGTGTTGCTGTTGTCATCATCTGTGCTATTGTCCTATTCTTGGACAGACTTATTAGTGAAACAAATTAATTTTAATTTCAATTTGACTGGTTAAATCAAGATTAACAAACCAACAATAATGACTGGTAAAAAATTTTATATTTACTGTATTTGTTTTTGTTACAGTATTTGTTTTTGTTACAATTAACAAATACTATATAATGTATTTGCTATATATTTTAAGGACAAACAAAAATATGGCATAATTGCAGGTAAATGGTATTCCTTATTTAATTTATGAAATTCCATATTTCCTTATTGTGCTGATTTGTTTTCATGACTGTATATATACATTGATTATAGGATATATTAATATATTATATGGATAATATTCTGCCCGGCCCCCCCAAAAAAATTAAAAAGCACCTGATTATGACTAAGAAAATACAGCAAGAAATTTGATAATTACTGCAGTGGTTAATATGGTTCTGCTGGCAACAAGTTATTTAACCCTAGCAGCTTCTCAGTTCTTAAACAACCATGTCAGAAGACACAACCTGTGCTCATGACCGAGATGTTACTCTGTCTCAAAAGGGTAAAAGCATTGGTCTGCATCAAGCAAAGAAAACAACTAAGGAGATTGCTGGAACCACTAAAATAAGTCAAGAACTGTCTAGCACACTATTAAAACCTGGAAGGGTTGTGATTATCCATCATATTCTAGGCAACAATGTGGTCAGAATTGTTTTTTTTTTTTTTTTTGTTAGGGTTTTTTTTTTTGAATGCTGAATTGATCATGATTTGAGATAACTTTGGTGAAAGTTTGGTGAAATTAAACCGTAACAAACAATTGGAGAGTTCACGGCTTTGTTTACTAGTGCAAGTAAGAGCATTTCCACATGCACAATGTGAAGAGAACTCAAAGCGCTGGGACTAAACTACTGTGTAGCCTAAAGAAAACCACTTATTAGTGAGGCTTATCGAAAAAAAAAAAGGGCTTTAATTTTCTGGGGAGCATGAAGAATGGACTGTGGAGCATTGCAAAAAAAAGGTCATGGTCTCATGAGTCCAGATTCACCCTGTTTCAGAGTCATGGCGCATCAGGGTAGAAAGAGGAGTGAATGAAGTGATGCACCCATCATGCCTAGTACCAGTGTTATGATCTGGGATTGTTTCAGTTGGTCAGGTCTAGATTCATCAATATTAGGTGCATAGAAAAATTATGGTCAACTGACTACCAGAATATACTGCATGATTAGGTTTTTCCATCTATGGATTTTTTTTTTACATTCCAAGATGACTATGCCAGGATTTTTTCTCCTGACTATGCCAGGACACTCTAAGGAGCATGAGACATAATTTTCACACATGGCTTGACCACCACAAAATCCAGACCTTAACCATGTTGAGAATCTTTGGGATTAAGAAGTAAATGTTGCATAAAGTGTGACATTGAATAAGCTTATCAAAATTTCAACTGAAAAGCAATGAATGATGCTGTATAAGTGTGTGTGTGTGTGTGTGTGTGTGTGTGTGTGTGTGTGTGTGTGTGTGTGTGTGTCGATGAATCCATTTAATTAAGACAACAAAGCCTATTAATTATCCTGAATAAAATATGTGCAAATTTACAATTTTATCATAAAACTTCCATTAAAAAGCTTGGCCAATATCCTGATTTAAAATTTTTTAATTACATTTATAAAGAAGGGAGATGATTTTAGCTGATAATGATTTCCTTAAAGGCAGGATTTATACAATGTCTGTCTTTAGAATTTAATAGTTATTTTATCTGTGTCTCCAGAAAACTGTTTCAGTGGATCATTTGTCATTGACTTTTCCTGGCTTGTTTTAAATCCTGTTTGTAAAACTGGGCATGAACCATTTTTAAAACTTAAAAAAATTATAATAATAATAAATTATATATATATATATATATATATATATATATATAAATACATAAACACAAAGGATGTGAACATGTTGAAACCATCTGTTGACTTTAGTAGACTATAAGAGAACATTTGAAATATTTCTCACAGTGGGTAATATCGAAAAACTATACAGTAGGTAACTATGTGACATACACAGGGTCTAGGCAAAGATAACCACTCTTCATAAACTGTAAATAATTTAGAAACTGCCTGCTTGTAGAGTTTTCTGAAGAAATACTGATCTAAAATGCTGTTATATCTATGCAGCTTCCATTAAGCAACTGTTGAATTTGATGGAAGTAGACTAAACAAAAACAAATAGCATTTTCTTTTACAGATATGATCAGGTAAATATAGATACATTTTTATGGTCTTCGATTTATAATTGTGCAAGCGAGCAACTGAAGCAGTTGAAATAATTTACCTTTATCTTTTGAATATTTCAGCAGCACAGACTGCCAGTCACAGATGCGGAGGTGGAGCCTAGTTATTTAACAGGAAATATATATTTTAAATATACTGTATTGTTTATTCCACATATCTGCTGCAAATATCTGAATAAAAAATGTTTTTTACAATATAGTATTTAGTAATATGGCAAATACCATGTAAGGTAAAAAAAAAAAAGTTATCACGTTTCTCTATATGTAAGATAGATTCATATTATATGACCTACTAATTTCACCTAAGTAGCCAACAACTGATCCCACTAATGTCTAAATTAAATAGAGATGGATATATTATTGAGTTGACACATCAAAATGGCTTTAATCTATTTAAATTCTTTAAAGGCCATGACTCAGCTTCATTATAAATGCATCAGCTTCAGCAGCAGCTTGCCTGCCCAGTGTAGCTCGTTGATAAAAACCAAGGTAAGTCAGGCTGCCCTTAATTAGATTGCACACTCATTTGTTCTAAAAGAGCCAACAGCAACAGGTTGATTGGATTAAAGCGAAAGGATGGACATACACTCAATTATTCAGACCTATGGGCTCCATAATGCACTAAAAAGCAAGTTTCAACGTAAGCTTTTAAGAGCTGGAGCACTTCTGCTTGGTCAAGGAAATTGCTGTCCAAAGAAAATGAAAGGAAAACATTTAGCATAGCTAAGCAAAACCAAAGTGTTGTTTTACCACAAGACACAAAAAGCCCTTTCCAATGAATCTCACTCATGATAAGAGAGCTGCCTAGCTTGGTACAAAAGAAACACAAATGCAACATTTACAGCCAACAGGGGATTAGTCAGAATGAGCCCAAATTTTAACAAATGCTTCCAATCTAAAAGCCGTGCTTCTTTATTGTTCTTATTAAATAGGCAACATTTGTGTCCTGTAGCACTTTTCTCGTATGTCAAATTAAATTTTAAAGCTGCACTTTGTGATTCTTTAAAGTATTTTTTTGTACATCCACTTCATTGGATATGTTTAGACTAACACTTCTTCCAATAACTCCCATATTGTATCCAATAGTGAGATGCATGTAGATATTTGTCTCACGAAACAAAGTCAATATGTTCAGAATTACAATTTTATTTACATAAGTAGGTAGCTCTCTGACTGAAAAAAATTATACACATATAATCTGTTGGATTTCTATCCCATTCCATATCTGCATTGTCTGAATGCATTAATGTTCACTCATAATTATTTATTTATGTTTATTTTAAATTAACATAAATCAACCATTCTGGATAAGACTTTAATAAGTGCATTTAATAGTATATTAAATATATAGTCCATTAGCAACATTTATACAGTATTTTATTGATAATTTATCATGTTATTTTGTGTACTATGGTTTAAATAGGTAAAAAAGAGGTATTTGGGTGTTTGGTGTATATCCTAGTTTGTTCTTTAAGAATGTTCTAACATGTGCTACATTCATACCTAACGCAGGATTAGTAAGTGTAGTTGAATTAAATGGGCAAATATTTGACAGCTTAAATAAATATTTGCTAGGTTTCTATTCAAGAGTGTTTTTTTTTTTTTAGAATGTTGCTGTTTTCTTTTCAACTGAAAAGCATCACTGAAAAAACTAACCTTTTTATATTCAATTTTGTGTGGGTCTGCTGTCAAAAGTATTGAAATTTAGAATTTTAAACAATTTCAAAGAGTTAACCTGCTATTAGGCCCTGGGGTGATCCTGGACTGAGTGTAAAATGTCCTACTTTTCGCAGATAAAAATACACTTCGGATATTCGTCAGAAATTTAAATATTTACCAAATTAATAAAAAATAGATTTTGATCAATAAAAAAACTTTTGCATATTATGTCTATTCAAAGATAAAACTAGAACTGTAAGTGAAAATAAAGAAAATATGATAACCATATGCAATATAATTCGCTTTAGTAGCCATATAACATTTGTTTGTTTGTTTGTTTGTTTGTTTTTAAAGTGCTTCAGGTGTTTGGTAAACGTTCTACATGACATAGTCATTGTAGCGACAGACAATTTTAAGTACCAATATTTTATGCACGTAATTTGCAACGTTTTCTCGTTTTCTCATTTTGTTAATTACTGTATTTTGTAGGACTTTTGCTGAATAATAGACACTGTTGCCTAGTTGCCCTGAAAGTCTTGATTTCAAAGAATGAATGCATGAATAAAAGCTACGCACCTCCATTTGGTTCTGCGGTTCTGGAACCAGGTCTTGACCTGTGCGTCCGTCATTTTGAGCGCTTTTGCGAGTGTCGCGCGCTCCGCGGAGGCCAAATACTTCTGGCGGTGAAAGCGCTTCTCCAGCTCGCAGATCTGCACGCGACTGAACGACGTGCGCGGCTTTTTCCGCTTGGGCGGCGTGCGGTTCTGGTACGGGTGACCGATCCGCCGCGTTACCGTGAACGGAGAGAGAGCAGCTGTAAAACATGAACAACAGAGATGGGCAGTGTTAAACCTCACTGTTGTGCAGCATTCAAAACATCAGTATTATGCCGCGTTAAATGCAGTATGAAAATCGTCTGTAATGTACAGTGTTCAAAATACCAGAAATGTGTGTGCACCAGAAATAGCGTGAACATAAAATGCCAGTATAGAAATATACCAATAGGCCAAAAAAATCAACCAATAGTATCGCGTTTCATTTAAAGTTTCTTAATTCTAAACTTTCTACTTTTGTATGTATGTATTGTTTGCATGTATGGAGTGTAAATAGATCCACAGTGTGTGTGTGTGTGTGTGTGTGTGCACGTCAAATAATTTTATTTAGGAAAAAAATGAAACAGAAAAAACACTATAGCACAGACTGGGTCACATATATGGTGTATTCACTTGAATAACACAAGTTTACCACAATACCACAACTTTGTGTGAATTTCAGGTGACCTGGTCTCACACCTGGTTTCACTGTTTGCATTTTATGTGAGACCAGGTCACCTGGATGTTTGAACACTTTGTTTGCCT
The DNA here is from genome assembly GCA_030522415.1 of Channallabes apus. NCBI lineage: Eukaryota > Metazoa > Chordata > Actinopteri > Siluriformes > Clariidae > Channallabes > Channallabes apus. The sequence goes on from CM060113.1 coordinate 28,336,690, forward strand.
GAGCCCTATGTCGGTTGATAATTCCATTGTATAACAGGACTTTTTAACTAAACACATCAGTTTGACATGTACATGTGGACTAAAGTTGTATTACTTTGCTAACTTGACAGTGGGGGAAAAACCCTGGTTGGGTGTCCCTCAAGTGAGACTCACAGGCCTTGTATCCCTGTAGAGACATGAGACAGCCCCAGGCAGCAGCAAGCCCTTCTGAGTGTTTATCAACAGTCTGTTCAAGATTATCAACAGTGCACTGTGTTAAGGGGTGAAGCATGTACACAAACCCAGACATTCTCACTGACAGAACCACGTAACTGATATGAACCTGGCTACATCTAAACCTAATCTCTCTCTCTCTCTCTCTCTCTCTCTCTCTCTCTCATGTGGATCTTCTCTTTCATAAAAAATATTTCTGCTTAGGAACAAATAATTAATATTTTCAAGTACATATTGAATGATATATGTATGTATATCTACAGTATAAAGACATCGAAAAAGTATGTGGAAATATAAGGTAATTGAATAAATTTATAAATTGCTAAAATAAATAATAAAATAATTTGAAATACACAGAAATAAATAGAAATACATTTAAATAAATGTAAATAATATAAATAAATGAATGCAGAGTACATTTTTGTGTACAATATGCAATCTTTTGAATGGATTTCAGCATTTCCCCCAATAAAATTAAATTCTTATTTACCAGAAAACCTAAAGAAGTGCAAAAAGGTGTCAAAAATTGTACAGATTGTAAGAAGTGCAAAAAGGTGACAAAAATTGTACAGATATTAATTAAAAATTAATTTAAAAAATTTATATAAAGTATATTCCATTTGTTTGTGTTTACACATAACATCCTAAAGAAAATTTTAAAACATTTTACAAATCTATGTAGAACCTTAGAACAGTGTTCCTCAATTAGAAATGTTACCTAACACTTTTTACAAAGGTAAGACATCTTAATCAAGAAATGAACCCTTTGATTTGTGTTAATGGTGCAAATCATCTCCAATGGGGGTGTGGTGAGAGTCCATGAGCTTTGTAATTTTACCTTAAATTTCCAGATGTACACTTGTTCTGAAATTCAGCATTTAGACAGCTTAACAGTTCATGGCTGAGTTTTCCAAAAGTACATTGGGCAGCTAATAAACACACTGTTTGAGACCATTATTTTTTTATTATTTTAGTTTGAGACCACAAAACATAAAATATTGAAAATATTTTTGGCAGTAACAGCTTAGTAACAGCTAAGAACAAAAGAACATTGATTTTATATTAGGTTAGACATATAGATAAGTGACATAAACAGATGTAGTGTACAGTATGGGGGAAATCTGATGTAAGGATACTGATTGGAGCTTGTTTTCTGCTCCTTGGGCATGGTTTTCTGCTAACCGTGTGACATATGAACCAGTGTTGGATTAATACCGGGTTAAGCTTCTGTAAAGTCTTTTCACCAAAAAGATCTTCTGCATTCAGACACGCTTGTGTGTAACAGAAGTTTCCTGCACACGCTGATGCAGGCAGACAGGAACTCAGAAAGACCTTTCACATTCTTCTCACTGGCCACATTGGAAAGAATGATAGCCTACAAGAGCTGACACTGGATCTGTTTTAGTTATAAAAAGAAATTAAGTCAGGTTTAAGGTTTATGTCTGACCTTACAGCTTAAATATTTTGAGTATCTAATGCTGGAAACAAAAATCGTGGGAAGATTTTTATTTTATTTTATTTTACACACATGAGACTTCACTGACCCCATATGAAAATAGGGGGGGGGGGGTATCCAAACTGGGCCACACTGTGTCTATATCGCCGTACGGTCGTTGTATGAGGACTGTTTGGTTTCGCCAAACTGTTTTTGTTTAAAGACATTGATTAAGTTTAGAAGTAATAAGGTGCTAATAATCAGAAACAATGAGGAGAAGATCCAAGGCTTGTTATGTGATCAGAAGCTGAGTCACATCAATTCTGCACATAATGAAACCTGATTGCTTTTAATTACGGCTCTGAGTCTGACTGACAGCCTGTCAAGGTCGCGACATAATCAATTTGATAAGAGTGTAATGACTTATTAGACCGAGGAATGATCAGGGATGATCCGATACAGATAAATTATAAATGTCCGCAAAATATGTGAGTAAAATATTGAAATTACAATAAATTAGGAGAAACAGTTGAGTAAACACTATAGCTCTTAGGCATAAAAATAAAAGGAAATCTGTAAACCTATATGAATTTGATGTGATGGTCGGTTTTACTAAAATATTAGGCCACTTCCTGTAATGTTTAATTACAATTGAAACATTGTGTCCCTCGTTTTTTTCCTCATCACAGTGCCAGGAGTGAACAAAAGGCTTTCCTGTCACAAATGAGCCAGCAAATAAATACACAGGTCAGCCGGAAACCAAAGCCTATGCGCCCTTTGCAAGCTCGACAGCGGAGGGAATTCTAAATGATATGTCGCTGTAATAGAATTGAACGTGGGCACATCAAAAAATATCAAATCTTACCTCAGAGAATATGCCGACAGTAATAAAATCACTTGGACGCGATATCACCTTCATGCGACAACGCCCGCCTTTTCCCGTGGCGAATATTACCTTTGTAGCAATCTAATAAATATACATATAATGGATGCAGTGGGGGGATATTGAAACACAACGTGGGGATTCATCGCTGTTTATGCTCAGCTAAGGCCCACCAGGATGTGCGTTCAGATTTTCCCCAGACTGGAGAAATATCGAATAAAAATTCAGTAATTGGAATCAAACGTCCGCTCAAGATCCGGACAGTGGCACCGTGCAAAGTCTATCTGGCTTTCATCAAATGTATTTAGGGGTTGGTGTGATTATTATTGTGGTTTCAGCCAGAGCACTAATGGCGTGAAATTTCATTTTCCCTTCATAATCATAATAAGCATAATTGCAGTTTCGGCTCTATTGTGTGTCCTGGCTTTCATGTAGTGCGGCATGTTGTCCGAAACTACACTATTGCAAAAATGCTATAAAAATATCTGGATATAACGTAAACGTGGCTCCTGTAGGCCTATACAGGCACGAGACAAGCAGTAGCAATAAGGACAATAAGGGAGGCTTTGTTTGTTGCACTATACGTGTTGTTTCAGAATAACTGTAATTGAAAACCGTACCATGTACTACTACTACTACTATTATTATTATTATTAATTATAAATAATTATTATTATTATTATTATTATTAATAATAATAATACTCTGGCTTGGTCTTTTTAATGTGACCACCTATTTTTATTGACTGAGCTGTTTATGTATTTCTGCGCTATAATAAACTTGCAAACTGCCAAGGAGTCAATTAACAACAAAAAACACGTGGTGTTGCGTTTCATCGCCTCCCCAGCCCTGAGATGCGGTGCGGTGAATATCATGTCTCAGGCAGCACGACGAGCCCTAGTGGGACACTTGTTGTGAAATGCGGACATGCGACTTGAGATGATGGGGAACACTGCTGGGAGAAAGTCATATCCTACTGTATTTAAATAAAAGCATAAATAAATAAATATTAATTCATTCATTTTCTGTACCGCTTTAATAATAAATTAATTGATTAATTTCGGTTAGGAATGTATTTAGAAACTGTTTCAAAAAGTAAACTGACATCAACTTGTGAAAAATATGTGATCTCATTTTCTTAAAGATGGTACGCCCGGAAATTCTTGCAATCTTACACACAATTCATTAATATGACAAAAAGAAAAAGTCATGTAAAACAATCACTAGCAAAAACGATATATGACCTGTCTAAATATTATATCTGCAGTTTGTGTGATTTTTCTATAGGAAGGAAAAAACCGAGGGTGTTTGAATGTATCCTTCACATTTAACTCTTTTGATCTAATGTATAGCCCTATAAAAGTGTTGAGACTCCGTATAAAGCTCATAGGTCTCCTGTGTTAAATAAGAACAATGTTCATCTCAATCAAAAGCGCATGACGCATAAAAATATCGAAGAACCGAGCCTGCAAATCCCTATAACATAACCACAACTGCCACAATTCACTACAGTGTAAAAAACACAACGGCACTGAGCAACACCATTCAAAAAGCCATTCACAGATTGGGCGAAGATAAAACATATTAAACGAGTGGCCCAAAGTGACTATGAGTAAAATTGATAAGCATATTTACAAGAGAGCTTTTCCAGTTGACATATCATTCTCTCATTTTAATAATTGATGAGAATAGAGCGGCTCTGTGAATACTTGATGTGGAGAAATCCATATTGTTCTTCATTTTCAACTTAAAATCAGTGACGTCATAGTGGGAAACACACACACACACATCACACAGCATGCGGTCTGATCTGTCTGCTGTATATATGTATTTATTGTATTTTTCGTCTGCCTTAGAAATAGAACGATTTTCAACAGAAATATATACTGTTAACTAGTTGGATAATATGTTGCTTTATGAAAGGAAACTATTTGGGAAACATTTATTTCGTTTTATAACAATTAATACAATATTCATTGTTGTGTTGTTCATGTCATACATTCTAAATATCTTGTTATATTTCTGGTAAATAATAATAATAATAATAATAATAATAATAATAATAACGGAGGGCCTAGGATAAAGGATGTTATCCTCTATGGTGTAAATGCGCGTTTTCCCATTGAAACTATGCTCAATGTAATTAAAATACAGTCTCCTATTGTTTTTTTTTTCTCTTGCAGATGTGCAAGAAAATGCGTCTTTTTATTTGAAAGTAGATGTTTGCATAGCCCTAACTCTAGGCAAAGCATAATAATTTTTATAGCGTCTCCCATTATCCCTACGCAGTCAGTAACAAAAAAATAAATGTCAAAATAATCATGTGACAAAAAAAAGTAATAAATTAAATAGACTAACCTAGTCTTAAATCTGTACATCAGATTTAAATTATTTAAAGTACTTTGCCATATATATAACATTTGTCTGATACAAAACTATATATATAGTTTGTCTGAATGTAAAACGTCATTTCTGTATTTTTTATGGAAGCCATATAATGCCCTAAAGCAACCTCGTTTTATACTACTAGTTTAAATGAAAGGCCTTGTTATAATAGTCGATGAATTTTGAGTTTATATGGTAGATAAAACTGAACTGTAAAAAAAAAAAATAGGAATAGGAATATTAAAATAATAAAAATATTATAATAAATAAAAGAGTACTGCTATACCAGCATTACTAATATACTACCAAAACCGTATTCTAGTAATATATAATTAATTAAACTTTTTACTACTACGACGACTACTACTACTATTATGATTATAGTACTGCTATATCAACATTTCTAATATAATACCAAAAGCGTATTCTAGTAATATATAATTCATTTAACTTTTTACTACTACTACCACTACTACTTTCTACTACTATTACTACTACTACTACTACTACTGCTACTACTATTATTATTATTATTATTATTATTATTATTATTATTGTAGTTCGTGATTTTCGTGATTCAAATCGAATACTGTATATATGAACGTGACATTAAGCCCGTAATATTATTACAGACTCATGTGACAGACTTAGACACATGATGACTTATTGTTTGCAAATAATTGTGCTCTTATTGAAGAAAAAAAACCCTTACCAGTTAATCTGTCCTTTGCAAACCTTCTACTGCTCTCCATCCAAGGAAAGGTGAAGGTGGACGGGTTGCCCATGGTGGGCATGGTGGGCAAGCCGGCTGTGATACCCGACGGATGTGCAGCGGGAGGCGGATGAGGTGCAGCAGGCATGGGCCTGTGAGCTGGTACACGGATCACACCCCCTGCGTTTCCCGAGCTGACATTCACGTTCATGTTCATGCTTACGTTCATGTTCATATTTACGTTGTATGAGCCGGCCAGGCCGGGTGCCATGGAACATGCCGGACTGTACACTCCCCCGTACCCGTTTGTGTACACGTTGGGCGCGAGCTGGTAGTCCGCGTCGCCTGCGCGGCTGGGCACCATGCAGCTGCTCGGCTGCTCTGTGTTGTTGAGGATCTGGTCGATACCGAAGCTGATGGGTTCGTGCTGCTGGTGCGTTTGGTTCACCTCCTCGATGCCCGTGTGCTCCATCTTCACGGTTTCGGTCAGAAGCCTCGGCGATCGCAGGCTGGATATATATTCCTCCGCTTCTGGTCGTAATCCCCAATGTTTAAAGCGTTGTTTATTAGTATAGATATATTTTAGCAAATGTGTTCCCTGAAAATGTTCGCAACTCTAAAAAGGTGTACAGCAGCCATTCGTTGAAAGAAACTGCGTGGCCTGTAGCTTAAAGAGAAAAAAAAATCACAGCGACTCCATGGCATAGACACCCTGGACAAGACTTTCAGTTTAAATTATCCACCAACTTCTTGCATTTCGTCTGAATCATTTTCGAAACGTTGAAAAAAGAATACGCCGGAAAAAAATATCCTTACTAACCGTTAATTCCTTGTGACGAGTTGATAAGTTTCCGTGAACAGAAACTAATCAGACACCGGTACAGAAGAAAAACGCAGGCTTTGGCAAACGCAACTTCAGCACTTCATGAGTATCTAAAGTGAATAGATAACTGTCTGATACGTATGTGTATTAATTGTAGAAAGCTGAAAATGGCCTGTTCCTCTTGAAGGGATTTTCTGCAGGTGAGACACCCCTTCTGGCCCAAACTCTGTCACGTTCCTCCTTATTGGCTGGACTTGTGGACGGACACTGAGATGCGCTGCCTGCAACCCGCTCTTAAAGGAGCCGCTCCTCTTTTCCATGCGCTCTTTACCTCAGTGTTCTCAATCGAGCACTGAACTGAAGTAGTCGAAAATGACAGATTACCAGCCAATATAGCTTTGACTTGCCTTTAATATTGTCAGACTGTAAAACCTTGGGTTTTTGGTTATCATTCTGGAGAAATGTGAGGTCGTATGGAGAATTACAAAACTCGTTTACTGTATAGAACTCTGTACAACAACAGTTTCCTAACCTTATAAAGAACCCCGTATATGGTCTCTACAAATAAGAATCACTCATCTAATAAATCTGAGCAAGGAAAAAAATACATTTTGTGAAATCTGACATGCGATGAAAATCATTTGTATAATGATTCGGTAATATAGGCTACGTGGAAATATTTAGGTATGACAGGCGACTTTTATATCAAATGAAATCAAATTCCACTGATATATGTAATCGCCTATGGGGTGCAAAGCTATAGAGCAGCCTCCCTTGCCTTCAGTGATACTCAGGCTTGCCTGATTGGCACAAATAATTTAACCTTTCTGCGCCTGAAGCAACACGGAGGATTCGCCGCTTTCAATTCAATAAAAATGAAAAATGACGCATAATAAAACCTCAACACGGGGGAAACGAATTTAATATATCATCGTTTTATTACGCACTTATTTCAGCTTTCGCACGAATAAAAATATTTCTCTGCCGTACAAACTGGCTAGGGGGAAGAATAAAAATCAATTTTGTGAATTCGAGGCTGTATCAATAAGCAGCGTTCCTGTGTGTCTCAATAGGAAAAGAACATGCTGGTTCCTCAGTAAGACAGCGTGAGGAGGCATTTAAGGGACGGCTTTTAACAAGACAAAGGCTAAGTTTGGCTCTTTATAACGATGTGTGCCGATTCATAGGCTACTGTATGTGTGACTATCTGTTTCTGAAATTTGTTGAAATCGGTATAATTAAAAAACAAAGTGTACTTTTTTCCCCCAACAAAATAATGCAGGTCAGTATTTAATCACGTGACGTTGTAATACTACATATTGCGTATTGTGTCTCATAGTGCAGTAGGATCTTATAGCCTATTAATGGGCTTTAAACACATCTTTCGCCTTGTGGGTGTTTTTCACAGTGTCCAATGTGATGAAGTTCTTGTTCCAGTATTGAGCGTCTTGAGAGGCTGCTATGAATGGATAGATGAAGGTCAGTGCTACATATTGCATCATGAAAGTGTATAGGTAATTAATATATCAGTCTTCATAATGTCATGCATTTTCAAATCAACTATGATATGTTTATATGTACTGTGTATATAAATATTTGTTGCTTACGTGTACACATAAGACTGTGAAATTGTAGACCTAATTCCCTTTACAATTACTACACTACTTCAGCAGCCATTTGCCGTCTGAATGTTACGGTTTAACGCAATTATTATCCAACTAAATGAAATGTGCCGAAAAGAAGCGCGGTGCTATTTTAATTGTGTTTCTCTCTTGCTCTGTTATTGACTTGAATTTAATTTCAGGACAACCGTGCACCGCGTTCTTCAGATGTTTTCGACATCACTCGATGCTAAATACAATCCTTTTTTTTCGGGGAGGCAAATGTTATCTACTAATTCGTTTATGTTGCCATTATTTTGAATACTAAGAAGTGCTCGCATTATTGAAACTGACAATTCGCGCCTACCTAACTTGTTTCATTTCATTAGGCTATGTGCACAGAACAGTCCATTTTAAAATCACCCTAATTACTGCCCTGTTTAGGCAGCAAAGCAGACAATAGACAGCCAAATAATTATTTCTCAGTACTTATGATAGATGTGTGTAGTTGCGTAAAAAAGTAAAGCATATTATTTTTTATGGAATGTATTGTACTTCTCAGCAGGGAATGAAAGCTTTTCTGTTTATTTTGCCTGCCTCTATGTCTTGTTTGTTCATAAATTTACAATACTGGTTTGTAAACACACACATAATCAAAGCTTGATCGCAGCTCCAAAAGCCAGATACAAAGCACATGTGCTGGTGGCCTGTAGGCTCTACCTTGGCCCTGCAGGAGTGTGCACGGAGCAGTGATGAATCGTTGCCCCCGGGCCGTGACGCTTCACTCTCTCAGTAATAAAGTGGGCAAGGCAAAGACAATGAGAATTTGTCACGGTCTTTCCTGTCGTCATTCAGTGACCTGCCGCCCTCTCGCCTGGTCCATTTCAGTCAGCTTTCTGTGATTTGCACATAACTGCCATATTGCCACAGGGATCAGCTTCTATAGGTCTGAGGGGAAGGCTACACCGACAAATGCCGATTAGAACGGTACATAAAAGCTGCAATCGTTCACTTGGCAAATATTTAAAGTGTGCATTGAAAGAATAACAGTCTAATAGCTATTGCAGTGACGTAGGCGGAAACACCTGCCAGCTTGGTTCAGTTCAGTTCGGTCTCGACACGTGGAGCTGAAAGGAAAGCTCTCGCAGCTGCAGGCCTGATACAAACCGAGCCCCCACCTCATCTTACCGTTACATTCAGTTCTATTACAGTCACTGGGCTACTTTATTCTTCTCTCTGGACTTCTCTTATGTTACTAATTTCAAGATGTAGTATTCTTATTCATATTATTGAAGTAATTAAATAAGATTTAAAAATCCTGTTTTAATAGGCTATAAAGGCTATTTCATGTAGTAATAATAATAATAATAATAATAATAATAATTATTATTATTATTATTATTATTATTATTATTATTATTAGTAGTAGTAGTAGTAGTAGTAGAAGTAGTTGTAGAATTGTTGTTATTATTATTATTATTATTATTATTGTTTTATTATTAGTAGTAGCTGTATTATTATAGTATTATTAGTAGTAGCTGTAGTAGTAGTTGTATAACTTGATTTAATGCTGTCTAATCTAAGTATAATAATATAATATAAATTTAAATGTAACTAAATAGCATAAATTCTAATATTATAAGTAATTTTCCCTCTGCTATTATTATTATTATATTTTATATATATAATTATAGTATTATTATATTATTATTATTATTATTATTATTATTATTATTATTATTATTATTATTATATCTATATTTATTAAATTAGGGAGATTTATTGTAATATTAATGATATATTTACAATAAGTAACTAACATAGTAATTAATACTATAAGAAGAAGAGAAGAAGAAGCATCATTACAATTACTTATGTTACACTTGTTGTCAAGTAATATTGCATTATACAGGATACAGAAAATCTTACAGGTAGGTTGTTCAGAGTCTCTGTTGAGTTTTTAATTAAAGTTATTTGCATTGAATGAAACTGATATCAACAGTTATCATCAGCAACACCAATTACTTTTTATTAAATCCTTCAGCCCGACGTTTTATGCTTTTAAAGAATAAAATGTGGGCAAAGTCTTTGTGTTGTTTTGTGTCACTATTTTTTACGCCATTTTGTCACATTTCTCTTTTTCAAATACATACTCTGTGCGTGTGTGTGTGTGTGTGTGTGTGTGTTAGCGCCGGATTGAAAGATGTGGATAACGCTGATGAGCCAGTCAAAGCCCCCTTCCACTCCCCCTGCCTGTTGTGCTTTCTCCTGTAATTAGGTTGAATTCAGAGCAGATTGGATTACTGTATTCTGCATGGCGAGCTACAGTCCTTGACTTTGCCGCTCCCTCGGGAGACACTGGCGCCTCTCGGACTGATCAGACGCCTGAAGTGCACGAGCGAACTGAGAGAGGAGAAAGCTTCCGATACGTCATCTAGTAATGCGGCCTAAGCGTGTGTGTGTGTGTGTGTGTGTGTGTGCGTGCGTGTGTGTGTGTGTGTGTGTGTGTGTGTGTGTGCGTGCGTGCGTTTAGAAAAGAGGGTTGTCCTCACAGGATAAGAGAACACCAAAAGGTCTTATGTGACTTGAAACAGATAACGTGTTGCATTAATTAATCGTTTTGCACACATTTTCGATATGAATTATGCTCGCAGAGAAGAGAGAGCACTGGGGGAACGCACAGTAGTAAGAAGGAAATGGAACATGATGTGTCGTTTAGTAAAGTCGCGGTGCAGCCAGTTATAATAATAATAATAATAATAATAATAATAATAATAATAATAATAATAATAAAAATAATAATAAAAATATGATCAGTAGTAGTAATAATTATAATAATAAAAATAATAATCATCATAACAGCAGCATTTGGTTGGGTATACTGCATGTGATAATACCAAAAATACACTATTACAATGGATGTTAAAAGTATTTTTCTTAGTTAAATTACATGAATCTGCAATTAATCTGACAAAAAAAATATTATCTGATGGGTTGTTAAATTTTAATTTTAGTTTTTGTTTTGCTTTAAAATCAACAACAACTAAAAATAAAGATTTTTTTATCACTTAATTAAGCGAACAGTAGTGAATGAAAAAACATGTTAATATTTTGATTCATCCATCACAGACCTCCTCTATGTTCTGAGCTTAACTTTACATTCTCTCTCTCTCTCTCTCTCTCTCTCATTCTCTCCCTTTCTCTCTCTCTCTCTCTCTCTCTCTCTCTCTCTCTCTCTGTGTATGTGTGTGTGTTTCTTCGACCATCAGCAACCGCCTGTTGTTGTTGAGTAATGCATTGGCTTGTTTTGAACTTCACGCTGTGCCCCGTGGCAATCTTCTCCAGACACTCTTTCACTCTTTCATCACACATCTGTTGACAGTGTTTGTTCTGTCAGCCATGTGCTGCAACGGTAAATGACTGACTTGGGTATGAATCCAGCAACCGACAACCGACTTCCAAAACACATGAGCGGACAGGCAGAGGTGAATGAACAAAGAAAATAAAAACATACTATAGCCATGACAGGAGGAGAGCAGAGAATAATGTACATGGAAGAGAAACTGGAATTAGACTGCTGTCTAAGTGACAGGCATATACAGTATTATTTGTTCTGCATGCTATTTTTATTTTATTTTTATTTACCGCATGCAGCCTTGCCTTGTTCGAGTAACGCCTCTTTCCAGAGCAGCGAACCTCCTTTATGGCTGGTTCTCATGTCCACGCGCACGGCGTAATGAAGCGTGTCATTGGCTTTGTGTTGTTTACACGCGCGTGGACTGAGCGCTAATTTAATTTCCTCCGCCGCCTGGAGCCACGCAGCAGCAGACTGAGCGGGTGACACGCCTCGGGCTCTGAGCTCGGGCCACCTGCAGCAGTGGGGGAGAACCGGGGTTTATTTAGGAAACATCAGACCGAAACTAACACGGAATGTACTATTTATGCCGAGGAAATGAAAAGCAGCCCCTTTATTAAAACAAAAAACAAATCGAATGCAAATTTGTATCTCAGTCAACACAATGCATTCATCCATCCATCCATTCATTCATTCATTTATTAGCTGGGCTGGTTAAATGGTTATGGTTTATTGTTATTATATAAACCGCTTTGTTTGGTTGGGTGATTTTTGCAATACGTTAATTAGTTAATTAGTTTTTGCTTTGCGTTTAATTATTTGTTTGATAGTCTATTTGATGAATTTATTGATGGATTGGTTGGATGGTTGGTTGTTTTTTTGTTGCAAGGTAATTTATTTGTTGTTTGGATGTTTTTGTTGTCTGTTTGTTGGTTGGTTTTTCCCTATGAGCTAGCTTGCTTATTTATTTATTTATTTATCTGTCTGCCTGCCTCTCTGTCTAATTATCTATTTATCTCTTTCTGTTTAATGATTTGAATTGATTATTGTTTATTTCTGTTCTTTTTAGCTTGGTTATTATTTTGCCTATCTATCTATCTATCTATCTATCTATCTATCTATCTATCTATCTATCTATCTATCTATCTATCTATCTATCTATCTATCTATCTGTCGGTCTGTCTGTCTGTCTGTCTGTCTCTTAATTCTATTCAATTAAATTTTTATTTGTATAGAGCTTTTAACAGTTGTCATTGTCGCAAAGAAGCTTTACACAATCAAAAGAATTATTTAAGTCTGTATGTAATGTGAATGTGTATGAATCAAAATGGTCAGATAGTCCCTGATGAGCAAGCCGGGGGCGACAGTGACAAGAAAAAAACTCCCCAAGATGGCAATAGGAAGAAACCTTGAGAGGAACCGGACTCAACACGGAACCCATCCTCATTTGGGTGAAACAGTGAGCAGAAATTGATGTTAATGGAGTCCAGGTAGTTATAGTCCATCTATCAATCAGTCAATCTATCAATCAATCTATCTATCTATCTATGTGTTTGTCTGTCTGTCTGTTTGTTTTAATAGCTATTTGTTAAATTGTTTGTTTGTTTCTTGCTTATTTTCATGTCTGTGCATTTGGTTTTTGCTTTACCATTTGCTTGATTCTTTGTTTTTAATATTTATTAATTATTATTTAAGGGTTAATTTTATTTAAACTTTACATTTTTTATCTAAGTAATACAATAATGAAAATTAAATTATATATTTTAATGATTCTGTGTTGAAATGTGTATGATATCATCATAATATAAAGCATTTTAATAGGAAAACTGAGAGAAGAGAAGTGCTATACACATTACCTTCTGTCCAAACTACAGTAGAGAACTATATATAGATACAATTGGACAAGCATTTCGAACATTTAAAATTTACTTAAAGCTAATGCCAGATGTGAGAAACGATCAGTTGTTAGCAGAGGATGATGGGATTTAGCTCTATTCTTGCATCACAATTTACACAGAATAAACAAGAATACAAATTTCAGAGCACCTACACAGAGCACGGTTGCAGAATTCCACTAACAAGACACGTATGGATAAAGAAATATTTATCTTTTTTTTTAATGAAATACTGCTCCAAATTTTATTTTAGTGGATTTTTTCATCAGCACAGTTCTGAAGACAAGCCTAATTGATAGTTTATTAGTTTTCATGCTGAACAAAAAAGTAGGTCCAGATAATAAATAGTACCACATTTTATAAGAAACAGTACATAATGTTTTATAACAAGGTTGACCTATATATCGTTTATAGTTCTTTTAGATATTAAGTTTTAACTTTGAGGAAAGAGAGAGAGAGAGAGAGAGCACATGAGATGGGTTTTGGTAATAATAATGTGCCCTCAGGCTGTGCTCTATCATTCTCTCTCTCTCTCTCTCTCTCTCTCTCTCTCTCATTCTCTCTCTCTCTCTCTCTCACCCTCTCTCTCCCTCTCTCCCTCTCTTTTTTTTACTCTTCTGCACAGTCTCAAAATAGACAGGCCATTCATAGGCAAGAAGGGGAAGAATGGGGTCTGGGCCAAAATACAGGGAGCACCAGCCTCCTAATTGATGACTCCCTTTGAGTGAGAAACACCAGACTAGATTGATGGTTTTGCAATTTAAAGCTTTTGGAATGGATCCTAGCAGCAGCCATTAACTCAATAAGATGTCGCCCAAAGTAAGGCCAAACCCCTGCAAGTGACAATAGAACTAAATGAGGGATTGGAATCCATTACGAGGAATCTGCAGTGTTTGGAAAACAATGAGCACTGAATATAACAGCTCGTAATATATGAGTACATAAAAGCTGAGTTGATAGCCTTTTTGCTATAACACGTGCTTCATAAACTAGCCTACATACATATGCTAAAGATTCACTAATGATTACAATGCCAGCATTATTTTCATTTTAATGTGACATTCTAGGAATGGACACTTCTCATGTCCTATATGCTTTTATAACAAAGGGCAGCTTAGCGTATATGCATAGCATATATATATATATATATATATATATATATATATATATATATATATATATATATATATATATATATATATATATATTAGCAGCACCTCAGAGCTGTTTTGAAGGCTTTACAGACAATAAGTACAGTAGCAGAGACATCTCAACATCAACTGAACAAAGATTATTAAATATTTTGGATGTTTTCCATAATATATATATATATATATATATATATATATATATATATATATATATATATATATATATATATATATATATAATTCTTCCACAACAGCAGTAGACCCCAGCGGGTACCACTTATCTCCACTACAAATAGGAAAAAGAGGCTACAATTTGCACGAGCTGACCAAAATTGGACAGTTGAAGACTGAAAAAATGTTGCCTGGTCTGATGAGTCTCGATTTCTGTTGAGACATTGGTAGAGTCAGAATTTGGCGTAAACAGAATGAGATCATGGATCCATCATGCCTTGTTACCATTTCCACATTTTGTCACATTACAGCCCAATGATGAAACAATTTTATTGGAATTCCGTGTGAAAGACCAATACAAAGTGGTGTACATGTGAGAAGTGGAACGAACATCATACATGATTCCAAACATTTTTTTTTACAAATAAATAATTGAAAAGTGTGGTGTGCGTAATTATTCAGCCCCCTGAGTCAATACTTTGTAGAACCACCTTTTGCTGCAATTACAGCTGCCAGTCTTTTAGGGTATGTCTCTACCAGCTTTGCACATCTAGAGACTGAAATCCTTGCCCATTCTTCTTTGCAAAACAGCTCCAGCTCAGTCAGATGAGATGGACAGCGTTTGTGAACAGCAGTTTTCAGATCTTGCCACAAATTCTCGATTGGAATTAGATCTGGACTTTGACTGGGCCATTCTAACACATGGATATGTTTTGTTTTAAACCATTCCATTGTTGCGCTGGCTTTATGTTTAGGGTCGTTGTCCTGCTGGAAGGTGAACCTCCACCCCAGTCTCAAGTCTTTTGCAGACTCCAAGAAGTTTTCTTCCAAGCTTGCCCTGTATTTGGCTCCATCCATCTTCCCATCAACTCTGACCAGCTTCCCTGTCCCTGCTGAAGAGAAGCACCCCCAGAGCATGATGCTGCCACCACCATATTTGACAGTGGGGATGGTGTGTTCAGAGTGATGTGCAGTGTTAGTTTTCCGACACACATAGCATTTTGCATTTTGGCCAAAAAGTTCCATTTTGGTCTCATCTGACCAAAGCACCTTCTTCCACATGTTTGCTGTGTCCCCCACATGGCTTGTGGCAAACTGCAAATGGGACTTCTTTGGTTTTCTGTTAACAATGGCTTTCTTCTTGACACTCTTCCATAAAGGCCAACTTTGTGCAGTGCACGACTAATAGTTGTCCTATGGACAGATTCCCCCACCTGAGCTGTAGATCTCTGCAGCTCGTCCAGAGTCACCATGGGCCTCTTGGTTGCATTTCTGATCAGCGCTCTCCTTGTTCGGCCTGTGAGTTTAGGTGGACGGCCTTGTCTTGGTAGGTTTACAGTTGTGCCATACTCCTTCCATTTCTGAATGATCGCTTGAACAGTGCTCCGTGGGATGTTCAAGGCTTTGTAAATCTTTTTGTAGCCTAAGCCTGCTTTAAATTTCTCAATAACTTTATCCCTGACCTGTCTGGTGTGATCTTTGGACTTCATGGTGTTGTTGCTCCCAATATTCTCTTAGACAACCTCTGAGGCCGTCACAGAGCAGCTGTATTTGTACTGACATTAGATTACACACAGGTGCACTCTATTTGGTCATTAGCACTCATCAGGCAACGTCTATGGGCAACTGACTGCACTCAGACCAACGGGGGCTGAATAATTACACACACCCCACTTTGCAGTTATTTATTTGTAAAAAAAAAAAAAAATGTTTGGAATCATGTATGATTTTCTATCCACTTCTCACGTGTACACCACTTTGTATTGGTCTTTCACGTGGAATTCCAATAAAATTTATTCATGTTTGTGGCTGTAATGTGACAAAATGTGGAAAAGTTCAAGGGGGCCGAATACTTTTGCAAGCCACTGTATATACTACCGTTCAAAAGTTTGGGGTCACTTTGTAACTCCATGATGGTTCCTGATTTTTATTTCTTTCTACATTGTAAAGGAATGCTGAAGGCGTCCAGAAAATGCATTAATCTCCTTTGAACAGATGATATTGAGATGTGTCTGCTACTTATGCTCTGTAAAGACTTCATAACGCCTCTAATCTGAGGTGCTGTTAATTGGTCATTTTTCAGGCTGATAACTCTAAATTAACTTCTGGTCTGCGGCAGAGGTAGGTTTTGGTCTCGCCCTCCTGGGATGGCCTTCATGACAGACAGCAGACAGTTTCATTATGGTGCTTGACGGATTTTGCAAATGCACTTGACAATTAGCAGATAAGTGCGACAGAAATTCTGTGCCTCTCCTTGGTTTCATACCGATTACATAAACTGAGAATATTTGTTTTCAATGTGACTTGCATCATTTAAAAATAGACACTTTAAGCTTTCTATACAGTAGATATATTTCTCATTTCAGTTATTTTTAGTGACGTGTTTCAAAAAGATTTTCACAGAGACTGAGGTTTCATATATGTGCATATATCCTCATATACTGTATGTGGGCAATTAGGATACCAATTTCATGTGTTCGCACATAAGTTTTTTACATTTTTTTTGTTAGTTCTTAGTTATTGCCTTGATAATAGAAAATATGAGCTAGGCATCATGTATGACAGTTGCCAAAGTGAGATATGAGCTAAAATGACTAATGTATGTACATATAGGGCTTATATGTGGATATAAAGAAGCAATACAGGAGACCTATATGGCCTGTATATGCACATATATGCACCTCAGTGTTGCCTATATGTGGCATATACAGTATATGCATATATGCAGCATATATATGCATATATGCAGCATATATATTATCATATATATGCATATATACTGCATATAGGTTTCATATATGCGCATATACCCTCATATAGGTGCGGATATATGCGCATATATACTGCATATAGGTTTCATATATGCGCATATATCCTCATATAGGTTCTTTCCATGTGGGAATACTGTTCTTGCAAGAACTATTACAGAAAGCCTGACCTCTGTGTCTTAAAATAATAACTAATTGTTGTTTTTGTTGTTGTTACATAATTACCTAATTCCATATGTGTTATTTTATAGTTTTGAAATCTCCAGTATTGTTGTAGAATGTAGAAAATAAATCACTAAACAAAAACAAAGAAATTTGCAAGTGGGGCAAAAGAGTATTTTTTGGAAGGAATGGGCCAAAATAACAGCAACAGTGTGTGAAAACCTTGTGTAGACTTACAGAAAACGTTTGACCTCTGTCATTGCCAACAAAGGGTATATAACAAAGTATTGAGATGAAATTTTGTTATTGATCAAATACTTACTTTCCACCATAATTTGCTAATAAATTCTTTAAAAATTCTACAATGTGATTTTCTGGATTTCTTTTCTTATTTTGGCTCTCATAGTACAATTGGTGGCTGACTAAATACTCTTTTCCCAACTGTATGTATGTATGTATGTATGTATGTATGTATGTATGTATGTATGTATACTAAGACTAAGAAATAACAGTGAGAGTAAAACTACCTTTATTTCTATATACAATCCTTTCTTAAATAATGCACATATCCCAGCATTTCACTATTTCTTGGATGTCATCAAAGTAGACATCTTTCTTAGTACACCAGAGTCAGCATCATGTCCGGAACACTGACTTCCTAGGAACTCCTTTAATGGCCCAATCATGTGAATATCACTTTAAGCAAAATCAGACCTATACGGGGATGTTACAATAACTCCAGCCAAGTTTCTGTAATGTGCAAGTGGTGTTTGTGAATGATTTTGTGTACAGATCTCAAAGATAGGTCTTTTCCGCAACTGTTGGCGACAATTTATCTGTTGATTTTTCAAGGACAAGGTGTTTCCCTTACTGAATGCATTCATGGGAACGGTTGCAGCTTATTGAAAATTAAAAATAGGCTGTTGTTGTACTGACTTCTGTGTAACAAAGTTTTAGCCAGATGGTATTCTTAATCCACTCCCAATTCTTGATATTAGCATGAGGATATGTTTCTCGACACAGACTTCAATGCACTTCTGTAAAGCCCTCTAGATAAGAACGTCTTCTATAAATATAAAATGGAAATGTAAAATTTAAGAAAGCCCCAGACAAAAGACACCATTAATTTTGTATTTGTTTGCAATTAAACCAGTGTTACTTACATGTACATGCCAATATAGTAAATTTGGGTAACCCCCTTGGCTTGAAGTATATCTGAAATACTGCTGTATATATATGAGACTTTTCATTGCAGGGAGTTTCATTTTATAAGCTCTTACAAAATTATAACCCGGAGGTGCAAAGAGAACCCGTCTATTTAATGTATGTTTGATTAAAAAGATGCATGGATCAATAATGTATATTAGCCCAAAGATCTTGAAACAAATCCTCACAGGAAATGTAGTTATTTGGAGGAATGGACAGTCTGAGAGCATTTATTACAGCTCACTGCATGGCCTCCAGGCTCAGCTTTCTATTTCTGCGAGTAACAAGTTCTTTAGTTGTCTCTACCTTATTTAACTCTATGAAAAAACAGAGTGCAATGACTTCATTATGGCCCGGCAAAACGCAGCCAAATCGATCTGGTCAGTCTTTCAATGACCACATCAATCTTAGTGCAAGGGAAAAAACACAATCAAACAAAAGCTGTTTGTGTTCAGCCTGTTTTTGCCCTGCAGGAGCTGTTGAGCCAGATTCATTTCTGAGGAAGGGTCCCCTCAGTAATTAAGAGGGTTCAGATAAACTCTGTGGTAGCCCTGCAGTACGACAGTGAGAAAGAGATGAATTAAGGGCTAATGAGAAATTGATTGCACTTTTTCGAGACTCGAGACGAGGAAATTCACAGCTGAAGCCAGCTTCACACCTTTTTTTTATTCTCATTTTTCCAAAAACAGGTGTGTGTGCAGGTATGTGTTCATGTGAGTATAAGTGCTATGCCGTATATTTGCTCACGTGTTAGCATGTGTGTAAATGTAGATTCTGATGAAATTGTGTGTGTTTGAGTGCACTGGCCATCAGTCAGTTTTAAAATGTGTCAGCATGAATAGCTAGTTGCAGGTGAACCTTGTAGGTGTGTTGCAAGCCGCTGATGAGTGATGATCAAGAGACATTTCAACAGAGCACAGCATCAAATGCAGTTAAAGGATGAACCTGAGTCATCCAACTCAACGCTTCACTTCCCAGCACAAATATTCATTACACAGAAATGTGCTGTGCCAGATGAGTTCAAAATCAACATAGTGGCCTGAGTCGACCAGAGAAAATGTTATGAAATGTTATGCTTTTGATAGTGATGATGCATTTCGAGACAACCAATTACTCAAAAGGCGACACAAAAGTTTTTGGATGTTCAAGTCCTTCTGACCAATGTACTTGTAATGGCAATTTGTAATCAAGCCATTTTCATTGAAACTGTTGAGTATGATCCATAAATGTAAAATAGCAAAATAAAAGAAGGAAAGGAATAAAATAAATGGATATAAGTGCACAATTATACAATCGTAGCCCAAACATATTGCCAATTTTAAATGAAGTCGGCAGTGTTTATACTTGAACTGGCAACTAGTCAAACCTTTGAGTCTCTTGTGATAAAAGGGTTTGACGATGGAGATGAAAGTTTGTGTAGTCCAAACTACAACACCATCTCATATTACAAAAAGAGGTCAATCCACTTGTCCTGACTACACTGTGGTGGCGAGAGTGTGAAAGCACATTGGTCCATGTGACTGTCAGCCTAAACTGCTGTGTTAATCAACTGCTATGTTTAAACCTTTAGAGTCGAAAATAGCCTCATTTTCATCCTCAAAACAGAAAATTGGTCAATTTCATTTCATTATCACCACTATGTGTCATATCACCCCATTGTGGCTGGCGGAAAAGTTTTGATAACTTTTTCAAGCCCGTGCATTTGTAGAAACTTGCAAGCCGGTGTAGCTCCAGCTTCCCCTGAAACCTGATCTGCCACATCTGTGCTTTTGCTCTATGCTCAGATTCCTAGCTACTGTAGCGAGTGGTCTGTTTTGTTCCACTGTAATTCAACTTCAATACTCTTCTGCTCAGCCCTTCCATAAAAATGTCAAAGAAGAAATATCTGGATTAAGTCGAAGCGTATTGGCGTCCATTTTCAGCATGTTTGCATGAAGGTGCCTGGTACACCCAGCCTGACTTGGCCCAGGAGGAAAATGCATTAGTTGCATTAAAAAAAAGATAGGTAGTAAGCATACTGCAGTAACTAGATACAGAGTAATGGCTACAACTTTGATATAAAGCTACCAGATTTATATTTGATCTTAAATATGGAAAGTTGATTAGTCTCATGTAGTTGAAAGAAATGCGCCTGACTGCGTCATCTACTGTTAGGCTTGTTTCTCATACATAGATCCCACAAAGTGTATTTTAGATCTCTAACACATGAAATGGCTCAAATGTAGCCAATATATTCAGAAATAACCAAAGATGAGGCTATCACAGTACATCGATAATATGATAATATGTTCTTAGTTTAATTATCTATAGTATTATTTATTATCAGTACAGGTATTTGGAATAATAGTGTTATTTTTTTCTCATTTGATGTTGACAAAAAATATATATTGTTACAAATTAAACTTAAATGTTACTGAAATACAATAAATAAATAAAAAGTATATATATATATATATATATATATATATATATATATATATATATATATATATATATATATATATATATATATATATATAAAATACGATAATATAGCTATTTAATTTCTGAATGTTGTGTCTTATATCCTATATTAAAATCACAAAACTGTCAGAGAGAGAGACATAGCTTCAAGGTTGGGTACTGATGCAATAATGTTGTTATTAAATTAACTTAAATTGCACTAGCATAAAAAAATCGTAATATGTTAAACCATATCGCACAGATTCGCTTGCCTTTTTTGTCATTTTTGATTTAAATAAATTGGCTTTCTAAAACTTAGCTATTATGATTTGTCTGCATGCCTTTAAGTGGATAACATGGATGACAGTATGTATTCACACGTTTCTACGATAAAGATTGATTAAATATGACTAGAATGGCCAGTATTTTCTTGGCCTCTCAACTATGCAGCCTCAGACCCAACAGTTTCCATCCATCCCTCCCACCTCTTTGCATCCTTCCTTCCACCTGTCAGCCTAGAGTGCCCCCTCAGGCCTTAGTGTTGACAGAACACAAAAACTAGAGTTCTCCACTCAGTGTGTGTGTGTGTATGTGTGTGTGTGTGTGTGTGTGCATATATACTATTTATTTGGGTTTGGTGTGAGAACCCATCTATGTAATGATACCGAATAAAGAATTAGTAGTGCTCAGTGGCATCATTTGTACAGTATTTTCTCTTAGTAGCAGTTAAAATAAAAATTGCTATGAAATAAATGTCTACTTGTTCATTGAATTTTATTTATATTCTATCCCTGTCTGATTTTGTAAGACAGACAAACAGACTTTTATACTACTTAATGGATAAACCATCAATCAGAAAAGAAAACCAAAATGGACATGACAAATCTTTACTGGTTGATGTTCATATTACACAAGCTGCAAATGACATTTTCCAATTGCCACTTTAATCTAAGGCAGTCTGAATCATCTAACAGATTAGGTGATATTTTTTTACTATCTCTGCACAATGCATTGCCTTTAGTAATTTTTTTTTGCCAGTTTTCTCCAATCACCAATTTTTTGACAATGTTTTTTAAAGTACTTGCATGATGCATGAACATATTTAAATATAAATTAAGGCCATAATTTCCCATTTAAATAATTGATGAAATTTGAATGAAAATAAATAATGGTGAGTAAAGATAAAAATAGTTATGTCTAGGAAAAAACTAATAAATTGATTTAAATACAGTACATTACAAACATATTTTGTTTGTCCAATTATCAATAGGTAAAAGCTACATACAGACAGAATCTTTTTTTTAAGATGTAGATAATAATGACTCAATTAGTAGAGCGATGAGTGAGGAACCGTACATAATGACATACATGAGACGTATATACTGTATGTGTCTCAGTGATAAAGCTCACCTTTGTCCTATATGTTAACTGAATGTGTCTAAGGGTTCAGTTGTTCAAAACAACAAAGGTACTTGCAAACTGTATGGGTGGAAACAATGTTTTTAATAGTACTGCCTCAAAGCTCCAGGGTCCCAGGTTCGAAACTGAGCTCTGTGTGGAGTTTCCCTTGTTCACACTCATGTTCTCCTTATGTCTGAGTCCGTTGCTCATTGAAGATGTATTGGCTACCCTAAATTCCAATGATCTGGGCTGCTGTGCACACTGTGTCCCCAGGATATATCCTCGATTCTGGAATAATGTGGTTACTGAAGATGAATGGAAGAATTCAGGCTGTACATTATTAGGTACTAACTAAGGTGAACAGAAGATTGCGGGAGCTACAAATAAACCTGTTTAGCTCTATAGTGTCCAATCTAAATTTCAGGTTGTTTTGGATTAAATCATTTGCCAAGCGAATAAATGTCATGTTAGAAATCAGCATTTACACTAAGTGACTCACACACAGGGTCATGTAAGCAGTTAAGATGAGCCACTTACACAAATCTAAACATGCTTTCATATCTGACAGTGATTTAAAACTACCTGTTGTTGTGACCATAGTTTTTAACCCTCAAGACTTGCTATTTTAACCGGTGTAACCTATGAGAAGTTTTTTTTTATCTTTATCTTTTTTTTTTTACTCTAGCAATATTATTTATAAACATGGAGGATTAGTGTCTCTTCTTAAAAGCAGGCAATCACTTGCCATAGTCATTTTATGAGGGATATTGTTCCGGGGGTCACCTATTCCCAGGATTCGAAGACTACCTTTACAGGCTTAGTCAGGTTTCACCCTCATCATGCTCACTCCAAACCATTAAGCAATAATGAATTCAAAGTCATTTCAAGTGAGACATGACCGGCGTGCTGCAGTTCCACTAAAGTGAGAATCTTTGTTCTTCCCACATTAGTTACTTGGGAAATGGCTCGATACTCATCTCCAGTTCGGCTCACAGGATGTGAGTAACCCTCATCCACCATCAAAGCTTGGCTGATAGATGAGACTACACTCATCAAATACACTGCTGTTTTCCAGCTTACACGGCTGAGACTAAGCGAGGTTTTTGCAAACACCTAAATACTACCACCATGGCTCTGTTTCACTGTGCTGGCTCTCAGGCACTGCGCTGTAGTTATATCGCCCTTGAATCTTCAGCTGTTTTCTAAGGTTCAGCTAGATTACCTGCACCCGCTTTGAGGATATTTAAAGTATCACGTTTTAAAAGAACATTCCTGATTATTACAATGCTCTTTCCTGTTTCATTAATCCCAGGTAATAACCCAGATATGGAGGGGAAAAATGGTGGGTAGATGAGAGGATTTCCATAGAGGACTAGAAGATGAAAGAAGCCATGGCTAAAATCAAAGTATATTTGATTTTCCTCAGGTTGATTAAGTCATGCTGGTAGTTCAATATATTTGTAGATGTGTGGAGTTATATCGGTGTGTTTGGTCACCTGCGTGGGCATTCTGTGCTCAGACTGTGGTATCATGTTGGGTAAAAGGGAGCAGCTGACTGAAATGGAGTAATGACGTTGATTTAATGCTATAGTCTTTGGAAGCAGATTTGCTCTAATTTGTCTGAAATGTGATACTGCTGCAGCTGCAGTTTTTCTACATCTAAGCACAGCCTCGTAACAGACACACAAACGCATATGCACAGATAGAGGCACACTTTCCCCCCCCCTTCTGTTTCAGAATTGCATAGGCAAATGTATATGCAGTGTTGTTATTGGATAAGCTTTGGTACGTTTTCTAGTGTGAATGGAAGCTACTCTAAAATTGCAGATACAGCGATACAGATTAGTCACCAATGTTAATATGTTATATTCTGTATGTGTCAGGCTACTGTTTAAAGACGCCGCTCCGATTCATCTTTTTATTATCCTTAACTAGAAAGTGCTATCCGCTTCTCAATATGAGAAAAAGAGATTTATTTTGTTGTGACAAAGCACATATCATGCACTCTTGCACACCTTTTCTCGCCCTCCCTCCCGCTCTCTCTCTCTCTCTCTCTCTCTCTCTCTCTTTCAGCTCCACTCATCTGTTAGGCTCTGTTCATTAAAAGCTGTCCGTCATCTTGCACATGCTGGGGTTTTGATTGTGGTTCAGCTGTCAGAAATGAAACACCTCGGCCAGAGTGCTAAACACTTCATCTCGTCAGTCTGCAGCCAAAGTGACAGAGCTCCAATAGCATTAAGCTATTCTCCACAACCTGAAATGCATTTTCAAGAGGTTGAGCTGTGGCTTAGTGTTGTGGCAGTGCCTGTCAGAGATGTGTTTTGCCTTCTCCTCTTACAGTGACGTCCTGATATTTAATCACCACTTTTACGGTTAGAGAAACTCTTCAGTCAGATCCAGACTACGTTGTCAGTGGAGTTTGAATGATGACTCTTTGGTCTTCTGAGAGCTTTTGGCAGGAATACAGAAATATTAAAAAGAACAATAATAAATAAATAAATAAATAAATAAATAAATAAAAACCTTCAAGCTAGTAGCTAATTTTTCTACAGCAGCTGCAGCGTTTGTGAAAATAACTTACTGATTTTCATGTGTTCTTCATGAGCAAGTGTAAATATAGCCCTATAATTCCAAACTGCAGCCACAGGATGCACTGCAAGCTTGCGTGCAGCACGGTTGACCTAATGAGGCAGCAGGTATGTGCAGCAGGAGCTAACGCGATTTAGCTCTCGCACTCAGCGGATCCTATGGCTCATAAGTGGCTATGATGGATGAGCTGATCCTCTCCCTACTCAAATACACCCACCACACACACACACACACACACACACACACACACACACACAAATACATGCATGCACACACATGTGCACACGTATAAGCACACAACACCCAGAACCAAGATCCAGGCCCGTCTGGCTGGTGCCGACCATGCTGTGACATCACCCAGCACTGGATTGTTTCGGTTGCCTGTAAGTGCTACCCTTGTCTCCGGCATGAATAATGCAGTTGACTGGGCTGTTGGGGCTGGCCACTTTGACTAGCATGAGTGCAGCAATTAAGGTGGCACGGCCTCATAATCTTCTGAGGCTTACGTCCCCAGGCCTTGGGTTATAGATACTCTAGAGTCTGTCCTCTCAAGGGCGAGAGAGAGAGAGAGAGAGAGAGAGAGAGAGAGAGAGAGAGAGAGAGAGAGGTTTTAATGGAGAAACTGTGGACCATCTGCCATGGGGATATCTGCTATGGTAACTTGACCAAACATTGGTGAAGAAGAGAAGGTTTACACTCCCTGTTGTCCATTAGTACAGGGATGTTTTCAGAAAGCAGTACAGCTTTGTCCCACTGTAGCATCATTTACAGGGCAGCTGAAACCCCAGCACAGCACAACACAGGGCAATTGGGGCAGATGCAGATAAAGCATATGGTTTAAGAGGTCTTTAAGTTTGGGTGTAAGGCTAGTTCAGCACTAAAAAATACACTTCTATGAATGATTAATCAGAGAACGCAGTTGTAAGCACTCTATGAATCTGGATGTATCATGGGATATAGAGTGCTGACAGAATTTTTTCTGACCCTTTCAAGTTTTCCACATTTTGTTATGTGTCACATTTATCTTATTTGAATTGATACAAACCTATTTTTACCTCCTCATTCTACACACAATACTCCACACTGACAAAATAAAACAGGTACTTGGAGTGTTTTATTTGTTAACAGTAAAGACTAAAATATTCAATTTATGAACAATAAGCATTCTGGTGCATCCTATTTATATAAGTCATCCTTGAGATCCTTTTACAACTTGACTGGAGTACCCAACTAAATAATTGGGAAAGGCACACATTAGATAGGGTCTCACTGTAGAAGGTGCATGCCAGAGTGAAAACAGAGCCATTAGGTCAAGAAAGTTATCTTTAGACCTGAGAAACAGGATTGTGTCAAGACCCAGATCTGGGGAAGGATACAATAAAAGTTAAGTGCCCAAGAGCAGGGTAGCATCTCTTGTTCTTACCCGAAGAGGTTTGGAACAACCAGAAGTCTTCCTAGATCTGGCTGGCCAGCCAAACTGACTCATCAGGGATGTAGGACCTTGGTCAGATAGGTAACCAAGAACCCAAGGATCACTACAAATAAGATCCTGAGATTCCTTGTAAGGATGGGAAAGCCTTACAGTACAAGAAAGACAACCATCACTGAAGCACACCACCAATCAGGCATCTTATGCTGGACAGAACCCATTCCTCACTAAAAGGGACATGACAGCCTGTTGGGAGAGTCCATGAGAAATGAGAAATACTCCACAATAAATGGAATTATTTGGAAACAGGAAATCAAGCATGCCCCATCACTCTATGAAAACCATCCCTCCAGATCAACATTTCACCATCATGTTGTGGGCTTTTCTGCAATTGGGAGTCGGAGACACCACCCATAATTTACCCTAAAATTACCCTACCTCATTCATCATTTCAAAAGGCCAGACTGTGTTGCTACTGTTGCTCTTGGCAGAATCTTAACTGCATATATCAGGTCGCTTTCTATTTTTGGAAGCCTGGAAAATGTTCAATTGTTTTCTTTAACTCATTTCTAAGCTATCTATTTGCCCAATAACACCAATGATAAGCTAAATCAAGCTACATTAAGTGGCTGAAATGTGAGCAACTCTGGAGAGACTTGAAAATGGCTGTGTCCATCGAACCTGGTTTAGCTTAAACAATTAAGCCAAGATGAATGTAAGAAACGTTCAGAAAAAGGTGTGCCAAACTTGTAGCATCATTCACAAGCAGACTTGAGTAACCAAGTACTAAGTGATGGGACTTAATACTTATGTACATGGAATATTCCATTCTTTATTTTTTATAAATTACCAAAACACTCCAAACATCTGCTTATACTTTGAGTAGTGTGTATAGAAATATGAAAACAAAGGATAAGATGCACCTCAGGTGCTAAAAACTGACTTGACTTGTCATGTAGGTGATGAAAATGTTGCAATGATTGATTCATGTTGTAAAAAATGGCAAGGTTTATAGTTTGTTGAATAATCTGTCATCATTTTGTACATTTGAGGGATTCAAATTAATATTCACTAGAAGGCATGTCAAAGCCAAAACACTTATGAACTATTCTGGGATTCATTTTTGTTAACCACAATGCCAATGGCTAAGGCTAAGAACAAAAACAATTAAAGACAAAAATTTTATTATGTGATTATTGTATTAAGCTGTTTTGCATTCCAAACATCAATGCCCGGTATTGCATTATGTAACATTAGTTATTCTGAACATGCATAACCAGTGGACCACATGAACACAAGATATAAATGGCAGCCATTTTGGTTTTGGTCATTAAAATAAACTATAAATCCAGCCTTAAAAAAACATAAAAAATATTGTAACAATTTAAACCTGCATTTCATTTGGACACATACTTTGCTGTTGTAGTGTTTTATAATGTATAATAAAATATTTTTTCTTTGTCCATGTTTGGAATAAATCTAGCATTTCCAATGAGGAGCACCAGCACAATCACATTTCATAGTAAACACAAGAACCACCTGGCTGTTTGTAGGCTAGCTTTAATTTCAACACACATATGACTTCTCAGCAAATAAGTGAGTGAACAAAAGAGAGAGATTGATTAAAGTTTTTTATTTTATTTTGCATGTTACCAATCCAACACCACCTTAAAACGCTGATTACATTACAATGTTCATTTTAAAAGCCAGACTCTGTGCTACTGTTCCCCTTGGTAGAATATAATGTGTGTATATCAGGTCGTTTTCCATTTTCAGAAACTTTTTTTTGGTTCATTTCTAAGCTATTTATTTACCTCCTAACACATAAGATGTGCTAAATCAGGCTATATGATTAAGTGCCAGAAATGTGCATTGACCACCAGATCAAAAACTGACAAAAATAACAAAACCCTACACATAGTGCAAACATAATTATGGAAGCCAATATGGAAAATGTATGTGACTTTAATAGTAGCTTATAGTGAATTGCTTATCTCAATTGCACCTGCCAAGATGTGGGATATTTTAGGGAGCAAGTAAACAGTCAGTTCTTGAAGTCAATGTTTTAGAAGCAGGAAAAATAGGCAACCATAAAGATCCAAACC
This sequence comes from Channallabes apus, assembly GCA_030522415.1. NCBI lineage: Eukaryota > Metazoa > Chordata > Actinopteri > Siluriformes > Clariidae > Channallabes > Channallabes apus. The sequence continues at coordinate 28,365,416 of CM060113.1, forward strand.
AAGCGGGTCATTGTTGCTAAAGGTTTGATTTGCAGGGGGAAGTGTAAGCTACACCATCAGGTCTGATCCTACAGAAAGTTAGAGGTGCTTTTAACAGTTTGCTGTGTATGGAGCTGTGTAGCTGCAGACTGGTCAGAGTGCCCTTACATTTGATGTTTTAATATAGTATGCAACGGTGCATAAAACCAAATCTTGTCAGTCAAGGTGTTGCAAGTTTTGCTGGAATTCTGTAATAAGTAAAGATATTTAAGCAGGTGTCTCTTCTGTCAGCAGTAGCAGTTGTAAGTTATGCCCCACTTGCATTTTGGAGAGTGTACAGAACATGCCAATCATTATTCATTATGTAAAACCAGGTGTTGAACTGCTCATATGGAATTGTATCCAGTAACTTATAAAGAAAGGTATAAAAATCATCTACCAGTGAATGCCTATTTTAATCTTATTAATCTCTCATCATTGTGCTGTAGTTTGTATATTTAGTAATTATAATATTCATTTTATAGGTTACTGCTGACAGTATTCTACCCACAGCTAGAATTCCTTATTTCTTTTGTGTTTTAAAAATGTTTCTGACTATACCATAAACAAGATACAGGATGTCCTAGTATAGAGTGACTGTAAAAAAAAGTTCACTAACTCATTAAACACGGACTGTTCTTTACCTCAGGTCTCTGGTATTTCATTGAGTAACAGTTCATGTTCTTCAACCATCAGTTAAAAATTTCTCTAAACTTTGTTCAGGGCACTTGTGAATAAGTTCACTTCAGGAAAACCACATGACAAGTGCAAATGATGTAATTTCCAGGAGATGGACAGAACCAGCTTATTCCTGGTTCTGAAACACTGGATTTGTATCTTTGTAGTGGCATGTTGACCAAACTTTAAAAATTTCCATAGGTGTATTTACTTTATTTTTAAATTCATTTTCATTTTTAATCTGGATTGACAACAGTTAAATCTTTTAATTAAAAGAAAGGCCAGAAAAGACACCTGATGTCCATGTTTATAAAACCTCTCTTGGAAAAAAGTTAAATAAATATCCTGATTCAGTATGAAAAGTATCCTGGTTTCTGGTCCTGTATTTTTGCATATTTGCCACACAGATTTGTTTCAAATTTGTTTATCATAGAAAATATATAATACAAAAACAACCTGAGTAAAATGTATTAAATGATAATTTTATTTACTGGTGGGAAAAAATGTTATCCAACACCAACTGCCACATTATGCAAAAATCATTGTATTAGTTACTCAATTAACCAATTAAATTAATAAAGGATCTCAATTAATATAGATCCACCCAGTTCTGATTACTGTTAACCATCACATAAATAGATTCTTTCCAGATATGTAAAATAGATTGAAACATTTCAACATGCAGCGCACTATGCCATTATGCCAAAAATTCAGTAGAGATTGAAAGTATATAAAAAATATATTTTTATATATATATCATGTGTATCATAACACAGTCCAACACTGAGGTGGCAGTGGAGAATTGTGTGGGGACACGTTGCTGCTGCAGGGATTGGAAAGGGATTTGACATAATTTACAGAACCATAAATTCCGTTCTTCACCCAAAGATCCTGAACGACAATGCTCAATCATTGGTCTGTGATATGTAGCTCCAGTGCAACTGTGTCATGCGTAACCCAATGAGAAGCACAAGAGCAAGTCCACTTTTTAATAGTTTAAAAGAAACAAAAGTATGTTTTAGAAGTGACCTAGAAAAAGCTCCTGACTTGAACCCCACTGAGATGCTGTGGCAGAACCTTAAACAGGTAGTTTGCTCCGAAGCCCTCCAATGTGGCTCAATTAAAGCAATATGGAAAAGAATATAAAAGTTATAAAATTCCTCCAGAGTGATGTGGAAGACTGAACTCCAGTTATTGGAAGCTTAGGGGCTATTATGTTTTCACACTAGTGGTACAGGCATTACATAACATTTTTCCTTCAAGAAATTAAAAGATTATTTATGGACTGTATTATCTTCTCCTTGTTTTATAATTCATTTTGTGTGAGGATCGAAAACCATTTTGTATGACCAGTATATGCAAATAAAGGGAATCAGGAGGCAAATAGTTTCATGCCATTTTATGTGGTGGCATAATTGTTTTGGAATATTAAAACATCTTCAGAGATGCTTGTTTGCACCATAGGGTGCATCTTTTTTCTGTGTTAAGCAATGGCTGGGCTTAATGATTTCACTGAGATGGCCATTCAAACCATTGTGGGGTTCCCACTTGCCGAAGGCAGCACTATAGCTTGAAGGCATCTCTTGCATTCCTACAAATCTGTCTACATGAGGGAAACATAATGATCACTGACATTATTACTTTTGGTCCATTACCCACAAGTCCAGATTTCATTCTTAATGGCAAGTAATCTTTTAGCTTTTGGAATAGATGTCACACACACCCGCTCCGCGACCGGCACTAGGACCCGGAAGTAGTACGGTCACAAAACAGGACACATAAAAGGAAACAAGATGGCGCTTCACATCGCTCAGTCATTGAGTTCGCCCATGTCGGTCGCCCAGCCGTTCGTCAGCCATTTCGTGAGTACTCACTTCTCTTGGGTTTGCTTTATGATTCGAGTGTGTGTTTATAGGATGCGGGTTAAATTAGTGTTTTTGCCTTGCTCCCCTTCTGTGAGAGTCCTTAGACTAATTCGTGTGGTTATCCTGCCTACTCACTTGCTTCTGCGTTCGGGTTTACCTTCCAGGGCTTCTGATCATCCGGGGTTAGTTCATGACAGAATGACTGAGCCTCGAGCGGTAAACCCAGCGGATCACTCGCACTTCTGCAACGTGGTGAACCGGCACGCCGAACTAATTGACAAGCTAACCGGAGAGCTTGCTAATCTTCCCCAGAGCATCCGAGACGTTGCGGCCTTGCGGGAGAACGCGGACCTCCGCGGAGCTGTCGCTAGCGCGGTTAGCCGGCCTCCCATCGCGGCGGCTGCAGCTCTGCCTCCCCCCACTTCTCCAACTTCAGATATTTTTCTTTTCCTACCGGATAAATGGGATGGCACGGATGGGAGATGTAGTGTTTTTTTAATTGCATTAGATCTGGTGTTTAAGTTTAATGCCACCAAATACTCCACCGATCGGTTGTGCATTGCTCTCCTCCTCTCGCTGCTATCAGGGCAGGCAGCAGAGTGGGCCACGGCAGTCCTCCGTTCAGATTCAGATACGGCTCATTCCTATAAATGAATTCACCCATCAGCTGAAACTTACATTTGATCATCGTGCCGGTGAGGTGGAAACCGACAACAAACTGTATCACCTGCAGCAGGGAGGGTCGTCCGTGAGCCGCTTTACAGCAGAATTTAGAACTTTGGCCATTCTAAACACCTGGGGAGACCCCGCCCTCCGGACGACCTATTACGAGGGACTGGCCAACCGGATTAAAGACGAGCTAGCTGGAAGAGAGCTTCCCGCTACATTGGAGGGCCTTATCCAACTAGCCCTCCGTATCGACCAACGTCTGCTGTCTCGTCCTAAGCCAGCCCCTCGAACCCTGCCACCCACCATATCACCACTGTCATCACTCAACCTCTTTCTCGCCGACCCCAGCTGCTGAAGCACGATCCTCTATCACCACTTCCATCCCCGGACATGTCGGTTCTCCACCTCCCGCCGTGGTTAACACCGGAGCCGGGGAACCCATGCAATTATGACGAGAACGCTGCTTCAGAGAAAGACTCTGCGCCTACTGTGGGTCTGCAGCGCAAAATTGAGCCACCTGCCCTCTCCGACCGGGAATCGCTCAGGCCCGGTGAGACAGGAGAGTTACTCACAGGGTTCCCTCCAACTCACCAGCACCACCACCAATATTTCTCAGCTCACGGTTCAGGTACACCTCCAGTTTGGCCACAAACGGATCCAAAGTACGGTGTTCATCGATTCCGGTGCCGCCGATAACTTCATTGACTCTACCTTTGCCAAAAAACTGGGAGAGGAAATCGAGGCATTATCCCAGCCCGTTCAAGTCACATCTGTCGATGGTCGGCCCCTTTCTTCCAGTCCTATCATCAATCAAACCCAGCCCATAACACTGACCATCGAACATCACCAAGAAAAAAATTCTATTTAATCTCACATCCATCTCTTCTCCACCTATCATCCTCGGCTATCCCTGGCTTCTACAACACGACCCGCTCATCTCGTGGTCTCAACGCCGGATCATACAGTGGGGCCGGACCGGTTCTGAACTACTCTGAATGGCTGGGACATGTTTTAGGGAGTCCGAGGCCCCCGACGTCGACACCAATGCCATTCCAACCGTCTACAGAGACCTGGCTGAAGTGTTCTGCAAGAGGCGAGCCACCCACCTTCTGCCCCATCATCCCTACGACCTGGCGATAGACCTTCAGCCGGGTTCTGTCCCCAACCCCCCCCCCCCTACCCCCACCCTTCTCTACTCTATATCGGCCACCGAAAACCAGTCTATGGAGGAGTACATCGCTAATGCACTTCGACAAGGTAAAATCCGACTAGGGCTGGGCCGGTAAACGATATCATATCGAATCGCGATTTTTTTATTTTAAAAACGATGAAAAGCTCTAGACATTTTTGCTCGATATGGATTAATCTAAGAGACAATCACACAGCAGAGCAATATGACAACAACCAACCAGCGTGCACTTTGTGCGTGCCGTGGAGGTCAAAGTTAATTTCCTACCGCACTTTACGAAGCAAACTTGACACCAGGACGACAAAAAAAAATTTGTGGAAGCAGCGACGAAAGTGAATCTAACCTCGAGTTATTATCCAAAGATGTTGAAATTGTCGACAAAAAAGGTAGCACGAACTCCGTTATATGAACGCATCCCCCACGCGACCACACTGGAAGCATGAAAATGCATGCCGATGCTACTCCATCAACTAACATTGCTAGCAGTGGGGCTGTCCCAAAGATATTGATCTTTTGTGATCTTTTTGTGGTCATTACACCTTATGAAAGGTGTTCCAAAAGGAGCAAGGATATAACCAGGGCAGTTTCTAACTTTCTAGTGAAAGATATGATGCCCCTAAGCACCAGAGGCTGAAGTTAGCTCCTTAATCGCAGCTTCCGATTTGTTTGGCTTCTTATTGCGCAGCGTCTCATTCTTCGGCTGAAGTTAGCTCCTTATTCGCCTCGTTGCTAATGGGAGTGTTCACGTTGGCGAAAGCTGCGCAGTTTATCAATAAAACATTATTTTGGTGGCTTAAACCATTCTGGTCAAGCAAATATGAACTATACAACACCTAGCAGGTACAAACTATATAGTAAAAGTGAAATTGTCCTGGCCCAGATTGATAGCTGCGTAATTCATTCTATTTTTGCTGTCATTGCATGCTTAAGCCATTATGTCAGTTTATTGGTGCAGTGTGAAATAGCCTTCATTTAACTCTGAATTGTGGTATAAAAAGACAGCCCTATTGTGTGTGGTCTAAATGTTATTTCTCATTATTGTTTAAAAATCTCAAAACATTGTAATATATCATCAAAAGATACTTTTTATCATCACAAACAAGTATTTTTTTTTTTATAAAAATCTTTGCCTTGTAAAGATTCTGAGCATGTGACTATAGTATCTTAATTTTTAAGGCCAAATCTGTCATCTGTTTTTGTTAATAAACTATACTTTAAAATGTAATTTAATGAACCCTTTAATTTTTGTGGCTTCAGTCATTGTTGGGATACTCTTTTAAAGCTGGCAGCATTAACAGCTTATATCGAAATATATATTGTTATCGTTCAATATGGGCCAAAAATGATCGAGATTAGTTTTTTGCCATATCGCCCGGCCCTAGATCCGACCCTCCTCCTCGCCTGCCGCCGCAGGGTTCTTTTTCGTTAAGAAAAAAGGTGGCGGACTTCGCCCATGTGTCAACTATCGGGGGCTCAACAACATTACCATTAAAAATCGACACCCGTTACCTCTTACCAACTCTGCCCTGGACGCCCTCTCTGGTGCCACCATCTGTACAAAGTTGGACCTTCGGAGCGCCTACACTGTAAAAAATTTTCATGTAAAATTACAGTAAATTACTGGCAGCAGTTTTGCCAGTAAAATGCTGTTTTATTACAGTATTTGTACTGTAGAAATAGACCACAGTAAATTGCTGTATTTTGATATACAGTTTATTACTGTGATTTTGTACTGTTTACTGTATTTTAGTGGTAAATAATTATTCGGACAACTTCTATTTTTAACAGCATTTAAAAAAAATAATTCTTTTAGTCCTGCCCAATTCTATCCCCCCAATCTAATCGTGTCCAATTGAACATCACCCGGGGTTTGAACCTGTGATCTCCGGGTGATAGGGCGAGTGCTTTAACCTACTGCACCACTCGGAGGCCCACAAAATCAGCAAAAGTACTTGCACTTACTGAAGTTTTCATTAAAGTGTGTTGATTATCTAATTTACAATTAAATACTGTATACTGTAGTGTATTAAACTGTGAATACAATATTTACAGTTAAATATTGTAAATCACAGTAATGCTGTTTCTTTTACAGTAATGTGCAGTATTTTGAAAAAACAGTCGGAAACTGTAAAAAAAAAGTCCTGTAAATTTACATCAATTTGTTACCAATCCAAGTGTACACCTTGGTGCGTATCAGATGAGTGGAAGACGGCCTTCATCACCCCCACTGGACATTATGAAAGTTTGGTCATCCCGTTTGGACTCTACAACGCCCCTGCCACTTTCCAACAATTCATAAATGACACACTGAGAGACATGTTAGGCCGTTGGGTCTTCGCTTACTTGGACAACATCCTCATATCAGAGCGGTCCTGAAGACATTGCTTGCCCATCAGCTGTACTGTAAGTTGGAAAAATACGCTTTTCACGAGCGCTCCACCACTTTCCTGGGTTTTGTTATCTCGTCCCAGGGTGTGGCCATGGACCCGCAGAAGCTGGAAGTTGTGCGTCATTGGCCCCTACCCAAGATCCTCAAGCAACTTCAACGGTTTCTCGGGTTTGCAAACTTCTATCGTCTTTATCCGGGGCTACAGTACAGTTGCAGCACCACTAACTGCTCTGATACGACCATCTTCCAACCCTTTTAAACTCAACCCTTCAGCTATCTCTGCTTTCCAGGAATTATGTCGTCGCTTCACCACTGCTCCGATCCTCCTTCATCCTGATGCAAAGATGACGTTTGTTGTGGAGTTGGACGCCTCGGATGTGGGCGCCGGGGCTGTTCTCTCCCAGCGAGGTCCAGACCAGAAACTACACCCATGTAGTTTCTACTTCAAGATGTTTGACCCCACTCAGCAGCGATACGGGGTAGGGGATCGCGAGCTGCTGGCCATAAAGTGGGCCTTGGAGGAGTGGAGTCACTGGCTCCAGGGCGCCAGGGAGCCATTCATCGTCTGGACTGACCACCAGAACCTAATCACCATCCGCAATCTAAAACAACTGAACCCCAGACAGGCACAGTGGGCTCTATTTTTTTAACATTATAATTTCCTCTCTCCTACCATCCGGGGTCAAAGAACACCAAGGCTGACGCTCTCTCCAGACAACACGAGGAAGACGCCACCCGGACAAACCCCCCACCTATCCTACCATCATCAAGAATCATAGCACCACTCCACTGGGACTTGGTAACGAGAGTTCGTCAGGCGCAGGCCAAGGAGACCACCCCGGCCTTTTGGTGGCCGTCCATGACAAGAGATGTTGATGAATTCGTTCAGGCGTGCCCAGTGTGTGCCAGGGCCAAGGATACCAACCGACCAGCTCCGGGGGACCTCCAAACACTCCCCATCCCCCGCAGGCCCTGGACACACATTGTCGTAGATTTTATCACGGGCCTGCCGGTCTCAGAAGGAAAAGACACCATCCTCACAATCGTGGATCGGTTCTCCAAGGCCATGCACCTGGTGGCTCTCGCCGGACTCCCATCAGCAAAAATGACAGCCGAGCTGATATTAGAACATGTAGTCCGCTTGCATGGGTTCCCAAAAGACATCGTCTCGGACAGAGGGCCACAGTTCACCACCCGGTTCTGGAAGGTCTTCTGCCGTGTGATCAACTCTACCTGTAGTCTCTCTTCAGGATACCACCCCCAGACTAACGGTCAGACGGAGCGGACCAACCAACAACTGGAGCGCCGATCGTCAACGCTCCTGGGCTCGCTACCTCATCTGGGCTGAACTCTCACACAACCTCCACACCTCTTCAGTCACCAACTTGAGCCCATTTGAGGTAATCCATGGTTTCCACGTGCCATCAGCCCAACAGTTGGTCCGCAGGTGTCGACGGATCCATCCGACACTGCCATCCGACAATCCAACCACCGCTATACCACCCAACATCGCCATCGACACCCTCCGGGATGATTGTACAATGTAGGTGACAAGGTATGGCTGTCAACAAAAAATCTACATCTCCATATTTAATCTCGAAAACGTTCCCCCAGGTACATCAGACCATATTGCATCACCCTTCGAATCAATCCTGTCACCTACCGGCTCCAGCTGCCTGCGATGCTCCGAATACTTCCGGTTTTCCATACCTTACAGCTGAAACCATTCACCACTTTTCCCATGATTCCACCCCCCCCCCCTCCCTGCTCCTCCTCCTTGAATCATCGACAGTGAACCTGCCTACACCGTACATTGAATCCTCGATTTGCGCCCTCTGGGCCGAGGCACCCAATACCTGGTCGACTGGGAAGGCTACGGTCCTGAGGAGCGATCTTGGATTCCGGCCCGGTTCATCCTCGACCCCGAGCTTATCAGGGACTACCATCGTCAGGGATCCTCCACCCCATGACTGTTGGGAGTCGGTCCTGGACAGGGGGGTACTGTCACACACACCCACTCCGTGGCAAGTAATCTTTTAGCTTTTGGAATAGATGTCACACACACCCGCTCCGCGACCGGCACTAGGACCCGGAAGTAGTACGGTCACAAAACAGGACGCATAAAAGGAAACAAGATGGCGCTTCACATCGCTCAGTCATTGAGTTCGCCCATGTCGGTCGCCCAGCCGTTCGTCAGCCATTTCGTGAGTACTCACTTCTCTTGGGTTTGTTTTATGATTCGAGTGTGTGTTTATAGGACGCGGGTTAAATTTGTGTTTTTCCCTTGCTCCCCTTCTGTGAGAGTCCTTATCCTGCCTACACGCTTGCTTCCGTATTTGGGTTTACCATCCACGCTACAAAGGGCTAACCGCTATCACTAAATCTTCTGATCATCCCAGGTTAGTTCGTGACAATAGGTTTCCAAATTGAAATCTCACCATGACTTTCATTTTTATATGGGCTCACAATGCTTGTGAGCTTTGATTGAAATGTGTCTTTGAATTCTTTCTCTTTGACATACAATGTCATTACCTATTCCAGTTTTTGTGACGGTCATGACTGCCTGATACATGCCAATTAGCATAATATAACTCTCATTGTTATACTATGTTTAGAAATGTCTGTGGAGATTCATTCATCCAGGTAGAAGTTTCTTCTAAATAAAGTTTAATTTACAAAACCACTGGACTTACAAACTTACTTAAAAACACAAGACGTTTCAGTGTTCATCCAAACACCTTCATCAGTTGTTTGGTGCACAGGAAGTAACTCTGGCAAATGTAGACACAAAGGGGTCACATGATCTAAATCACATGACAGGTGTTAGTCCAATTGTGTGCCAGAGAAGATGGTGCTCCAGCAGCTTAAGCAGATTTCCCCTCTCCTGCCTATGAGGGGGAGTCAGTTGGCTTGTCTGCAAAGCGCGGGGGCAATGTTCTCAAAACAGCATTGTATGATGAGGACAAATGATGTCTCAGTCCCCCACCTCTGTTTAAAGAAGGTCGCTCTACTTTCACATAGATGGCCTCCTTAACGCCTCTCTCAAACCATCCATCCTCTCTGTCCAAAATGTGAACATCTTGATCCTTAAAACTGTGTTGCTCTTTTTGTAAATGGGTGAAGACAGCCGATACTTGTCCCGAAGAATTCCCCCTCCTATGTTGCGACATACGTTTACTAAGCATCTGTTTTGTCTCCCCAATATAGAGATCTTTGCACTCCTCTGTGCATTTTACTGCATATACCAGGTTACACTTCTGATGCTTGGGGACTTGGTCCTTTGGGTGGACCAACATCTGTCTCAAGGTATTTTTTGGTTTAAAATACACCGGGATGTTGTGCTTAGAAAAAACCCTCCGGAATTTTATTTGTTTATAAATGTGAAATAGAGGATGTGATTTACAATGTTACCACTGGGATTATCTTACCAGTATTATTACTGGGAGTTCCTTATTTCGATCCCAAAGGTGTCGTGCCTACTCAACTTGAAGGGATCTAACCAGCACATGTACTGGTTATGTGTACCAGTACTGGAGCACATGTACTGCCATGGTGAGATCTCCCCATTTATTTTACAACCATGATTGACAAAATCTCCACTATGGATCAAAAGTCTGTTTAAAAGAGCATTGCACAAGTGCAACAGAGCTGCAAGGGGCCTAGGAGGAGTAGCAGCTCAAAAATATGAATATCAACATTAACAATTGTCATTCAACTGATTATTTCAAATACACATAGCAATTGAATTTTATTTCATCTTACATGCTTTCTTCTGGAACTCCCATTTGGTGAAACAAAAAACACTCAGTTCTTCTTCTGGACATAGCTCCCCACCCAAAAAACATTTTGGTCCAACTCATTAGAAATTTTATTTGCTGTGTCATATGTAGCTCTGCAGTACTGGTTATCTGTTTTGCATTGGACCTGGCCAGTGTATGTGGATGAATTAACATTTTCAGAAAAATGTTGTTAGCAGTGCATTTAAACTCAGAGCTGCTTCATAGTTAGAAAGACAGCTTCCTACTGGTTTACACTTCAGGAACAGAGTCTACGATTGGTTGACGCAAGGCATTGGCTAATGGAGGCTAACAACAACAACAACCGTTTTCCAAACAGAAAAAAAAGATATCACAGTTATTTTTCACTTGCGTGATCAGACAACTGCCAGGCATTTTATTTGCCAGAACACAAGTTTATTTGTCAGAGGCAAGTAGGAAAGTGTTAATATTGACCACTGGATGGGCATATGCTGCTATGACTTATTTGACCAGAGTGTAAGGGGAATACTGCATTTGTAGTTAACTGCCTGAGCTGTATTTAGGATTTATTAAACATTATTAGTTTTATGATATTACTCGTGATATCTTCTATACCGCTTTATCCTGTATATAGGGTCGAGGAGACCTGGAACTCCCAGGAATCTTAGGGCACGAGGCAGGGTACACCATGAACAGGGTATCAATCCATTGCAGGGCATAGTTTTATGATATGATATTTCAAATATTATTAAACATTATAGGATTTACTTAATAAAATTGCAAAAATTGCAACTATGGTGAAACACTAAATACTAGCTGTAAATAAAATCAACTGATGCAACATCACTGAACCAGGATCATGCAGATGAAGTGAGGGAACAACCGTAAATTGTTGACATGTTTAGAATTAGTTAAGGTTAGCCAACACTGGTCCGCGGGAGACATAGCACTGAATGTTTTCCAGTTCTTCCTGCACTACTCACTTTTGATTATCTAGATCAGGTGTGTTCAGTCAATAAGAAGCTGGAAGATACCAAATTATTTTGTCTTCCTCAACTACACCTTCATCTAAGATGTTATGTTATCTTCCAGCGTCTGAATCAAAGACCAGAGCTGGCCATCCCTGGGCTAGTTAATGGTAGTAAAGGTAGTTACTATAAATGGTTAGTACTAGTTAATGAGTACTATAAAGTTTAAAATGACACTTGTGCAAATACTGTAGTATACTAGCTCTTCATAGACTGTCCACCACTGATCGGGTGGCTGTTATCTCATTGAATATTGCTTAATTATTTACAGCTTTTTTGCAAATCCACTATAGCGGGAATTATCTGGAGTCCAAAAAAGCCATCATGACATGTGGTTGCATCATGAACTTACTAACAGCGCACCAAAAAGTGCTAAGAAATCTCAGAAAAGTAAATGCTGTCCCTGTCTTTCACCATATTGAACGTGACGGGTATGAAGCTTAAGACTTAACCACGAACGCACTCCAGTGATTTGCTTACTCAGTTCACTGTCTAACATAAAGACATTTTAGTTATTCTGTTTCAGTTCTTTTTCTTCATCTGCGAGATGTTCTCTGAAATGCTACAACAAAGCCGAAAGGCTTTTAATTAGAGGGAACCACGTTGAGCGAGAGGTGGTTTCATCAAAAGTTCTAATAACGTTAAAGAGGAAACTTTTACCCTTCTTTGTATTGTTTTCTCATTACTTTGGTATATGTAAATTCATGCAGAGAAAATTACAAGGGTGCCTGCATATTTTCCCTCTGGTCACCTGATAGGTCCGACAAAATGAATTTGAATGAAACAAATGGAAACGCAGAGGAGCTACTACAGCAATATGAATACCTATCTGAAAGAACAAGAATGCTGTTTATATGAAAGATATACATGTACCTTCATTTTTTTTTTTTAACGCATGCCCTCCCCAAATGAATTTATGAAACAGTGAAATTTATGAAAATAGAAAACCCTATAGCATTGCCGGTTGCTGTTACACTCATAATCTGTAAAGCAGTTCATCAAAGTGTAAACTATAATAATTCAATACTTAACGGTGAGTAAAAACAATGCCAAATTACTTTAAATTTCACAAAGATTGCTGCAATAAAGCTTGTCAGACATAAAAAGGAGTCTCAGTTGCCCCAGTAGATCCATTCAGCAGTGGCAGCAAACATGATCCATGTCTCAATACTGTCCTGAAGAGCATGCTGGGAGTCCGGTGCTTTAGCACCAACTAATTAGACCACCATAATATTAAGAGCTGCTGGAAGCAGTGCATCATGGGAAACGTTTGCACTATTAGTTCTGTTGGTTCGTCAGAAATTTAATGGCTCATAGGAGTCACAAGGCAACGCTTTCACGGCTGCAATCTCTGTCATTCGTCTCCTCTGATGATTCTTCATAATTTAACTGGAAGAAAAAAAAAATTCAAATCATATGTAATTGTTACATCGCAATAGGGAAATAAAGCAGTATGCTACAAGGGGCTCCTCCAATTACTGTTCTCATTAAAGCAATTGAAATGACATGATGATATTATAAAACTGTAATGCGAAGGAGCACCGAGGCCTGCGCAGCAGTACAGGAGAGAGGAAATGACTGAAGAAAAACACACTGGGGCTAATGTGTGGGTGATATTCATATGATGGAAATCATTTTAATACTTTGTATTGCTGCTTGTAGTGATGAGAATCAGTTTTAAGACTTTGTTGTAATACTTTCATCTGAAATACTTAACAGATTGATAATGACAAGGATGGAAGAAAAATAATGTGCTTCATGTATGTGTAAGTTTGTGTGTATTTGTGTGAGTGCACATCATTTGCACTTAAGTGTGCGTGTGGGCGTGTGTGTGTGTGTGTTGTGTGCGTGTGTGTGTTGGCCCTGTCTGCTACCAGGTTTAACGTGTCAATAGCTCCCCGCTTTAGCTTATTGATCCATCCGTCGTAGCCATGTGAACTTTGGAGATGGGAGCTCGTGTTTCGTCAGACAACTGTGGCCAATCTGCCATGCACCCTAGTTTAGAAACCTCGGACATTAGAGAGGCCAGGCAGTCATCTGGGGAGCAGCAGGGCTTTAGTCTGCGGTCTCTAAGGGCATGAAATGGAAAAAGAAGAGTATGTCAATATCGGGCTGCCTACGCTCAAAAGGGCCTCAGTTCACTGCACCTTGTCTGCAGAGATTTCAGCAGCTCATTATGAGTGCAGGAATGTTCAGTGCAATTAAACAGTTATTATACTGAAAGTAAAAAGAAAAAAAGTGATGTGTGTTAAATACCAATAGGACAATTAAAGGAAGTTCTTTAGATGTTTGTACCTGTTGAAAGTGTTAGTACTGATTAATTTTCCAGAAACTGACTATACATGAAGGAAAAATTAAACCTGACAATGGCATTTAATCAATGTTCCAAATCTATTATTTTACTTATGTAATATACCCTGATTAGCCATAACGTTACAACACAAACGTTTATGTCCAGTATTGTCCAGGTTGCCGGGTGGATAGCTTGGGTCCCTCAGGGCATGACTCCACAAGACCACTAGCAGTGTGCTATGGTGTCTGACATCAGGATGGTGGCAGCGGATTCTTTGGGTGCTGTGGGTTGTGGAGTGGGGCCTCCATCAGACTTGTTTCTTCGGTGCATCACATATGTGCTTGATCAGATTGGAATCTGGAGAGTTTGGGAAGATGGATTGGTTGCCTTGGGCTGTTTGCCTGCCTGTAGTGCACTGGCTGTTCTGGTAATTTTCCATTGTGGCCAGCACTGGGTTTTGCTGCATTTGCTGCAAAATTGTCTGTTTTCTGTGAGCCTGGTAGGTTAGCCTTTGTTCTTCACAGGCATAAATGAGTCTTGGGTGGCCATTTTATGGTCTATAAGGTTATTTTTAATTGATAGATCAGTGTTAGCATGCTAACATTAGCTGACTTTTATGTTATCAGTGACCAGTTTATAACTGCATAAAGATGCACATAAAAAACATTTATTTTCTACATCATGTATTTGTGGAATAACAAGTTTGGAACCAATCATGAAAGAGCATGCTTTCATAAGAAAATGATAAACAAAGAGGTGTGATACAATTCAAAAAGAAGTGGAGCTACAGGTACAACCATAGTTGATATTTTCCACTAACATCATGTCCCTCTAATTCATCTAACAAAACAGCAATTATTCAAATGTTTTATTTTCTTAAAAAATGCCAATCTGTATTTTGAAATTAATGAAACCTATATAACACAAGCTAATTCCTGTTATCATTTAGATTGTAAGTTATTAATAGTTGTTACTACTTTTTTTCAGCCTTGAAATAAAAAAAATTACCAAATGAAAGGAAGACTTTCCTCCAACTGTTATGGAATGCTGGGATTAACCCAAATATTAAAGAAACAGAAAGGGCTTTAGTCGTCATTTAAAGATTGGCAGCTGTTTGGATAGCTACAGTAAAAGAAGTTTCTTCTACCACCTATAGTTTCCAGAACAGAAAACAGTGTAGATGGTGGGATCAGCCGAGCAGTGCTGGAGGATCCGAGGGAATGTGGTGCGGTGCGGGCTATGATTAAACCTGAGAGGTAAGTGGGTGCTGGGCCGTTTTAGCTTAGATGGCTACCATCAGTGTTTTGAATTTGATATGGGCAGCTACGGGAAGCTAGTGCAGGGAGCGGAGATATGGGGTGATGTGGGAGAACTTGGGAAGGTTGAAAATGAGATGTGCAACTGCATACTGGATCAACATTAGAGCACAAATGGTGGACAGAGGCAATCCTGACAGGAGATGTAGTTATCCAGTCTTGAAATAACATGGGATAGAACATGCACCTTTTGCTCCACTTATTAATCCATGTGTGAGCTGAGACCAATCAGCCAGGTCAGTGCAGAACAAAAACATTCCTTCTTTCCTTGACCCACCCATTGCTCTAGAATAGGATCAGTCTGAACTCATTAGACCACGTGACATTTTTACATTTCTCCAAAATCCAATCTTTATCTCTCTAGCAAAATGAAGTCTTTTTTTATCATTAGTCTCACTAACAAGTGGTTTCACACTACTGTTTACCCCAATCCATATGTTCTTATCACATTTTGTGGTGTATGGAAATTTTCTTACTTTCACTATTAAACATAGCTAAGGTTTTTACTGTTACTGTTTTTTATATACCATGAAGCTTTACCGAGTGTTTAAGTGATCTTCATTCATGATTTATTTCTGACCACATTTCCTCCACAAAGTTAATGGTTCAGCATTATCCATCCAGGTTTTGATAATGTGTTAAAGGTTTTTTAACTCAGTTCCAGTAATCGCCTTAGTTGTTTTCTTTGCTTGAAGTGAAACAATCATTTTTATTTCAAATATGTATTTTGAAATTATAATAACAGTCAGTGTTTAATATGTGGTAAATACTACACTATGTTCACGCAGATAAATAAGCTAAATTGCATGGTAAATTAATAGTATTGCTATTAATTCATTAAAAAAAACATTTAAAATAAAGAAAAGTAAACTAGCAGATAGATAGATAGATAGATAGATAGATAGATAGATAGATAGATAGATAGATAGATAGATAGGTAGGTACAGTAGATAGATAGATAGATAGATAGATAGATAGATAGATAGGTAGGTACAGTAGATAGATAGATAGATAGATAGATAGATAGATAGATAGATAGATAGATAGATAGATAGATAGATAGTAGAAAAGTAAATATTTTAATAAATAATATATATATATATATTACAATATTGACCTCCTAATTCTTTTTTCTGTTGAATACTGAGGCCATTTTCCCCATCGAATACGTACCACACTGAGCATATGCAACATACTCTACTGTAGTTCTCAACTCTACTGCCATTTCCAATGCAAAAAGTGTCATCCTAAATATGCTGGCTTTAAATGTGAGTCAACGTTCATAGAGCCCCATATAATGTCTAAGTTTACAAACGATATAAACTTGTTTGCAGCCTGGTACAGTTATAATAATAATAATAATAATAATAATAATAATAAAGGTTAGCTAATGGTATCACTTTAAGGTATAACAACTGGAATTGTTGTAGTTTAACTTACCACAAAATCTGTAGGAGTAGGAGTAACACAGGACAACGTGTAAGGTATGAATAAACACTGACTAGTCATGACATTAATCAGTTTATCATTTTACCTAAGCTACAGCTAAGCTTGCTAACTTGTGGCAAATAACCATGTTTAACCAACATCCAGGCTCTGTTCACTCTACCAATTTTCCCATTTATTACTTACCTGGATGGCTTAGGCAGAGTCAAGATGTCGACAACCAGAGCTTCCATATTTCTTAAAACTCATCTTCAGTGACAACACAGAGGGATGGAATTTCTTTTTTATTATTGTTTTTTGTTTATTATTATTGTTTTTTTTATACATTCTAAATATGTCAGTTTCTGTTAGCTGTGATGGTTAGCTGTAAATGTCCCTGGCAGAGATATCTGTATGATGCTGGGTATTCTGGGAGTTGGAATCAGTTGGTCTAGACTGTTTCTAGACTGCTTAAGGCATGAAAATCCACTATGTTTCCAACCCGACGTGATTTATCTAAAAAAAAGAAGAAGAAGAAGAATCAACACCTTCATCAGATTTGAGAATTCAAGATTGCTGTGACTTAAAAAAATGCTTTAATTCAGTCAAATGTATTTTGAGAATTTGGAGACACAACCTTCTAATCAAAGCTGTATTGTGTTACAAATTTACTGTCAGATGCTTTTTTATAAAATTAGAAAAATTATCCTTAGTATAGAAGCACACCAGGCTGACAAGAAATATATGTACAGTAAGGTACAAAGACATCAATAAGATGTCAAGCAGCTGTGGACATACTCTCAATCACTCACACATGGCAACGCAGACAGCAGCCCCTCAGTTTCGTTCTTCTACTTTAGTGTTATAAGTATACAGGATTGGCAGATTCTTCAATAGCAGCATTATGCAAGAAAACCATATCTCTGTGTTCAGTGAGGACAAATTAGACTGGGTCAATAATTTTGTAAAATTAATGAGTGAATAATTTTTATTATTAGAAGGGAATAGGTTGTTGATTCAATAATGAATGATCTATTCTGGCAAAACTGATTTTTGACAACCTCTAGCATAAACACCACCAACAATAGTCCTTTTTAGAGCTAGGAAATTGGATATGTGTTATTCCAGAATATATCAATATCGTATAATGCTCTCTCTCTCTCTCTCTCTCTCTCTCTCTCTCTCTATCTCAAATGTGTTGGCATGTTCAAATGAATGGGACTCAAGAAAATGATTGGTCCAACAAATCTTTAATAAAATATTTTGCCATCAGATTTTAATTACTGATTATGCCATCAGTAATTAAAATGTTTATCTATTACCTGCTATCTATTTGATGCTAATATCTTATACTAACTGCAAAGTCATAAAACGGCAACATGATTAAATACTGAGATTCTGTTAGAAACTACAAATTTTGTTAAATTGGCTTAGCAAGTTTTTCCAAAAAATACGGTACTTACCAAGATATTTGTTGTTTGAAACATTTATAGTCCATAATGATTCTCTGGTGGTTTTGCTTACCGTCTGAGAGAATGATTACATTTTGGGAACCTGAAAATATGAATTTTTTATAAACCCTAAAAGAATCATCAAACACACACTTAATAGATCAAACTTGTATGGCATTCCAGGGACCTTTATTTCAATTGCCTTGTTACATTATTTACATTTAGGCATTTGACAGACACTCTTATCCAGAGTGACTTATTTACTTTTTAAGCAGCTTGCATCACTCCATAACCGGTTAATAACTTCATTGTAAAATAAAGTGGAAGGCAGATGAAAGAACAGAAGATTTCCAGAAGAAAGACATGATTGATCATGTGGATGATTGCCCCAAAATGGAGCATCCAGTGTGTCTTTTAAAGACGCCCCAAGAGAATCATCATCTCCACCTCTGGCCACTGGCTTCTCTTCGTAATGCTATCCACATCAGAGACGGGGAACCATTGATTTAGCACTTAGCTCTCACGTCCCCCATGAGCGCTTATCATTTCTGGCCCCAAGCCAGAGTCAAGGCGTCAAAGTTACCGATCGATTTGCCGAACTTTGAAGAAGCGGAAAGTGCCAGAAGGAGAGAAGGGAGAGGGTCAGATCTGTTTGCTTAAGTGACAGGATGAGGGGGTGTATGGTTGAGTTTCCAGACCAAAGACCAAAGCAACAGATGGTATTTTCTACATTTTATTCTCATCTAACTGTAGTGATTTAATAACAATTTTCTAACAATTTTCAAGAAAGAGCAGGCATTAAATAAAATAAAAAATCCATTAAAAAAGTTTTTTTAATCAAATTCTGTGAAAGGTCAATCCAATTAATTGAAGAAGCGAAAATCAAATCAATAAAAAAGGTTTAAACATAATTCACTGCGTGATGGAGGCTTTTAAAATTGCTTCTTTGGATAATGTTTATGCTCATAGTTTTTGGAGAAAAGTTCAAATACAGACACCTGTCACTGTACTTACATTTATTTTGATTATCTGTACTTTACTTGAGATTTTTTTGGTATGTGTTACATTTTCCTTCTACTCACGACAATTTTTTATAAAAATTCTTTTACTCCCTACATTTTAATAGAGATTCAGGACTTTTCAGACAATCACACATAAGTACACTGATTTTATAATCTAAACATAAGAATTCATGTTGTCACTCTCACCACAGCGTGAACTAACCTATCATACTTGGGAAGGACAGGAACAAAATAATTACCATATCCTAGTTTACATAAATGCGCAGATTGGTTAGGAAAAAACAAAAAACATGCCAGAAACTACAGCACTGGATGTAGAAGCCGAATCCTTTCGTTTTTAGCAAGATTAATCAACAATTTACTTTTTGCATTTGAAAAATCACAGTTCCCTCGAAATAAAACTAAAGCATGGCAGAGTGCCTACTTGCATTATTGTAAGGTGGTTTCTTCTTTATCCATAAAACTCACCAATGCTGAAAATTCTGTAATTTGTCTAATAATGCTAAACAAGCCAGTCAAATAAATAATATAACTTTTGTTATATGTACTTTTATCACATTGGCCTAAAAATTTATGAACTTGTGAAACACCTGAACACAGCCAATGAATTGTACATTTATTTATTATTAGTTTATACTTATTTTCAGGTAAAAAAGAAAAGAAAAGAAAAAGAAAAGAAAGAAAGCAATAAAAATATTCTAGAATTCTGCAGAAAACAAATCTCTACTACACTTGCATATTCATGTTCCCAAAAGCACCAACTTCCATTGTGTTTAAAATGTTAAGTACGGTTTATCAGCACTCGGTCAGATCGATATTCAAAAGATCAGTCTCTTTGTACAGTACTTTAATACTTAAATTCCATTTTAGTACTTGTACTTAGTACTTGTTCTTAAAAAACAAATTAAAGTGTTACTTCTACTTGTAGTGCAGTACATTTTTAGGCAAGTCCTTGTACTTTAACTGGAGTATTGAGTTTGTGTGTCACCTCTGCTAGCTTGTTATGATGCATGTTTCTTATGAAGTTCCTAAGTAGGGTGTGTTACCATATCTGTGACAGAAGCTACTTACTTGCATAAGCATTTCCTCCTATCTATTATTCAAACATGTTGGTTTTAATAGCATTTAAGGGTAGGAGGAGTGTGATAAAGCTTTAGTGTGCATCATGACTTATATATGACTTTTGACCTCTTAGGGGCAGAGTTGACTCTCATCATTTCCTCTGTGTAAAATAACCCAGCGTTCATGACCAGTAATATTGAACACCCCCCTAATAGGTCTCATAACCAGTTCCTTGAACAGGTAATTTGTTAAACATTTCATCCAAATCCAACATCTGGAGATTTTTGTTGTTGTTGTTGTTGTTGTTGTTGATGAAGCCTCTTTTCACTGTATTCATGCTCAGACTGTATGCTAGTGGCTCCAGTGTCCTGCCTGCTATCCAGTTCCCCCGTGTCAGCCCACAGCCATTACTCTCCATAAAGGATGATGAATTAAAGGCTGGTACGGAGAGCGGCTGCAGTGTTGCTGTCTTACTCCCGCTCATAAGAATGATAAAGTGCACTGCATCGTCCCAGAGCCCAAACGCTGCAAGCGCCTGAGGGCATGGAGATGTTGGAAGAAAACAGGTTTAAAAGAGACGAAGCCTACCGAGTCGGTGTTGCTTTGATTATCGTATCTGACGATAGATTTTAAGTTTCCTATTTGTATGTTTTTTTGTGCATATGTGGAAACATACATTGCAACATAACACCATGTAAAGTAAATGTAGGTGGCATGAAATTGTTTGACTCTTCATTTTTGCATTGTTAACATAGGATCATGTTTCTTTAAGTCAGGGTCAAAAATGATCCTTCCATTTGTTAGTGTGTACAAATCCTTCTCGGCTTGATTGACACATTCACAACGTGTACTTAACTCCCTTGCTTAACTGTTTTCACTGTCTTAGCTCTTTATAATAAATGATGGCGTCTCAGTCTGCTACTCATCTTCCAACCATCCATCACCACCCGAACAGTGCTTCCCAACCACCACATGCCTGCTTTATACTATTATTTGTCACTTAGATGATTAATCTCTTAAAAATGTAATTGTCAGGCAAGCTGATACAGCTCCTCTTAGCATGCTGATAGGGGTTCATACCCCTGAGGAAACCTGGACTTGAAATGAAAAATCAGTTATGGGGTTTTCCTAAATGCTGCTATTACCTAAACCAACAGGGAAAAATAATAATCATAGAAATGTAAATATAAGCTTAGGAGTATACCTTTTGGGTAGTACTGCTGTTTCTCTTTACTTAATATTTAAACGAAGCTGAAATAAAGTAGTACACTACTTTATTTGAATTACAAGGACTATCAGGTGATCTATCACTATCATTCGTCTTTGTCATGATCTGAAACCATTCATAGATTTATATCATTTCTTTTTTTCATATTCAGCAGTTTTTGTTATTCTTTCCAAATGCAAGCATACTTTTCTGTCCATATATTTAAGAGTCAGAAACTGCTGTCAGATCATGATAGGGCAGAGACTCTGACCTGAAGATGAATGACTTCTGTGAGTTTAAATCAACAAGGGAAGCACAGCATCTCATTGTTTGCTTTTCTAATGATGCATGTAAGTTATAATTAACTGAATAATTACAATACTGAAGATTTGTTTTATTCTGTTTTGCAAGATGTGTTTCCTGAGGTTTCTTAATGTTATTAACATGGTCTGTTGTGGCAAAAATGGGTGCTCTGCATATTCTAAGCTAATCATAACCAGGTTTAAAAAAATGTGTTGTTATTTAATAAAGAGTGTTATAATCATTGAGGTGATGGTTCATGTGAGAAGAATTTTAGTGCTTAGTACTGGTGAGGAAGGTTTCCCCTGCCTTCATGATAGAAGACTGTGGACTATAAAGGTTTCTCTGTGAAGTGATAAAATGGTTTTTTTTTTTTTGTCTGATTAATTTCAAGAGAAAAAAACGTGAAGCTGGTACTGGAACATGTAGTTAGCTTCTATAATTTAAGTATCATTATTGTGTCTAATAGAGCATAGGAATATGATTCCCATCAGCCACTGCATCCTACTGATTGTGACAATTGTGGCGCTTGACTGTTTCCCATTTCATTAATGAGCACTTGTATTGAAGTCACATTTGTACAGTCTGTTAGCATTCTGTCTGTTGTGTTTAAGTAGCATTGTGTGTTGAGTTCATGTGTATCTAGTTTGCTTTTATTCTACATTGACTAGCCATCTCTAATCAATCTGTGACAGTAATTCAATAAAGAAATTAAAAATGTCAACTATAACTGTACAAAGCTAATAGGCACAGTGTGCTGTTTATTGATAAATTAAAATTTGCAATCATTGGCAATTCACTGTGGTATGAGAAAAATAAACAATCCTATTATATGTTCAGTTTTACTAATGTTATAAACGTTTTAGGATGTTAACCATCAGTAATTATCTCCCTAACTCAGTAGATTTTATTACTTACTTGGCAGGTCTTCTGGCATGCAGAAATACTCCATCCAGGAACACTCCAAAAATACCTAATAGCTACCTATGGTACAATACCCTAATACCTACCAAAAGTAGTCCAAGGAAGGACAACAAATAAGCCAGTAACCAACTCTTATTAATCCACATGGGAAGCAAAGCTAGCTTGTTTGGGCCAATCTTACAGAAGAGCTCCTGTAGAATAATCTGCTGAAAAAGTTATTCATGGTTATGATTAGAAGGTGTCAGGATCCACAGTGCATCACACTTTGGATGGCACTACATAGATACAGTGCATGCTGACACCCGTCCAGTGCGAAAAAGTCTTAATATGGGCACATGAACAATAGGACCGGACTGTAGAGCAATGCCAGAAGGTGGCATGGTTTGATGGATTACATTTTCCTTTACTTCATGTGAATGCGCTTCACTTACATTGGCAATAGATGGCACCAGGATGCACTATGGGAAGAAGGCATGCCAGCGAAGACAGTGTGATGCTCTGTGCGCTGTTCTGCTGAAAAGCCCTGGTGACATGTAACATCTACTAAATTGTTACAGATCAAATATTTCCTGATGGCTATGGCCTTTTTTTCAGCAGTGCAGTAAGGCCCCCTACTGCACTATAAAAACCTTTTAGGAATGGTATGAGGAACATGACAAAGAATTCAAGGTGTTGATTGGGCCTCCAAATTCCCCAGATTTCAAGCTGATCAGGCATCTGTGTGATGTGCTGGACTAACAAGTGTGACTCATGAATGCACCATCTTAGAACTTACAGAACTTAAAGGATCTGAACACATTCAAAGGTATTGCGGTGTCCATAACTTGATGCTTCAAACTTGTTTTGGAGACATAAGAGGGACACGGTATTATATAAATTATAGTATAATTTATTGTTATGGTGATCTGTGTATACTGTACTGTTTGTATATCATATCATGACAGCATTGTGCTCCTTCCACAGAGAAAAGTATCTGAAAAGTGTACTAATATATTATAGTATTTATTTTACTGTTCTTATACTTTAGTTACACTTTTCAGATACTTTCCTTTAAAATATATCTGTGTTGAAGGAACGGAAGGATGTCACAATATGATTGCATTCTTTTTTATAAATTATGTTTTCTAACTAAAAAAATGTGTATCTTTTACAGCACAATTAATCTTCTTTAAGTACTCTCTCATACACTGAAGTATGTACTCATGTATTTCCTGTACACATACCATTCTGAACATCCTCAATCCTCAAGCTAGACTCAAGAAGATGATGGATGGCCGTTTGGGCGCCTTTGGAGCATTGTGCATCTGTTTTCTTAAGTCTAACCTCTCAAATTCATCCACACGTCTTTAGGATCTCTGGGGATTTTGAATTCTCTACCTTACACAAACTGCTTACATGTCTGTCTGGAAGTCAATTGTTTCTCTCCACTCACAGACAGGAAGAACAGCACAGAAACTTAGATATCTTCATGAAACAGAGTTTTCCTAAGAGACCTTCATAGTGGTGTTGGCCAGAGATGAGCAGCTCTTTTAAGCATTTTTGATTACTTGTGAGTTTCTGTAAATTCCAAAGAGCTAAGTGAACCACATGACCAAACATTTTCCTGTCTGATCGGATAACTTGATTTTTCCCATTTAAAAAATCCCGTTTTTTTTTATTTTTTTTTTATGGAAATAAGCATGACACTGCCTGATTTCAATGGTACTACAAAAGCCGCATAGTAATCGCTTCTGTTTCATTTGGCATGTGTTAATAACGAGAGGAGTGATGAGACTCAGGATTGCTGAGACAAGAGTAGTTTGTTTAGTCTGCAGACTTCCTGATGACATCGCCCTCAACCTTCACTCCATCTCGATGACAGATGCAAAGCCTCATGGGATTGCCTGTAGCCCATGCCGAGTGAATGGGAAAAGGAAGTCACTAGCTGCGTTGTGAGGAAGAGTGTCTGTATGGGCACTGACAGCACATCACTGATAACGGCCTGGAGACAGCATTGTGCACAGAGAAGATGTAACACTCACTGTCTCTGGATAAAACGAGTACTGGATAGCAGGATAAGCAATAAACACAGAGTAACACTGGTTTGACTGGTCTGAATTCTAATATCACTGCTTTTCAAAAAGGATTAAATCGGAATGGGCATTTGTTCTCTTGATTGAGACTGGATCCCCTCTGGCCGCCTTGTATATTCCTCCGTTTATTTGATTCATTTCACTGACATTTTGGTATGTGATGTGCAGCGATTGGTTGTCTGTGTGTGTCTGTATTAGGTACCTGTTTTCCTTCCGCCAGACTCTCCCAGCATCCTTGCTGTCACAACACAGTGCATGTCGGCAATGAAGATGGATTACCCTACAGTTGTTGGGGGAAGGGATGGATGAAGAAGAAAAAAGAGCGAGAACGAGAGAGTGAGCGTGCAAGACATAAAGATTTGAAGTAAGGGAAAAAAATAACATCTTAGCTAAATAGCTACCATAGATCTACAATTGCTCTGTTTCTTTAAACGATCCACATGTCACACCAACGATGCATCTTGATTCACCTATGACCCAGCAGGTTGTGATCGTGTGATCAGGTTACAATGTTGCCTAAGGTGTTTAGAAAGCATGCTGGGTAAAAGCAAGATGCCTAATATTTCAAGGGTTGTCTCTGACATAATCTGGCTGTTCTGCACTCAAGCGCTGTTATTCATCTCCAGAGAATGTTAAGTGACACATTTCCCCTGGGTTTTACAGGATGGACCATGCATTTTAAATATGACACTCTTATTTGGGTGCTTTAAATGATCGTTCCCACTACATTATTTAACTATAATAAACTTTATGCATTTTAAATACCACCCCTATTACAGGATTTTGCATCTTCCCTACTACTTACTAAATGGCCAATAATTTTATTTACTAATATTTACATTGATATAATGTGGTTTATAATATTAGCACACCATACTGGTAAGCATAATTGTGGTTTTCTAATGATCACTTTTAATATACCGGCAATTAAGTGTCTACTGTCCATAGAGGTTTTGCAGGAATGTATTAATTTTTTGCGAGGAACCACATTCCCAGTGAAGGCAATTTTTATGCTTCATGCGTTGCAGTCGTGATAAGCCTCTTCAGTAAAATCCTCTGGTAGACGATCGACTCCCTGCCTTCGCTCAAACCTGAGAAGGCAAATGAGAGCTGTCACAGTTATGTCCTTACATATGCTTCTTCTAATGCTTGCATGCTGCTGTGCTCTTATTTCAGGGCCATAATAAATACGAGACAGGGATTTATCATATTGTGGGACTGTAATGTGATTCAATTCATTTCCCGACTCACTGGTTAATGAAATGGAGTAAACATCTCAGGCTGGGTATTTTTCTATGGAAAGGACGGGGAGATTGGGCCTACTGGAGAGTGCGGGTAGTGTTTCTTAGGTGTCCTTGTTTTTACAGGTGGATAAACATGACAGATTCATATTTCTAAAGAATAGCCTGTAATGTACTATATTGCATTTGGTGTCAATCAAATACTTGCAGCTCAGCAGTTTTCCATCAAACTGTCTCTGTGTGCAGTTGGAGAGATTGCTAGTGAGAGACAATTGTGATTGTGGCATGGAGATTTACAGAGAGAGAGAGAGAGACTCAGAGAGAGAGAGAGAGAGAGAGAGAGAGAGAGAGAGAGAGAGAGCAGCTTTTAAAAGGATTTTGTCGGTTATTGACTGGTTGCACTCTTCTGCTAATAGCCATTTAAAGATTATAGGCCTGCTGGTGGGAATCAAGGCCTCCATTGTTCTCCTTATTGCATTCTGGCAGATGGGGGCTGACACAACAACACTCTCCCTCCCTGCGGGCACGCTCACTCTGCACAGCCCTCCATCAGCACAGCTCCTATTGAACCGGCCCTAATAACTGCCCATGAATTATTAATCTGCTTGTGATATTGAAGGCCAGGAGGAGGAGGAAAGGAGGACATGAGGAAGGCGGGGAAGGGAAGGGGAGGCCTGAGATTGGTGTGCAGGTGCCATGCCGGAGGATCTTCTGGTCCAGCCCAAACACTCCCAGGGTGACTCTTTCTCGGAACATATTGGGCATTCCGATAACGGGGCCTAGCAGAGATAAAATATATATTCATTAAATGTCAGTGGGTTGATGAAATGAGAGCGATCCATTAGAGGCTGGCCCAGGCAGTAGCGGTGAGGGCTAATGTTTCCCGGTTGTTTAAAGAGGCCAGACCGCTTTTAGTGCGACCGATGGTGCCACGGGGAGCAAAGCTTCTCATCTGGGAAGTTGGGTTAGCCGGGACTACTCTTAATGATCAAGAGGGACAGATGACCTGGAGAGAGATGAAAACAGTTCAGCTTGTATTGAACTTATAGGATAAATATAGCAAAGGATTTTGGGACAGTCCCACTGTTACATTTGAGTTAGCTTGGTGAAAGATTATGGCGATTACACATTATCTGGTTTTACCTTTGTCCCGAGTTCCACTAAAGACTTTACAGACTGCACAGATTCACAAAGTCAGAAGAGAATATTGCTTTGGAATTACATGGCCAGTGGCAAATCTATTTTCATATTCCCCATTATTCAAAATTAAATATGCACATGGTTTGATGAATTCGATTTTCTCTGAGTCTAAATTTAGAGGAAAACAATGAACAATGCCTGGAGAATCCTTTGCGAATATTCATTATAAAAGGAAAGGTTTATTTCCTAGACAATGTTATTTACTTATGGTCTCCAGGTAAAGCTGTGAAACATTAACACTCACTATTTCTCGTATCAGTAATCCTTTGATATATCAGTGATTCACTAAAAAATTTAATGGTTTAAAATAATAATTATGGACACTTTTAAGCCTCTACTGATCATCTAAGACCTTGTAATAGCTGAACTTCCCCAAAGTTATCCTTGGTTCTAAGCTGCTGAACACTGCAGCACAGGCCCCAAAATGTCTCGCATCTTCGCTTAGCCAGATTTTGGTTCAGCGCCCACATTTCACTCCAGAGAGAGCACAGGAAAGGAAAACTTTAATAACGTTCTGGAGTTTTGCCAGAGTCAAGACAAATAGCCTTGGACTATGTCCAGTGAAAACCAACATTTCACCCCTGGCATTATTGCTCCCTTTTTCATACTTAAAGTGAATGTTACCAACCATGGCACTTTCTACATACGAACGGGTTTAGGTGGAAATTCGTGATAGGTAGCCCTGAAGGAAGGTGAGGGGGGGAAATTTTTAGTTTAGAACGAGAGGCCGAAAGAATGTAGATTACTTGCACATAAGACCCTCGGATGTGTGCTTTGATTAACACCAGTGAAACCGAGAGAAACCATGCATCATTGCTGCTACATGCCAGCACATATTCCTCTTCCTTGTCATTAATCAGAAATTTAAATGTCTGGACTGTAAGATTTTAACGCTGATAGTGTCCTACAAGGTACTTAATGTCTAAAAATAATTGTGTCCAACATATTTGCCTATAGTACCATTCAAATCAGCTTTTGATACCTTATTAAATCTCAAGACTAATCAAAAATGCAAATAGGAAAAGTGCTGAAGGGGCAGAAACAGCCCCTGGAAGCTGTTTTTTCCTTAAAGAACATTGTTTCAAATATGGAAGCAAAGAAAAAAAGGGGGAGGGCTACTGAGTGAGAATGAGTGGGGATGCCTGCAGGGCAGAAGTAACAAAAAGCACTCCGAATAAGTGTGTAGGGGTGGAATCAGTAACCAGCTTTTTCAAAATGAACCATCTGGGTACATGAAAGAGGGGGAGAAAGACAACAAACAAAAGCATCAGGGATGCCAGTGAGTGTGTCAGCTCTCCTCCTGTCTTATATCAGTAAGTGCGGGAGAAAAGAGAGGGAGGTGTTGCTACTGAAATCAGAGAGAGAGAGAGAGAAAGAGGGAGCGAGAATCTGAGCGTTGAATGGTGAATATCCCCTAAAGGCAGAGCTCAATGCCAGAGGAGTCATGGGGCCCTGCAGGCTGACAGTCATCCAGCCTAATGGGCCTGGCTGTTTACTCTGCAAAGCCGAGAGTGGATTAAAGGGGTAATTAAGGTTAATGATCCTCCCGCTACACTCGGGTGATCTGTGTTCAAGCACTGCAGGGTGCATGCTAATGCTAAAGTTAAGCCGGGCCACTGAGCAATACACACTGATCGTGACACCGTGTCAGCTATTATTGAGCGCTTCACAAATTTGTACATGAAGACGTAGATTGTTGTAATAGTTTTTACGTAGAATTGGTTAATTTGTTTTCTGAATGCTGCCTGATCAGTATTGATGTAAAAATTTTAATAATAATTCTAAAAATACTATACATTTTTAAAATGTTAAGGTTTTATTTTTTTATGTGAGAATTACGTCCATTTCACTGCATTTATTTTAACTGTATTTTAAATAATATACCGTGTGTATTCAGTCATTTATATTTTACGTAAGTATTTTATTCAAAATTAAATAATTGTGTGTAGTTAAATTTTCTAAAAATAATCCATTACAGATTCTTTATCTTAAAAATCATCTAGTTTTTCTTATATTCAAATCTCAATTAATATAAATCAATGCTATCCCAAAAAAATGATGTTTCTTTTATGAAGTTATAAAAGTTTAGCTTGAAGTCTCCATGGATATAATCTTTGGCATAAATCATCTTTAATGTAGCCCCTGTTATCTAATTATGTTGCATTGCATAGTACTTGTAACAAAAGGCCCTTCCATTTTTGAAAGGAAGCATGGTCGTTTTTCACTGTATAAGCTAATCAATTGAATGGAACATCAAAAAATGAAATTTGAAGCGCCAATTTTTTTGCTTTTACTCGTCTTTGAAACACCACAGTAATAGCAACAAAGTGCTTTTTTGTCAAAAGTGTACTTTCTGAGAATGGAGTGAGGGCTCGGGGCAGCACATTTGAGCGTGTGAATGACGGGACACATCAGGCCTAAGTGAATTATGACCCTGTTAAACTGGGTTTTAGTGCCATCCATAGCAGACACATTTTCCTGCTTTTTCCAGTAATTTTTGAAAGCCTTTTTGCTGTAATAAAATATCACTTTTTCCTGCATTTGTGCATTAAACGTCCATTGTCTTCTCTTCTTTTTTTCCAATGATAATCACATTGAGACTTGCTTCCCCCCTCTAACCCTTGTGCTCCCTCTGTTAGATCACTTTTCTCTTGTAAAGATGACACTTGGTCGTGTGAAAGCGAATTGCTCTCCCTCTCTCTCTCTTGCTTGCTCACTCTCAGACAACATGTTATGATGTCATTGTCATGAAGGGGGGTTTTGGTATTGCAGGAAGCTGTCGCAAAAGTGCTCTAAGGTGCCATAAACATGCTGTTCGCCCATCATGCCCTGAGACAAGGTCTTGAACAGAGACATGTCCATTGTTGTGTTGTGTCTCGAGGCACATTCTCAATTTGTGTGTTAACTGCTAGCAGCATGCTATCAGTGGTGATGTTTGTAAAGCTCTGATGTCCCCTCCAGGTCCTGTTATGGTGAGATCAGAACATATTCACCTTTATGCCTTATAACCCACAGGCTCCCACTGATGCTACCTGCTGTTATTAAGCCATGGAAATATGACAGCTGGCAAAGAGGCGACCGCTGAGCTATTGAAACACAAATGTGTATGGCGGCAATCAGCCTGGTGTTAATTGTTTGCAAATGAGAACTGGAGATCATTAAAAAAATGGATGAAAACAATGATTACTGTTTGAATTATGCAACTTAATTTCCCTTGCTGCATGTCAACAATCAGTAGTGCTTAAAAACAGGTCAGAGTTTTAACTGAAAGTACTATTTCACTTAAAGATAACACTTAAACAGCCCATTTATCACTTTACCCTGCACTGAGTGCAGCGTCTTGAAGCCAGAGGCATCACAGCGTGTGTATCTATAACCTCAGCCTTATCACCTGCAGTCATTTCCAGATTCGATTCATCTTGTCAGCATGCCGTTGTCACTCCTGAGCTGAAATCAATCCAAGCATACAATACGAGATGGCTTTCTCTAAAGAAGCAGATGAAAGTGTGTTGGTGCCATCAGGCACAATCATTTCTAGAAACTGGAGACGATGCAGGGTAAGAAATGTGTAAAACTGAGGGATCATAATGCATAGCCACCTTAATTCCAAATATAAGAGTTGAAATAACATTTTATAAAAATACAGTTAAAGCAAATTATGAAAAAGTCAAATAAAGCTAATGAGACAGGAAACCAAAGAAACAGTTGATGAGCTAAAAAGGAAACAAAAACAAACAAACAAATAGTTTTAAAGAAAGAATCATTTCAGAAGAAAGGAGATTAATCAAATGGTGAAAGGAACAGGCCACATGCCCAAAGGATTTCTGTCAGAATGGACCACTGCTTCATTATGTCAGTGATAGCAGCTGCAGGTGTGATTGTCACGCCCCCTCTTCCTGCTCCTTTGTATCTTCCTCCAGTGACAGGGAGATATCAAAAGCTCCAGCATACTGTTCTCATCACCGTGGTCACTACAGCTCTTCTACTTCTAGCACCGCTCAAGGGTCTGGCAGCAGCGGCAGCATCTGCTGGATTGGATCAGACAAACACAATAAACAACCAAACATACCCACATTTCATCAGCTCCAGGTTCCTCTGAGGAGATCGATGTTCCTGTCAGTCTCCGTGCTCCTTTAGTGGAAAAAAAGGCAAATGTATGTGTAATGTAAAAAACCTGTCAGATTAATGGTAAAAGTGCCGCCTTCAGGCACAACTACCAGGTAAGTGCTGCTAAATCTAGAACTTGTTAAAAATGAATTTAAAGTTTCTTATCTCTCTCAACTATAAAAACTGTTTTTTTTTTTATTTAGGCGCTATTAGTAAGAATTAATTTTGGTTACAGAGAGAGGAAGGTGTTTAGGAATTCTCCAATCAGGTATTAAAAAAAAAGAAGGGATTTCATTCCTAGAGAGGTCTGTGTTGCAGAGATGCTTGTGCTGGCATGGGAGTGGGTAGGAGACAGATTGGTGTAAATGATGTCTGAACTGCCACGAGCATGTATGAAGCACATGAACAGGACTCATAAATACCTGCATCAGCTTGGTAATCAAATCCTGCCCTTCACAAGAAAGGCTAAGTGAAAGATTCTCTCTCAGGGGAGCAGGATACAGGAGTTCTCATTCTTAAACGATGCAATGCTGCAAATGCAGTGTTCATGGGCTATTTGTACACAGGAAAAGAGAATTTCTTTATGTGCTAAAGAAAGAAGGAAAGTGTAGAAGTATATTGTATACAATAGTATATAATTAATTAATTTATAGTTATTAATCATTAATTAATTTTTAACAACCTTAGTAAAACCACAGCCTTGGAAAATTGGGTGTGAGGCTGCAATATAACACACACACACACACACACACACACACACACATATATATATATATATATATATATATATATATATATATATATATATATATATATATATATATATTTTAGATAGATAGATAGATAGATAGATAGATAGATAGTAAGTAGGGTTGCCTTTGATCTAAGGGCTAAGGCACTGTGTTTGATCAGAGGGCTAAGGCACTGAGTTACTGATTGCCACTGTTGGGTCCTTGAGCAAGGCCCTTAACCCTATCTGCTCCAGGGGCGCTGTATCATGGCTGACCCTGCGCTCTGACCCCAGTTACGCTGGGATATGCGAAGAAGGAATTTCACTGTGCTGTAATATATGTGTGACAAATAAAGGCTTAACTTACTTAACTAAAGCATATCCTGGGAACACTGGGAGTCAGGCAGGAATACTAGATTAGTGTTTTTAGTAGTGCTTGTGGTGTTTTTAATTTGTAGGATTAGTATTAATACTATATTTCATTTATTTGTCCATTCGTTCATTTATTTTCTGTACCTGCTTTATTCTGGTCAGTCTTGTTGGATCTGGTTTGTATCCTGAAAATACTATGGGCAGGAATACACCCTGGATGGCACTATCATTATTACCATTATTATTATTATTATTATTGTTGTTGTTGTTGTTTTTGTTATTATTAAAACTAACACATAATAACACTATCCTAATTCCAGGCTCATATCAACCCCATAAGAAGCGTGTATTTAAAGTGTTATATTAATAACTTTTAATTCAATAATTAACCAACCCGTGTGTAAATGTGAGAAACTCGCCCATGGCAACGCTTTAATGCGACTGTCTTCTTTTTAAAAGTTTAATTGAGCAACGCGTTTAGCTATTACAGCGTATGTAAACAAAACACTACATCATCGTCCTCAGCGGCCTAAAATCATTTGCACCTCAGATGAGCGGACAGTAATAACCTTTCATTCTCTCGTTTGTCAATTAGTACCGGCGGAGGAGAAGAAGAAAAAACCCCGTCCAGCTGAGAGCGCGCAATAACGCGCAGCTGTGCTGAAGAATGCAGTGGCTTTATTACTCGGCGACACGGCGAGACAGAGACATATTTCAGTCATTGGCAGCTTAATGAGGCGCCCCGAACCCGCAATTTTAAATGCCACGCTGTCCCGGAGGAGCGCGCGCTCCTGGAGCCTGCACGGGATTATGAAAGCAGCACGCGCCACCTGACGGCCAACGCACGCACTTCCGCCTTGCAATAAAACATCCGGCTTTTATGAAGGATTTATCACTACTGTACGTTTATCAGCGCCCAGTTTACACTTTAGCGGCTTTTTAAAAAATTCAGACACTTAACTAAAGTGTCTCTAGACTTTATTCCAATTGTAACACAACTAGGGAAGTTACCATGTAAAGCACTTTAGTGTATTACAAATATATTCAAACCTTAGATAAGTACATTGAAAATATACTAATAAATTTTTTAACATTATATAAAACGTATACTAACATCATGCTTTTACCAATTTTTGGAATTAAACTTTAAACATACTTTAAAATAATTTTACTGTAGTAAACGTTCCAAATATATGTTATAGTAAAATATAGTATACTTTAAGTGAAAGATCCGTGTATTTTCCAAAGCAAACTTTGTGATCCTGATTGGCTCCCCAGTCCTACTAGTTTGAATTCACGGCTGGAAGCTGCATCATCACTTGCATAATTCTAATTGTTATTATTTTATTTTCATCGGCATAAGGTCAATTCCATGGTTTTTGTTAGGTAGTTTGAAATTACGTACATAATTTAAAGTAGCCAGAAGTATAACAGCATGCTACTGCTGCAATAAGAAAAGAATCATGGTGTATTACTCGTGTATTTGTAACACAGGTAAAAATTGCAGTAATGTACTTATAATACATTAAATATATACTTTAATTTCATCACTGTCAGGTATGTATGTTAGTACATAAATAGCCATATACTTTAAGTGTACTAAGTATACTTAAAGTTGTTCCACTTTAGAACAAAAAAAGTATAGTTAATACACTTAAAATTGTGATTTTGTAATAATTTAATTACAACTTGCACTTAGTACCAAATTAGTTGTTTCAAAATAGAAACCTTAAAGTTTACTAGTCATTAGTTTGGCTGCAAGTACACTTAAGTATGTTTTGGGCTTTAATATACTTAGCATACTTTCTTTTCACTTGGGTAAGTATGCGTATTGGCCATCCTCAAGTTTCCTTCTGCCATAAGCCAACTAATTAACTAACTACTACGTAGTGTAAGCACAAGTTTGATCAATTTTCACTGTAATTTCAGTCAATATTAACAAAAATCTGTCCTAATACATTGTGGTTAAAACTGTTTTTGTTATCGTCACTAGCAAATACAAATTAAACGCTTGCAGGGATCACACATTAGCATGCTTTGGCATGCTTGGAAAGTTTAAGACAAAATTAAATTAATTAAAAACCCACTGTTTTGAATTGAAAAAAAAAAAATCATTTTGGACATCCATTTTTGTCATCAGAACCATCTAAGTGGACTTAACTTAAAAAAAATTTATACACACTTCAGATGAGCAGACTGAAGTGCTTTCAACAGTTCTAAAAATGTCAGTTGATGCTATCATTTGACCATCAGAGGAGAGGTATATTTTGTATTGTAATATGTGTATACATTTTTGGGCCCCTCTGTGTATATCACTTTAATGTCCCTGACATGTCAGTAGTTTCACTGAGATTTGTGTGTAATCAGGTGTTAATATTGTGTCCACTGTTAAAAGAAAGATTCACTTCTTGAAATGCTCCATGCACTGAATGAAATATATTTAAATACAGAAGTACTGAGAGTCAAGAGTAATCTCTGAATCTCGGTCCTCTATATTTATAGTGTATCTTTAGGTTAGGCTTTCTGGACAGATTTACTTCATATGTTTCTGTGATATTTTCTTTTTGGGTTTACTGGGTTCTGAAGTTTCAGTCTTGTGCTGTTCTAGGTAACTAGTCCTGGTTTGGTAGAAGATTTAGTTTATAATAAATATTGTATTGTACGGTACAACCTGTTTTTCTTATTATTATTGTTTATTTCACAGTTAGCCCAGTTATAGTATAGGTGAAGTTAGTTCGCACTGTATTGACTAGAAAAATTATTTCCCCCCCAAGAGTTTCCCTATCTACAGTGGTGAAACTAGGTATTGGGTAACCTAAGTCTGCACTTTACTGAGCTGTCCATTATTAGCAGCTTTCTGCCTATGATCTTTGACCTTAACTGACCCCTGCACATGGTGCTACTGACCAAGTGAACTGAGTTCTGCTTGCTTTCCACCTCCCATCCCAACATCAGCTCACATGCTCATCGGAGAGGGAATCATTAAGCCAGCCTTGAGAAAGAGGGCCAGGGGAGAGCTTTACTGAGCCAAACACTATCATGAGAAAGAGTGTCCATTCTAATATTCACAGATACTGTTACACGAAAGTGAGAATGAATCATCTTTTAATTGCATTCTCTCTTTCCCTCTTTGTTTTTTTTCACCATCCACTATCCCCCTCTGCCTCTCCCCTTTTCTCTCTCTCTCTCTCACACACACACACACACATATATATATATTAGTATACAGACACACACTCTTCTCTCATCTCTCTCCATTCATTAAACACACATCCATTGGAGAATAAGAGCACTCCATTTTAGACTGGGATTCATTTTCAATTAACCTCTTCAGAAGATGAATCTGAGACCCACTTATTTTAAATTATCCATTTATTTTAAAAGTTCAAGACGGATCATTTACCTGGGCACTTTGTCAGGCAGCCATAAAAAATCCCTCACCTGCCACGTGCATCTAAAAATAAAAGCCACACTGAAACTTTAGATAAGCATTTAAGAAGGGCAGTGTTGCTTTCTCACTCTGGATGTCTCACACTTTCAGCCAGCCACATCAGCCGAGGAGCCAGCAGTGTTGAAAGCTAACACCAGACTGCTTTGCTGGCTCCCCTTTGCTGTTGTCACCTATCTGAGCTCTTGTGAGCTATCACCTGCACAGTCAGGATCCCGACTGAAACAGATTGAATTCTGATTGATTTCTGCTCGGGAAAGAGGGGGAGAATTTAAAGGTTTTCCTTTTTAATTGGGTATTTGGTGTGTGCTGATGAGAGGACTGTGTCCGTCCCTAGGGATCCTTTATGGGGCAATAATGGCGTTCAGCTACAGCTTTGTCTGCTCTCTCTGGAAGGCCATAACCCCACATTTGTTCTGAGTGCTTTTCTATTATGCATTGATAGTTGAGTATCAATCAATATGGTAGAAGGAAACAGAAAACCTAGCGAAACCAACTTCTTAAGTGTAAAACGGCTCTTAATACCAGAGCTTTCAAACAACTTAACCTCGGTGCTTTTTTTCATGTCTTACTCTCCTGGTGGGTCTCTTGCAAGAGACAAATATGGAGACAGTGATGGTTTACTTAATGAAAAAATGAGGTGGATCAGTGGAGTTAGTGCACAACAGGATAGTGTTTTTCAGCTTTTACAGAGTTCTTGATATATAGACAAATACATGCTTACAAGCACACATGCACAAAAGCACAAGTGACTTTTTACAGCTGATGGACTTACTTTGAAATCAAAACAAGATAGCATTTACATTTAGCTTGATTGTTTATTTAAAAATTCATATAGAAACCTATAATAAGTTTTTATTTACAGTGCTCAGATAAAAGGTACTTACTGAACTATATCAACTATTTTACAAAAGTGATGATGCTATGCAGACATGAGACCCAAGTAGAACTTTGATAAATGGATTTATAATATTTTACAAATACATATATCCACTTGGTTGTCCCTCATAATCTTCATCATCCTCACTCCCATCTGCATTGATTGATGTGCTGTCAGTTTCATTTTGTCTTTCAGGAAGCTCTCTGCCTTTCTGAGACCCTGAAAGATAAGAGTAAGTTAGAATTATGGTTATTGTCATAAAAGGCAATAAAACATGAGTGTATATTTTTTCAACAGGCTAACAAGCAGGTTAAAAAAAGCACTCTATGCCAAGGAAACAGCACATTCAGGAGAAGAAAATTACATTTTAGTGGATCTCCTGTTTGACTATTTCATTTGGGTTCTATAAA
Source organism: Channallabes apus (assembly GCA_030522415.1). NCBI lineage: Eukaryota > Metazoa > Chordata > Actinopteri > Siluriformes > Clariidae > Channallabes > Channallabes apus. The sequence goes on from CM060113.1 coordinate 28,402,470, forward strand.
CATTTTTCATAATTTCATCTTTTCATGACACTACACTACTATTTTCCTCCAAAAAAACCTCTTTGAGTATTTAAAGCTCAGTCTGTAGTAGCAGGTCTGTATTGTGTCACCTTTCTCCACTGGCAAGAGTTCCCAGAGTTCATTGCGGTTGCGACATTCCGGGAAATGATGGGGGGAAGGGGAGTGGGGGTGGGGGTGGTACAGGAGTAGGGCGAGTTGCCTGTGGCACAGATAAGAGGTGGATAGTAGAAATGCAGACCCCCCAGAGAAAGCGATAGTAACCAGACAGTCACACCAAAAGCCTGCCACATAATACACACATCCCTCCACCCCCCATCATCCAAATCTCACTCATCTCCGTCCTCTCTCGACCTCCTGTCATCACTAATACTGTGTTCTTTCAAGAGAAAGTCTGTGACTGGTGTAAAGCTATCTGCCATTCCGTGAGATTTCTCGGAAAACCAAGTTCACCTATACTCAGGCGGAGATGACGGGTACAGATAGTTGGAGCTCCGAATCGATTTGGCCTCCATTGTTGATTTATATGCATGTCTTTTTCTACCACAGGCCTGACCGCAAAAAAGTGGAAATGACAGGTAACTGACATTCATGGAAAAAAGGACAAAGTGAGCTACATTTCGCATGCTTTGGGATTAACAGTGGAAAATTTCAGATCATGTTAAATGAATCCTACAAATTAATGAGTATGAATTCAGTTACTTAAATGCCATCATGAGTCTGACATCATTATTTTAGAGCATTTCTGTTACTTATAGTTTTGTTTTTATTTTATTTTTGTTAGATTATTTAATTAGATTTGATTTCATCTTATATTTTGTAGGACTTTTTTTCTCTTCCGTCTTTATTGTACTCTTGTGCATTGCTTACACTGCTATTATATTAATACATTACCCGTAATCTTTTGTTCATTTTCACAATTTGGAGCATGCATTTTCAAATTTGTTTCATTAAAAAATCAATTCAGTTAAATAAATAAATAAAAGAAAGAAAGAAAAAAGAAAGAAACCTTACACTGTCCACATGCTACCTAGCCTAATCTATTACCAAATTAAGCTTTGGTTTTAAGTTTAACAGTTGCCTAGCAATTTTATAAGTTACCACATTTTTACTCATTTAGTGACAACTATCGTTTCAATCTGGAGGAAAAAAAGGAGTTTTATTTGGCTTTTAATTAGTCTGATTAGTTATGTTTACGCAAAGTTTACAAAATAGTAATTAATGAAACAAAGTCAGTATTTGGTGCAACAATGTTTTCATGAACCTTTATTGTCTGGTACTATATATGCAGCTTTATATATATTAAAGAGCATCCTGCAGAACCACCCACAGTTCTGCTGAGGACTTTTACTTTAGCACCTGCCTTTTTTTGCATGCAAATCCCTTTAACTACCTTTTTTGTGTCTAAAAGTGGTTATTTATATAATGTGCTGATTGATTTTCTGGCATACAAAGATGTTTCTGTAACTTAGTAGTGGAATTTTTTATTTACTGTTAGAATACTTATGTTTGAAATTGAGAAATGTTTTTGTACTACCTCAATAGTAAAGTAAAAAAAAAATCTCTATATATATATATATAGAGAGAGAGAGACATTTCTTGGTATGTTAATGTGGAAGACACACTTCACATTATTTTTAGTGACTTTATATGTGTGTACAGTATCATACAAACCTCTGCGTATGACCTGTAATCTTGCGGAAGCAGACGTTTCACCGAAGGTGTTCCTGGCAGCACATGTATACACTCCTGCATCATCAGGACTGACCTTGTGGATCTGGAGCCATCCAGTGAGCTCAAAGCGCCGCGGGCCTCCACTCGCCTGTAATTACACAAAAATAATCCACCATCTGTATCTGTAGCTCTAAAGCTGTGTGAGTATACTTTCTTATTACAAAGCTCCATATGGACTCAACACTGCTGCTAATATTACTTCTAATGCACATATGTGCAATATACCTATATATTAACTTAATTAATAAAGGATGTACATAAACGTGCGTACTGTACATACCTGAATGGCTGTGTTTGAATCACCAGAAGCAAGGAAAGTACTGTCTCCCTCTTTCCTCCACTGGATGGATGCCACGGGGTATGACGACACCTCACAGGAAAGAAGGATGTTGCTTCCTTCCAGAGCAATGATGTCACCCGGAGCATAGGTGATGACTGGCTCTGCAGAGTTAAGACAGGAAAACAATTGGTTGTTAATGTCGGTTTAAAAATGAACACAGGCATGCATTAAGAATGGGCTCCGGTCCCTTTCGTGCTAAGCGAGCACTCTATCAATTCACAAAAATCAATGACACCATAGAGGAAGAATTACATGCAGCAGAAAAAATATGAGGGACTGAACAGCTGCTTATGCAGGCTATATATAGTTCAATAGATTTGAGAGGAATGAGCTTTTAGCCTCTATCATCAGCAGTCTTGGAAGTTTTGATTGTTTGGAGTAATGGTGTGAGCTTGGTATCTTTTAGCAATTACTCTGCAGCCTTGCTGTTATTTATAAGATTGCAGCTGAGCATGTGGAGAAAGGACTGGAGAGAATGCAGGATCAGTGAATATATATATATATATATATATATATTTTTTTTTTTTTATTTTTTTATGTACATAAATGAATATATTCTGTTTTTTTCCATTGCAGTGACGATATAATCTGTTGTTAGTAGTAGAAAAGAATGCGGCATCAATTTCTTAGCTGTGAATATGCTGTTAAGCTTAACACTCAAGATGTATAACACATAGGAAAGTATAACAAAGTAGGATAAAAAGATTGGAAATGCTTCAGTAAAAACATTAACAAGAGCAAAAGGTTTCAGTATAATATCCCAGACCCTACTTATTGCATTTGAACTGACAATAAACATCTACTCACTTGCTCTGCAGGGTCCATGATGCGCCACCATGACCTTTTTTTTCGGCTCACCCATCCTGCGCTGCAGTGCTCGAAGCTGGCAAATATTCTCATACGTCTTCCCATCTGTACCACACAAAATATCCTGCTTGGTGCACACACAAACAGGCTTGGGGTCTGACTTCATTGCTGGGTCCCTGCGTGGGGCTTTACAACGCAGTCCCTCTGCACACTGTCCAAAAAACATGGACCCGGTCCTTGGTTCGGGATCACAAAGCTGGCCCTCTCCATTCCCACATTCCCAGCAACACCTGCACAGGTCCCGGACCTGACCCCAGTGGCAACTCTGGAGCAGCCTGGCATCCGGGCACTGCTCACGTTGGCACTTCGCCGGACATCTCTGTCCTGGCTGCATGCCCTTCTGCAAGTCTAAATGCCTGAGGTGTTCTAGGGGAAAAGGCTTTGAGAGGGGAGCTAGCAGCAGTGTTATTAACACAACCAAATATGGCATGGTCTGTTCCCTTGGTTGCATTTGTTGACAAACAGCTGAAAATCAAGTCAGTGTTTTGGAGATCTTTGCTGTGTCTCAAACAGCGGCAAATCTCGTTGCTTTCGGACAAGCTCTTAGCAGAGATGAGTGATCCTTAGCAGGCTGCAGGCCTCCAAGTCCCAGACTGCTGGTGTCAATAGTTGGCTGCAGAGTTCCAGCAGCCTAAAGTAAGGCCGTTTATCTGCTTTCACTCTTCCAGTTTAAACTCTTCCTATAAACAGAGAAAGGAGATGTCTGTCTAGACAGGACAGAGAGCTGAGAAAGTGTGTAAGGAAAGCGAAAGGAGAGGGGGTATGAGGACCCTTCTTAAATTGCAGGTTGCTACCTCAACATGCAAGAAAGGTGTGATTAAGAGACCTGCGGCAGCCAATCACAATACTCCATGTTGGGGAAGGGTGTGCACAGGCACGAGTCCAACCTGAAATGTAACAGTCAGCAGGAAAGGTGATAAATCTAGCCCAAGAAACCTGGTGCTTTACGGCTGTAAATGTACCAGTAAAATATGATATGATTATGACGTAGTTTCATGTTCTAACCTTTGATGAAAAAGTCAAGCAGAATATTTCATTTGTTTATCTGGGGTGATTCTGAAAACACAAAAAAATGAAAAAAGTACTAGTAGCAACAATCATTGTAGCATTTCTTCCCCCAAAAAATTCTTCATCTTGAGATATCCAAACAATTATGATGCTTTTCTTGAAATGTATTGAATGCAGCTCACAGATTTGTGTGAGCAATTCAGAAAACATTTACCCACCACCCCCACCCCTGCCCACCCGCCCTAACGTCTCACTAATCTCTTCATTCTACCTGCAATTCTCACCTCTCAGTGTTACAGCAAAACAAACAATTAGGGGCCATTAAAGGCCTATTGTTAATTGTAAATAATCCATCATTAATATTGATTAGCGGCAGTGAGCAGAGCTCATTCAGCCCATGCCTCCTAATGAGTTGGTCTTAGTGGGGCTAATTGCTTCAGGCCATCTCAATGGAGTGCTGGAATGAATGGGCTGCTTCAGTGCATTGTAAGAAAAAGGCTGCAGGTAGCTTTACACTTAGCTATGGCCCAGTTTTATAAGTTAGGATTTGAAATTCAGTTATTATTTATAAGATAGAGAAAACAATTCTCGATGCACAAATGTTTTTTTTCTTCGCCTTTTGCATTCCTGTACAGAAAATCAGCAGAAACATTTAGAATAAATATCTATGTGCTTTTGGAAATATCCTATACTGTTACTGTAAATCCTATACTGTTTAATGTTTCACAGTTTCTTGTCCCTGTGTTTTTGCTTGGACTTGTCAACTTGTCAGTGACATCATGGTAAAAAGTGTTCCTATTATGCATACTATCGTACACATACATTATGAGTATTTTTTTTCTCTGGTTGTCAGCCATTGATCCTTGAATATCTTCTTGAGAAACAATCACTGCTCATCTACGGTTTTGTGAAAAGCACATGATTTTCGTGTATAACTAGCCATAACAGGCTTGTCAGTGTATTTTCAGTGTATCTCTGGATATATCTGTACATTTTGCAGTGTATGACTAACCATAACAAAATGTGTCACTGTATCTACAATAATCCACAATAAATAAATAAATGAAAAAAAATTTTGACTAAAAACAGATGATCAAAATATACTTTATGCAATGTGTAGTTATATCTCTGTAGAGAGAACAGATCAGACTTTTCTACCCTCAATTAAATTTCAAATGGTTTATGTTTGCCCTTTCGCTTCAGTATTGTTTCATATTATTGAGCACAACTGAGAAGGAAACATGATCCCTGATATAAATCCATAAACACTATCCATAATCTGATAGTGATACATGTCAGAACTAATTGATACTAAAATATCTTATGGGTGTATTCTAAATAGATAGTGATGTTTAAATGGGAGCGAGCAGGTTTAAAACTAGATTTGAGTTACTCTGTCAGGACCAAAAAAAAAAACAGCCTATATGCACATTCTTTAGGAATACAAAACAAAAACATTGCACTTTATTATTATTGTTGTTGTTTACATATATTAAAGAGTTTCAGTAATACACTTGGTTGTAAATGTCCTCTATAATGGGTTCGTGCATCTTGTGATTCATTTTCAAATGGACAGCTGCTGCCAGAGCTATGAAGATCTATGGCATCATTCCATCTCCTTCCTCTCTCTCTCCCTCTCTCTCATATCTCTCCCTCTCGTCTCTTATAAAAGCAATATACAAGGAAGCAAATAGGAGGAGCAGCCTCACAGTCATCGCGGAGCCTGTGCAAATTCAATTCTTTTCTAAGAATGTCACAGAGGGGAGGTCACAGCTGGAGCAAATGCTTGTCAAACTATAATTCTCGATGCTGTATAGCACATGAATTGCCACTGTATTGTGTTTAGCACAAACAGGGGAAGAATACGCCTGATATGTGGGATTTTTCATATTGCTTCATGATGACATAAAGGGTCATAATACACTGCACTCGAGGAAAGACTTAATCTCAGTAGGGTTCTGTTCAGCTTGCAAACTGTTATATATGTCATATAAATTAAGGGATTTTTTTTTTTACACATTTGAATGTAATGTATATATACAGAATATACATTGTGAAAATAAAAACTTGTATAAATATTTGAAAACAAAATATATTATATATATATGCATGATATTATTATGATAATAATATTATTATATATATAATATTAATATAATACATCATACTATTTTTCTTTTCCTGAAGTGCCTATACATTTTTTGGGTGACTTTGTATACATTTATGTAATGATTAAAATAAAATAAAAATCTTTATGGTTTGCTAAATTGTTTCACAGAAAACATAGAACTAAACCAAACATTCCATCATAGTCTCTTTCTGTTCAATAAAACATTCTGATGGGTAGTTCAGGAAGTACGATTGAAATCCAATTTATTTCTTTGTTTGAAACAGCAGTTTGGATTCAGTCAACTCAATATTAGCCACTAGCCATCCCTAAACATTCTGCACACTGTTATATTCCTTTAAAATTAATTTAAACTGCAGCTTTTTCTCGTTATTGTCTTCAGCCACAAACGATCAGCCGGGGTGCAGGGATTTCACACAAGTGAGCAGTGCATCTGCATGGGGTCTTCTGCAAACTGCACAGCATGACACCACTTCTAATCTGCAAAAAGCTGTTGACATCCGATGTTTTAAGTGCAAATCTCACTGTTACATTAATCGCATCATCGTAACAGGTAGACCTGGCAGTGTGCATGGTATTTCCCAACAGTCACACCCAATGCCTAGCTCGAACTGAATAATTAAAGTGATTGTGTATACAGTAATTCATTTGAAGTGCTCTCTCATTATTTTTCCCCCCGGGGAAGGTCCGAGCGGGAAAAGAACTATTGTGAAATGCTCTTAAATAAATAAAATAAGCACTCTGCTTCATCCTAATGAGGCTCAGGAAAGAAATACAGCTCTCCACAGCCATTATGCAATTTATACACAGCATTTAGCTCTCTAGATAAGCAAGTGTGCGTGTGCGTACACATTTGCATTTCTAATACTTCTCATTACTTTTGTTGGCATCTTTTCCTAGTGAATTATTATTATTTTGACAAAACAGCTTAATACCAAGAAAAAAAATGCATGAAAAATACCCTATTAATAGACATGCTAGAACCGGCCCATAAACCTATTAGGTGTCAGTAACCATAATAAAAATGAATAGCAATTTATATAACGATTAATTAATGCATTTAACAGTACTATTAACAATGAAATTATTTCTTTTTCAATCTTAGCAGTGAAGAAAGAGAGTGAAATTCAATTAACAGGCATAATTCATGACAACAATTATAGATCTACAAACCAGATATTAACCAGTTTTACACCCTGTTGGGGTTTTAAATGTCCTCAACATGTCTATCCATCAACGTCTGGTGAAGAATCTGTGAGACGTTTTAATGCTGTCATCACTGTAAAGCAGTGTAAAAACAAATTCCTCTTCGCTGTCTTTTTTTTTTTTTAAAGAACCGGTTATCTTACATTAGCACAATCTGCTGAACGACACAGCCTGTTAATTTCTCTCATTTCTTTAAATAAGTCTAGCGTCATCATCATTGTGGACTTGTTACTCATGCACACTTTTTGATTCCACACAAGACTGTTACTGTACAGGACAGAACAAAGATTCGAACAATCTTTTACACAACACTAGCATGTTGTGTAATGTCTGCATAACAATTTTCTATGATGAGTTATGTTTTAGCAGTTAGCCGTTTCCTGACCAGCATTTCTTTTGTCTATCTACTGAAATGAATAATAAATAAATGAATAAACACTGTGCCATGTTGTCAATAGAGACTTCTCCATTCTAGTCACTGTGTAAGATGTAATTTATTAGAATCAACCCAATATTTTAAACCTTGCTGGAGAAACTACTGTCTATATTGCTTATTTTTGTTTTTTTAATCAGCATCTTCTGACCAATCGGAATTGAGAACTTAACAGGGTACTGTATAAATCCGTACACTCCTGAAAAGCAAAGCACACACTGTATTTCTTGTGTTCTAGAGATCAAACGAGATGAAATGAAATCAAAGGTAATTTCCAAATGTTACTATGGAAAAACATACCCATCAAATTCACTATGCCCCACATTTTCCAGTGTACAATGCTATATTATTGCATCACTTCCATGTACATAACATGTTGTTCAAATGCTTTGTTTATCTGCAATTTCAGAATCCTTCAATCAACCTTGCAATTTTTGATGTTAAGAGCCCTTATCTTGTGCTGTTACACCAAATTTCAAAATACTGCATTATGCAAGATTGTGTAACACCTCAAAGACAGACGACCCAAAAACAAACAGTGAGTGTACATGAAACACCGTCTCCCAGGCATGCTGTTGTACTCCAAGTTCTTTAGTTACACAAACTTTGCTTTTGCCAGCTCTAAATCAAACCCCTTTATGTTCGCCTGCCATCTGTTCCACAAGAATCTGTTTCACTCTCCAAGCCAAGCCCAGCCTTTATTGGTCTTAATGGCGCTATCAGCTGAGCCGCCAAACCCAATTACTGCTTAAAAAGGGAGGCCACCCCAGCTAATCATGGCCGTCTAACCTGATTTGGCTGTGATGAAGAGACGGGATAAAGAGCAGTTAATGGAGGGAGAATGATCTCACAAATACAAAAAACTCAATTCATTTCTCTGGGAGGGCAATCTGTCCGATTCAGCTCTAATGGAGTGGAGTTTCATTAGACTCGAGGCCTAAGCAGGCATCCGATCTCCTCTTATCATCCCAATGACAAATACTATCAAATATGTGTGAGTCCTTATTTGGGCAGTGCCTTATGAGGAAAATGCATAGTGTTTGAATGAGTAAAAAATGAACACCAGTAAATATATATAAAATAACAATGTATTAGAATACATTTAAATGTTTTATACATTATTGTCAGTCTCACAAACTTCCGAAACAGAAATTGCATTTTATTAATAGACAACTATCGGGCTCCACTGATATAGGCATGATAAAAAAAAAACACAAGAAAAATTTTATGTCTTTGTCGTATGAGAGGTTCTTCCCATACACCAAGCTTTTGGTTCTGTGTGTCTCTAGTCTGTTACAAAACAGCTCCTGCTGATGCATATTCAGCTGAGGAGTGTGTCAATATCTGCATGCTCAGCCAAAGGAACAGACTCAGCTGGTCTGCGTTTCTGTCCCACAGGCCTGCAATGGGCAGCAGAAGGCCAGAGAAGCAGTGTTGGCCTAAGCGGAGTCGGGCCAGGCCTTACAGACGGACATTAGGCTAACCTGGAGTTAAAATCCTATTAGTTTGAGTTGGGAATCGGATTATCGTCGTCGAGAATCACTCGTCTGGCAACTAGGGTCTAATTTGCGCCAATCAACAGCAATTATTGAGGGGAAGGGGAGCATCTATTAGGAAGGCTCATCCACTTAGGCTAATGAATGGGGCAGATTTAATCTCTTGCTGCAGAGACATATTGGGGAGATGCAGCTGGAGGCAAATGCACTGAGCTGAAGGAGGACAACTGTTATTTATGAATGTGAGAGGGAAAGAAATGAACTTTAGTTACTTCAAAAGTAAAACGTTGGGAACGGCCCTTGTTATTTTTTTTTTCAACTTCATAACTGTTTTTCTTTGTCTTCATGAAAAGTCTACAGAAAAATTATACTAAGTATAATAAAAGTCAGAACTACTTACAATGTTTCATGTTTTTTATACTTGTATTTTATATAATTATGTATTTTCAGTATTGCCTATTTTGGATATTGACAAATCATGCTTACGCATAGATTTTGATGTAAAGAATGCCCTGAAATACCCTGAAATACATGTAGAATTTATGATGCTTTTACTACTTTTTTTCAAAATGGTTTTCGTGTCATGCTTACAAAAAAGATAATCCTGCCCTCTGGTGTGTAAAAACTGTCAATGTACTTCCCTATAAAAAATTATCTGCTGAGTATTTCAAATACAGATAAAAATAACTAGGCAATTTTGTTGCTGGTACAGTGGGTTTGTTGTTATAATTTTTTGCATAGTTATTGAACTATTTCATTGTTCACTTGAGACAATAGATGTAATCCAATTCTTAATAATTCAATACATTTCTGCATGTAAATAATGTCAGCTTGGGCCTAATATGGTTCATCTGAAATGTATAGCTTTATGACAGTATTATTGTAAATATTTTATTTATAAACATAATAGTGATATATTTGGATTACATTCATTAATCTGTACAGAGGGTGTCAGCAGAACTTATTTTAGAGTTACAAGGTACCCGGCTAATGTAAAAGGTGGTTGAACACCTGCTTTAGATGGCATGGTTATTCTCATAATCATCAAAACCTTTAATATAGATCAAAGTCTTCCCACACCCTATTAATATAGCCATTAATGACTGAAATAAAGCTAACTTTGTAAATTCTGTGTAAGACTATCAAGTACACCCTGGACAGGGTTCCAATCAATTACACACACTACTGGCAATTTGGGAATCCCAAGTAGCATAACCTGTATGTCTTTGGGCAGTGGGAGGAGCCCGAAGTACCCAGAATAAGTTAACTAAGCACTGGGAGAACATGCAAACTCAACGAACGCAGACCCGAGGCAGGAATCAAACCCTAGACCGTGGGGAGATGCAAGTCCACAGTGTTTAACCACTATGCCACCATGCTGCCTCGTAGCTTTTCAATTTATTGTACAGAAGACCTTGTGAATAAATTTCCTGAAATTTATATAAATAAAATCAAATGTATAAACTTAAATGTATTACATACCAGATGCCCTTCCTGATGCATCCCTCCCATTTTATCTGGGCTTGAGGCCAGCACTGCTCCCAGTGGCTGGGAATTGAACTCAGGCCTTCTACATAGGAGCAGGTGAGAAACCTGTCACTGATCCACCAATGCCTGTACATATCTGCTTAGGTGTCTGGCAAACTACTTTATTTATCATATGAGCTTCAGATAAACTACAGAAACAAGTTATAAGTTTTAGTCTTTACTTTGCTAATTTGGATGCACTCGTTAAAGTACAATAAACCAACCCAAACAAATAAATGAATAAAAACACTGACGTATCAGACATTGAATTCAAAACAAAGGTCGTGTCCTGTTACACACTCCAAACCACTAGATGTCAGTCTTTAAAAAAAGGAAAAACCCGTGCATGGCAAACACTGAGCTGTCCTTTCGACCACTAACGTGTAACCGAATCACGCTTTTAAAGCTGGTCTGGAATCAGTTCAACGTTTCTTCTGCCTTGATTTTAAAATAGGAAGGGTTACGCAAAGCTGATCCTGTGTCAGTGTAAAGGAGAAAGTCACATCGTGAGGTTCATTCCCCCCAAATATCGAGACTTCAATATGGCGACGGGGTGCTTTCGGATAAATAATACAAGCTAGTCCTGTTTAATAACAAGTTTGTAACCTGTGAAGAGTAGTATGCAGGAAAGCAGTCGGTCGGTAAAGAAAGAATCGTATAGAAACCTTTAAGAATGGAAACGCGGGGTATAGAGCAGATGTTTGACTTTCAGCGGTAAGATTCACATTTAATATTAATGCTAGGTTTAGTTATTAGCTAGATTGGCTAATGAGCTAGTTAGCAAAGGTTAGTGAGTATAAGTAAATAAATAATTATAAGCTTACGTAAGCTAAGGTCTGCTAAAGGTTGGCATACTGTAGGTTTGATATTGTTTACTTAAATGTAAGGCTTTCATAGCTATGTGGTTGACATGTCTCGTCGCGTTAGCTTATATTAGCTATGTTTAAATTAGCTATGTTTAACTAGATAACACCCATGTATGGCAATGACTAGATTAACGTTACATAGCTATTTAGCTAGTACTAGTTACATAGTTGATTTAGCTGACCGTCTAACTGCATCTATGTTACTTAAATAAGGATACCTGTTAAATCATTTAAGCTGTCATGAGTCACTGTCGATAGATAATATTATTATAATATGAGAATACATAATTTATCTACCTATCTAATTTAGCTTAGTTAGTCTAGTTAGTAGTGTTTCTCTATGTAGCTAGCAAACGTTAATGTTCGTCAAACTAGTAATCTACTAAATCACTTAATATATCAATAAGCTCAGAGCTAGCAGACAATAGACTGCAAAATAGATACGAGTAAAAGTATTGCTGTGTCATTCCAGTACAAAATATTTTCTCACTGATCCTAAATAAATATTTTAATCATGACCGAATATTTCTTTGTAGGTTGCCAAGTGATGGGTTAATTCTGCTACTGCTGCTGCTGTACTGCCCAGTTGGTCTTTGCTTAATGTTACTACGTATATTTATAGGTGTTCATATATTCCTAGTGAGTTGTGCACTTCCTGACAGTTTTGTAAGACGGTAAGTAGACAAGCACCAAATGTGACTTTCAAAAACATGCTTCACCACAGTGGGTATTTTCAGCAAGGCACAGTTTTCCTACAACTTCTCTAATATACAGCTCACCTTGACCATTTATATTATGATACTCAAGGTTCCCACAAACGTTTAATTTAAACTGTGAAAGAGCAAGCCATATATCTGGTGTATCATTTGCTGTAATTGTTATTTTTTAATTGTAATTGTAATTTTTTTAAGTTTAGTGCTCCTACAACATGTGATGCTGTGCAGCTTGCCAATGTGTGGATAGTTTACAGCACTGTAGGATTACATGTAAAACATAAACTGTATAAATGCATATAATATAGATGCTTCTATATTGGGGCTGCACAATTAATAAAATTTTTTATCTTGATCACGATTTTGGCTTTCCACAATTAAATGCATACGATCAACCGATATAGAGAACACGTATTCCACCAATCGAATGCAAAGCACAAGCAAAACAAGTGCTTCTTTATGATTTTAGAATAATTGCAAAAACAGCAAGCACAAACAAGGTACACTTGCAAAGATTTTGAAGAGCTGCACACACAAATCAAACAGCCATACACACGTATTCATTTTTGTGAGGGCTTTCAACAATCTCTCTGCTTTCAAGTAGAGTATTGACGTCTGTGAGGGGAAACTTACAGTATATTTTGAATGTTCGCACAACATTGGACAGAGTGTGACCGTTTACCCTGTTTTACCTGTGCTCTGTGATCTTTCTCCTTTCTTTCTTCAGTGGGCAGGCACAATCACCATCTTGTGTCTGGATATGATTGGCCACAATGATAGAACCCCTTTTTTGCGATGGGGGGGGGGGATCCCTAAATAATTAATTTAATTAACTGGCTAAATTTGTTTATTCGCGCATTTGTTGAGCTTCTGTTTCATTGGGCACAAAAATTTTATTGCGCAGCTCAGGTGGTAGGGTAATAAAATTAGAGTAAGCATCACTGGATTGTGTGGCAGTATAATATAATGATAGGATGATCTCCTTATATTGCATTAAGCCTAGAAGGCCCCTAAAATATACATGCAGAGGAATCTGGGAACTGACCTCTATGATTAGCTGCCAGTTCTCCTTAACTATATTTATTTATATAGCAGATATTTTAAGCTCTGTGGCAATACAAGTATTGCAGTTTATGTTGCTAAGTTATGTTGGCAGCTGGGATAAAACACTCCGTACACATACTGTATGGAATGCTACACATGTATCTACATTCATGTATATTTATTTATACTCCCTGGTGATTAAAAAAAATTGGCTTTGATTATGGTGCATAATGTAGGGCCCAATGCATGTGTGAAAGTGATTCTTTATGCCCCCAACCACTCTTTCACAGTTTGGGTTATGGAATACACCCATGAAATCATGGAAGGAAAACTCCATTGATGGGATAGCATGGTCATTCACTATTCATGTCATCAGCTGACTCCACTTTATTGCCACATAATGGTGCTGAGTAAGGCTGCACGATATTAGGAAAATATGCGATATTGTTGTTGAATATTGCGATAACGATATTTCTTGCGATATAACATTTCCCTAGAGAAATGCATTTTTATTATTATTATTGGCTATTTTTTTTAATTATTTATTTATATGTAATGATCATACTAAAATAAACAGGTAATAGATATTCGTCTGATGTAATTAAATCTAATTCAGGCTAAAAAGAAACTATATGTCAAGGAAGTTGCAAATATTTACACTTCAAAACGCTATGAATGACTTAAAACCCTAAAAGCAGATATTCTGACTTCTGGTTTGCTGTTACTATAGACCTGCCAACACAATATGAATTACTTTCAAACATTACTTTTTATTTACATGTAACCATACACTCATCAATAGTGTCTTAAAACAAGAGCATCTTTTAAACATAATATTCTCTTTGGCTTGCCTGTTTTTTTTTATTTATTTTTTTTTATAAAAATAAATATTATTAAATAAAAAAATACTATTTGTCACACACGCACGCACGCGCTCCGCGACCAGCACTAGGACCCGGAAGTATATATATAAAAAAGTTCAACACTATTCTTTCAGGTTTTAATATTGCGTTAGAGGGTCTTATCCCAATTTCAGTAATTTTAATGTTTTCTTTGCTTGATACAGGCCAATAATTTGACCCTTTTTTTTTTTTGCTTTGAAGCCCTTTTTTATCATCACACTCAAGTTCATTGTACATGATGTAGATTGGCTACTGCAATCCTTGTAATTTATAATAATAAATTGTTTGGTAATAATAATTAACGATAATGTAATGATAGTGTAATGATAATGAAATGTTTGTTTGTATGTTTATATGATGACGTGTTTAGATGTTTAGGATTGTGAAGTTTTTCTGCATTTACTGTAGTGTCATTAGCATACTTTTTGTTTATTATGGCCAGACAGAATTCTTCTGAGCTTTTCTTATTGCCTGTTTGTCTTTTCTTTCTGTTTCAGATTTATAGTACGAGTCATGTGCTCTGTGTTGGGCCTGCATGTAAAACAGAACAACCTGCGCTTAAGAGACAAAAATGTCAAGTTGTATGTCAGCAATCACATTACGCAGTTTGACCACAACATTATTAACCTCCTTACCTCCTGCCACACTGTGAGTGTCCTTATTATGTCTCAAGATATCTCCAAAGTGGTAACATAATTTAGTCAGTTTTCTGTTTTACACCCAACTTTGATTTTTTTTTTGTATTACTGTACTCTCAGTACTGAAAGAGATTAGTGACTGCAAAGTGTTGGTAGGGGAGAGTGTACAACTACAGTCAATGTCATCAGGGAGACAGGTAGGAGTCTTGGTGTATCATCAGGTAAGGGAAAAGTGGACAAGGAGACTTGGTGGTGGAATGAGGAAGTCCAGGAGTGTATACAGGGCTGTGGCAATTACAGAGGCATAAAGCTAATGAGCCAGACAATGAAGCTGTGGGAATGAGTAGTGGAAGAGGTGAGCATTTGTGGGCAGCAATATGGTTTCATGCCTAGAAAGAGTACATCGCTCAAAATCGCTTAAATCACCTTTCTTTCCCATTCTGACATTCAGTTTGGAGTTCAGGAGATTGTCTTGACCAGGACCACACTCCTAAATGCATTGAAGCCTCTACTATGTGATTGGTTGATTAGATAGTTGCATTAATGAGAAAGTGTTCCTAATAATCCTTTATGTGAGTGTATATAGCTAAGTAAAAGTCTAAGACAAGTAGGATCCAGTTATAAGAAATGATTTTTGGAAGAGTCTGCTCAGTTTCAACAAAGTTGTGATTCATGATGACATTTGATAAATAATGGACTTTAACATAAACCAGTACTGTTAAACTCAGTCCCAGCATGCTTGTGTTAGTAACTAACATATGGCAATATGAACTAAAATAAAAGTGAAAATCTCCCTACTGGACAAGTTCTGACATTTTGGTGGGTATGTAAGTATAATGTAAAGCCGGATGCCCGGATATTTTTATTCTGTGCTATGTTGTGATTTAAATGCTAAATCTAATCAGGGTAGATTATGATTCACCCTAATATATGGCATGTGTGTAATGAGTTTATTCCTTACTCGTGAAAGCAAGTGACGATTTAGGTTCATAGAATACTGAATAACTCTGTTTTAAAGAATACAAAAAATAATAATTATAAGAGTTTAGCGGTGTAAGAATTTGTCTTTCAGTGCAATTTTGAGATGTTAACTTTCCATCATTAGTTTACAGTATTTGTTTGTTTTACATCATTCATTAAACAGTTGTAACTGTCATTTGAGTTTTGTTTATATAAAAAGATTGTTAGCAATATACTCATTTGATTTTATGTAATATTAAATCTACTTTTAAGAGCGGGAGAGAATAAAGAAAAGGAAGAGAAAAAAATCAAAGAGTGACACAAGGGGGGAAATATGAATGAATAATTGTTTCATTTTAATTTCTCATAGACTTGTTTGTTTATTCAGGCATTAGATATATAAAAGATACAGAATTGCATATGTTTAACAGTGATTGATTGTCTTTAAATTCTTCAGTAACAATCCAGTTATACTGTACAGTAGATAAGCCACACCAAATACTGAATCTGATTTCTATTAAATCTTTCAATTATACTTTTCTAGCCATTGTTAGAGGGCCCTTCAGGGTTTGTGTGCTGGGCACGGGGCTTCTTAGAGCTGGGCCCAGGGACAGGAAACAGGGCTGAGCTGGCACAGACCCTGCATGGATATTGCTCTGTTCCTGAAGCTCTACCCTTACTACTCTTCCCGGAAGAAGACACGACTAATGGGCGCGCTGGCCTGCTCAAGTTTAGGTGAGCCCATGATGCAAACTTGATATAGACAACAGTTTCAGTGCTGTTTGGTCAACATTTCTTTTTATTATATGCAGACTCAGTATCATGAGTCTTATGGTTGAGTACTAGCCTGCATCAGCCTGGGTAATTGTCATTTTGAACAGAGCAAGAGAAACCCCAGAATAATGTGAGAATTGCACAAGGCTTTTTGTCAGTAGGTAAGGTGCTTGCTGGTGCACACTTGGGTGATTAGAAGCAGAACTGTCCCGGGATGTTTGCCAGATACTGAATAAGCTTCCCTGAAGCTGCCTGACTCTGAGCTGATTAATCACCAAGTGTGAAGCTGGAACAGGACAGTAATGCACCTTGAATAACAATTGGTTGTAGTAGTAATAGTAGTTTTTTTGCTGAATGTGACAGATAAAAAGTAAAAATTCTTAATACATTTTTTATTAAGTACGGATTCTTTTTGTTTCTTTCTCTCTCCCTCTCTCCCATTTTAGTTCTTGGCCTTTCTCTGTGGCAGATTCTGTACAGCCTGTGGCCTTGAGGGTGAAGAGGCCTTTCATAGCTGTGGTAATTATAAGCAAAATATCATATAACCTCAAATGTGTAATGTACAAGACTAAAATTCTAACATAATGTTCCTTGTACTGAAGGCATTTTTATTGAACCATATTTATTCAGGCTAACAGCAAATAATTGGCCAAATGATCTCATTAATACGATGTTTGTCAATATTTATTTTGCAGCTCAAAATTATTAACAAATACTTACCTGCAGATTAGGCTAATTGGCGTTCCCAAATTGCCCGTTGTGTTTGAGTTAGTGTGTGTATGTGTGTGTGCCCTGTGATGGATTGGCACCCTGTCCAGGGTGTACCCTGCCTCTTGCCCTAAGTCTCCTGGGATAGGCTTCAGATCCCCGCGACCCAGAACACAGGACAAAGCGGTATAGACGCTGAGTGAGTGTGTGAGTAACAAGTACTTAATGCATGCATTGGCTGTAATAAGTTGCAACCTTTTGCTGTTGAGTCATTGCGCAGGTCCATATTGCAATTGTGATTTTTATTTGAGTAATTATGCAGCACAACACAACAGGAATATTTTTAAAGGAAAAGAGTTCATACCAGGCTATGACTGGATGTAATTGAGAGGATCCTGGTTTATATAAGCAGCGTCAATGCATGTCTGTTTTCCATTGCAAAATGTTTAGTGGCAATTGCATAGCAATGTTATGAGGTACTCTTTGCTCTGTACCAAATCAAAAACTTTCAAAAGAATATTCCACAAAGTATTTGTTAATTTGGAAATTTCAGTGTGGGTACCCCCCCACCACCAATTTAGTCAAACATAGCCATATGAGTAGTGAACGAAAAATGAAAAGTCCAGTAGACATGACTCAACTAACCATTATAGAAAAAGACAATGAATAATAATATAAAACCACCATAAACTCTTTTTTCAATGTGGCTAAATTAAATTGTATCTGTCAGCAACATTTTAAGATAAAATATCTATTTAAATTTTTTTTTCTGAGCAGCATTTGTAATGTCAGAATGATTAAGAATTTTAGGTTTCTCTCATAACCCTATTTGAAACTGAATTAAGCACTGGTTTGGGCACCTCTGCTTTAAAGAAATATTAGTAAGTGATCTTAATTCATGTCTCTTAAAGTACTGTGTCTGGGAGTATATTATCCACAAAAAGAAGTGTAAATGTACCCAAGATACCTTTGAAACAGATTTAATTAGAATTGCTTAATCCATAACAGGAGGTGCTCTTTGATAGATTTATGAGTGCCTTCAGTTCTGCAAGTTACTTTTAATAAGAAAGACATTCTTTAATAATGCGAAAGTTGCAAAAATATAAGCACATTTACAAACATGAAAGTAAGCACATGGAGACAATCTTATTGGCTAATTTGCATGTCATTGCATAAAACAGCAATTGGATTTTAGACAATTTATTTAACTTCCAGAATGAGACGTTTTACAGTCATATAGGTAATGGAGGAATTATTTATTTATTATCATGCACAATTTTAAACACAATGATGTTTGCGGATACAGTATGATCTCAGTATCGTACAATTAAAAGTTTATAAAGAGTGCACAATGTACGAATACAGAATACATGTGCTTCATTTCAGTTTTCTTGCACAAGTTCATCTAACAATGTTTGCTGCAAAGTACAACTAATATTTTTCAAAAAATTAAAATTTTGTGGCTGATTAGTACCTTTTAGGTCTAGTATCTGAGTCCAGCATATATATTTTTTCATATGCTGGACTCAGTATAACAGGAGGCTGGAAATTCAGTATAACAGGAGATGTGTTTAAGTTAATATGGAGTCCAGTTCGTTATTAATATGAATTACTTTCAAACATTACGTTTTATTTACGTGTAACCATACACTCATCGATTTCATTTATCGCAACTCTTTGCGATACACATATTGCATATACCATTATCACGATAGCGATAATTTTTCGATATATTGTGCAGCCCTAGAGCCAATGCAGTGTGGATAAGAGTGGGGTGATGTGCTTGTATCTTCTGGTTCTAGTGAGGACTATGCTGCTGCATAGTGAAGCTTATTTATGCATCTATTTGAACAACCAGACAGTAAGGCGTTACAACAGTCCAACCTAGAGGTGATAAAAGCATGAACTAGTTTTCCTGCATCGTTTAATAACAATATATTCCTTATCTTGGTAATATGTCTGAGGTGAAAGAATGCTATCCTGGTAATATTATCTACATGTGCTTGAAATGAAAGGCTGGAATCTATAATCACACTGATGTCCTGCACACATTGCTCAACTTTAGTAAGCTAAACTTAACAGGGGCCAGGGGTAGCTCAGTGGTTAAGGCATTGGACAATGGTTCGGAAGATCCCAGGTTCAAACCCCACAACCACCAAACCAAGTTGCCACTGTTGGGCCCTTGATCAAGGCCCTTAACCTTCAACTGCTCAGATGTGTAATGAGATAAAAATGTAAGTCGCTCTGGATAAGAGCGTCTGCCAAATGCCTAAATGTAAGCTGATTTTTCTCAACCGAGAAAACTCAGAACTTTTTACTGAGACGTATGTGTTTCACTGTGTGTCATCAGCCTAACAGTGATGAGTGATGACAAATTATGTTGCCCAGAGGAAGCATGTACAGAGAAAAAAGCAGTGGGTCTAAAACTGAACCCTGTGGAACGCCAAACTCCACTTGACAACATGCAGAATAGTAACCATTTAAATCTACAAACTGATAACAGTCAAAAAGGATTTGAGCCAGAGAGGGCCATTCCTTTAGTTTCCTACCAAATTTTATAATCTGTGAAGGAGAATACTATGGTCAATAGTGTCAAAAGCTGCACTGAGATCGAGTAACAGTTAAAGTAGTAAATTACCTATATAGAGGCCAATAGGAGGTCATTTACTACTTTAACAAGTGCTGTCTTTGTGCTGTGATAAGGCCTAAATCCTGACTGATAAAGTTCATGTATGCTATATCTATGTAGATATGAGCATAGTTGCTGCGGTACTACCTTTTCCAGAATCTTCGAGATAAAGGGGAAGTTTGATATCGGTCTGTAATTGGACAGCTGACGGGTTGAAGTCAGGTTTCTTAATTAGCGGTTTAATAAATGCTATATTTAAAAGATTTTGGAACATGCCTACTTTTGAGTGAAGAGTTAATTACTTTAAGTTTTCTGTTATTAATGGTACTGCTTGAGAAAATGTGTCAGTATAGGATCTAATTGCCAGGTTGATGATTTTGCAGAGATGAGTGAAATTAGTTAATTCTCTAGTTAATTAGTTAAAGGTGAGTAAAGTATTCTAGGTTCTGATGTGGTTAGTTTATCATCTGTATCACTTAAATTGTCTGCTTTCAAAGCCTGAACTTTTTTGCCTAAAATTCATGATTTTGTTATTGAAAAAGTTCATGAAGTCCACACTACTGTAGAGTTGTTGTTGTTGTTGTTGTGAAGATTTCTGCAGTGGTCTTGTTTCTAGTTAATTTAGCTACGGTATAAATAAATATCTAGGATAATTTTTGTTGGCTTCTATAAGACTGGAGAGATATGATCTAGCAGCACTGAAAGCTTTTTTTTACAGTTCAGGATGCTCTCCTTTCATGCTATTTGGAATACTAACATTTTAGTTTGACGCCATTTACGTTAACATTTTTGAGCTGTCTTTTATTTTTTTTAAAGCGTCTGTTTGGTCATTATACCAGGGAGCGAGTTTCTTATCTCTAATCATTTTCCTTTTAACTGGAGCTACATGATCTAAGGTATAACGAAATGTTGATCCCAAATATTCCGTTCTGTGGACTGAGATGATGATCCAATCAAAGTTGATAACTGTGGGAGATTATTGATAAAGCTCTGTATGGTATTTGATGTGAATGTACGTTTAGTGTGGTGCTGTGCATACATTATTACTATAACACTCTTGAGACAAGACAATTACTGTAATCTGAATGATAACATTAAATCTAACGTGTGACCTGCTTTGGCTGCGTCCTACTATACACTGATTTACTCCTACTGAGTCCAGAATTGACATGAATGCTGTTCTCAGAGTGTCTAAATCTGGCTAAGTATTTTGCTTAATTGTATTTTATGTAGAAATCTATTTTTGGAATAGTATTTTGGGACAAAAACCAGTCTTGTATTTCAGCTTTCAGATTACTGCAGTGTTGACTTTCATTAGGTTTTGCGCTTTGCCTTGGACAGCTGACTTCAGGCTGGCGTTACCGTTTCATTCAAAGTCAGGGAGCATTTCTCCTATAGATATCGGGAAGTTTCTCTGACTGTGAGATGTCCCAATCCTGCAAACATGGGCATCACCTGGAGGAATTCCCACAGTACGTGCTTCTGCTGCTCTAATGATGCAGACAGCTGCACTCCTTGCTACATTTTATTAGGCCACCTATGGCTAAAGCCAGCCAGATGACGAGGTCATACGTGAGATCGTAGACTAGACAGTAGCTAATGAATATACACACTCACCACCATATGGGTGCAAATTACTTAAAGTTACAGTAAATCACCTTCAGTGTTCTAATCTGTCAAAATGACAGACAGCTATCAGATTTTGCCATCATTGTTAAAAAAAAAAAAGAATTTGGTCAAGGTGATACCAGGATGCTTGTGTTTATTGCATGTCTCTGTGTGCTGGGGCACAGCTGCATGAGTTGCTCTCTGAAACTCCCATTCAAAATTAATTTCCTCTAGTTTCATATTAGTGGGTTTTGTTTTCTCCTCTGTTAAGAAAGCATCCCGAAAGTGAGTGAGGGTACAGTTCGAGCACACAGTTAGAACCAAAGTAGAGTACTGTTTGTCTAAGTAATTATCATTATAAGGACATTTATTGTAGCTTGGGGACATGGTGATAACAGTGGACAAAAAGGCATGATGAGAAGTTTCAGCTTGTCCTGTGACCGCCTTACCTTCTCTGTTTTGGTTTCACAACAGAAAAATGCTGCATAGTTGTCTATAACAGACTTGTGTGTGTTTGTAGGTCATGATCAAAGCAGAGATAGCTGACTAGTGGAGTTTTAGAGGTCACCATTCATAAAGAAAGTTGAATTTAAGGACCCTGTGCAGTTATACTTGACCAGGTGATAGGCAGGAATGGAAAAAAAAAGACTCCCAGATGTCCTGAATTAATAAAACCATAATAAAACCAAATTATTGCCCTTTTTTCTCCTCTTAGAATGTACCAGAATCTTCGTGGCTGACTGAATTGCTGTGGACATTTTTTGTCCCGTTCACAGTGTATCAAGTAAGGTACTAAATATTACTATCTTCCTATTACTGGTAGAATTTATTCTTGCCTTTTAAAAAAAAAAATTCTTGCTGTAAACCCCTGCCTGTAGAATTATAATTCATTGATGATAGATGATTTTTGTTTTAGTCATACTTACTACAAAATCTATTACATTTTAATGGCAATGTAATAATAAATTAATAAGCCTAGGTAAATTTAAAACATTTGTCATTCTTAAAATAATAAAAAAAAAATCTTCCATTGTTTTCTGTCCCTTTTATTTTATATATATATATATATATATATATATATATATATATATATATATATATATATATATAAATCAGATGGCTTCCTCCAGTGCACAAACAAGATGAAGAATCACATCAAGAATTTGCTAACAGAGTCCAAGAGGTAAGTTCTGAACTTTGTCTTTTCACATAATTTATTATTATTATTTTTTTACAAAACAGTATATTTTTTTGTAAAAAAAGCAGTGTAAAAAAAGGAAATTGTGTAGACAGAAAAAAACGAAGGCAAAAAAAAAGTCATAAGAAAAACATCCCAATTTTCCCCTTCATAAAATTTATTTCATGGATGAGTTAAAAAGGTGTTTTAATGTGTTATGGGTACTGCAACCATGGGGGGGCGCAATCCAGTGTCTTCTTGTGCTAGTCCCAAGTCTGGTTAAATGCAATGGGTTGTGTCAGGAAGGGCATCCGACGTAAAAACATTTGCCAAATCAATGATGCGAATCAGAAATATCATTTCCATACTGGATCGGTCGTGGCCCATGTTAACAACGACCGCCACCGGTGCTGGTGACTTACAGGGTGCCGGTGGAAATTGGGCTACTATTGGTCGAAGAAGGAGAGGAGGAAGGCGTGTTCGAAAGCAGAGAGAGAAAAGGAAAGGCAAGAGTTTAGGAGTGAAGGTAGGGACTTTGAATGTTGGGACCATGACAGGGAAGGCAAGAGAGTTGGTTAATATGATGCAGAGAAGGAAGGTGGATATCCTGTGTGTCCAGGAGACCAGTTGGAAAGGTAGCAAGGCTAGAAGCTTAGGATCAGGGTTCAAATTGTTTTACCATGGTGTGGAAAGATAAAGAAATGGAGTAGGAGTTATTCTGACAGAGGAGTTTGTTAGGAATGTTCTAGAGGTGAAGAGAGTATCAGATAGGGTGATGAGTATGAAGCTGGATATTGAAGGGATAATGTTCAATGTTGTTAGTGGTTATGCCCCACAGGTAGGATGTGAGTTAGAAGAGAAGGAGACATTCTGGAGTGAGTTAGATGAGTTGATGCAGAGCATCCCCAGAGGTGAGAGAGTTGTGATTGGTGCAGACTTCAATGGACATGTTGGGGAAGGGAACAGAGGTGGTGAAAATGTGATAATGTGATGGGCAGGTTTGGTCTTCAGGACAGCAATGTAGAAGGACAGATGGTGGTGGACTTTGCAAAGAGGATGGAAATGGCAGTAGTAAATACTTTCTTCCAGAAGAGGCAGGAACATAGGGTGACATATAAGAGTGAAGGGAGAAGCACTCAGGTGGACTACATCTTGTGTCGACGTTGTAATCTGAAAGAGATCAGTGACTGCAAAGTGTTGGTAGGGGAGAGTGTAGCCAGACAACACAGAATGGTGGTGTGTAAAATAACCCTGGTGGTGAGGAAGATGAAGAGGACAAAGGCAGAGCAGAGGACAATGTGGTGGAAGCTGAGAAAGGAAGAATGTTGTGTAGTCTTTAGGGAGGAGTTGAGACAGGCTATGGGTGGTCAGGAGATGCTTTCAATTGACTGGACAACTACAGCCAATGTGATCAGGGAGACAGGTAAGAGGGTACTTGGTGTATCATCAGGTAAGGGAAAAGGGGACAAGGAGACTTGGTGGTGGAATGAAGAAGTCCAGGAGTGTATACAGGGAAAGAGGCTAGCTAAGAAGAAGTGGGACACTGAGAGGACTGAAGAGAGTAGACAGGAGTACAGGGAGATGCACCGTAAGGTGAAGGTAGAGGTGGCAAAGGCCAAACAAAGAGCATATGAGGACTTGTATGCTAGGAGGGAGAGGTGGATCTGTACAGGTTGGCGAGGCAAAGAGATAGAGATGGGAAGGATGTGCAGCAGGTTAGAGTGATTAAAGGTAGATATGGAAATGTACTGACAGATGCCAGGAGGGTAATGGGAAGATTGAAGGAGTACTTTGAGGAGTTGATGAATGAGGAAAACGAAAGAGAATAAAGAGTAGAAGAGGTGACTGTTGTGGAGCAGGAAGTAGCAAATATTAGTAAAAGTGAGGTGAGAAGGGCGTAGAAGAGGATGAAGACTGGAAAGGCTGTTGGTCCTGATGACATACCTGTGGAGGTATGGAAGTGCTTAGGAGAGGTGGCAGTAGAGTTTCTGACTTGTTTGTTTAACAAGATCTTGGAGAGTGAGAGGATTCCAGAAGAATGGAGGAGAAGAGTATTGGTGCCAATTTTTAAGAACAAGGGAGATGTGCAGAGCTGTGGCAATTACAGAGGTATAAAGCTAATGACCCATACAATGAAGCTGTGGGAAAGAGTAGTGGAAGCTAGGTTAAGGGCAGAGGTGAGAATTTGTGAGCAACAATATGGTTTCATGCCTAGAAAGAGTACATCAGATGCAGTATTTGCTTTGAGGATGCTGATTGAGAAGTACAGAGAAGGTAATAAAGAGTTGCATTGTGTCTTTGTAGATTTAGAGAAAGCGTACGACAGGGTGCCGAGAGAGGAGCAGTGGTGTTGTATGAGGACGTCTGGAGTGGCAGAGAAGTATGTTAGAGTGGTGCAGGACATGTATGAGAGCTGTAAGACAGTGGTGAGATGTGCTGTAGGTGTGACAGAAGAGTTCAAGGTGGAGGTGGGTCTGCATCAAGGATCGGCTCTAAGCCCCTTGTTGTTTGCTCTGGTGATGGACAGGATGACAGATGAGGTTAGACGGGAGTCTCCATGGACTATGATGTTTGCAGATGACATTGTGCTTTGTAGCGAGAGCAGGGAACAGGTGGAAGAAAATTTGGAGAGGTGGAGGTATGCTCTGGAAAGCAGAGGAATGAAGGTTAGCCGCAGCAAGACGGAATACATGTGTTTGAATGAGAGGGACGCAAGAGGAACGGTGAGGCTACAGGGAGCAGAGGTAAAGAAGGTGCAGGACTTTAAGTACTTAGGGTCAAAGGTCCAGAGCAACGGAGAGTGTGGAAAGGAGGTGAAGAGGCGTGTACAGGCAGGTTGGAATGGGTGGAGAAAAGTGTCAGGTGTGTTGTGCGATAAAAGCGTATCAGCCAGAATGAAGCGAAAGGTGTACAAGACAGTGGTGAGACCAGTGATGCTCTACGGCTTAGAGACAGTGGCACTGAAGAAAAGACAGGAGGCAGAGTTGGAGGTAGCAGAGCTGAAGATGTTGAGGTTCTCTTTGGGAGTGACAAGGATGGATAGGATCAAGAATGAGTTCATCAGAGGGACAACTCATGTTAGATGTTTTGGAGATAAAGTCAGAGAGGCCAGATTGAGGTGGTTTGGACATGTTCAGAGGAGAGATGGTGAATATATCGGTAGAAGGATGCTGAGGTTGGAACTGCCAGGCAGGAGGTCTAGAGGAAGACCAAAGAGGAGATTTATGGATGCAGTGAGAGAGGACATGAAGTTAGTTGGTGTGAGAGAAGAGGATGCAGAGGACAGGGTTAGATGGAGGCAGATGATTCGCTGTGGCGACCCCTGAAAGGGAACAGCCGAAAGACAAAGAAGAAGAATGTTCTTCATTCAGTATAATTAAGCAACATCACATGAGTAAGAGTGCAGTTGTACATAATATCAACATGGGTGTGATTTGCTGCAGATACCAGCCCTGCTGGGTGAGCGCTGTATGTATTTATAGTGATGCGGATATTCTGTATAACTGTATAGCTTTGATATGACTTTTCTGTAAATAAGAAATTAATATTATGTGACATGATGAGCTTTCATATTTGAAGCCAAAATTGACATTCCTGGAAATATACAATTAAATATCAGATTATAGAAAATATAATGTAATTGCACTCAAACTATTAAATTATTGAACAAGAACTAATTATTATGTAAGTATGGAATTCCTCATCACACCAAAAATATTCACAGATTTAATTTGATCATGTCTAAGGATGGAAACCATATATTTCCACTTTTTTTTGCTGCTGTTAAAATACATCATGTGCGCTGTGTACACTAATTCATCAAATGAAAACATTGACAAACATATTACCATTGGTTTAGGTTCTGTCTTGTTTTATTTATTGCTCCAGCTTCTAGCCACTGAGATCGGCGTTGTCTCAACACAGATCACCAAAGCAGACAAGGCTGAGCATATTAAAAGAAAAAGGCACACAGTGTCCCACACTATACACCTGGGTAAGTACAGGCACAGTTGGGAGAGCCTGGATAAAGTACTGAAATGTATGAGCTGACATTATGACATGATGAGTAAAAATTAAACACTGTGCCTAATGTTAAGAGTGTGGAGGAGGTTTTTCATTAAATATTTAATCAGTGGAAAAAGCATTTTCTTATAAAACGTACATATTTTTCCCCTTATAGACTTGGGGGCCAGACCTCGTACCGTGGCCCAGGGCTTTCTGGGTTCAAGGGCTGGCGCAGAGGATCCTAGAATAGTGCGTATGGCTCATCAGGTGAAGGAAGTGCTACCAGACATCCCTCTGAGTGTTATCACCAGAGATTTGTGTAAGACACATTTAGTATTCCTCACAACAGCAGTCAAATAGCTGCATTAAATAAAATAAAGGCTTAACCCACACTGGTTCTTTATTTTCTTTTAGTACAAACAAATTGTGTGGATACAACTATTACCAATCTGCTGGAGAACACTGAGCGGTATCATTCAGAGTCTGCAGAAGCTGCAACATCAAGAACTTTAACCTCCACCACTCCCTCTCTTCCTCCTCCACCACTGACTCTAAAGGTGTGAATAATTGACTGATGAATGAATGAATAACGTTACAGGATACAAACAAAATGTTTCACTGAACATAATCACTCCTTTAGTGTTCTAGAGTGAATGTGTTATTTTAAACTTGTTTAACCAGCTAATGCGGTTCTTTCCATTCCAGTGTTATTTGATAAAAGCATAGTATAAACATTTTCGCATAATGTCAATTGGGCAATTTGGCAGGGTTTTCGAAGATTGCAAGCTGACTGGAAAAAAAATTAGTAGAAAGCAGTTTTCCCCTGTGTGTTTAATGCGCTGGGCTACTGATCAGAAGGTCACGGGAGCAAATTCCAGTATCAGCAAGTTGGGCCCCTAAACAAGGCCCTTAACCCTCTAAAGTCACTCTGGATAATAGAGTACAGTGGAATTTACCCATAAGAAATAATGGAAACTTAAATAATTTCGTTCCACAGCCAAAGAAAAATAAACACATAAAAATAATTAATACACGATAAAAAGTACAAATAAATGTAAACATTATTATTAACCTTTTTTTATTATTTTGTTCTTACAGGAGTAAGAAACATGCAACACAGAAGTAAAAAATATTAAACTGTTATTTATTCAAACAAAACTAAAATGAAAACTAAATTGTTGATAATTCCTCTATAATACTTTTATAAGGGCTTCTCCATTATCAGCACTCTAGACAAGATTAACTTTTGTTATCTCAGACTTGCATGGTCCTTGCAATATGTTTGTATATATTTTTTCTCTGGTGCACTTGTGTTGAGATTAATACTTGCAGACAGTTTTTCCAATAAATAAAAGAAGATTTTTGTATGGTTTACATGTGCAATAGGTTACTGTCTGGTTTGCCATGTTGTCCATTACATCATATCTGAAGCTTTCTCTATGTTTAATCTACAGCCAACTGCCAAATCTTTTGGGAATTCAGCAACAGACAGACACATGTCCCTACAGGACAGAAAAACTGCCTTGTATGATTATGCAAGAAGGTAACATAAAACATTATATGCGAGAAAAATTTAATTGAACGTATCTAGATAGCTGATCATTTTGTGTGATCTATTTATACAGTATGTATTATTTAAAAACTACATCAGCTTAGAAAATCATGTGTATGCAGTTTGAACATTTCTTTTAAGCATTATAACACAGCAGCATGTAATCAGTAGTCCAAATTGGCAGGGTACCAATGAGCATTCAGAGTTAGAGTTCACAGTTATAGTTTTTAGCTAGAAGTGGCTCCTCAGAAGTTTCTCAGATAAGTCACATTTCTTATATGTAATAGTCAAAGACAATATTTATTTGTTGAGGAGGTAAAGTAAGAAATTTTTGATGATTTAACTATCCAATTACTAATGTGTGTCTCTTTTTTTCTCGCCCTTTCATAGACGCTACATAGAAAAACATGGCCTGGATCCAGAGGAAGACTCATGAGATTGGACAAATTGCAAGGTTAACTGATGGACATTTAAACGGAGTTCACACAACTTTCCTGAAAAATCAAAGAAAGCATTACACTGACTTTACCTGCAGCATTTGTGTTGAGCAAACATATGAAAAGAAGGGTTGCAAATAAGAGATTTGGAATAAGTTGACTTGGATTTTTATTAATCCTCTTGCATGGCAATCATGCATGTCTTTTTAATTATTTCTCTGCTACGGAAAAAAAATTATTTTGGTAAACAGTTTGTACTACACCCCAGTACCAGTGGAACATCTCATATTATTTTTATAAATTTTAGACATAGAAAACTTGAGCTTGGCATCGTGGTACCGAACAAATCCACTTTGAGGTTGTGTAGTAAGGATGTGTGTTGATTAAGTATCAGACATTAAAGATAATTTCTAAATGAAAAATCTTTTGTTCCTTGAATGTCTCAGAAACTGGTGTTTATTATCTGTGCTAAACACTGTTGAAAGAAATTGTCAATTCTGTTTAATTATAAACATTGGTCTACAATTAATTCATTTGCTGTAAAAGTTGTTTGCATCATTCGCTATATCTTGTCTTGGACAATGTACCTCGGGTGTAAAAAGAGCGGTGCAATTTTGGGACTACCACAAATGACGCAATTTGCCAGACCGATCACTGACGAATATTTGCCACTGATTTTCAAAGATCTTAAAATGAGCAGTATGTTGTTGTTGTTTTTTGTTTGTTTGTTTTATATAGCTAATATACAAATATCAATATTTTGACACTTGATAACTAGACAGGCAGTGAGTAAGCAGCTAAGCAAACTTTATAAATATTCCATACACAAAGTGGTTCTACTTTCTATAGCTTAGGACCCCTTTAACCCTAGGAATAACTTTAATGAACCCCCTATGTTCAGATGTATCTGTAGAACATTATTTAAGTGTTCAGTAACATTTCCCTGTGTGAGGACCAGACATGTATACTTCAGGTTTCTGCTCCAATCCACATATTTGTTTTATGTGGTACTTGCATGTTAGATTTATCTCTGGGGAAAAAAAGCCACATACAGCAAGCCACATGGGCCATATTCAGTGCTGTGAGTAAGTATTTGCCCTTTTTCCATTTTAATTTTTTGCATATTTGTCTCACTCAAATGATTGAGAACATCAAACTAATTTTATTATGCAAAGATAACCCAAGTAAATACAAAATGCAGGTTTTAAATGATTTTGTTTATGAAATGGGGGGGGGGGGAGCTATCCAAAGCTACTTGGCCTTATATGAAGAAGTAATTGCTCCCTGAGACATGACTGTGGAGAAATTTTGTCCCATTTTTCTTTTCAGAATTGTTTTAATATAACCACATTGGAGAGTTTAAATACGGCCATGTAATACTGACTATTAATCAAGGAAATTGTAAGGAATCCTACAAAGTGAAACCATAGTTCACATAATTCAACACTTGCAGTTGCAAATTACATTTACATTTTTATCTCATTATACATCTGAGCAGTTTTTAGGGTTAAGGGCCTTGCTCAAGGGCCCAACAGTGGCAACTTGGTGGTTGTGGGGTTTGAACCTGGGATCTTCCGAACCATAGTCCAATGTCTTAACCACTGAGCTACCCCTGGCTACAGTATGTTCATTTACTGTGCTCTTGCAGTATCATAAGCTTTCCACCAGAGTGCAGCCCCTTAACACCATATTTAATTTTCGCAAATTATCATTATAATGTGATTCTGCAAAAATAGTTGTTGATTGTGCATGTATATCCATGAATTAGGTTCTTATTGTTTACCTGCAGTATTTGGTTTTCAAGTTTAACATAAGTGATTTCAGTCATATCTACAATGTTTCATTCTTCTTGCACCCAGCACCACTCTTTCACTATTAAAGTTCTGGAATATGTTTGTACCATAAGGTAAGCCAAACTCCATTGATGTGAGACCTTGGTCGTTCAGTACATTCAGGTCATCAGCTGACTTTATTTTACTGCCACATAAAGTTGCCAAGCCTGACTTAACTGAAGCAACTCCAGACTGTAACACTGCCTCCAGAAGCTTGTGGTCACTATGCATGATGTATGCATATCATTTCATGTGCTTCCCTTTTTACTCTGATGCAGCCATAGTTCTGGAATAGGGTCAATCTAATACAGTATGGCCGAACAGGGTCAGGTCACAATTCTGATCAACATGCAAGACAAGGATAATTGAAGAATAAGTCATTTGAATTGCACAACTTGAACATTCTTTCTGATTGTTTTTATGTAAATATTTAATCACAAATATAGTCATTCGAAAGGTAATGACAAAGTTATTTTAAAAGGCCTCTCATGGCCCACATGCAGTACCGTCATAGTTCTACACAAAAAGTTTACATATACTGGACTGTATGAAATAGAAAACAGAATAGAAATAGAATGCACAAACATATTATATAGGTGGTAAATTGTAACAGTGCAATAGGCATTTTGCAAGGCAAAAATAGTAATTTAGTTGTCCCTATTTAAAAAAACAAAAATGCCCACAGAGGTTAGCCATGAAGATTCTGGTTCTTCTAAGGGAAAAACACATCAAAACATCAAAAGTTATTTTATCACTCCAGGACAGCCAATACCTAAATTAATCCAATGCTTGTATTAAACATTACCATGCAAGAAAAATATGTTAAATCTGCTTCAAATGTGTCATGGGTGTGTTTACACTTTATACATTCTTTTTTGTGAAAAATTATACAACACCCTTGGAGCAGCCTTGCTCAAGGGCCCAACAGTGGCAACCTGGCAGAGCTGGGGCTAGAGCCAATGACCTTCTGATCAGTAACTCAATAACCTTAACACACTGAGCCAGCACTGCGATTCGAACCAAGGATCTCCTGCGCTAATTCGTACTGCATTCCAGGCATCCTCACTCAACATCACTTCCTGACTTCACTAATACAGTACTATTGTGGTTGAATAGACAAATCTCCACAGCCACACTCTAAAATCTAAGTATGTAAATGCTTTCCCAAAAGATTCAAAGTTATTATAGCTGCAAAGAAAGGAGTGAATCTGTAAAATGTTCAACAACATGTGATAGAGAGGTGTCCGCAAACATTTGAACATTGTGTATATCATGTGCAACAAGAAATAAATTAATAGAGTATGTAGCAACAATAAAGAAAGGTTAAAGAGAAGGATTTCTTTTTATATAGGGAGTAAACCAGTTATGACACAATATATGAAAGATAAATGTGGAAAAAGCTGCAAAGTGACTGAAAAAGAGAGATAGAGAGACTGCCACTGAAAGAGAGAGAGAGTGATGTTACATATAAGGATTTCTCTGGTACATATAGAAGAAACTTTTACAGTGTAGATATACTGTCTTTATGTAATGGTCTGAAAGGAAGATGTCCCTGTGGAATTGCAAGTGACAAATTGAAAACTGACCTTATTTCCAAGGATGATGAACCCTGACCTCTTATCCAGACTACGAGTTCGTCCAGGTAGCTCCATGCTCTGACTAGGGGTGTGACCAGGTAGCTCCATGCTCTGAGAGCACTCTTCGATGTCACTGTGGCATCCCTCATCACTGAGCAAGCTCTTGCTTTGCACTCTGTTGTGGCCCCAGCGACCTCACCCTACCTGCGTTAACCAAAAAATTCCAGGACACAGTGGAACAAGAAACCAGCACTGTCAAGAAAAAATAGCTCCAGCCAGTGCACACCATGTAAAATGGCATGAGGTTTGTTGTCAGGATCACTGATTAGGGTGGTTATTTGATCATATCAGTTGGGATGCCTGATTATCTCTACGTCCTCAATGAGCAGCACCATCTCCTTCATGGTCATTATCCAGTTTGGAGCATGTGGAGAAAGGCGAAAGCAATAGGAAACCAGGAGGTCAGCGAGAAGGACCAAGGAGATCTATGAAATACCAAAGGACTGACGCAGATTGAGTGGAGACTGAGATCATTCAGGGTTACAGCGCTTCATCATTCAGCTACATTTCTGTTGAGTGGGGGTCAGAAAGAGAGATAGCTCAGACAGAGGCTAGCCAAGTTGCTTCAGCAACAGTAACACAAGTTCTGTGAAAAAGGAGTGAGAAACCGAGAAGAAGGGAAAGGCACAGGAAGAGGCATGGCAAAAGGGAGGGGGAGAAAGTACCCCCACGTGAGGCTCCACGTTATTTGCCCACAGTCTGAGGAATTCACAATGACATCATCAATAGTTCAGAAGGCAGCACAGAGAAATGACTCTGTCTTTTAGGGTAGAACCAGCAGTGTATCCGAACAATAATTATGCTTTTACACTAAACAGCACTAATCATTCCTGAACATCGACATGAAATTACAGCCTGTTTTACAGAATTGGTCTGTTGGCCTATGTATGTTTTGGCCCTTCATAACAGGCATGTAAAGTCTTCTCCTTACAATGATATGTGTAGATATAGATCTAGATAAAAATACCATTTCTGGGGCCTCCGAGTGGCGCAGTGGTAAAGTGCTTGCCCTATAATCCAGAGATCGCTGGTTCGATCCCGGGTGATGCTGTTTTCCTCTCACAACTGGAGGCATAGAGAGAGCTGATTGGCCAAGCTCTCTCAGAGGGGAGGGATGAGAGGTATGTAGTGCTCCCACATTCATCGCGGCTCTACAGCCAATCAGGGGCGTCTGTGAGCTCGTGCAAGCGGAAGGAGCGGATAGTGCTGTCCTTCGAGTGTGTTACTCCGCCCCTAATGGTGCGTGAGCGAGCAGTTCGAAATTATGTGCTCGGCTGTCGTCACGTGGTCTGGAGGAAACACGTGATAGTCTTCGGCCCTCCCGACTGAGTGGTAGTAGCCTTAATGTGGGAGCCCCCTAGTGACGGGGAGGAATTGGACACGACTAAATTAGGGAGAAAATCGAGAAAGAATAAATAAATTTTTTTTTTTTATTCTGGTGTACTTATAACTATAGTTATTATGTCTATAACTATTGTTATTTTGCAGAATTATTGTGGGTTTTTTAATGTATTTTTATTTATTTAATTTTAAATTGCTAATCACTACTTCTTTTCCTCTGTCTGTGTTAATTCACAGAGACATAATTTTCCCATGTCGATTGCACTGCTCAATACACTGTCGGCATGGTTATTAGCACTGATGCAAGTTGCTCAGTAATTGCTTTGGAATTGAAAATATGTTGACTGATTAAATCTTAAAATCTAATGATTCCTACAGGACACTTGCTGAAATGCAACCAACGTGTCAACTCAGTCCTTAGGCACTAATATCTAAAATCTGCCTAATATGCAGTTTGTCCTTGGCATCGGGATTACAAAAACAGAAATGCACACAAAATAACTTCCCTGTTGTCAAGTCATGTTTAAAAATCCCTTTCAAGTAAAGACAAGGCCTTCTAGCAAGTCTGGAGCCTATGGGAAGTTCAGGGTACAGCATGTCTTTGGGGATTCAGCCATGCAATATGCGGTTAATGTGCGGCCACCCAATATGCGGCAGCACGAGTGTCTTTGGGTGAGGAAAGCTAATCTATGTAATGAAATAGCTAGTTAGTTGTGGAAGCATTCTAGCCAGGTGATGCTGAACGTCTTTCTGAGACAGCATAGATGGAAGGCATTTCCTCTGCTTTCTTTATGGGAGTACAAAATCCAGGCTACACTACCATAAAGCAGTGTTGTGCATTCAGAGCTGCTACACCTACATCCTAGTATTAATGGTCAATAGAGAGTTGTCCCAAACCCTCTTTTCTAAAAGTGCCAATGCTGATGCTTTGAGTTCATTCAAATCATTAATTCCGCTCATTAACTTGTAAATTATATGTGAGATGGGAATATTTAAACATATATTTAACACAACCTATTGCTGTTGTCAAATGATCAAAAATCAAGAATGATAGAAAAAAAGTCCCTTACCTGAGAAACTGAAGCTTTCAAGTTCTAATGCTGGAAAGCATTAAGAGAAAAGGGTATTGTAAAAGTTAGAATCCAGTAATGCTAACTTTGGTGGTGCACAGAATTGGGACTTTGCTTTCGGGTTGGCAAAACTTACAAAGCTCACAACCCTCACCATGTTCATTATATCAACCTATTCAGACAGTCATTACATCAACGTACGTACCTCCAAAGCCAGAATCTTTCTAAATACTACGGACGGTGGTGGTTCTGTGGTTAAGGCTCTTGGTCACTGCTTTGAAGGCTGACCCCAGCACCACCACGCTGCCAACATTGAGCCATTGAGCAGGACACTTAACCCTATTTGCTCAAGAGGTGATATCTCATGGCTAACCTCAGCTTCCTAACAAGCTGGGCTATGTAAAGAAAGGAATTTCACGGTGTTGTAATGTGTATATAAGTAATAAAAGATTTCCTCTTGTACTACTTATCTCCTGAGGCATTTTCCATTCCTCTTCAGATAAGGCACAGTTAAAGTCTCTATTGAAACTTAGTATTTATTATACATGTTGTGGCTGGTTCGTGACCAGTTTCAAACCTTTGCAGAATGCTCTACATGTCCAATCACTTGATTCTTCTCCACATAGGAATAGAAGCCATTGTAATAGTTCCATCCAATGTCAAGTCAGCATTTGCATGTCTCCTTTCTACTGGTTGTAATTTTCAAGTTCATCATTGTACTCAGCATTCTTTGGATGAAGACAGATGATCCCCCATATCTTCTGGGCTAAGAGAGAGATCATCAGCTGAGATCATCACAATAGTGTCTAGACAAATGCCTCATTCATCTGCAGTGCCTGTTCCAGAGGTGGAAAGAGTAATAAAATTTTGTACTCAAGTACAAGTACTGTTACTTCAGTGAAATTTTACTTAAGTACAAGTAAAGTTACCATTATAAAAACTCAAGTAAAAGTAAAAAGTAGCTCATTAAAAAATGTACTCAAAGTAAAAGTTACCGAGTTTTTATTTTTATTTTTTTTAACAGCGGGGGTGGGATGAGGCATTCTAGCGTAGTTCAAAAAAGATGAGTAGATATAAATCTCAAACTAGTTGTTCTTAACTGAAGGAACACCTTTGCATAATAAAGCTGTTGTCTTTCTTGTGCTTGAAAATCAAAGTGGTCACTTAAATATGGTGTTACGTCCCAGTCTAGGGTCATACAGCAAAAGAATGGTTCAGGGTTCTATTTTAAACTGTATGGAAATGGTGGTATATGGCAGAAAGAACTAGATCCAATCATTAACTGATGAAATCATGATGTTTGTATATACACACACACACACACACACACACACACACACCAGGAGGAGGAGGAGGATCAGATTCAGGATGGACCCAGGCCAAAATAATAAAGAAAATTGTATTTATATTTAGTAGCTAGATTACCTGCAAAAAAAAAACCACACAAACAAAAATACAGGTACCTTCCCGGACTCCCTAAACCAAAAACAGTGAAATTATCTACAAATATATACAAAGACCAACCAAACCAAAGGAACAAAGCAATAATCAAAGTCAATTGGAGGCAAAAAGTCAAAACCAGAATACACAACCAAATATCAAAACACCAAAATCACAACCTCTTTCATCTTTCCCGCGTCTCTCTCCGGTTTATACAGTATATGGTCGCGCTAGTCGATGACGTCACTCTCAAGGCGGAAGTGACCGTGTGGAAGGTCAGGTAGATGCCGATGTCAGAAAACCTGGAGTGGAGTCTGGAGCGGCACGCGACCAGGACATGATACACACACGCGGCGCAACGGAGCATTTATAAAGCATAATATTTTTATTATTTTATCATTTTCATTCATTTATTTTTTACTCAGTAGCGAATATGATTTAAAATGTAGCGAATTACAATACTTCAAACAAAACATACTGAAGTAAAAGTAAAATTACAGATTTTCAAAACTACTTTAAAAAGTAGAAATACACAAAAAAGCTACTCAATTACAGTAACGCGAGTAAATGTAATTCGTTACTTTCCACCTCTGGCCTGCTCTGACTCCCCATTCAAAGTAGAAATCTTACCAGAAACCACGTCTACCTGCTACCAAGCTATGAGTGAATACATTGACAATGCCCTTGCACAGTGTTACATCTGAATCTCCAGGTATTTTTTCTGAAAAAAAAAAATTAAAGAGAACTCAGACTCAATACAAAATATCAAGAGTTAAAGCAGGTCAGGATTAAATAGAGCTACTGTACCATTATGCAATCAGTCTTTGTTCAGAGAAGACATACTATTTGACATTTGTGTTCTTGTAACTTATTAAAAACATGCTCATAGACATGCTGTGAAAATACCTATTGCATACCTAAATGACATCCTGAACTATGATAAACTCCTGTAAACCACATCAAGCAAGTGTTGTCATATCTCCACAAGAATCATCATTACATCAGAGGTAAGGAATGTGGATTTCATGCCTGCAGAGGGTTGTTTCTTGATTACATCACCAGTGCAGAATGTGTGTTCGTATGCAAGGAATCTCCAGTTCATGTCAAAAAGATTCTCTGTTCTTAGACCATGGTGCTGGGTAGTATATGGCTCCCCTCGTCTTGTGTCGAACTGTCTCCCGCAAAGGAAATATATATCTCTGTCTTGCTTACCACCTACAGTACAAACATACTGGGGTTGGAGATCTTTCATTACACAAAGTTGGGCACAATTGGTGGCTGTGCCTTTTGCCTTTGCCCCTGTGATTGGTCATAACCGTTGCCTCACACCTCCATTGGCACAAGCACAAGTTGGTGAAACAGTTTCCTTTTGTGATTTTCAAATCAGGACACAGTTTGAGTATTGCAAAAATTGATTCTATACCAGAAAGATATACCAGAAATATAACAGTGTGGTTAAAAAGTAGGGATTAACCAAAATAGAGCTAAAATAAAAGGCAAATTTATGTTCCACATTGCTTATCATAGAGTCACAGGTAGTCTCAAGCCTATCCTTGGGAACTCAAGGCAGATGACACTCTGGATGGGATGCCAATTCATCACAGGGCACAGGTACACACCCAGTCACACTATACTACGAGCAACTTGTAAACACTAATCAGCTTAAAAAGCATACCCTTGGACTGTGTGTGGAAAACAAATTCCCAAATGAAATGTACAAATAACAGGAAGAACATGCAAATTTTACACCAACATAGACCAGAGGCGTTATATTAACTGAGACAACACTGCTACTGTTGTGCCACCTTGCCACCATAAATATATATGAACCAGTATTTTTTTTATAATATTTATTGTTGAACCATGAAATCTAATCTGTCCTGAATGTTTCCACTTGGCTTGAGTAGCATGAATATTAATTGTCTTAGCTGGTAAGAGTTGGATGAATGATGTAATATGCACAGACTCTAATAGAAGTTATAATTGTTAATGACATACTGCAGACCTGAATGTTACCCATTGAAAATCTGCTCCATTGTGATAAATTGTGATTCTCTTTCAGCTTTACATGGTGTATATGAGTATACACAAGGAGAATATGTGATCTACAAGCTGTGATGTACGAAGTAATGGCTTCCTGTTTTGCTTTGTCCTGGACTTCCTATGTAACTGGCTGGCAATGCTGCCTGAGTACTTTCTAGTGTGAATACCTGCAGCTTAAAACTGCACATCTCCAGCTGATGTGAGGCTGCTGGGGCCAACAGCATGATGAGGGATGCCATAGTAACACAAAGGAGAGTGCTCAAAACAGTCTGAATGCTCCATTAGCTTAGGTAAGAGGTCTGGTATCATCATATTTGGCTACCATGGTTTCTGTACCACAACAAGCAACAAATAAGTAGATGGCATGTTCTAGCTTGTCGCAGGGATCATGGAGCGTGGCTGCATCTTCCTGGATGAAGAGATGTTCAGGTGCCAAGAACCAATCTGCATCCCCCAAGAAGTATAATTCATACTTGTACCTGACTTTCACCTACCACAAGCTGACCTCTGACAGAATAAGTAAGGATGGCTTTCAAATTAATGGTCGCATTTCCACAGGGACATCTGCCTTTGTTAGCCACTAGAGAGATGATAAGATAGTAGGTCTGATAATAGGGTGTCCACAAATTTGGATCATAGAGTGAATATTGCAAAAGAATAGTATTTTTCATTATACTTATTCATTATTTTTATTCATAAAATACCAATAGAAACACATTGGAAGTTATAATGAGCCTGCAGATAATACTAAATCCATTAAAGTACTTGGACTTTGGACAGATTCTTTCAATCAGAATATGGCTCATTGTGTGCAGAAGCCTAAAATCTTAGATTCAGAGCAGAAAGTGAACCGAAAGAATTTGTTTCAGCAGCAAATCCCTAGAGCACTCACATAGAGGACCATTTTTCTAAGCGACTGCCTCATTATGAGGATATTTATAGTAGCTTGGGCACATGATGATAAGTGAGAGAGTGGAATGAAGTGAGAGTTAGTGAAGGTCATGGATCAGTTGGTACACACTTGACTGCCCTATTGTTCTGTTTCTTCCACAACAGAAAAATGTTCCATGCTCTTTTTCAATACACCTGTATGCTATATAGCTGTGACTGTGTCTGTATAAAGGTCATAATTAAAGCAGAGACAGCTGGTACGTGGACTTTTGTTGGGAAACATTCATAATGAAAGTAAATTTTATGGTCCATGATCAGTTACACACTAACAGGTGATAGATCGGACTGGGTGAGACATTAATTAATCTTTTTTTTTTCCATTCAGAATGTACCAAAATCTAAAGTGTCTGTCTATTTTTTTCCTGTTCATAGTTAATCTTTCTAATATTGCTGTACTGTTTTAATGTTGCCTTTTTATCCATTACAATTTCCAGTCTACAAAAAAATCACTTAACACCGATTTATGCATTTCATTTAAAATGTTTTAATTATGTAGTTATAATTGCATTTACTATTTATAATTTCATACAGCTTTTATTGCATTTTAATTACAGATAGAATTAATGTGCTAATATTTGTGTCATATGCTAGTGCAGTGGTTAGCACTGTTGCCTCACACCTCGAGGGCTGGTGGTTTGAAACTCACGTCTGGTCTGTGTGCGTGGAGTTTGTATTCTCTCCACATGCTTGGTGGGTTTCATCTGGACACGCTGTCTTTCTCCCACAATCCAGAGAAATCTATTGTAGGCTCAATGGCATTTCTAAATTGTCCATAATGTATGATTGAGTGTATGAATGTGTATGCTTGTGCCCTAAGATGGATTGGCAGGAAATCCTGGGGATGACTTGTGCTGTTCCTTGGGATAGATTCCAAGTCCCCATGACCTTACAGAGGTATAAAGTAAACTATGAATGAATGGATAGACGTTTGTGTCATTCTTAAAAATCATTTTTAACAGGTTGAATTTTGTGCCGCTCTTTTTTCTGTTTTTATTTTTTAAATTAAAATTAAAAACGAGATGCATTCCTCCAAAGACAAGATAAGGAATCACATCAATAATTCAGGTGCAAGCAGAACCTTCATAATTTTGTTTGTACATATTTAAAAATATTAAATACATGCTGTATCATGTGCATGTGTCATGTGCAATGCTGAAATAAGAATCTGTTAACTGAAAAGCACTATATTCTTATACGTAATATATAGTTTAAAATTATTTTCATCCCAGGATTTTGGACATTGAGGTTAGCACTGTGTCCGCACAATTCCATGGGCGACAGTCCAATTCCTGCCTTTGGTTTGTTTTTGAATGTTCTCCCCATGCTTGGTGGGTTTCTTTCCACAGTCCAAAGACATGTAGGGTAGACTAATTGGCATTTCTCTTATACTGTTCTTATGTGCCCTGCTATTGCTTGACACCCTATTGAGTATGTACCCCATCTTGTGGCTTGAGTTCCCTGGGATAGTCTCTATTGCTCCCATGACTCTGTACAGAATATGCTTTATACAGAATAAATGCTTGGGTTTTTTTTTCCAGTTCTTGAACAATGCACTGTGTGTTGTACTGTACAAACATTTATACTTAATACATCAAATTAAATCATAGACAAATGGGTCATCAATCTATGTTTGGTCTTGTTTTATCAATTGTTAATCCTGTTTCCAGTTTCCGGCCATGAGATCAGTGTTGTGTCAACAGAGATGACCAAAGCAGACAAAGCTGAGCACATCAAAAGGGAAAAGCACATAGTTTGCCACACCACACACCTGAGTACGTACAGGTGTAGCTGGGAGAAACTGGATAAAGTACTGTAACTGTACTGAAATTTATGAGTTGACATGTTGTATACTGAGTAAAGCAATGTGTTTACGGATAACATGTTGCAAATATTTTTTGTTAAAGTTTAATATGTACAGTGGCAAAAAAATTTATTATAAACAAACATATACAAACATATATACCCATATAGATTTGGGGGCTAGAGGGCTGGGGCACACAATCTTAGATTGGTGCATATGGTGCATGAGGTGAAAGAAGTGCTGCCAGACATCCCTCTTAATGTTATCACCAGAGATCTGTGTAAGACTCATTTTGTATTCCTCACAACAGCAGTCAAATAGTGTCCCTAATATCAACAAAAAGACTTAAACCACTCTATAGTTCTCTAATTTACAGTTCATACCATTACAATTGGGGCAAGGGTGGTTGAGGTGGATTGCTGATCAGGAGGAGTCCTTCACCCCCATGTGCTTAGATACAATGGGGTATCAGGCTGGCAACCCTACTCCATAAGTGACTGTGCCAAAGAAACGACGGATATATCTCCAGGGTATGTATCTTTTGTTAGATGGCATAAATAGATCCTATAGACAATGACCGTTTCACCTGTATCATGTTTCATTGTGTATTTGAATAAGCCTTCCATGTTTTCTCTTTCATGATGGTCCATTACTTGCTTTCTGAACGATTAAAAAAACTGCTAGAGAGCACTGATCAATCTGCAGAAGCTGTGCCATCAGGAACACGAAGAACTTTAACCCCCAACAATGATTCTAAAGGTGGGAATGGGTGACTTAACCGGTTAATAATTTTATTTTTCCTTTTCCAGTGTCATTTGAACATAGCATAAACTTAAACATTTACATATAACACTAGATGTACACCATTGCAGAGATTTCAAAGATGCAACGATAACAAAACGTTAAAAAATTAGTGACTGATCTAATTTCATGTGCTATCATAAGTAAAAAATATTATGAACCATTTTTATTCTGTTCTATAAATTTAGTTCTAACAGGTTTCCCAATAAAAGAGAAAGCATGAAACCCAGGAACCAGAACTTTAACATTTCTGTTCAGAAAAACTTAAGTTTTAAAGCTTTTTATGCCATCATGACTTCTTTAGTATTGGTGCTCTACAAATATTAACATTTCATTTGTTTAGACATGCTTGGTCCTTGAAACATGTTGGTATATGATTTTCCTGGGGAACCTGTGTTAAGATCAATGACTACAACACAGTCAGTTTGTCTAATGAATAAGTAAAACTCTTTTTATTTAAGATTATAGCATTTCATTGAATGATACTGTTGTTAATAATTTTCCTGTAAATATTTAGATGTACAATTTGTGTTCTTTAAACTTATTATACAGTATGTATTACATTAAATTGCACATCAGCCAAAAAAAAGTCTTTATATACAGCGCAAGTCTAAAACCCAAGAGGCACAGATCTGTCCTAGTAACACAGCACAGATCAATGATGTAAAAAAACAAAAAAGTGCTTATTTGGAAGCCTTGCCTGTGTATGTTAACGGGGAGGCTTCAGACATCAAAATGTGCATTTGGATATGTCGGGTAGAACAAAATGTCATTATCATTACTTTAATAATATTAAACTTTTACCATTACCGGAATATGAGAATGACGTCACAAAAAATTTTTAACTCTCAATACTCAATATGAGCATATTATTATAATTTTTGGGGATTATCTGTGCTATTTTTTGCCTAGGTGACTCTTTTTGGAATAAAATTCCATTTATCATATTGCCTAGGTTATGCTGAAAAAGGATATCTCACTCTATATTGCTCAATCCTGACTTAGGGGCACGAGACTGGGTATACCCTGGGTATGCACACAGAGATGGGAATCGACCCTAGCCACCCTGTAAACTAAAACCTATAAACTGTATGTTTATTTATTTATTTTTTTAAACAGCAAAATAAAAAAAAAATGCTTTCATGGGCTACAAGCATTTTTCTGACACAGTAAGAAAAAAAGAGTCAAGCAGCAGCACTAGAGATTCTGGGGCCCTTGAATACCAATATAACTGTACCCCAATCCTGACAAAGCAACAAATTTTAGATTGATCCCCTGTCAACTAGAGTCCCTTGGAATCATCCTGACTTCCTCCCTCTTTACAGCATCCCTGAGCAGCACATAAAAGAACATAAAAAGAAGTTTATGTTGCATATGAAGACTATAGTGTCTTTCTTCTCTCCCTCCCATTTTGTAGAGGTTACATAGAAAAACATGGCCTGGATTTAGAGGAAAACCTTGATTGTGGATAAATTCTTCATGTTAATTGACAGCCAGTTAATTGAAGGTACTATGTTCCTAAATCAAGGAAAAGAAAGCAATCTATTTAAAATTACCTGAAACTTACCTTAAGTTGACCATTGTGTATTAAGGGTGTTTTCACATCAGGGACCCGGGATCATTAGACCCCAAAGTCAAGCTCATTTTGATCAGTCTGCCTTGGGAAGAACGCCCAAGTCCGCTTGAAGAGGTGGTCTAGGGCACAGTACAGGGTACTCGGGCACAAATTGAATCACATATGGAAGCCAATCAAACCTGTTTAGTCTCAAGGACATGGAGAGTGGGAAAGGGGGAGTAAACGTTCCTGGGCACAATACAAAGCAATCATGCGTAGTTTGAAAATGCCTTTTAATGGTTTTTCTGCTATGGAAAAAATATATTTTGGTACTTTGAACCACATCCCAGTACCAATGGAACATTTTTAATGTAACATTATAAATTTTGAGTGATAGGTTAAAACATTGATGGCAGGAATGTGGCATTATGTGGGACCGTATTAACCCAGTATGAGGTTTTGCTGCAAGGATATAGGTTGGCTGTGTTGATGGACCTCTGGTATTTGTAACAAAAACAGTGTAACGCTCAGGGCTTGTTTAACATACATGACCTAGTCTGCCAAGCACATCGGTGACCAATATTTCCCACCATATTTCCTATTGCAAAGAATTTTGACTTGAGATCAATTTCTAGATCTAAATTGAGCTTCATGAAATAAACACTGAATAAACGTTTTTGAATATTAGGCAAGTGATTTTTCTGAATCTGAGAATATTAAATTAAATGTATATTCAAATCCTTTCATTCATTCATTTTCTATACCGCTTAATCCTGTGTTCAGGGTCGCGGGGGACCTGGAGCCTATCCCAGGAGACTTCGGGCACTAGGCAGGGTACACCCTGGACAGGGTGCCAATCCATCACAGGGCACACACACATGCACACACTCACCCAATCACACACAACAGGCAATTTAGGAACACCAATTAGCCTAACCTGCATATCTTTGGACTGTGGGAGGAAACCGGAGTACCCGGAGGAAACCCACCAAGCACGGGGAGAACATGCAAACTCCATGCACACAGAGACGGGAATCGAGCCTGGCCGGGGAATCGAACCCAGACCCTGGAGGTGCAAGGCGACAGTGCTAACCACTACACCACCGCGCCGCCTTATATTCAAATCAAGACTTTGAAATTTCTTAGCTTGAAATGGGCGATTTAGAATTTCATGTAAAATTCAGTGCACATAAATTCAAAGATATTGCTTTCCAAAGTCAGATCAGATATTTCAGTTTAATAAATTTAGTAGTATTGACAATTCAAAACTAACGATTCAGCAGTGATTACATTTCAAAATGCGTTTTTGAAAGGCTGATGTAATTCAAATAATTATGCTTCCATAGCTGTATATAACTCCTATATATAATTTAAATAAATTATAAATTCAGGAGTGCCTAGCTCTCCTTCCGTTTTCCTTTGAGAACAGCT
The DNA here is from genome assembly GCA_030522415.1 of Channallabes apus. Lineage (NCBI taxonomy): Eukaryota > Metazoa > Chordata > Actinopteri > Siluriformes > Clariidae > Channallabes > Channallabes apus. The sequence goes on from CM060113.1 coordinate 28,447,142, forward strand.
GGACTACAGTGTTTTCTGAATGTTGTTTTCAACGCTTAGGAAAACCGTTTGAATATTACCGTTGAAGTAAAAGGTAAGATAAAAAAAAAATTTGAAACTTGGCTATAATAATAATATCTGCCAATCACAAGTGAGTGTTCGCCACTTCAGCCAATAGTCATAAATTTGTCAGTTGGCTTGCTAGAAGCCTGAACCAGTTGAATCATCGGGGAGGCGGGAGCATGACATAAAGCGACCAACGGGAAAGCTTGGGTGATTTCAGCAGACTGAATAACTAGACGTACATCTCAAATTACGGCTTCATTGTCACCGGACGGAGTCAAGCGATTTTTCACTCAGTTGATTTGTTTTTCTACGGCATACAGAATGAGGGAGATTGTTCATCTGCAGGCAGGACAGTGCGGTAACCAAATTGGTGCCAAGGTAAGAAGAGGAAAATTTGCCTTTTCAACGCGTATCCGCGTTTATATATATATTTCGGGCCTTTCTCTCACAAGGCCTCGGTCTATTGGCTCTTGGCGGTTGTTTAATAGTCCACAGTTCGTTATTTTCGCATTTTATGTAACAATTTTATATTTTTGTATCACAGGTTCGGTTATAGTCTTCTGTGACTTTAAAAAAAAACAAAACCGTTTTTTAACGTTACAACATTTTGAAAAGCAATGCAGTCACTGTACTAGTCCTTTAACTATTGCGCTCAGCAGTAAATCTCACATTTAGTAAAACGCCGATCAGTGTAAAGGATAAACGGTAATAAGCTATTTTTTTTTTTTGACGTTGTTTTCCCCCCCCCCGACGTTTGCTCTGAGTGAACTAATGGCAAAACAATGCAGCTGCTGAAGGGTGTTGGCCGGAGCGCGCGCGCCCTGCCGTTAACATGGCCGGTTGTATCTGGTTAATCTCAGGGAGAGCGGCCACGCCGGAAACTTATTCCCTGTCCGAATAACAGTGTTAATCTTATTTTAGCCTGTATGTTGCATTAAAAAAAATTCAGAGACTTTGACCGACTAGTCTGCGTCGGCGGCTTAAACTGTCTTTAGATAAAAAATTGGCAAACTAACTTAAGCCATTGCTGGAGTAGTTGGTTATTCGCGTATAACGTTTCAAGTGGTGACTTGAGTAAGGCTTCTCCTGTTCAGTGGTGGTTTTCAGTGGTTTGTTTCATAGTTAAGCTTATAAGCCAAAAATAATAAATTGCTTTTTTTCCCCACCCTAAAATAAAATAAAACATTTTCCCCCTCCAGTTCTGGGAAGTCATAAGTGACGAACATGGGATTGACCCTACAGGCAGTTACCATGGTGACAGTGATCTTCAGCTGGACAGAATAAATGTGTACTACAATGAAGCCTCAGGTAAGGGTTCTGCCCCCCCCCCCCCCCTTTAACATTACATATCTCAAATGACCTTTATAGATAAGAGAATTATAATTTTTTTATTATTAATCCTTTTAGGTGGGAAGTATGTCCCTCGTGCCGTGCTGGTTGATCTGGAGCCGGGTACCATGGACTCTGTGAGGTCTGGGCCTTTCGGGCAAATTTTCAGGCCTGACAACTTTGTTTTTGGTAATTATTACACAATGCCCTAATTTTTCTTTTTTGACTCCTATACAGATGCAAAGGAGTAAATCTGATTTATGGCTTGCAAACAAATTCAGATTTAAGTGAATTTGCATACCGTTCCCTGCTGGATTCATATAACAGTCAGTGCTTTCTCTCCACAGGCCAGAGTGGTGCTGGTAATAACTGGGCCAAGGGCCATTACACAGAAGGTGCTGAGCTGGTGGACTCAGTCTTGGATGTGGTGCGTAAGGAGGCTGAAAGCTGCGACTGCCTGCAGGGCTTCCAACTCACGCATTCGCTGGGTGGTGGTACTGGGTCAGGCATGGGCACCTTGCTCATCAGCAAAATCCGTGAAGAGTATCCTGATCGCATTATGAACACATTCAGTGTCGTCCCCTCACCCAAAGTCTCTGATACAGTGGTGGAACCGTACAATGCCACACTGTCCGTCCACCAGTTAGTGGAAAACACAGATGAGACGTACTGCATTGATAACGAAGCACTATACGACATCTGTTTCCGCACTCTCAAGCTCACAACACCAACCTATGGTGACCTCAATCATTTAGTGTCTGCCACCATGAGTGGAGTCACAACATGTCTGAGGTTCCCTGGCCAGCTCAATGCTGACCTGCGCAAACTGGCTGTCAACATGGTGCCCTTCCCACGTCTGCACTTTTTCATGCCTGGTTTTGCCCCTCTAACCAGCAGAGGTAGCCAGCAATACCGTGCACTTACTGTCCCCGAATTAACCCAGCAGATGTTCGATGCCAAGAACATGATGGCGGCCTGTGATCCACGACATGGTCGCTACCTCACGGTGGCTGCTGTTTTCCGTGGCCGCATGTCAATGAAGGAGGTAGATGAGCAGATGCTTAACGTGCAGAACAAGAACAGCAGTTACTTTGTTGAATGGATCCCCAACAACGTGAAGACAGCTGTGTGCGACATCCCACCCCGTGGGCTGAAAATGGCCGCCACATTTATTGGCAACAGCACTGCTATCCAGGAGCTGTTCAAGCGCATCTCCGAGCAGTTCACAGCCATGTTCAGGCGCAAGGCTTTCCTGCATTGGTATACAGGTGAGGGTATGGATGAGATGGAGTTCACAGAGGCTGAGAGCAACATGAATGACCTGGTGTCCGAGTACCAGCAGTACCAGGATGCAACTGCTGAAGATGAAGGGGAGTTTGAGGAGGAGGGAGAAGAGGAGCTAGCTTAAATACATGTTTTGTCAGTTTTTTTTTTTTCGTGTTCCGGTCATAACGTTCTGCCTTTTTCTTTTTTCCCTAATTTTGAGTTGAGCTGTTTCTCATATTCTGTCTTTCTCACTTTAATGTTCTTTCAATGTTCTGTCTAATACCAATAAAACCTGCAATTAATATTTATGGTGTCTCAGTATTTGTTGCATTTAACCCATGAAACCTTAGTATAGTTGTTGAACTATAAAGATGAATGATTCCACATCATTGTTTTGCTATGCTGGTCAGTTTGACACTTAAGGAAAAGTTTACATTTAATTAAATGGTCAAGGTTTTTGATTCTACATTTCCACCACTTAAACATGTATGCAGTGTGACAAACTACACCATTCATGTATTGCGAATACAAATTTCTGCTATAGTACTTTTTAACTACTCGTGTTGCAAGAATGTAGTTTTAAGGACCGAAACTATTATGGTCTTGTGTGCGGAGTCGTTTTGGCTGATTCTTCCAGATAATGCATAAAAAAAAATTGGCAGCACATCCAGTGCTCGAAGACAACCCATCTGAAGCCAGTAACAGCAGGTTTTAAGAGAACTTGTCTTCAGTTTCCCAATGTGGATTCTGATTGGTATAAATATGGCTTTCATAGTTTGAATCAGTTTTCTCTCAGGGTTTAAACACATTGAATTTAAAGTGTCTAAAATGTAACCAACATGGCTAGTGTTTACATTAGCATATATTTTTAAGTTTATATATTACTCCATTCACACACCAGGGATAAATGGACAATTAAGATCTTGCTGAAAAATATATTCAATGTTTCATCAATGCATACATTATAACAATTTTCTTAAATGTAATTTGCTAAAGGCTTACTTCTCTAGAATACAGAATCAAAAGTATTTGACCTGGACTAGTTCATTACTGAGGAAGTACTAAATTGGGCTGCTCCCTTTAGCTATTTCCTTTTCCGTCTCTTTAGACAAAGGGCTCATTTAAGGCCTGTTGTTCGACTGGTTTTCAACATGGCTTTGAGCAAAATCACATGCTCTCGTGTCACATTAGTTTAAATGGTTGTCCATTGTAACCAGATGTTGATCTAGAGATGTATCTGATTAGGGATTGGCGGACACTGTGGGAGAATGGTGTTCAGTAAGAATAAATAGATGAGTACATTATAAAGCTATTCTTATAGTGGCTTAAAGCTTTTCCATGTGTTGGTGTCTTATGTTATAAGATCTGATTGTTCAGCTGACCAGGATATAGTTCAAACTCTTTCTCCGCTTCTTCGCTGTATGAATCACCTAAGAATAAAGGATGAAATAAAATTATTTGACTGTTTTGCATGTAAGGTAGATAATACATGAGTTGAAATCCTATCCATGCTAATAGGATTAGTAGTTACCTAAGTGGCATTTATGCAGCCAGATCCGATAGCCGTCATATTTGCAGTTGCAGCGCATAGCATTATTAGTGAAATCACTTTCTGCTACCTCAAAATTAGGGTTCAGTATAACCTGTGAGAGACAAAAACAGCAAAATTATATACATTTTGAATAAGGTGCTAAAGATATAAAGACTGACAAGTTAAAGGTTATTGTAACGAATGACTAGTACTTAGTTTTTACTATACATCAACATTGTGCGCTTTATTACTTAAATAAATATTTTTTGGTGGCACTGGCACATTTAGCACTGTCGCCTTGCACCTCCAAGGTCCTGGTTAAATTCCCGCCCTGGGGTCTGTGTGCATGGAGTTTGCATGTTCTCCTCGTGCTTGGTTGGTTTCCTTCCGCCCGGGTACTCCGGTTTCCTCACACAGTCCAGACAGATTAGGTTAATTGGAGTACCCAAGTTGCCCATAATATGTTCACATAATCATAAAAATGGGAATAGATACAATGGTCACCGTTGGCCTCCATGGTCCTTAGTTGGACAACAGAGGTTCCTAGATGCATGTAAACTATTTTTTAAACATCCTCCACCCTCCTAAAATGACAGTTATGCTTATATATTGGAATCTGCTGTGCTTTTGCAGTATCAAATATCAGCCACTAGAGTGCAGGCTCCGAGCACACTATTGATGCCATTCCGGCTTGTGTTCCAAAAATATAGGTCTGTATTGTAGTATGTTCTTAGTGCTTACCTGCAGTATGTAGTTTCCAGGTTTAACATCAGTGATATCAATCCACTGGCAGTCTATATCGTGCCTGTATGTGTCCCAGCAGCCAACCGTGATGCCCTGCTCCCCAAAGTTGGCACACTGGTATTGTTTTGAAACACCTGGAGCAATAAATTTAACAAATCACTTGGCTTCTCATTTTTCGGTAGCCATAGAACCTGAAAACTGTCCAACCATAAGAAGAAACGTGTTATCTGATATATGTGGATTGTGCCACCTTTTCTCTATGCATACTGATGATTCACATTCAGATGGCATAAATTTACATTGCGCCCATAAAATGCTAAATCAGGCCCAGATGTGCAGCCTGGGGCTCTGCATATCAAAAGCACCATAATCATAACCCCTGCCTTACCTTCATTGCAGTCTGTGTCCTCAAGACAGAAGCTGGCTTTGTGACCATCTGCCACTTTTGTGCCGTTGAGATCCAGCAGGTCGTAGTTGGTGAAGATATCCATGCTGTGATAATGCCTGTTAGGGGTAACGAACACGTAGTGAGTGCAGCTGGCAAAATTACAGCAGGAATTATTGCTGCTCTCACAGCCATGTCCAGGTATAAAACTACACTTTATTTATTATTCACTTTAATGCTTACTCACAATGCATAACATGTGACTAGAATATTATGTAGTACGAAGCTTCTATGTGTTATTTAAATATTAACAAACACTATGGATCGGTACATTCAGCTCAAACTGATTATTGGAATTGTCATGACATTGAACAATAAGTAACAAGCAGCACTGGTTATCTGCCCTGTGCTTACCTGTGGCATTCATGCCACACCCAGGAATTACGGCTCAAACGGGGACGGAAGTCGGCCTGGCCGACGTTGTGGATCTCTGAGGAGAATCGAAGTAGACGCCTCTGCCCGTACGGCCAATTGTCGTTGACTGCAGATTTCGAGAGGCAGTTTTCCTCTGCTGCACAGTAGAGCAAATGCAGTGGCCGGTCTTCGATGTAGACGCTGTACTCCACCAGAGGGGCATTCAGGACCAGGTCTGACGCAGCTGAAAAGGTGAGGATATGTTCACTGGTTATTACTTACAACCTTTTCATTTATCTCCAAAAAAGAATAATAAACCAGGTGCTGTCCTTCAGATTGGTCAATGCATGTACTGTATAACTTACAGTCTGTGCAGATAATTCCAGCAGCAAATGCAGTTCCTGCCCTCTTACAGTTGACAACACTATGGTGCTGACACTCCGTTATAGTCATCTCATCTCCACGACACTTCACCCCACTCATCACCATCTCAGTCACGTTACTGCCTTCCCAGTACCAGGTTTCCTTAGTAACAAAGAGGATAATGCTAATTATACAGTCAAATGAGAGACTTTATCTGTTATTAGAATAATGGCGCACAAGCAGTCTGTTAAAAACAGTAGATTAAACCAGATTGATTGTGTTTTGATGTTTCTGCCAGATATTACTGAATACACATTCTCAACTATAAAATCATGTGCATTTGTTTGTTGTTACAAACCTAACAGACATCTCAATTCAGGATGCTTATTCATACTGCAGATACCCTCCGTTATTATGTTTGCATGCTGGCCATAGCCAAGACGTGCATACTGCCAGGCGTCCATGGCCTCCCTAGTCCTCCATCTGGAGCCAGATCGCACCATGCCCTCATGCTCTGTCCTGCCCCAACCAAACAGATCTGCGATATCTGCAAGGGCAATTCCCTGAGATCCCTGATGAAATGTAGTTCTACTAATCAAGGTCATGCCCTGCTAATTCAACGATTATATGAAAGTAATATAGTTGGTTTTAACTAATTATGGGAATTTGGATTCTTTTCAATAAGATCAATAATTTGGTATAGATTACCAATAACACACAGATGGTTCATAGTTTTATTGACACATTTAGAATGTTTTTAATCATTGAATCTTCATCTGTGCATTCCTTTTCTTTAAATAGCTAAATAAAATAGTTGTGTTTGTGAGGGTTGCCCACTAGAGGGCAGTGTTTTTAGTTTGTAGTTTTTGTTCCTAGACTCAGTTTCCCAGAAGCCTCCTCGGTCAGGTGACGTGGATGCTCACCTGAACTGAGGAGGCTCATTAGCACTGTTAATTCCCTGTTTGTTCTGGGAAACTGGGTCGAGCATTAATTTCTGTTATGTGGGTTTTGTTTTTTTCTGTTCTAGTTTGGTTGGATTACAGTTGGCCTTTGATTTCAGGAGCACTAAGTTAAGTTTGTTCATATTGAAATGTCTTTGTGTCTCCTAGGAGGATTAGCCTCTAGGAGAATTAGCCCTTTGTGTTTACCCTTTTGTGTAAGTAACCCCCATTGCCTGTTTAGTTATTAGTCTGTTTAAATACTAATGAGGGTGATACTAACAAGTTTAGATCTTAGCCTGTCTAGTCTCCGTTTATGTCTAGTCTCATCATCTGATTAGCTCTTAGTCTGTTTAGGTACTAACATCTTTAGCCACTAACCTTTAGAGTTCTTAGTCTGTTTCATACCGAGTCTGCTGTGCACCTTGTCTGTTCATTCCCTTGTGTCTCAGGCTACTGGCCTGTTTTGCCATTAGTCTGATTAGCTATGAGCTAGCTTAGCAGCTAATGTGCAGCACAGCCAGTAGACCTAGCCAAGCCTGTCTTGTGGTTGTTTATCCCTTGCATGTATAGTCCCTTGTGTTTAGTCCTCTAGGCTGTTTAGTATGTCTTGTCTCGTCCAGTTTGTATCCCCATGTCTGTACTGTATTAGATTGTATAATCCAGAGTCTGTGTTTGTGTTTTGAGTTTCGTTTGTTAGCATGCTCCATGTTTTTAGCCAACTTCCTTAGTTCATGTTTTGTTCATATTTACTTTTTGTTTGTTTGATTCTCATTAAAGACTTTGTTTCACTGCATCCCCTCTGCATTTATGCCTCAACACCAGGCCAACAGTCCAACATCATAACAGAACGTGACAGTGTTCTTTTAATGGTTGATTAACTGTATAACCAGCATAGGATGCATACTTCATTACTGTAGGTACACCTACACCCTGTTAGTACTGGGTTGGACCCCCTCTTGGAGCTGGAACCATTCCTTAGAGGTTTTGGTCCAAACATCCATAGCACCCCAATGTTGCTCTGCATCCATGAAGCGAAATCTCCCATTCCACCACATCCCAAAGGTGCTCTGTTTGGTTTGAGATCTGGTGTGGAGGCCATTTGAGTACAGTGAACTCAACAAAGCAGCCTGAACAGTTGATACAAGGCAGGAAGCTTTCATGTTTTAAGCCAAATTCTGACCTACCATCTGGATGTCTCTGCAGAAACTCAGACTCATCAGACCAAGCAACATTTTTTCAATCTTTCAAACTTTTCCAGTGTGATTGATCGACCTGGTCTGTGCTATCAGACATGCTCTACAGCATACCTTTGTTGTAACAAGATGTTACAGTATTTCATCTTGTTGCCTAACTATCAGCTTGAAAACCTTTGCCCATTCTCCTCCTCACCCAGAGGACAGCCACTCACTGAATATTTTTCAGAATATTTTTCACTCTTTCAGACCATTCTCTGTTAAGCGTAGAGGTGGTTGTCAGCAGTTTTCAGACCTGCCCGTCTGGCACCTACAATTATGCCATGTTCAAAGTCATTTAAATCACCTTTCTTCACAATTATGATGCTTGGTTTGAACATCAGTAGATCGACATGACTATGTTTACATGTCTGTATGCATTTAGTTTCTGCCATGTGATTAGCTGATTGGATATTTGCTGTAAGAGCAATTAAAGAGGTGTCCTTAATAAAGATGGGCAAATCTTATCTATACAATTAATGATCTAACAGCCTGTCCTTACTTTATATAGCAGACACTCTCAATGTTCTCTTAAATGAGATTCCTAAATGAGGGACTAAAATGGGGTTCTAATTCAACAGAATTTTTTTGCTACAGTATGTTGTCTGCCACAGAAGTATCCAATGCAAAATATTAAACACATGTTCCAAATGCATGTTCTTGGAATTTTAGTGTGGTTCTGCATTCCAAAAACTATTTATAATGGTAATTCAAAGGACATTTGATTTATATTTCCCTCATTACCCATTCTCCATGTTCACCTAAAGAGCCAACTCAAACATGAATGAACACATTTCTGTGATATTGTACTACAGCAAGTTTCACAGTTATGAAAAGGACCACATCACTGAACTTGATGATGTCAGAGTCTACAGTTTGTTGCTCCATCTGGAATCTGTCAGTCCACAGCTTGGATCTACGAACGAAGCCTGCTTTGTATTGCACAACAGTCTGTATGTGTTTGGTTTCTTATCCTGAGATAACTACAATACCAGTATGTTGTTCTAGACACCCACTCCCGTTTCATACTGATTAATTGGTACATTAGAGCTGATTCGTGCTCCTGGCAGCAATCTCACTGCACAGTTCTATCTGTAGTTTTAAGATAGTGATCTATAAAGTGTTCATCTTCAATGAGGCCAAAAATCTCTAAAAAATTGATGCAAAAGTTTTTGCTTTAAAAAAAAAAGTCCTAAATAATTCCAGGGTCTGAACATTAAATCCAGACATGTTAAAGTGAACAAATACAGTAAGTCTCTGTTAACTGAACTTGGTACCTGTGATAGATTACACATGCTCTTTTCAGGATTCAGTGAATTCTTACTCTAAGGCCACTACTGGCATGTCCCAGTCCCAGCTGTCTGCATGCCACCATGGCCTCCCGAGAAGTCCAGTCATCCCCACAGATCAGGCCCCACTCCCCTGAAACATCAGGCAGAATCTCCACCCGGCCTTCCAACTGTGTACGGCCTCCAGTCAGACGCATCTGTTATGGGTTAAGAGACAAGGAGCAAAGTGCAAATTTAAATATATTGTAGAAATAAAAGCCAGTTCAGTCCAGTGGCTCATTTAAAGTAGATAGAGCGTCCGTGAAATTTCATGATTCTACAGTTAAGCGACAACTAAACATCAATTATAGTGGCAATTATTAATTTGTAATTTTTTAATTGAATTTTTAACCATATCCTCGACACTATATATATATATATATATATATATATATATATATATATGGTGGTGTAGTGGTTAGCACTGTCGCCTTGCACCTCCAGGGTCCAGGGCGATTCCCCGGCCAGGCTTGATTCCCGTCTCTGTGTGCATGGAGTTTGCATGTTCTCCCCGTGCTTGGTGGGTTTCCTCCAGGTACTCCGGTTTCCTCCCACAGTCCAAAGATATGCAGGTTAGGCTAATTGGCATTCCCAAATTGCCCGTAGTGTGTATATATATATTTATTTTTTTTAACATTCTTTTTAGGAAGAACAATATTTAAATTAACACTTCATCAACTCATTTAATGAACAAAAGGTATGCCGTCATACACCTTTCAATTAGAAGTTATCACAAAAGATAATTAGGATTAACATATTCGATTTGGCACAGGTTTTTATCACTGTATGCCCTTCTTGACATAACCCTGGGACTGACAGCAAGAATATGCTAACTGTGCTTAAAACCGAACCAAAATGTATGCCATCACGTTAGATTCACATGTTAATCTTAACAAAGTTGCTCACTCACTCATCTATACCGCTTTATTCTGTATCCAGGGTCGCAGAGGCCCTGGAGCCTATCCCAGGTGACTTAGGGCATAAGGCAAGGTGCACAATCCATCGGAGGGCATACACAGACTCACACACTCATTCATTTTGGCAATTCCAATTAGCCTAGCTGCAGATCTTTGCACTATGGGAGGAAACCCAACAAGCACGGAGAGAACATGCAAACTCCATGCACACAGAGATGGGATCAAACCCAGACCCTGGAGGTGCAAGGCGACAGTTCTCATTTAAGTAAAATGTAACAAAACAAGTGTAATATACAGGTACTTGATCTCAGAGTTGGCTCTTGTACAACAGAAAATAAATGAGACACCTCATAAAAACTTCACTTAAAACCATTAAAATTCACATGTAAATATACTTTATAATGTCAAATATAAACAGCTATTCATTAGCTATCTATTAGGCCAAACTAATCATATATTCCTAGCAGAAGATATTCTGACCCTTTTTTCAAAGCCCATGTAAGGGACGTTGCACTTGACCGAGGCATCCTCCATGTGTTTGCACTTCTTTGAAGTGATGTTGCTATAAGGACAATCCCACAAGCTCTTCTCATTCCCTTGGCACCGTACTTCATTCATGTAGATGTGTCCTGTGCCTATGATTAACACAGTATTACATTTCATGATGAACTGACTTAATAATAGTATCACATGCATGCATACTCTGTAGAAAGTTTACAAGGACATTTTTAATATTTCATTACTTAGATCTATAATGGCTAAAAACCTTGTGTTCAAGCTAAAGTTTAGGTGCTGTGTGCTCAGTAATCTACCTTGGCCCATGCGTGCATCAGTTAGCGCCTCTGTAGCAGTACCGAAGCCCAATTCTCTGCATACCACACTGGCAGACGGTAAGTTCCAGAGGTCATCACACACTGTACCCCACACAGAGCCCTTCAGCACCTCCACACGGCCTTCCCCTGTCCTTGCACCACCCTTTAGACGCACCTTAGGCTGGGTCAGAGACAAATAACTACTTTTGTTAGTAGTCCTTATACTAATTAATTGTGTGATTGTTTACTACAAATGAAAAAATATAGTGTTCGTAAGGTATATTTAATTACAGAATTCATACAAAATTTTCAATGAATACTACTACACTACAGTGGCCTTTTAGTATGAACCCTTGCCATATAGCTTCAGCGCCCTGCATGAAGCTGCTAGCGAAATGTGCTCCTAAAGAGGCCACTATTCCTTTAAGAGGCAACATGTTTGAGCTTACTGTGCGCTTTTTCTTGTGCTTGTTTTTTTGGCCTTGACCGAACTGGGGCCCAGGCACACAACTGACTGCAGCAGGGCCTCCAGCAGGACAGGGGATGCTGGTGTTTTTACTGAACTCCATGGTACATGCAGACAGATGAGCTTCGTTTCCACCGCAGGTCACCGAGTGAATCCTATATACACGATTGTGACTGGACACAACAATAATATAAAAGCGTCAGTAAACAAATCATCAAACAACAGGAAACGCTAAAACTGGTGTTTCACTATCTTTAAGAATATAGATATATAAACTCATCATTGGTTATATAATAAATGGCCTGTTATACCTTTCCTGGTCAATGTGAGCAGCCTGAGATTGCCACCTCGATTCGTTTAACCCGGCTAACATGCTAGCATAAACATTCTAGCAGCTTACTGACAAAAATGCAGTATAATTCACTACGTTTTCAGGGACAGACCATTCAAATTGTCCTGATGTTAAAATATATTTGTGTATTTGAATACGAACCACACGATTCTAATTCAAGACTGTTTACTCACCAATATACTGCATGTGTAGGATTTAATTATATGCATTGCTAAGTGTAAGTTATGTGTAAGTTAATATTTGCTCTAGACATGCTTAGGCATTTTCCCGAGGCCGTGATGAGGTTAAGATTAAATCTCAGCTCCTAGCATCAGATATTGCATAACTATGAAAAAATCAGCCATGATATAAATAGTGAAGGGTCATTTTCATTGACAGCATTGCATCAGCTTTAGAGAAGAACATGTTCGCAGACTGTAAAAATGAATTTCTTATCATTAAAACCATATGGGTAGAAAGAGTATCAGTCTAGGGTACCTGATTTAACCTTGATCATGGGGTACTGTATGAGTGACATTTCTCCCAATGACTCCCAATGCCAAAGTTTTCTCCCAATGCCTGTCTTGCAATAGACTGGCATCCCAACCTAGGTGGTTTCCCACCTCACATTTACTGTTCAAAATCCACCGCAACTTCATGGGATTAGTGAAGATGAATGGACTTTTGATTGTGCAGAATAACAGAAGAAAGGTATGACAGTAAAAACTAGCTTTATTTCTCTATATAATCCCCTGCTACAATAATGCATCTATCCCAGCGTTTCAGTCATGCTTTGACACCATCAAGGTAGAACGTTTACTCAGTCCACAAGAGCGGACTACTCGCTTCAAATTTGATATAGTGGCTTCACAGGAACGCCTTTAATGGCCCAAAAATGTGGAAATGGCTTGGAGTGAGGTCCGAACTGCACAAGTGACGTGCTAAAAGTTCCTGTAATGTGTGTCTGGTGTTTGTGTAGTGTACAGTTCCCACAAACAGTTATGTCTGTTCCATAAGTTGGCAAAGTTATCCAACATTCATCATTTTCAAGCATCAGCTGTTCCACTGGTCACAGGAACAACTGCAGTGGGCTCTGAGCCACCTTGTCCAAGATTATCAATCTTTAGTCTTCTATAAAATATTTGCACCATTCAATTGTTTTACTCAACACCATTCTGTGCTTCAAGTCTTATGTAAATGTCCATCAGTTTTATGGCTTCATTCACAAGAAATTTCATCAAGTCGCCCAGTTTGACTTAAACACCCCTCTTAAGTTATGACACCTAATAGTGAGCAGAAAAAGAATGCACAGTGGTATGAGGTCACAAACATACTGTTTAGTTCAAAATTGTGCACATGAAGATTTCCATGCGTCTGTACTTAAAGTCTCTGTACTCAAAGTCTCTGTACTTCCATGCGTCTGTACTCAAAGACGTCTGTGCTCAAAGTAAGGCTGTAGTGTCAGGGCTCAGAACAGTGATACACAAGGATTGAATAAACACTATGATTGGTGAATTAACATCACACAGTATTTTTACATGTACAGTTGGACTCAAATACATTTAAAGTAACATTTGTGTATGCTCAATTTCAACTACATGTTCATCATCCCTGTGGTAGTAGCCTAAACAGGAACCCTCTTACATGGTGTGTACTTTTAAAACTTTATTCTTAAAAACTAATTATTAAAAACTAACTTGGGGTCTCCCACATTTAGGCTACTACAATCTGAACCATGTGATGTCACCGCCCTCATCTTATCGATCTGCTTGCACACGCATCATACACGGGGGGCGGCGCTATCCTCTCCTTTCGCTTGCATGAGCTCACAGATGGCTGTTGAACCATAATTAATGTGGGAGCCCACCTCGTTGAGAGAGGCCCTCAGCTGCGAGAGGCTATAGCATCATTTTTAGATGATAGGGCGAGCACTTTACCACTGCGCCACTTGGGGACTAAGGTTACCTTAAATCATTTTTAAAGGTACGCGATATTCATGCTTCCAGATGAAAGATGTACTGTCTGACAAAAATAAATAAATCACCACCTTAATTTAACAAAGCAAATAGTTACACTAAGAGCCTTCCACTGAATAATTAATGCAGTGATTAATATGGGTCAGCTGGCAACAGGTTATTTAGCCCTAACTGATGCAGTGCGTAGCTTCTCATTTCTTGAACAAACATGTCAGAGACATATCCCATTACTCTGTTTTAAAAGGGTCCAAGTATTACTCTGCATCAAGAAAAAAAAGAGAAATAAAGAAAAGAAGGCGGCTGAAAAACTGCTTAAAACATCATTGAAAACTAGCGAAATTGTGCTGCATCATCATTTTCAAGGAAGATTCAAGGTAAGAAGAGCGACAGATGAAGTGATGCATCCATCATGCCTGGTGCCTACTGTACAAGCCTATGGGGCTTGATCTGGTGTTGCTTCTGTTGGTCAAGTCTAGGTTCAGAAAAGTCATTATGTTCTCAAAAAATGAGGACATCTGACTAGCTAAATATACTAAATCGGCAGGTTTTCCATCAGTGAATTTTTTTCTTCCCTGATGGCATGAGCATATTCTAAGAACATGTTACAAAATGTTGACAATGTTTTGGATTTGTTGTTAAGTTCAACTCGGTTCAGAGAACACGAGACATCATTTTCAGATATGAATTGGCCACCACAGAATCCAGACCTTAACCCCATTGAGAATCTTATGCTGGAGAAGGCTTTACACAATGACTCTCCTATAATCAATACCAGAGTTTTGAGAAAAAGTAATGTGACTCTGGACAGAAATAAATGTTGTGACATTACACAAGCTTATTGAAACTAGGCCACGTCGACTGCATGCCAAATCAAAGCAAAAAGTGATTCAAGAAAATGTGTACTGTATGACTTTTTTTTTTTTTTTTTTTTTTTGGACACTGTACATGTTATGGTATAACAGATGCAGCCTTGAATGAGAGCACCAACTCAGGAACAAGGATAACTACATTTTAGTACTATAATTTACGCAGTGTACAATATATTTGCAAATATATACTGACAGTACCTTTCTTACCTTTCAAAGCTTATAATTTGATAAACTTCACCAGCCACTTTTTGGTTCAGTTCTGTTTTTCATACCCTTTTTCATTAATCTTTTTATTTTTTCAGTGCACTCACTCATGAACACGGTCTGTCTAGCACAGCCCTCTCTGCTTACATTTAACCATCTGGTGTGAATCTGCAAGAGTATCTATGACGTGGACCCCGGTTAGAGAGAGAGGGTGAGAGAGTAAAAAAGACAGAGAGCAGGAGGGGACTAGAGAACCGCTTCAGAAAGAGGCAAAAATATATTTCACCTGGACAAGCCATAAACTCACTAAAGAATGGGCCCAAGGCTTAAACTATTCAACAAGATTTTGGCATGAGGTTCCACAGATGAAAGTTATTAACTGTCAAGCACCATAAAATACTAGTGATGTCTCATCAGCGCTATATCAGGGTCCATTTTAGTGTAGAATAGTACTGGAATTTACATGTTTAGATCTATTATACACTCTAAACTTTAAACTCTACATACAGACATAAATACACATACTGTGTACTTTATCTCAAGTTGAATATCTTCAAATTACATAGGATGTGTTCTTTGAGCAGCTACGTCTCAGTGCACTAAATTAAGATAAACACTCAATGACTAAGAGAGAAATATTTAAATATATAAATGAATCAAAAAGCAGCCGGCAGCTGAGCTCTCTTGGACGCTTTTTTTCCTCAAGCTCCAGCTATGCATTTAGCAGTTCCGATGATTAATTCTACCACTCATGCCTTGCTTGTCCTTCCAAGATGTTTTTGTTATGCCTTGTTATGGTTTCTACCAGTAGGAAGTCTGGACAAATCTGGAAGTGAATGCAAATAAGTTACAAAACCTATGAAATAAGGCATATTCTCAACCATTTGAATCAATCTTCAGTAATCACTTCCTGGTAAAGGTTGTAGATATGGAGCCAGTGTGCACATACATTCACATCAATCTGCTTACCAGGACGTTTTTGGGAAATGGAAGGAAACCCAGAGAAAATCCACATGGACACATGGAGAACAATATATTTGGAAGTCTTTACTCATGCTCAGTACTGTCAAGGGGTAACCACATGTAATGCCTGATCTCATACCTGTATTTCCTCTTTGATATGGTCTTGCCTGAGGGAAAACCCATCATTCCACACACCACACGGGAGTTTTCGTTGGTCCAGCCTATATTGCAGATGTGAACCCAGCTATCTTTATCCTTCACCTCCACCACACCCTCGGTAGTAGGCAATTGATCACTGACAGGATGCAAACGGATCTCTTTCAACCTGTTCTCATCCACCTGCATCTAAGCAGCAAAAGAAGAAAAAAAATGTGCTTTTATAATGTACTGTAATGCTTTCAGAACAGTGGTTTGAACAATAAGTGTACTTTACTAAAATGGCATATTTTTAGGAATTCAGCTGCTTGGAGATTATATTACATTACATCTAGCCATTAATAACAAGTGCCGTAAGTGTTAATAAACCTCCCTTGCAGATTCAGTCCCCTTAAATTCCCAAGAATCTTGTTGGGCCAAGATTCACATTTGTCACTTCTGTAACTACATACCTTACCTATTACTTTCTCTGTAGGTCCTGAATAATTCAGAAAGCTTCTGAATAATCTGCTCCAAGATGAATATATTAATAATAAGCTGTGATATTAAAAGGTTTAAGGTATTGATCAATATATCTAAAGTTAATAACTGTGCTTGCTCTATTCAAACCACAGGCTAAAATTACATAATATCACATGACTTCATAAAAGCAAGTAATTACAATTGCAAAAAAAAGGAGCAACAGTATCTGTGAATATTTTTTACAAAGTAATACATTAATATAGATTTTATTTTGGCAATAAAACCTGTTGTATATGAAAAATGTATATTCATACAGTATATGCAAATACATACTGTACTGTATATTCAACTTCAAGGCACATCTTTACTGTGGTGCAATCAAGTTACATTTCTCTTATTGGTGTTGGTGCACATGTTTATGTGATTGAACAAATGTAATTTAGAGGAATATTAATTGCTAGTCTAATGCAGTTCTATTCTAATTTCAGCATGCAGGCCTATTGTAGGAGCGTGTTGTTTGAGGTTAGTTAAAATTCAGATTGCTGCAAAGGGTAGGGGTGAAAAATGCAAGTAAAAAAAAAAAAAGCCATAATCCAAATGATGGGAGTGACTGGTACAAATGGGTCATGAAGCAGTTATCTAATAAATATATAGTTTGAGTTTTCCAAAACATTCTAACGTTCTCTTTTTTTGTTCTCGTGAAAGTTTCTTTTTGTCCAGATCTTCATGGTTAGTTCGACATATGGTTTGGATAATGTTCCCATGACATATGTTCCCTTTGAATTATTTGACCTCTCAGTCACCTTATACTTACTTCAGACTGGTTTAAAAAATATTCTTCTAACATTTAAAATCTATTACTATCCAGATACAAACCATCTCAGTTGTCATAAGGTCCTTTTACTTTTGTTTCTAATAAAATATTAGACAGACACACTCATTTTCTAATATAGTGAGCAATATTAACACATATACAGTATTGTCTAATACATTAGTAGTATCATATTAGTGTCCATATGGTTATTAGAACTAACCATAACATTAAAAAACGCAAAAAGATAAACTGAATTTTGTGTAGGTTACGCTTGTGCTACCAGGGCATGAATGCTCAGTCAAATGAAAATCGGGAAAATTTGGTGGCCAGTTCAACAGCTTTAAACTCTGGTGGTGTAGTTAGTGTTGTGTACCATATACACTGATCAGCTACAACACTAACACCACCATCATGTGAGTGATTAACATTGATTATCAATTATACACCATTAAACTGGTGACAGGCTCATAGCCACCCAAAGCTCATCTATGACCAAAAGCCAGCCTGCTTTGTCTGATCCATCAG